>CP092863.1:48219515-49419515 GCA_030710605.1 Cordylochernes scorpioides | reverse complement strand
CGAATTTTCGGTATAAAACAATTGAATGAATAATGTCAGGTGTCACATATATGCATGTGTTTTCAGACAGAGATCCAATCAAGTATTCCGTTAAATAGATTGAGTTTATTCCCGATGACATCTAGGATTAGATATAAAACAGTCTGAGAAACCTTGACCTTGCCCAGGTGCAGCACCAGGATAAAGTCCTCTGGTGCTATATATAAACAAACATATATATAATAGAATAACTTTGAAAT
The DNA here is from genome assembly GCA_030710605.1 of Cordylochernes scorpioides. NCBI lineage: Eukaryota > Metazoa > Arthropoda > Arachnida > Pseudoscorpiones > Chernetidae > Cordylochernes > Cordylochernes scorpioides. The sequence continues at coordinate 49,419,276 of CP092863.1, read as the reverse complement.
ACCGTAAGGTCTGACATTCTATAAAATGTTATGCACTCTCTATGTCATTTTTTAAATATAATTATTATAACTAAGAGTAGTTTCCTTAGCGCTTATAAACATTGTGTGTGAAATTATTGAGAAATTATATATCTGTGTAAAAGTTAATTTTTAACAAATTTTTCCGTTGGTTATCATCCCAATAATTTAATAATATTAAACATAACGCGTCATCTCTATGCACTTATGAACAACACTTAACGAAGTTTTATCTTTTAGCATGTATATCGGGATTCAGACACAATAACTCTGAAATATATTTGATAAATAGCAACCTTTATTGAAAACACACGAGATAACCAAGTGTGAACAAAATTGCCTCTATTTCCTTTAAAAAAAAAGAGCAGACGACCGGCGACATAAAATACTTTCCACTTTCTTAAGCTCTGTCCATGAGTGTATATGTAACAATACATGCAATTCTACTGCCTTCAAATCTAATATCCATAGCTTACCTAAATACCATATATAACTATAACTCCAACAGTGTCAGATATACGTAAAAGTGAATCGCCCGATTCAATATTAGAACTCTACAAATCAACTCCGCCTTTGCCGGTCCCAAGCCCGGATGAAAAAGGAGGAGGGGAAGCAGTAACAAGCTCACTAAAAAACCTGGGTTCAGCTGGCCCGGCTGATAGTACCCTGTAAGGGCTCCTAATCTAGGTATACAGGATGAGCAGCGTTTGTACTCCATGTTAGGAGCGGCTGCACATGGAGTCTGTTCCTCATGTCAGAGGCGGCCATTTCTTTTGGAGCTAAGTCGGCCTGCCACTGAGTAGTGCTCCCAGTCTTAATGACAAAGGCAGACGCATTCTACTTCACCCAGTCATGATGGTTGTCAAATACCATCAAGGGTCACAACCTGATACCCTAATGATTGAGTGGAGATAAGAAAGAAGAAGAAGAAGACTCTACAAATCGATGTTGTTGATAAAAGTGACGAAGCCTCTAGAAGGGGTCACTACTTCTGAGCTAGGCCTTCCCAATATTTTCACCGCACAAAGAATTTTGGGAAGTTTGCCTTAAAAAAAGTCATGCTTAAAGGTTTTATTTGTTATATTATATATTGATATTATTTTTTAGAGAGAGAGAGAATGTTATAAAACTCTTATTTACGGTTGACCCTGATTTACTAGGGCAAAGGAAGGTTCGGCTACCACGGTATATATAATTCCACGGTAAATCCGCATTATAAATGTTTATAATAAATCCTTCTTTCACGTAATAAATGTAGTTAATTCGCACTCGGTATATCAGGAGATTTTTTTGAGATTTACAAATATTTTATTGACCTCATACACAAGTCAATGGTAGTAGTATATAATAATTATAAAAAGAGGGATAAAGTAAAAGAGTAAAATATATACAGTTATGTACAGTCGAGGAGATTCCCCCAACGACGGAGATGTGTGTTTTGTGTGTGTGACTATCCATATATAATTTATGCGTGAAATCTATATTAAATTTGATGTGCATATGATGGCCACACACAGACATTTTAAGTAAAGATTATACTTTTTCCTTAAAAATCTTGCCGCCACATGTACGTCGATTTCGAAACTACACGTTATAAAACAAGATGTCGAGACATTGTTTAGAGGAAACCTAGTTGACTTTGGTCTCTCAAATTAGTATTAAAGCAAAGAAGCAAATTATTTTGACTCAAAAATTCGATAAACTATTTTGAAAAGGAAATCCAAATAGAAAAAAAAAACTTCCTTTTGTCAAAACATATAGGTCGAACACAGCGTTTTATATATTGATCTGTCACAAATATCTGATAGATAACATCAGCTCAATATTTCTTAGTTGAAATAGGTTCTTGAAAAAAATTCTCTGCGGGTTTTGTATAATTGAAGAGGCAATCAACTAATTGAAGTAATAAAGATTGAAGTTTTTTCGCACTGCATAATATTTAAATATATTTCTACTTTCTCTTAAGCTTATATGTATACTAGCCGAATGACCCGGGCAACGCCCGTGTTTTACCCGATTGAATGTTTTGATTCAAATACTATTTGTTACAATTATAAATTGGCGCCTTAAATAATTGCATATGTTAGTTAATAACTATAGCCTATGTGCTTTATCTGTCTATTGGCTTCCGTAGGCGTCTCTTACTGGGAAAAAGAAAGAGAGGATTTCATTTAGTTATTATCTAATATATGCATTTATTTAGGGAGCGACCCGCTCCAACACAATAGTTACAAAGACGAAATAGCGAGTGGGGGGGGGGGGGGGGGGGCAAAGGTGGCGTGACCGTAGCCAACCAATAGGAGGGCGCTATTCCAAAAAAAAAAGCAAACAGTGACAGAGATGAAAACTGACTGATTAATTAGGAGATGAGGAATGACGCTCGTAACTGTATATAGAATATAAGCATATATATCATATATTGTATAAACCTTAACCGAGAATGTCTTCCGGGTGCCGACTATATATGCATATAATAGCCCAATACGGTATTGGAGGCAATCTCTTTGCGGAATAAGTTGATTGAATTGGCGAAACCGCTAAGAGGCTTCACCACTGATGGGCCGGGCTCTCCTAATATGTTCCATTGCTGTAGTGGCAGTAGCAGACGTTTTATTTGTAAAAGATAAACCGTGCCCTAAAATGATGCATTTTTTAGATAACCCAAGTTCCTGTAACGTAAAGAAGTCGCCAACTACCCGGGCTGTCCTTCTGACCTATGTCTTCTTGGTTTTATTCACAATGCCAGTAGAAGTCCAATTCATGAGGTGGCGACAGGCAGATTTCTTGGGAGATTTTCTAGGGATGCTGTACTTCTTTAATTTCTTGTAAATAGCTAGTCTGTCTACTGGCACACAGTACTTGGTCAGCCATCTGATGCTGCACATGACTGGTACAGAGCAGGAGGAACAAGCACCGGTTCTGTCCTCCCAAGAGAACAACAGTCTTTGATTTCCAGACTTAAGTCTGGTCATCTACGGACAATGACTTTCCAGAATGGTGTTGCAAGGTTTTCCGACTATGTACTAAGTGAAACTCTCAACCTGCAACCCCGAAACTCATTATTAAATGTATTGACTCATCCATTGATGGGCTCTACTCATTCCCAGCAGACACCATCAACAAGCTCTATAAGCTTGACACCCTGATATGATTGAGTGGAGATAAGAAAGAAGAAGACTTGGTCAGCCACCACGACTACAGCAGTGTAGTAAGTGTGGGGGAGGACAAAGTCAAGGGTACGGGGTGACGACCTACTGTCACGTAACACAGATCGGGTTACTTACACCCTGGCCTTGAGTGCCGTAGGTACACGTCTAGTAGAATCCTAAATAATAGGTGACATTTAGTTTTTAATATGTTCTTGGTCTCTCTGGTATATAAGTTTATCTAAGTCATAAAATGACAAAGACCTAGTTTTATATTTAAATCTCCTAAATATCAATTAAACAAGTCAATATAAGTCTCCGGAGATGAGTTTCTTATTTCTTTTTATTGCCAACTCTAGCTTTCGTAGCCCTTCTACAGGAGTACAAATATAAAATAATACCATACAATTTGTTTGTGCCTGGTCCAGTCCCTTTCTCACCATATCCCTGTATATAGGTGATCTTCAAAAATTTCAAATACCTGTTTCTTTCTAGGTCCATCCATGAAATTGTTAAATAAAATTGATTGTGAGTCCGTATATAAATGCCTTTGCACATTTCTGGAGGTTTATCTTTAGGTTTATCTTGAGTTTGCCAATAGCAATCGGTGTCTCTAAGGTTTTTTTTTTTTACGATATTTTCCAAAGTTCTTTGTTTTTATATCAAATTAGGGATTTTTAAAAAATCGTTACTTTTATCTCAGAATTAATTTTAATTGGGAATTCGTTGTCATCCTAAGAGATTATAGTCGATTTGGTGTTTGTTTATTTGGATTGGAGAGTGAAACTTGTTTTTGACTCTATATTATATTAACATATTGTTAGTAAATACAATCTCTAGAAATTTAAATTGAAGATTCATATTGAGAGAGTGTGCCAAACCTTATAGCTTGGATATAGCGCATTTTGTTTCTCAATATTTCCATGTCATTACATTGTACGCTAATACGCTAAATTTTAGCAAATTGATTCCATAGCATTGATTGCTTCGTGTAATCACTAGTCTTGAAACTATGACTAGTTCTCAAAGAGGATTAATTCGCGCTACTACTGAAGTACTATTTAGCCAAATTACTGGGAAAAAAAATTAAATTCAAGAGAATCAACCGTTGCAAAGTATACTACCAGTACTCTCTCTCTCACTTGATGTAACCCGGATTCCTGAAGCGTACTAAAGTCACCAACTATCCAGGTTGGTCTTTAGACTTCACGCCTACTGGTGGCGGCAGATATCCAGTTTACCAGATGTCTCCAGGCAGTACTTGGGAATGTTCTGTAGGTCTTCAGGGGTAAATATACTTATTCCTAGGAGGGTGGCTGTTAGAACCTATGAAGGTGGTAGGTGGGACATCTGTGGTGGTCGACAGTTTGGTCTTCCTCGTGAAAATGTGGGCATGTTTAGTATCGTTTACCAGTACTAGAGATAACGCCCGAAATAAATGCTTGTGAAATGGTTATTTTTAAGTGCACACAGATTTTTCTGGCGACTTGTTTGATAAACCTTGTTGAAGTGTATTGTGTATAGTAGACATCATTTATTATTATATATATTAAAAAAGATATAGTTAATATTAAATATATATTTTTACACATTCGTGAAGTTTTCTAAGTGTTCACACGGTTTAGGAACTTTTCAATTTTTACTATAATTCGATGTTAGTGAATTTAGATTTAAGAAAATAATTTATATATATAAATATTTGTCATTCAATAATTTATGTTTAAATTTCATGGAACTTGGTAACATTGGAAGTGGAGGAAAGAAGTTCTTAGAAGATATTTGATGGATGAGACGCTTCAATTTTCTACAAGTTTGGTGAATCTCTAATTCTTTCCTCTAACAACCTATGTACTAACTCTTCTATCTTTAGAGCCTAGTAAAAGATTGGCTTCAAAATTTAGTCTTATCTAGTAAATGTTAGCATTAAATAAAAATACACAACAATTATAAACTAAGTATGATTGTCACATAACCGCCCTGTTTAATTTAGAGAGCAAATCATTTAAACATGTGGCAGTAGAGCTGTTTCTTTTCAAACGAAGAACCGGACTTTGTCAAAAATTATAACATCATCTCATTGGTCAAGTTAATTCTATATAATTATGTCAAATATGTTAATGTGTATATTTTACTCAAAAGTTCAAAATAAACTACTTGATAATAAATATTTTGAATTCTTTACCAAACGATTGCAATTAATAAGAAACCTACCTTTAAAATCTCAATTATTTTATTTTACAAATATAGTAACATAAATTTATGCTTATCGGTATGTCTAGTGAACAAGCAAGTTTTGCCGAATAAGCAACCTATAGCAAAGATAAACTTATGAAATATAAGTTATTAGAATACCATCTGTTTGTACAAGAATATAAAATAAAAGGATTTAAAAGCGCGAATGTTTCTTTTATACATAAAACGAACTTCTACTGTCCTTACTGCGATTAAAAAATATATTGGGAGGGCTTGGCTCATCAGTGGTGAACCCTCCCAGCGGTTTCGCCAATTTAATCCACCAGACCGCTTCTCAGAGCTCTAATACTGTATTGGATCATTCTGCTTTTATATGCCACACTGAAGGATGGAATCTTAGAAATGGTTTTCAAGTAAACTATGGACATAAGCTTATAGGACAGTAGAATTACATTCAAATATTTGCTTCGAGCAATGCTCTTCAGCAAACTATAAAGACAAGACATATATATAGACAAGAATATAAACAATACAAAGATATTTTTACATTGGAGTAAGACAGTAGGAAGTGCTTTATTAAATCAAAAAACGCTTAATTGTTCAAATTATTACCCACAGAGGATGTCATTAATTTAGACTTACCTAGCTTATTGGTGGATTGTTTGCGGAAAGGCAATGTTCGATGAATGCATGCATTTACATATATATTCCTACTGGCCTCTAAGCTTACCTCCATATTTTACTTTGACACGTAACTAACACGTACTGGGAATTCATATAAAAGTGTGTAGCAGAAAACAGCTCATATAACAATATTAGACCGGTCTGGTGAACTAAACCGCTGGGTGCGCTCACCACTGATGAGCCAGGATATCCTAATTTATTTTCTCATATCAATTAAACAATAGAAAGTTCTTTTATTAATAAAAAAAAACGTGAAATCACATTTCTATTCATACATAAGACTGTTATGGTCCGTGTGTGAATATTGTGAATAAGTTTCATCTTCAAAATAACTAGAATATTCTTAAATGACACATACTTATATTAAAATGTCCGTTACTTCATCAATCTCTCTACCGTAAACCCAACCCTTGGTACATCTGCCTATAAGGCTATATTTGTATTGTAAACCACATATTTACACTCATGGATAAAACTTGAAGAAGTTGTATCTTTTAATGATAAGGCACAATTTGGATTATAGATTATAAACACAAGATAAGACTAAACATAAGACCAAATCCAAATAAATAGTGTGTGACATTTCGAGAGTTGTTACCATCTTGAAACAAAAGTTCTGGTATTTTTAACATTAATTCGGAATTCACATAATTACTCCGAAAGATATTTGATACACAGTGGCCTTTATTGAAGACACACGAAATAACTAAGTGTGAACAAAATTGCCTCTGTCTCCTTGAAAAAAAAAATGGCGACATCAAAGAATTTTTATTTTATTTAAAAAAAAAAGTTTTATGAGAAATTCTGACAACATTCAATCATCTACTACAGATCCATGACCTTGGTATAGGATTTGCTGTAGGATTGTACAATACGTCTTGTAATGAACAGAGTTTCGAATCTCTTTTATAACTTGTCCAGAATGATCTCTTAAATATCAATAAAGTAAAATCAATATCATAAATTTGTTTCTCCAGTTTAACTTTAGTTTTTAATTTTAAAAAATTATTTAATTGATTTTAGAAAGTAATTAATATGCGTAATGGAAAAAAAATAAAATAAAAAATGCATTAAGCTAAATATATGCTTATACAGTATAGTACTGTATCTTTTGATAATAATAAAGTTGATTTTTGAATGCTATGAAATATATATTTCTACCATCCTCCTCTTGTTTATTTGAAATGTTAGAACTCTATCTATAAATATATCCTCCTGTATAAAATCCTCCACCAAATGAAATGTGGTTAGACCTGCCCGTCAAAGGTCCTGCCATTCGGTACCTCGCCTATTATGGGACAGAATAAAAGCACGCTTATTGCTAGCCATTTGTAAATTTTTTTTACTTTATAATCCATTCTATGAACTTTCAATCCAGTAATAATCCAAAATTTACGCAAAAATACATTTATGATTCAGATGCACATACTTATTATCATCAATGTCTCGCATTTCATGACTTTCTCTTTGAAAATTTTAATAAAAGAGCTATTTAATCATAGAAGCAGTCTAAGACAGATATGATTCAAGATAGATAAATACCTTGACCTAGCGAGAGCATTTTTTAAAAGCATGATATCTTTTTTTCTCTTGCTTAAAAACAAATTCTCTAACATTGCTCATCTAGAATCATAAATGATGATAAATTATCATTACCAGATGTATCAAACTACACATTTATACAAATATTCCTAAGCTTGCATGATCCAAACCTGAGTCATATCTCACCAAACATTCTATACGATCCAAACATCGGCCACCAGGTTATCCAAGCCTATTTGTCCAGAAGAAGTAAAAATCCCCATCAATCGGCGTTTAAAGGATTACCAAAAAATGGCATCTTCCAAATTTATGGCCCCCAAATCTCGTCTGGTCTGATTTATGGGGAGGCTTCTTATCCCCGTCCACCCCTCGCGGTCCATATCATTATATATCGGGTGAGCTGGTATGATAAGTTTCTATTGTTCGCTTTATGGGAGATAGGTTGGTGCCATAAACCATGGTAGGATCCTACATTGGTCATCTTTGTTGTTGATTCTACTGACTCCTTGATTGTTGTTTGATGATTTCGTGGTGTTTTTAGAGTGAAATGGCTTCCAATATCATATTTAACATTTTTATTTCTTCTTTTTTATAACATTTCAAGGTATTAGTTTAAAGTTATTATTTGTAGACATCCACTTTTGATTACCATAATTATGTTGTAAGATTATTATATTGCAATAAATTCTTTGTTCGAATAATAATTTCAAAAATGAGAGAATGTTTGCACATATATGACAATAATAACGTTAAATTCAGAATAAAGTGTGGGGTACTTTAATTGGAATATTAAATATATAAAGGATGGGGAGTATATAAATTCAAATATTTTCGATTATATTTATTTTTATTCTCAGTGAAATCATTTTTATTGTAACTGTTGGAATAATCAATTTCAACATTCTACTCTTCTTTTATTTGTTTTTGACCAGTTGACCGCCATGTATATAAATTATTTCTATCATTGTCGTAGTGGAGTATGTAAAGCAAGCTGCTTTAACTTTATGTAAAATTACAGCATAACTTAATAAAACTTTCTATCTTTAAAGACAATTTCCCGGCATTCTCCTTCCTATTTTTTAACAGGTTATGGGCCCAGGACTGATTGTCTAAGAAAATTAAGAATTAAGCATGTCCAGTCTATATCAAATTGAGAAGTTGAATAAGCAAAACTTTGAGACATGGAGGCTTCAAATGCAAATGATTCTTGTTCACTCTGATCTGTGGATTTATGTGAATGAAGCCAATATCAAACCTGAACCCGGTAACCAAGAGTTTACTAATTGGCAAAATAAGGATCAGAAGGCTCTTGCTACAATTGTATTGAGCTTGAATCCATCAGAACTAGTTCATGTTAAGAATTGCAAGACTGCCGAGGAGGCCTGGAAAAAGATAGAAGAAGTTTATCGACCTAAAGGACCTGCGACGAGAGTTTCCCTAACCAAAAGGCTAATACAGATGAAAATGAGGCCTAATGATGATTTGAAAGATTACCTGAGTAAATTTACCTCATTAGTGGACAATCTAGGTGAAATTGGGGCTCAAGTACCCGAAGACTTTTTAGTTATACTCTTGTTGTGTAGTCTTCCAGAATCGTACGAAGGATTCAGAACTGCAATAGAAACCAGAGATGAGCTCCCAAAACTTGAAACTTTAAAGGTCAAGATCATAGAAGAAGATCAAAGACAACGTGAAATGGAGGGAACTTCGTCTGGAGAACAGAATGCATTTTTTGGAAATCCAGAAAGAAAAACTACCAATTCCACTAAACCACCAACTCGGAAGGATTTTAAATTTAACTGCCATTACTGTGGCAAGAAAGGCCACAAAGCGGCTGACTGCTGGTCAAAAAGGAACTCTAGAAGAAACAATACGCGAATGGCTGCTTCTCTAGGAATTCGAGATGAAAATATTCTTGATGTTAACGAGTGGTGCCTGGATAGCGGTGCAACTGCACACATGTGCTGCTTAAGAACAGCATTTTCAGATTTAAGAGAAACAGAGCCAATACCCGTTAAATTAGCGAACGACCAAAGCATAGAAGCTTTAGGTACAGGAACGGTACAATTGGAAGTTCTCGAACATGGTGAACCATTTTTATTGAAATTAGAAAATGTGTTGTTTGTCCCAGGACTGAAGGGAAATTTGATTTCGGTCAGCACCTGCACAGAAAAATCATTTTTTGTAAAATTTATGAGAGGAAAAGCGGAAATTGTGAATCCATTGAGGAAAATTTGCATAGAAGCTTACAAAAGAAACGGACTTTACATACTGCGTCAAACTAAATATGCAAAAACGCAATTTACCAGAATGTGTATAGACAAAAATAGCAGTGAAATTTGGCATAACAGGTTTGGTCATCTTAATTTTGATGACCTTAGGAAATTGCAGAGAAAAAATTTAGTTAATGGATTACCCAAGGGTGAATTTAAAAGTATAACAAGTTGTGAAACTTGTATTAGGGGTAAACAGACTCGATTACCATTCCCAGAAATCTCTCTGACAAAGTCAACCGAGCCACTGCAACTTATTCATTCTGACATATGTGGACCGATGAGAACAAAGTCATATGGCGGTGCATTGTACTTCGCAACATTTATTGACGATTTCTCACGAATGATATTCACTTTTGTTATGAAAAGAAAAAGTGAAATTTTCAAAGGATTTAAACTATTTAAAAGATTTGCTGAGAAACAAACTGGCAAGAAAATTAAAGCAATCAGAAGTGACAATGCCGCAGAGTATTTGAGTTCAGATTTTAAAGAATATTTATCGGAGGAAGGAATTAGACATCAGCTCTCAGTTGAATATTCTCCGCAACAAAATGGAGTTGCTGAAAGAGCGAACAGAACTCTGGTAGAAATGACCAGATGTTTCATAATTCAAGCGAACCTCCCAGATCCACTTTGGGCTGAACTTGTGCATACATCTACATACATTAGAAACAGATGCCCAAGAACTAATGAAAGTCGAACTCCGTATGAAATATTTACAGGAAGAAAACCAACCGTTTCTCATTTAAGAATTATTGGATGTAAATGTTTCGCTGTTGACAACCGTCCAAGAAGAGGAAAATTCGCTCCTCGCAGTGAAGAATACCGACTGATTGGCTATTCTCCCGAATCAAAGGCGTACAGATTATGGAAGCCTGGAACAGGCATGATGATAAAGAGTCGAGATGTACGTTTCCTCGAATCTGAAAACTCTACCTCTAGGAATGACGTGGTGCAAATTGAAGCTATACCACAGAAAAAGGTAGATATATCATTGGAGGAGGAAAGTCTTCAGGATGATGAAAACACTTTGCCCGGAACTGATTCGGATTTTTTAGGCGAACCATCAGAAACAATGGAAGTCATCTCGCAGAGAGGAAGAGGAAGACCAAGGTATATTAGAACGGGAAAACCTGGCCGACCAAGAAATGAATATCCTACGGCAAATTTATCCACGCAAGAATTTTCAGAAGTGAAGTACTCCCCAGATCCAAAAGACGCAGAGGAAGCGCTGTCTGGAAAAGATTCTTATTTTTGGAGGAAAGCAATGAAGGAGGAGTTTGATTCATTGATTGAAAACAAAACTTGGGAACTGGTTGATCCCCCTAAGGGCCAAAACGTAATTGGAAGCAAATGGGTATTCAGGAGAAAGTATAGTAGTGATGGTTCTCTTGAACGGTATAAGGCTCGACTTGTAGCAAAAGGTTATTCCCAAAAATACGGTATTGATTATGAGGAAACCTTTGCACCAGTTGTACGCCACAGTACGATCAGAACAGTTTTAGCCTTGGCCGTTGAATATGATTTGCTGGTCCATCAAATGGATGTTCAGTCTGCCTTCTTGAATGGTGATGTCAAAGAAGAAATTTACATGACACAACCAGAAAATTTCGAGTCAAAGAAATATCCAAGAAGGGTATGTAAACTAAAGAAGGCTATATATGGTCTGAAACAGGCTGGAATGACTTGGCATGCAAAGCTCGATTCAGTATTAAAAGAAATGGGCCTAGAACAGATGAAAACTGATAACTGTGTCTACATCAAACATCATGAAGGCATTCTTCTGGTCGCAATCTATGTTGATGATTTGATAATTGCAGCTGAAAGAAAAGACACGCTGATATCCTTTAAAGAAAGTATGAAGAAGATATTCAAAATAAAAGATCTTGGAAATATAAATTATTGTTTGGGTATAAGAATACAAACGGAAAAGGATGGCTCAATATCCATAGATCAAGAGAAATATATTGAAGAACTTCTGGCGAAATATAGAATGAAGGAGGCCAAGCCGATTTCTACACCCATGGTTTCGAACTCCAAGTTAACAAAGATTTCATCTATAGAGGGTGAGAATGAGCCAGTAAAAAAGGAAGAATACCAATCACTGATTGGATCGTTAATATATCTTTCAGTGTCGACAAGGCCTGATATAGCCTATGCGGTTAGTGCTTTGGGACAATTCAGCAATGATCCTAGGAGACAGCACTGGAATGCGGCCAAGCGAGTCCTCCGCTATCTAAAGGGCACTTTATGTTTGAAAATAACTTACGAGAAAACTAATGAGACCCTTTATGGTTGTGTCGACGCTGATTGGGGTGGAAACCTCGCGGATAGAAAGTCTCAAACGGGACTTGTTTTCTTCTTGGCAAGAGGTCCAATAGCTTGGGAATCGAAGAAGCAGCAGACTGTCGCTCTTTCGAGCACGGAATCAGAGTACATAGCACTTTGTGAAGCGGGAAAGGAGGCAGTCTATCTTAGAACGCTGTTGGATGAGATGGGATTTGGTGAATTATTGAATGAACCTACGGTTTTAAAGACTGATAACCAGGGCGCTCAACAGCTGGCGAGAAATCCAGTCCATCATGCCAGAACTAAACACATTGACATCAAATGGCATTATATTAGAAGCATTTGCAGCGATGGTCTTATCGAGGTCGTTCACATACCAACCCAGGAAAATGTTGCCGACATCCTTACTAAAGGTCTGCCAAGAGTCTTGTATGATAAACATGTTACTGGATTGGGAATGTAGAAATTGAGGGAGGGTGTTGGAATAATCAATTTCAACATTCTACTCTTCTTTTATTTGTTTTTGACCAGTTGACCGCCATGTATATAAATTATTTCTATCATTGTCGTAGTGGAGTATGTAAAGCAAGCTGCTTTAACTTTATGTAAAATTACAGCATAACTTAATAAAACTTTCTATCTTTAAAGACAATTTCCCGGCATTCTCCTTCCTATTTTTTAACAGTAACTCTCTCAATAGGTATTTTTATTTCTATTGCATTTAATCAAACTTTTAAATCTTTATGAAAATGAAAAAAGGCATCTTCTTATCTTGCAACTAAAAGTTGCTGATGGCTTGCGCCATCTATCGGAATAAATATCAACTATTCTCGTTGATTTTTTATTATTTCTGAATTGGCCAAATACCCATTCTTGATTAATCAAGAAAAGCTAACCACGTACGCGTTTTGGGCTATTGGCCCTCATCAGCGTGATGCAAGCTGCACCCCTTTAAATCTTTGTTTTTTGCCCCACAGATCATTTAGTTAATAAAAGGCAGTGTGTCTAACCGTGCAACTGAAGGTTACTGGAGTCAATCAGAAGATGTCATTGTCTTAATTTAACAACCTAATCTGGTATATTTTCATTATTCTGTTTTTACATATATATTATTTTGTTATTTAATTAATAGATTATTTTGTAACGTCAAAGTTGAGTTGCCTTTTTTATTGGTTTTTATCTATTAATGATCTAATATTTATACCCTAAAATAAAACACTGATGTGTTTTCTAGTACAGATTTTTTAATCCCTCTATTTATACAACGCGTTATATATTTTAGTATTTCTTTTCTAACTTAAAACTCTCTCTCTTATGAGCTTCTGCATTTTCAAAAATATTTCTATTATCTTTTGTTATTTTGATTTTTTTAATAAATTTTTTGGAAAAACTCACATAAATGTTAACTTATATTATCAAAACATATGAAATATACTTTCAACAGTAAACAGTATATAATTTTGTAAATCGAATCACATCAGAAAGGTCAATATGTAGAAAAATAATTCCTGATCGTGTGGGGAACTGAAAATGGCTGATCGCTTGCGCCATCAATCATAATGAATAAGAACTAACTATTGATTTTTTTTTCAGAATACAAGTTTTTCTTGATTTTTATCACGAAAAAAAGCTATGGATACTATTTAATTTCATGATATCAGATGTTTTTCATCAGCAATATAGAAGGGTTATTTCTGATTCAGATTATTTGAAAATGTATTCTTTTAGGGAACAAGTGTAAGGTGTACCTTAAAAGTTTAATTAAACAGAGAAAAATGCTAATAACATGTAGTAGATATGTTTCATATTCATCTTTATGCAAAGCAGCATATTATTTCAATAATATTATATAATATTTAATTTATTCATCGCGTGCCTCGGCGCGCGGGTCGTGAGGAAAAGAACTCTTGTATATTTTGTTTTAGTAAATGAATATGATTAGCCTTTCTTTCAGATTTTGATCATTAGATTCATAAATAAAATATTCTATCGCATGAGTTTCTTTTCAACGATAAAATCAAATTTTTTATTTCAAGGTGAAATATCGACTATTTCTAACCTTTTTGGATGAGGTATGAAAAGGTGAATTATGAAGAGCAATGACGAACGTAAAAATAAAAGTGTCCAGGGATCCGTTCGTCATTGCTCTTCATAATTCACCCTTTCATACCTCATCCAAAAAGGTTAGAAATAGTCGATATTTCACCTTGAAATAAAAAATTTGATTTTATCGTTGAAAAGAAACTCATGCGGTGTAACTTTCAAGTGTCGTTTTACAATCACAAGCCGCAGTGTATTATATTGTAAAATATTCTATCTTATCGATAAATTTAATTTGTCTAATTAATTACCTTACAATATTATGTAATATAGTGTGCTAATATTATTACATATAAAATATATGACACACCATAATGTAGAGTGTATTTACAATAGAACCTCCCATGAGAGACCATTTAAAGCATGTGTAATTTTGTTCTCACCCTTTGATGGTAGTAGGTTGGTGTCTGTGTTATAAATAAATCTCAGGACAAGTCTTTTTTATTTTCATAAAAGTGGTTGCAATCAGATGGGCCTCTAATGGGAGGACATCGATTTTCATCTCTTCTTCTTACCTTTAGTATATTTCCACAGTACTATATATTTCATAATAAGGGGGTTAGTGGACGTGGGCTATGAACCGTTGATTTTCGACAGCCACGATCTTGGATAGAATTCCTCATTAGGCTCTTTTTTTGAAGAAGAAGAAGAAAAAATGATTCAATGGCACCCGATTCTTTTAAAAGTCCAACCCCACCAGTGAGTGCAAATAATCAAACGGGGCTTTGGCACATTTGTAAGTGCAAAAGTCGGAATGATTTCCACATGTGTATGTGTAAACATATGGTGCACTTACTGTAAAAGCAGTCGCTACCTACTACCAACCATGACTGTCTGTATGCATTATTCCAGTACGACGGGTGTACTAGAGATAATATATTTTAAAGTAATAATGATAGTTTCTAATAGATTGTTATATATATTTCAAAAAATAAATTTGACATAGGTTGGTGTTGTAGGCAGGTTTGGCCGACCCGAAGCCGCCACAGTTCCGTGGGATGGACGTCTCAGTCACCGGACGGAGAAGTCACCAAGGTCCACAGGATTCCTACATTTGCATATCCCACCTGTCGAACTCCCTTCTATATTTATTGCGCAGATTTTGATTACGTGAAACCTGAGACACGCGACCTAGAAGTAGTGGCATTCCTCGGCAAGAATGGACTAGACTGGGTAGCTAGTGCGCTACACCCTTCTCCATTGTTTGATTATATAATTATAAATAAAAGAAAATTCGTTGAGGAAAGAGTTTCTTTTTTATTACAACAATACAAGCTTTGAGGCGTAATAGCCCTTCGACAAGTATAACTACGCTACTAAAATTTAGTATGGTAATTATATCTGTCGAAGGGCTGTTACGCCAGAAAGCTTGTATTGTCGTGATTGAAAAATAAACTCTTCTCTCAGCGAATTTTCTTTTATTTATAATTTTACCGAAGGGATTATATTATTAGCAAATTATATAATTATTTATAATTTATAGTATCACGATTATAGTGATCTGAAAGTGGAATTTCAGAACCTGTTGACACACGGAATCAAAGCTTGAATACAGCATCTTATGAAATTAATAAATTTCTTCAATAGGCCCCGATTATTGCACAAGTCTAATCCGATTAGTGAGTGTAAGTGACAATACAGGGATCTGGCACCTTGTAAATATGTCGAACCACTTCTACATGTGTTGATAATTATGCTGAGGAAAGATTTGTAACTCTTTATACAAATATAAACAGAATGTGCCGGCCGTGAATATAAATGTTTTCATAGGCTGTTGTGACCTTTCAAATAGAAACATTGTATTTGCCTTACTGCATGTGTGTGTGGAGAGAAATGAATTATATCTACAAGAATTAAGAAAATTGAAGGTTTCTTGATATTATTAGAATGAAATACTGATTAGAATATTTTGAACCTTAAACTCCATTTATATTTGAAAACGATATTTAGAGTCATCTCTCTGTTAAAATACGAATTATAATCATTATTCGAGAGCTATTTTAATTTGTTTTATATCAAAAGACTAAAATTTCTATAACCAATAAACGAAAAAAGGAAAATATATATTGGAAGGACTTGACTCATGAGTGGCGGAACCTCCAATATGTAGTTTTATCCTTTTGCTCAATGGTTGTATAAATAAAATGAAAAATAACGCTAATAACACTGGTCAACAAGATTTTTGCACAAGAGAACCTGATTATGTTTCTAGTGTAACCTTTCATGCTGAACTCAAAAATCTAATCAGAAATTTCCCATCACCTATGGTTTTTGCGTGACGGTCTTTTTTTAGTATTGGGATAAATACACTAAAAAATGCAAACAATGTCACGTAACTGGTTTATCAAAAAATATTTTTCTTTGTCCACAAAGAAATAGCATCTTATCTACATGTCCTGAATCCAAATATACCATTAGTTTTTTTCTATTACACAATATTTCTGAGATACACCTACTTGAATTTGGAAATATTGTTAATATATAGGCATATATGAACGAAACATATTTATTATTGAAAAGCAGTGACAGTGGATTTTCTTCTATACTTTGCTTGTGGTAGATCCCTCTTGAGTGCCCAGCAGTCGTCGGCAAGCATAGCGGGACTCCATTCACCTTGGTACCGCTTCTCCATGCTTGATATAGCTTGATGAAACCTCTCACCATGCTCATCGCTAACTGCGCCAAGATTTTCTGGAAAGAAATCTAGATGTGAATGCAGGAAATGGATCTTGAGGGACATGTTACATCCCAGTGCCTTGTAGGAAAGCAACAGATCATTAACTATGTCTCGGTAATTTTCTACCTTGACACTTCCTAAGAAGTTTTTGCAAACGTTTCTAAAGGAATTCCATGCTGCTGCTTCAACTTCATTCAAACTATTTTGAAAATTTCCATCCTGCTGCAATTCTCGAATCTGAGGTCCAACGAAAATGCTCTCTTTAATCTTCGCTTCACTTATACTAGAAAATTTTTGTTTTAGGTAGGCAAATCCACTGGCATTTCGATCCATTGCCTTGACAAAGTTCTTCATTAATCCCAGTTTAATATATAATGGTGGTAAGTAAATATTTTCTGAATCGATCAGGGGTAGATTTGCAATATTTTTATATCCTGGGGTAAAGATTTTACGGTTTGGCCAGATTTTTTTAATGTAATGCCTTTCCCTATCTCTGCTATCCCACTCACACAGAAAACAACAAAATTTTGTATATCCAAGCTGTAATCCACGCAAGAGAGCAACGACTTTCAAATCGCTGCATATTTTCCAACCGTATCTTTCATATTCTATCTTTTTCAAAAGCAGTTTCATGTTTTCGTAAGTCTCTTTCATGTTGGATGCATGTATTTATCCCAATACTAAAAAAAGATCGTCAGGCAAAAACCATGGGTGATGGGAAATTTCTGATTAGATTTTTGAGTTCAGCATGAAAAGTTACACTAGAAACACCATCAGGTTCTCTTGTGCAAAAAAAAAAAAGTTTTTTTTGTAGACCTGTGTAATGATTGTAATTCCTATTTCACTAATCTTTACAAATATCAACGAGCTTCTTATGAACTATATAAAAATGACAATGTAAGGAAAGTATGGTAATTATAAAACAAACTCTCTCTAAAAACTGTAATGTAGTCTTATTCGAAACTTAACGCGATAAAAAATTCGTTATCTTAAATAAGATTTGATGAGCTAATGTTACGATCATCATCATTCAGCTGTCATTATCGAATTGAAGGTGGCCATCGTCAATGTTCACGATACCCACTCAGGATTTTAAATGATTGACGACAAGAGGATCATTGGCCCTTATAATGAACTAACATAAATCATATATGTTAATTTTATAATCAGGGTATAATTACGTATTGATGCGTTATTTTAAACACATTTCGGTGTTAAATACGATTTTTAATTCGAAAGCTAAAAATAAATTTGAGAATTTTGATCTTGATCTCTTAAATTCGATAGATCTCATTTCCACACACACAATTACTTTTCATACCGGAATTTGATTTGGGACCTACGAACTAGAAATGCGCGGGGTTGTCGAGAGAATCTGCTGTAACATTGTATGTTTTAAAAGCTTGGAAAGTTTTAGAACCTCTTTTCAAATTGGAAGTTTCAGGAACTTTTTTAAATTTGGCGTTCATTTTAGATTTTAATTTTGTTGCAATTTTGATTATTTTTATTTAATCTAATTCTTCATATAAATATATGAAAAAGCGACAATATAGACAAAAACAACCCGAATTTTTCTTTCTAATTTTAAGAAAATAAACTTTCTGAGCTTTTATTTTTACCAAAATGTGCTCAATGATTATAATTTTAGTTCATATTCAAATACAATATGACTTTTGTGTGTTTAGATGAAGTCTTTCAAAGTGAAAACAGATACAAGAGAACTAAGGTGAGAATTCTAATATCCTGATTAGCTTTTTTCCTAGTTTAAAATTTTTGCTCCATTTTTCATATTATCTATTGTGAAATTAGATTATTTGTTGAATGCATTACTCTAAATATATACAATAAAATATTTCATGGGAGGGATGACTACCTACCTGAATGACCACTTTTGTAAAACCAAAAATAAAGTTTCCTGATCTAACCCAACCTCCAATAACGGACCACCTCCAGGTGTATCCATGTTTTGGAGCTATGGTCTCTTATGGGAGGTTCTACTGCACTGATGCATTGGCATTACATTGGTACGATGCGTATAATTAATTTAGAAAAACATTATTTATTATAAATTAAATTCAAAATTTTATTGGGGCTCGTATCTTAATTTTTACGACGTTAGATCTCTTGTTATCGGTTATATTTTAAGGAAAAAACATTAGTGCACACAAAGAGATATATAAGTACCTTAAATTTTAAATATAGCCATATTGTCTTATTGCGAACTAATTCAACTTTATTTATAATATTTATTGCAATTTCTTAATATAATAACTAATATATTCGAATGTGTGTGTGTGGGAATATGATCATCTTTCTCAGGGTTACTCTGCGAATACAACAGTCGCTTCACATATTAACATAGTGTGTCTATGTAAATTTCCATACATGTGTACGATAAAGACATTAATAAAGAACACACATTTATGAGCTATTTATTTTACATTGATACAGTGAGGATATTTCGGGAGAATGTTCATCATCTGCTCAGATACACATTGTGTCGTATTCATTAGTACTGTCAAAAGCTAACCAGTTTTAACAATTTAAACTCAACCCATATTCAACGATGAAAAATCACCCGTTATTTCTTTGGATAATGACAATAAACCGGCCGATGGACGAAATTGATCTCTTATTGGTGAAAAAGATGCAAGTTTTCAAGCTTGATGCCCTTTTATTGGCTATAGCACGCCATATTTTGAATCTTAGCCACCTACTCAACGACCTATTTTTCTTATTTAAAACACACACATTGTCAACTTCATGGTGGAAGTACGTTAATAGGTATTATGTCACCATATGGATCTGAGCAGGGAAAGGACAAATTCCTTAAAACTTCTCTTTCAATCAAAATAAAAGAAATAACAAAAAAAAAAAAAAATTATGAAAAAGGCATCTCCTTATCGTGCAACTGAAAGTTGCTGATGGCTTGCGCCATCTATCGGAATAAATATCAACCATTCTCGTTGATTTTTAATTATTCTAGAATTGGCCAAATACCCATTCTTGATTAATCAAGAAAATCTAACCACGGACGCGTTTCGGGCTGTTGGCCGAAAAAATAAATGTTCTTTATTAATGTCTTTAAATGTCTAGTTCCTGTTTCAATTCTGATACAATTCCAGCAGTAATGGTAGACCTATGTTGAAACGTTGAAAAGTTGACCATCTAGCAGAAATTTACTTCAATATGGTACAAATATATTACCTTTTATAATTTTATATTTTCCAAGCGTATATAGATTTCATACTCGGGCATTTTTGTGCGCGCGCGGTATGCAAATACGAATAATAATTATTAAAATATTAGCATAAATATCCCTCCCCCCTCTCTATATTTATCAAAAACATTTTTAAAATATATTTTTTATTTGAAGACTCTCTCCCTCTATAAGATTTGTGGTATATCACCCTTTAAAATATTGCTATAAATGTTACTTCATTTGAATTCGAGATCTAATTTCTTGAAAACCATAAAATTTTGACCCAAATGAAATGCGGCACTTTTTTACGAGAAGAGAAAATAAAAATTAATGTTCTTTTTAAAATTTTCGAATTCGCGTGCATGTAAACATTTCAATATTCAACATTTATAAATTCCAATATATATAATTAACACTGATATTTATATATAATCCATTATTTTAATACTCAACTTGTACAATTCGAGCATTGATGAGAATAAAGTTAATGCAAAGCTAAAGTTCGAGCTAATATGTTCAACCCTAAAAACTCAAATATGGAAACACATTTTGAATGTCGGAAAGAGAAATCCAAACAAGTGAAGTAGATATATATAAAGACAAAGAGAAATGTATTAAATAACCTTCCAGCTTACGTCTAGGTGGACATTTTTTAGAGTGCGCTGTATAAATAGGTCTAAAGATAGTTAAACACTATACGCCGGTGGCTTTCTGAAAGCGGAGAGATTTCAATATTTATACAGAGTCCGCGCGGCTTCTTTGAGCAACGTTCCCGTGGGACAGCCAAGACCTCGGGCAAATGTTGACAGCACTGTTTGCCTTCGCCAGTACTTTATGGAGCATAATTATAAGATGTCAGGAGATACTGCAGCCTCCAAGTACGTCAAATCATACTGGTGCCACCTTGGGAGAGCATCTTTTTGAGAAATGGCTTTATTTTAGCTTGTTGTGTGTGTGTGCTTGTTCCTGTGTGTACTTTACACATGGGACTTTACCTGCATCCACGGCTCATCTGACAGAGTCACACAGAATGTTTCTCCTAAAATATTAAAATAATAGGAATTTGCGGTATTTAAAACTATTCGATTATATTGAGATTTATATTTATTTATTATATTTGTGTGAAAATGCTTAGACGTTTGTCTTTTCATCACGCCCGAACAACTTTATGGATTATAATCTTTTAATATAAAAGTTGTTTATGTTGTTGAATTAGGATATTGGAAATTTTTCATGGTTTTATATGCAAATTATTCTAATGGCAAACGGATTATCTTATATTTACGTTATAAAAAGGTTAATGATAATATGGTAAAATCACTTAATCAATAAATTTATACTATTTCTCCCACTGAAAATAACATTAACAATAATGAAATCATAATTTTTAATATTTGTTATGAAACAATATTTGTTCGACAAACATTCTCTCGTGAAGAACTCGGGCGAAGCCGGGAAATTCGGCTAGTCTTATTTTATAAAGGCCTCTACAAGGTATACAAAAATATATTTTATTTAATAGAATTAAAATATTCGGTTTTTAGTAATTTTTGACAACATATTGCATTTTCGCCGAGTCTTATTAAGAAACTGGCAACTTTATGTACGAAGAGAATAGGATCATATTCAAGCAGAACACCAGATAAAAGTGTTTAATTAAAAAGAATATTTTTATCGTCAATAAAAGTGTATTGAATAAAAGATTAACATTTTTAATACAAATATATATATTAAAAATGGCATATCCTGACCAGGAGCACATGTGCTTTTCAGAAGGCAGAGCGCCATCTGGTGGAACAGAAATCAACTATTCATTGATTTAGCCTGTTCCCTGATATTTGGCCAACCCAATTTCTTGATAAATCAAGAAAAGCCATCCACGAACGCGTTTCGCGCTTTTTGGCGCTCGTCAGCGTGGAGTAGGCTGAACCATTGCGACCAAAAAATAATTTTTGATCCCAATGGCTTCCTGAAAAACCAAGAAATGGGTATTTAAGGCCAAACTTGCGTAAATACGCTTAGCACATTAAAAAACGAAAGAAAAAAATAAAAGATAAAAAAGATCAGGTGTTGAAATCAATATTAAAAATGGCATATCCTGACCAGGAGCACATGTGCTTTTCAGAAGGCAGAGCGCCATCTGGTGGAACAGAAATCAACTATTCATTGATTTAGCCTGTTCCCTGATATTTGGCCAACCCAATTTCTTGATAAATCAAGAAAAGCCATCCACGAACGCGTTTCGCGCTTTTTGGCGCTCGTCAGCGTGGAGTAGGCTGAACCATTGCGACCAAAAAATAATTTTTGATCCCAATGGCTTCCTGAAAAACCAAGAAATGGGTATTTAAGGCCAAACTTGCGGTATTTAACTTGGTATTTAAGGCCAAACAAATATATATATATAAAATATCACAAGACGCATTCGAAGAAAATAGTGTTTGTTCAACAATAAAAGTATGTCTTAAAGACAAATAAATATTTAGCAAAAAAAAAATTCCAAATAAATTCTGCTGAAATATGATACAAACTAGCAGAAAATGTATCCTATAGTTATATGATAGAATTACAATAAAGAGAGAGCTATGCCAATTTGTATTCACGTGATGGAGTTATGCAAATAGAGGCTATATATATATAGGGAGAGATGATAGGCTGCTATATAATGGCCAATAACAAGACGATCCGCCATAATGAAAGCTAGAGTATATTCTGATTTTTTTTCGTCAAGCATACTGATCAAAATAAGTTGCATAATGGTGGAGAATACAGAATAAAATATATATTTTGTGTCCCTCAAATATCCTTAAAAAAATACAATTTTTATTCATTTATGTTTCTTTATTTTTACATTGGATTACATTTTATCATCTATAATCTATATTCTTTCTATCAAATATCTCTTTTATTTTTCTATCTTATTCGGTGGTTCATCTACTAAAATTGGAACGATACAGAAAAGATTAATATGGCCTCTGTGTAAGGATGGCATGAAAAATCTTGAAGCCTTCTCAATTATCAAATTGAAATTTGTGATTTGACACCATTCCATTAATTGAAATTTAAAAATATTTGAAGACTATACATTCGACTATAAGACCTTCAATTCAGGCTTTGATTTTTAAAGGTTTGAAAAGGATAACTAGGAAGTCTTTCGAATTAAGATTCGAATTTACTGAAAAGGTCTTTAAAGTGTACGGCTAATTTTATAGCAGAATTTATATAGCTTCTTCCTTTCATTATAGTTAAAGATTTATAATGTTTTAATGGGAATGCTTGTGGTGAATATTTTGGAAGTTTTACAGAATTAGGTTGATTCACCCAAACCAGGCTGTAGATCCCTTAGTTGACCAATAGAAGACAAATTATGCCTGAGAGACTTTTATGTCCACACGCCCCTGCAATAAATTGTAAAACAAAAGCCACGTGGGGGAGAGGACGAATGGTTATAAAAAAACTGAGGTTCCACCTTGACCTTATTCTTTTCATCGCCATCTCTGGAATTTGATAGTCATCTGGGATTTTAGAAACTTGATTGAAAATATATTTCTTCTCGTTGGATTTATTATTAATTGGTCACTATACTAAAACCTTCTCTCTATATTTCCGATATCTTGGCGATCCGCTGTCATCTTCTTCAAGGACAACTTATTGGCGCGCTACACGCTCTACACTTTAAAAAAAATTATATCTTGATGAATTGGTAAAAAGTAAATATTATATTAATATGAAAATAGAAAAAAAGTGAAATTATATTGGGATCAGATTGATAAATTAATCAAAGGAATCTTCATTTCGTGCAATTAAAAGTTGCTGTTGGCTTACGCCATCTCTCGGAATAAATATAAGCTGGTTGCTGATTTTAAAAGTCTAAAATCAGCAAATTTTACTTGCACAATCACAGGAAATGCCTTTCTTTTATTTATTAAATTTGTTTTCTTGTAAAGCGTGACAGCGAGTCGCAAATTTCGGACAAATCAGGGTTATAGCGACTGATTAATTAATATTTATAGAAACTTTAGTGAATATATAATAATTAGGAAATTGGTTTGTGAAATTGTGACTGAATATTGATAATTTAGAAACCCATGTGTGTTAGAATACACTCATGAGTTTAGAGTACTATCAGGTGTGCCATGCTAGCTGTTTGATAAAAAACTGATTAAATACGTTTGGTAACCAGAGCCTTTCTTTGCCGCAAGAGAGAATAGTAACCTAAAATAACTTACAACGCCAATAGGGTAGTTTTAAAAGGTAACGCCGAAACTTTCTAAACAATAAAATGAAGTGATAACGACTATAATATTCTTCTTGGTAATATTTAGACGAAAAGACGAAATAAATGAAGAAGAGTTTCTTTTAATCATTCTTAAAATTAGAATTCTTTATTATTTTTAAATTTCCGGTAGAGAGATAAAAAAACAAAATAAATATCAAAAATATCTTTGTGCTTAAAATTAAAGGAAACAAAATTATTTAGTCAATACAACTTAGAAATTACTAATATCTATTTTAAAAAGAAACTCATCTTCTTTTATTTCGTCTTTTCGTCTAAATAAAATGAAGTATAGAAACTTTCGTACCATCCTCTATTCTCTCTCAATTCTATAATTCCTTTTAATAATACAAAAAAAGTAGAGACGTTACCTTTTAATCTCTTGTTATTGTTCACCCCAGCAATCCTCTCTCTCTCTCTCTTTCCAGTATTGAAAAGATGTCAATTGTCTCTCTCTTTATTATAATTTGTGGATTTTAACAATAAGTTAAATAAAAGATAGCATGATATTAAGACAGCGATAATAACCCTATTCACTATATAAGGAGAAACAAGTCAGGGAGAAACTTCTTTTATAGGATCTCTTTCCTCGTATTGTGTTTTTTCTTCTATTAGAATTTTATCTTTATATTATTTTAGTTTTTTAGCTCTCTCTGGAGTATTTTTTTTAGATTTATAATCAAAATTCACGTGGAAATGTTTAAAATGTAGATCACCAAAAACTCTGAAAATAAAAGCTATAATATGTTCAGCATTGAATCCCAATCATTATAATAATTCATCATATCTACCATGCTAAGTGTTTTAAATGTATAAAGATAACGCTTGTGGTTGACCATTTATTTTAAAATTAGAGTTCTTTATTATTTTTTAAAATTGCCGCTAGAGAGATAAAAAAAACACAAAATAAATATCAAAAATATATTTGTGCTTAAAATTAAGGGAAACAAACCTATTTAGTAAATACAACTTAGAAATGGCTAATATCTATTTTAAAAATAAAATGCGTTTCTTTAAATATTTTTTTCAGTGTATTTAAAATAGCCAAATAAATTTAAATTTGAAAATAAAATGTTTTCTCTAGGGGGCTAGTTTACATAGATTAATAACTCTGAAAATGATTGACCAAAAAATTAGAAAATTCACATTTAAAAATTTCGTGTTACCTCACCATTTCCTAGAGAAAGCGGTGTAAAATATTCATAACCATCGTCTGTCTTAATAATAAAATTAGCATTGTAGCATGTGGTTATATAGAAAGATAAAAAAGCTATTTTTTGAAACCTCGCAGCAGGTCATAAATTTCTTTAAAAGACAAGAGGGGGACACAAAGATTCCTTTTCAAACATTGCACAAGGTTGACAAACTGAAGAAGACAAATGTATTTTTTCCTTCCTCTCACTAGAGAATGGTCATTTTGAAAGGTGGGGCCTACTATAGCCAACCAGAGCCAATCTTGCTTAATTTATCTGGCACTTGTCTCAGACAGACCTACCTTTAAGTATACTTTATACTAAATTGCATATTGTATGTGGTGTTACGGAGGACACTTTTTCCTCATTCTTTACAGTAGGCAGTAATATTAAGTGTTGTATTTAACTAATATATAATAGTTAATTATTTCTAAGACTTTTTTTGTACAAAGTGCCGATTTTGTTTCGGAACCATATTTATCTTTGAATTTCGTTTGCGCGCGTCTTCCTTTTAAAGATACAAAAAAAAAAAAAAAACTACGTTTGATATTTTCCTAACTAAAAAGGCATCTGGAATTAATTTAAATGAACCGGTTTTTAGAGTAAGTATATCATATAAAATAAGTTGAATTATACTTTTTAAAATTTGACCATATTTTTGTTATATGACTAGATTCACACACAAAAACCTCATTTTTTTTTTTAATGAAGACCTTAGTCTTATACAGATTCTCCGTCAAGGATCCAAAGCAAGAAGGCAAAAGTTAAAACAGAAAACAATGGTTAATACAGAGACATTTGTTTGAAATCAATATGCGATTCCTATAATATATATTTATTAAAATACAATCTAAAAATAAAATTCTATATAAACGCCTTTTTAAAAGATAACTTTGAATCCTGGAGAGAGCTCCATATATTATCCTTTTATTATTCTAAACAAATAAAATACCACGATATGGACGTATTCTATTGTAGAACAGACATTTAAAAAGAAGCAATAGGGAAATGTTCTATCCCATGTAAAAGATTGCGGCAGGTGTGTGTAAGGTTGAAAATCCGCCGCGAAGTGACTTGCAACTTTACACTAGTAAAAAAAAAAAAGCAAGGTAATCAATTACGCGAGGAAAATAAAAAAAGACACAAACGTTGTTTGAGAAAAAGTAGAACATGTGTGATCTTGTTTCCTTGAACCACATCATGTCAGGACATGTGTTCCTACCCGGATAGAAGCAATGGAAGTTTTTTTTTTCAACTTAATAGATGAGCACAAAAAAATCGAAATGCGTACGTGGTTGGTTTTCTCTGCTTCTGAAGTGTTTAGAAAATATTAAAAAATTTTACAAACAACAAGTCGTTATTATTTATTTCCGTAGCGAGAAGTGAAAAGTTTAGTTGCATAACTAGATGTCTCCATTTTTCTACCCTAATATCTTTATTTACTTCGAAATTCATTTTATGCAATTTTTTCGCTCTCGAGGCAAATTTGCTATCATAATAAAACACGATTCTTATTCTTAACTTACATTTGAGTACAAATACCCCTAAAATGGGTATTAATATGCTATGGATAGATTGATTTGATACTCTAAAAGATATAAAATACAGAGATACGAAAATAAGCGCTCAGTACTGGATGAAATGGCGATATTCTATTATGGCTGATCTCCTAGAAGGCTGTACTGCAATATGATGACAACGATAAAAGTTCCACGAAAGACCCACCTGGAAAGCGAAAAGCTCTCTGAGTGGCCATTTTTCAAAACAAAAATTAATATTCCTGATTTTCAGCCAACCTCCAATAAACGATTCCCTCCCTATGAGGCTGATGCTATCCATTTTTGGTCAGAATCTCTTAAGAGGTTCTACTGTGTCTATAAGTGCGACATAAAACTGCTACGTGTATGGTAGGTTGACACGCCTAGAGTTTAAAAGTAGTCTAACCTTCTTAGTACCATTCTTACAACCTGTGTGGAATACGTATGGATTTTGGGGATTAATCTAAAGAACGCATGATGAATCGATGGTATTCAAATGACATAAAAATATATAACATTAAGAGACATATTTTGCTGGTAATGTTTATAATAGTTAGAAAAATACAAATTCTCTGGTTCCCCCAAAGTTATAAAACTCGGGACCCCAGAGAAGGGGTCGGGTAGTCTAAAATGTCACTATTATTGGGGTTCGAAATCAGCCGCTTTGAAACAGTTTTTATTTAAATGATAAATTGCTTAATGGGCCATTGATTCCTCCACAAGTTGAACTCAAACAGTGAGTGCAAGTAAGAAAATGTCACCTGGTGATTGCAAAGTGGAACTTCAATGATGTAGTATCGTGATAGTACAGTGTGTAGTACAGTGGACAACCACCATCCATGTGTACTTGGGCTGACTACTGGGAGAAATATTTAGGAATGCGATAGCGGCGACAATATGAAAGTGATCTAGACAAGGAGATGGATGGGCCATGTCTTGCGAAATCCGGGATTCTTAACAGATACCCGATAGAAGGGAAAATTCCGCAGAAAAGATACCAAGGAAGAATGTGGGCAGAGACATGTGGTGGACTTGCAACATTCACTTGCCGTGAACCTCTACCCCACATTACAAAATAGCACCTGATTGATAATAATTATTTCTTTAAATTAGCAACCTCAGAAAATTGAAGAAAAAACAAACCTATTTATCGAATAGTTTATATAATAAAGTATTATTTCGCTATTGTACTTTCTCCCATTTTTAAAGGTTTCTAAAATAATACGCCAGGTGGTTTGTTCGTATTTTTTGCTGTACAATTAGCTTTTTTTTCAATAACGGACATCAAGTTACCATATAGATAGACGCTGTAGAATAAAATTATCATTAATTATAATTTATCCTAAATATTGGTGATTCGAATATGTTAAAAAATTCATTAATATTTTATCTCCTTTTAGGAATAAATTACGCTAAGAATGGAGAATCACTTGAAAGCGGAGGAAATGTTTTTAATAAAAAAAAATATATATATCTTTATCCTCGTTTATAATTCTTTGAAAAACTATTTAATAATATATATACAGTAGAACCTCCTTTTAGTGGACACCTCTCCATAAAGGACAGTTTTCATTTCCAAAATTACCATTTTAAAAATTTAGCAACTCTCCGGTAAGAGGACACCTCTCCCTAAAGGACACTTTGGCTCTGCAATTAGGTGTTCTTTACAGGAAGGTTCTATACTGTATATATATATATAAAAATGGATGTTTGTTGGTCCGTCCGTCCGTCCGTTTGTCAGTGATAATCTTCTACATCGCTCAACCAATCGTGATGAAACTTTGGGAAGATGTTTAGTATACTACCGGGATGGTTTATGGCTAATTACTCTTTAGAAATAACCTTTCGTTGCATTTTTATTTACAATAAAACGTAAATTCACTCGCAATCTGCGCCCCTCTCGCGGCAGACGGGGGATGTGGCGCGCGACGATTGGCTGCCGGCGCAGCACGTGACCTCCCTGCCCCCCCCCCCCCCCACCGAGTAAATTAGATCTCCCGGCTGACGGCCGAGCAGCGCCCTCTAGAACGCGTGACGATTTTGACGGCGCGGGGCGCTCCCGGTTGGACAGTTGCGCGGGGGCAGAGTGACCTCGCGGGTGCCCTCCGGGAACTACGTCCATCTTCCATATGTAATATACATTTAATCGTGTAAACCCGGGCGTTGCCCGGGTCATTCGTCTACAAATTCGCAGTAGTTCACTAATTCAAACCAAAATATCCATACATAGGTAAAAGAATACTGGGAAGACTGACATTTATTAATGCAGTGATTATAATCAATGATTACAATGAAGGGCTATATTGTCTATATATATAAAAATCACTTTCAAATATTAACGTAACGTTCCATTCTCAATCCCGTTGGGCTTTAGATCGGCTAAAACATTTTTATCTTTATTAGTGAATATTAACTTTACTGTACTGAATAGTTTAGTATAATGTTAATTTAACATATTACAATTTAGCCACTGCAACGCGTGGCCGGGTTCGCTGTGTAGTATACTATGAGGACGATTTCTGGCGAATTATTTTAGAATAATATTCATAGCAATAAATATAGCGAAATTAAGACGTAGTGATTATATTCTGTGTTTGTGCATATATAAATATTTTACAGAAAATGTGAGAACGTTCTATTAGAATATCTCGAAAACAAAAAAACAATACATATAAACGAGTTCACTGACATTTATTAATGCAGTGATTATAATCAATGATTATAATGAAGGGCTATATTATCTATATATATAAAAATCACTTTCAAATTTTAGCGTAACGTTCCATTCTCAATCCCGTAGGGCTTTAGATCTGCTAAAGCATTTTTATCTTTATAAGTGAATATTGACTTTACTGTACTGAATAGTTTAGTATAATGTTAATTTAACATATTACAATTTAGCCACTGCAACGCGTGGCCGGGTCCGCTAGTATATATATATTTTTTTAAATAGAGCAATCCATAAATAAATCTTTAATTTAAAAGGTAAAGGTTGGCGTTCAGTCAACTGAAATATTGGTAAAATAAATGATATTTTGATCCAATATATACTTTTTAATTATAAAATATATATATAAGAGAGAGAAGGAAATACATTTTATAATTATTTTTTATATTTGAGGGATTTCTGAATGAAAGGTGATCAACCAAATCTTACACTTCTCGGAATTATGCCGGACCGCGGAGGAACAGCATTCATGCCAACCACTACTCCAGATCTCTATAGAATTGTACAAAGTGTTTCTATATGCAATCATATCATGATTAGACGATTGTAAAAATATATTAGCTTTCATTTACTT
The DNA here is from genome assembly GCA_030710605.1 of Cordylochernes scorpioides. Lineage (NCBI taxonomy): Eukaryota > Metazoa > Arthropoda > Arachnida > Pseudoscorpiones > Chernetidae > Cordylochernes > Cordylochernes scorpioides. The sequence continues at coordinate 49,388,846 of CP092863.1, read as the reverse complement.
CAGTTCTATAAACAATAGCTAATATATAATTGATATATATATAAATTAATAGCAATTTTTTTCGAAAGCTTGCTTATTCACTTTTCTAAAAAATAAGCAGTACTTTTTTAGTGTAAGATTATAAATTTATCTTAATATCTAATATACACTTATATAAACGACTTAAGGACGCTGTACTTTACAGCTTGTAAGTTATTTCGGAATTCATATAATAACTCTGAAAGATATTTGATACACAGTGACCTTAATTGAAGACACACGAGATAACCAGGTGTGAACAAAATTGCCTATAAAGCTTCTATGTTATATATAGTAAAGCTTTGCTCTAACAACGAAGTCATTCTAAAGTTTTGGCTAAAAGTTCACTATATATGAACTGGTAGAATTATATACAGGAAATTTTAAACGAGAATTTGTACCAGAGATCAGAAAAAAATTCGCAATAAGCGGAATATCGTTATAACAAACATTCACTGTAATCGTATTTGTAATATGTAGAAATGCTTATTTTTTTCATGAGTATTATAAAGATAGAAAATTTTATTATAAATTAACATCCATGTTGAATACATTTACCATCAAAAAGATAATAATATCGAAAAATAATTGAAATTTTTTATATTTTACGCTTTTGCAGCTTGCTTTTATTTTTCAATATATCTATTGAGAAAACACACTATAGAATGTCCCACATACAAAAAATTTATAATTATATATATTTAATTCAGAGCCATAGGAATATCATTATAATTCAAAATAATTATATTTTACTTTTTGCATAGGGTACGGAAGAAAAAGAATATACCATATGAGGCCCCAGATCTACTTTTCTGGTATTTCTAAAGATGTTCTCAATTGAAGATTAGGTGACATTGTTTGGACATTTTTTTTAGAAAGAAGGTCAAACGGCATAGGGGCCGTTTATGAGAGGATTTTCTGTGTATTCCATATTGAATATATTACATTTTTACATATAAGCATAGCTAGACATGATACAAAAACATGCGCACTAAGGCTATATTAGTGAAAAGAAAAACTGGGTCATTTATTACCAATTTATTTCTTCAATCAAAGAGTAGCCCTTTTATTAAAAAAAATTAATAATGAAGGATATCAGATTTCAAACTTTTTCAAAGATTATATTTCCATTAATGTCTATTGTATACTTTATATTATTACATGGATATTGTGTGTATAAAGGAAAGTTGCGGGAAGATGGTTATGTACTAAGTCTGAAAAGTTGAACAAATAAATAAACGTAATATAGAATGGTGTTTATAAATATTTGGTCCTTCCCCAACATAATTAGCATAATTTATTCAGTATAAAATTATATGTATTACACTTAAAACTTAAACTTTTAACGACTCTTTATAACGATCAACCTTATAGCTAAATATATTTGAATACCATTTAGGATATGCATATATATAACAATATATATGTTCACCCCTTCTATTTCGTTATAGAGATTTTTCACTTTGATACATTATAATCTCCCATGAAAGCCCATTAAAATAATGAATATTACTTGTCTTTCCTGGAGGTAGTCGCTTAGTGGAGGTTGGATTAGGTTAATGTTTCCTATTTTACAAACGGTATCTCTCGGAAAACATGACTCTCATGGGAGGATTCACTATATATGAATACTATGATGCATTAACGCGCCATCTGTTATGAAAATTCGAAACTATTATAGACGCGTATGATTCTTTTGAAATTAAACAAGTTCTACTGCCCTTACTGCAATGGAAAATTACAAGCCCTCTCATTAATTTTTCTATTGCAGTAAGAGCAGTAGAACTTGTTTAATTTTTAAAAGAATCATACGTGTCTATAATAGTTTCAAATATATTGTTTGAGAATGTGTGTAGAACTGTGGTGTTTGTTCTAGGGAGGGAGGGAGTGCCGTCACATCAATATTCATTACATGAACACATCGCACTCCCCGCCATTCTTTCTCTGCTCGGCACATCATTCTTCTGACCACATCATTGGATTCTTCGAACTTTCTTTATGACACTTAGACATTTACTCCCTATATCTACCTAAATCCTTGTTTATATCCCGTGATATATTTACTGTAAATACACTTTGTATAAATATGCTGCATGTGCAATAACTACATATATTACAATTCATTTTATATTTCTGAGAACGTTTTGCCTCGTATACTAATACAATTGCATGTGAATGTAATATTTTATGTATTTATTTAATATATATTGAGGGAACACTAATTGAGATCTTAAATAATATAATCCAAAATTACTCATATTTATAGCTTATATATTTTCATTTAAATTTGATGTTTAATACTTAATGTAGTTTTGTAAATTGGTGTTTTGTTTTATTATGCATTTTTTATTTAAAATATTATATAATTAGGATTAGTTTAAAATAATATTATTATATATTAAATCGGCTTTTTTAACAACTTTTTATAAATTCTGTACGTTAAGTATATTATACTATAGTATAGCTGTTTGAAAGAATGGAAATTTTATTCCTATATGCATTTTTTTGTTCGGGTATCTCCAAGTAACAAAATATAAAATTATAAGCTGCTTTGAGAGAGATATCTCGTGATATTAATTATCATAATTATATATAATAAAGAGAGAATGATAGAATGTGCTTTGAGATCGTTAATTTTGAATATTGATATTTTAAATATACCATTATACATAGTATGAACAATTTCTATATTAAAGCGTGATAACGCTGATAGTGTCATTTCATTTATTTGAAACAAACACTCATTTTTGAATAATATTTGTTCAAAAATTATAAATTTAAATGTTTACTTTTAATAGGTGAAGAGGAATGAGGATATCTAAAATATCTACTGCTTATTCCGATATTTGAGTGCGCAATATTCATTCAAACAACTTTATTAAAAATCTTGCTAACGTACGGTCCGTTATCCAAATATCCGAATAACCAGTTTCGTAGACAATTCAATATAGTTTATTGAAACTCTTAGTTAATTGTTACAACAAATCAAAGATAAATTAAACAAAGATGAATGTGATTATTTACAATTTGGTGATAAAATATAAAAATCTGTTCTCAGGAAGGAAGGCTTCTCCACCTTGAGAAAGTCCTCCTCTAGACAAGGACAGGATCTCTAGTTTCGTAGAGATTCTAAATACGCTTCATTTACTATGACAGTATACTCTTTATGTGTGTGTTGGATAGGTGTATTTTATATAAATAAAATTGATAAATACATTTAAAATCGAAATTTGGTGAATAAATGAAATCAAATATATATCCCCTTCTTTAGGTTGATTTGTAAATGTTTAAAAATTACTACGAATATTTCATAATGTGAGAGAGTTTATATTTTATTAAATTTTTCAAGCGAGTATCGCTTATTTTCAGCCTATATTAAAAAGAAAGAAGCTATTTCTCAACTAGTACATTTGACACGCTGTTCTGCTAAGATCAGTGTTATATTAGCCTGTAAGGAAAGTGATTTTATCTTGAAAATGTTTACATTTTTTATTTAAAAAAAGAAGCTCAATGTGTGAGAAATCTTAAAATGTTTAATTACAACCTTGTTAATTAAATATAAATTTGGAGGATTTGACTATATTTCCAATTAATTTTATTATTTCGTAAAGGAAATTATTTACAAATAGCTTGTTCTCAAATTGAATGAAAAAAAGTCTTTGAACGATATTTATTATAATACATTATCACACACATTTAAATATGGTTAGTTTTCCTTCATAATGTTTCTAAAAATTATTTTAAAAATTATATATATTGTGTGTGTGTGTGTTAGTTTTAAAATTAATAGATATATTAATTAGATTTATCTCTGTTTAATTTATCCCACTATGAATTATTAATTTGGTAAACTATATTTTTTAATGATTTTTTTTTAGTTTCGGTAATTTTTTTAAATAGCTAAGTAGTTTTAAAATATACATTTTCGGGTAACTTGAATTATTAAAGAAGAGTTTACAATTAAAATGTCTGGTTTACCAAATATTTAAAATAATATAAAATATAAAGCTACTAGAATATTCAATTGCAATAATAGATGCCTCTATATTGGTTTATTTGTTATTTTTGATTTAGAAGTCACTATTGAAGAAAAAGATCAAAATATTTGAATTCTATATAAAAATTTTGAATTTGAAATATCAAATCTATATTAAAAACTACTGATATTATTGCCATACACTTAAATTCAGTTTTTTTACCGTCCATATTTTTCGAAGGTATATATAAATTATTTTCAAATATTAAATTGTTTGAGAATTCTTTTTCAAATATTAATATATGATTTAAATATTTTCACAAGCACACAATGTTTGTAATTTTAATTATATTTAAAGTATCTTTTTAATTTTAGCTAGAAACTATAAATGGATAAAGTAGTAAACTGTACTCCTCAAAAACCTAAAATTTAGTTGAAAAATACTACTTTGGTTAGGGGTTAGACATCAAATTTCGCTTGCCATAACTATATTGTAGGAAATTTTACGCACGTTGAAGAACGAAGTCGTTCGAAAGCTAGCGAAATAAACATGTTCTATAGAATAAGCTCCTTTTGAGTTTATAATCTTACAGAAATACTACTGTTATATTTATTCTGTAGAATACTAGTACATTGCACACATGGCATAGCAATGTGATCAAAACTGATGTGATGAATATGTTTGAAACTTCTATGCATCTTTTTCACAATCAAACAACCAACTTAGAATCTATGCCAAAGCATGAAGTGTGTCCACCTGGAACATAAAACGCGAATTACCGTTCATCTCTGAAATTATTATTATTATTAAAATGTTAAATACTAGTAATCACTTTTTATTTTATCAGTGAATAAACAAATTGATATACTCTCTCTTTAATATTAAGCATCATACAACACCTCAAAGCTTTGAAAGTAGTAATGCAGGTTGAGATCATTCTACACCGACCATAACACCTATAAGCTGTTGAGAAAACTGTTCAAATTCAAGCTGGAAAGCAGCATTGTGTACTGACACTCACACTAAATATTTACTCATGGAAAAATTAAAAAGGTGGAAAGTATTTTATGTCTCCTGTGTCTGTTTTTTTTTTAAGGCGAAAGAGGCATTTTTTTTTTACTTACTTAGATATCTCGTGTGTATTCAATAAAGGTTATTGTGTATCAAATATCTTTCAGAGTTGTTGTCTGAATCCCGATATACATGGTTTCCTTAAGTTTTATCCATGAGTGTAGATATAAAAAATTATATTAGAATGATAGTTTTAGACTGGTTCTCAAGAAGACTATCAAATTAAACTGTGGAAATTTTAAATAAAACACGCATGCTATTCGGAAAATAAAATACTTATTCTCTGAAATTTTTGTGTGTGTTTTAAACTTAAAAAAAAAAAAAAAACTTATTTCCATGTGTTATGATATTCCACCAAATTTCATAACATTTCACAGATTACCTTCTTACTATCTTTGTCATTCCTTGATTTAAAACCCCGTTATACATGATCCATAATCTTTGAGTTAAAATTATATAATCAACCACAATGTGTGAACTGGGATAGATAACTAATCCCAATCTGATTATTTGAAACTACAATATAAAACACATTTGCCTCTCTAATTATTTTCTAGCTTTCAAGAGAAGGTTTTTGGGCATAATCTTGTTAAATATAAGCTAAAAAAAAATAAAGTGTACGAATAATGTAATTTAAACGAATTTTGAAACAGAAAATGCAAACTGAATATCTCTAACTTAAGTTTTGACTTCAAACAGCGTTGTGAATTCCAACCTAAATTAAACCAACTTAACACCACAAATTTGATATATTATTCTAAAAATTACTATGAATCTTATTTTGCACCGAGTCTCAATTTTATTTTAATAATATATTTGGAAAAGTTATACAATTTAACTTCTCTTAATATAGGAAATTTGCTTTGCTGTTATACTTGAAGGCTGGTTTTTATGTTTCTTTTCACATATCCACTTCAGAAGAATAAAATTACTTATAATTTTCAATAAATATATATTTCTAAATTATATATTGAAGGCTGTAAAATATTTTAAATTATGAAATATTGTAAATTTCATAAAATACCTTGTACAATTTTAACTATTACAACTTCTATATTTTTCTATAATTTTTGTGTGTGAATATAATTACTTTTATTAAACAGAGTTATTTAGTAAAATATATTAAAATATAATACTTAAGGGAATAATTATTATAGTAATATACTGTGTATTTGTAAATACTATATATATTTTAAAACCATATATTTAGATAATAAACTTATAATTGATATAATAGACATTATTACTGATTTTTGTATTGCCTCTTCTTACTTTTAACACCTATGACAGATTAGATTATTCAAGTTGTTGTTGCTGTCGTGTCCAATGAAGAGCCTCAGATGTCTCCATGCATCTCTATCACAGCAGCAGCAATGTTAACTATCTTTGGTGTATAAAGCTGCTGCTCTGGGTCCATGTCAATTTTCTGCAAGGTTGCGGCCATTGCTGGACATGAGAATATGTGGATAGGACCCAGGACACCAAGACAGTTGTTGCATGTCCAATAGGTTCTTGTGCCATCTGGATGTATTGTCATTCCTAATATTAAAGTGGAACATTTATATAGCTATCTTAAATAGTAAAACATTTAAGATATTAAAAAGTACAGAGATAGAGATTATTAGCATTTTGAATAATTATTGAGATGCTCATCTAAAAAAAAAACATTGTCAAAATCATCAATGAGTTAAAGGTATCTATCTCTCATACATATATCTAACTATATGAACGTGTAAGAGATATATTTACCTGTCAAATTTACACAATCACAAGTAACATTACATTGTAGAATGCACCTGAATAAGTTCTTTCATAACACTTCTACTCCAATTGCTAACAAACTCTAACATTTCCACACAGTTACAAAAAGTAAAACATTGTACACTATACAGCATGAAACTAGAGTTGAAAGACACAAATTAATTGCTTATCACTTACATGGAGTTATCAGTTCATTTCAAAGAGAAATTGAAAACAACAATAGTAATTCTCTATCCAGGAGGTAATATATTAACATATTATATACTTATTTTTGATCTCTTTTAAATTATTTTTTGAAAGTCTGATGTTTATATTACTTTTAAATGCGAATAGCATTATGAATGTGTGTGTGTGTATCACACTAGAATATTAAATTCTTAATAAAATATCAGTTGATTTAAAAGAGAAATTTTTATCCAGGATGTAATGTATTAACATACTATTGAATTATTTGAATCTCCTTTAAATCAACTTTTTAAAAGTATGATGTTTCATATACTTAAAAGTATGATAAAAGTTGTTAATTCCTCATATATTACATAGAGTTATCAGTTGATTTAAGAGAGAAGTCTTTATCCAGGAGGTAATATATTAACATACTATTGAATTACTTGAATCTCCTTTGAATTAACTTTTTAAAAGTATGATGTTTTATATACTTTAAAAATGTGAATAAAATTGTAAATTTCACAATAAAATATCCTCACCAAAATTATCCTATAGGTCTAAAAAAATGGATTAAAGACACTTGCAAAATATGTGCAATAAACCATTGTAAAAATATTATTGTAAAAGCTTTCATTCAAAATTAACTATAAGAAAAGTTAATATATCAAAGCTAAATGAAAGGCAATTTATCTTTTAAACTGCTATATCATGGAAATAGTTACATGGACATAAAGTTATGTTTGAACTTTCTATATTGATTGATACAGAAAATATGTTAAACTTTGAAGTGAATGTATGTAAATAATATTTAAATTTAATTCTAGAAAAAAATGTAAAAGGTCATTCATATTGAGGGGAAATTAACATCTAAAGTTGTCCTTTGGGTAAAATATCCCCAAACTTCAATGTACCTAAGGAGACATTGGAGATAATGCAATTTTTCAACATGTTGTTTTATTTTTTAAATAAATGTTTTACCTCTCTTCTATCTAGAGATGAAATATAACTTTTTAAAATTATTAAATATTTCTCTTAAAAAAACTTTATAGTCAATATTTTAAACTATGCAAATTTTATCATTTCATTTTTAAGATATACAAAAAAATGAACTTCTTCCTTAATTAATATATTTTGTAAACTAAAAAATAAATATTAATATATAACATATAAGTAATACTCTTCATATATTGCTATTTAAAAGGATATTAAAATTTTAAATTGACCAATTCGAGAGATATTTAGGAAAATTCAACATAAATTTACGAAATTTTATTTAGTGTTATACTCAATGATATAGATAGTATATTATAATGAAAATAAAATTTACATACCTTATATATTTCATATAAACATACCACATGGCTAAAAGTTTCAAATGCAACCAATCTTTCTTCGAACAAATTGTAAACAGACCACGCCAAAATGGCGTCGAGTCTTATGGAGGCAGGTTGGTTATACCCGCGTGGTGTAGAAATACATTCTTTATATACAGCGCCACATGTTTATAATTACTTTATAATAAACAAATACATAATATTATTACACACTATATATATGTGTCTATATATAAAATAAAATATTATACTAAATAGATTTAAACACAAATTTTACTCTAGTATACGTAAATATTTTACGTTTTAAAAAAATATTTAAAGAAAGAATGGGGAAAGTTATTTACTCAAAATGCTAACATTAAAGTAGATATTTTGTGCCTTAACAACCAAATTTGAGGTAGTTTGAAGTTATCGTGTCTTGGTTAGGATTTTTATAAGTAATAACATAAACGTTTGGGGGTAATAAAGCCCAAAGTTTGCTTGCTGCATTTACAAGTTTTCTGAATATAGTTATTTTTTCGCACTTTTTATAGAGATAGAATTGTCTATTTTTTTTCAAAGAAACAATTTCATCTCTTAAAATATTTACATGAAAGAATACACATAAGATATAATTTAGAATTATTCTAATTATTAACAACAAAATTAAATAAAATCTCATCTAAAAGTAATAAATATAGTCGTCAATTTATAAATAAATATTATTTCACATTAGCGTATAAATTACATGCTGATGATGTTATAGTAATTCTGATATGCAACTTAGTAAATAAAATATTTACATATAATCCAATATTTTAATGACAATGTATTTTAGTTCACATAAAATTTATTCAATCGTTATGTATAGCGATATTTATGAATACACTTGTATGAAAAAGAGTTAGGTAATTTTGGTTTATAACAGCAGAAGTAAAAGCCAATTAAGCCACTGATGGCCCGGGGAGAAAGCATTAATAGAGGTACATTAATATCGAAACTATCATTGAAGAAAGAGGTCTCCCTACAATTGTGAGCGAAATCTTATTTTATAGGGGCCTTGGAAGATATATCCAAAATTAATCTATTTCTAAACCACTCCAATTAATAAAGGCTGAAGATACCTGTGCAATCAATCTTTAAATTATTTTCTTGCAATTTTTATATTAACTTGTTTCCAAATATTTATATATAGAGTTAGACTAATACTGTCTCTTTATTCCTGTCCCCACATCATTTATTTTAAAATTCTGCATGTCTTCATTACTTTCTGAAATAGTGGTAATTGCTGAATTTCTATTTCCCGCCCATTTAAAGGAATCCCGAGGTACCTGTTTCTATGTTTAGAGCTGGTATTATGGGCACAATAAAAGTGAGAATGTATATATTAATAGATATCATATATTTTAAAAAAAATATATATATATATATAATTTTAAAACATATTTCCTAATTCCGCTTAGCAACTATTATTTGGTGTATGATAGACTTGCAATAAAAAGGTTCTGTGTACCGACCATCAAACAGATATAAAGTGAAGAACATATAGTGGTGTGGGAATATAACGCGTGCGAGCTGAAGAAATCTACGAGCAGGGTCAACATAAAAGTGGAGAATAAATCATTAAAACTCACAATGGCCCGGCGATAACATAAAATTTGGGAGCGAGTAAGTATTGGGTGTTTATGGGAGGCCCACCTAATTGAGGACCAGATGATACAGTTGACTATACGCGCCAGACATTAAGTGCCCATAAAGAAAATTTAGGACTCACCACGGAGGGATGGTTCGTCGCCGGCAGGCGGCGGTCTCGCAAATCTGCCGGGAGAGGCGCTGCGGTCGCTACTACACTCCTCCAGCAATACCGCCGTGTGCTACCGCACCTGGTGCCACGCCCCCATCTACACTACATTACACTACACACTCCCAACTACACTACAGTTAGACTTCACTCCGTCAACTACACTCCTCCAGTAATACCGCCGTGTGGTGTTACCGCGTCTGGCACCACGCCCCCATCTATACTACATTACACTACACACTCCCAACTACACTACAGCTAAACTTCACTCCGTCGACTACACTCCTCCAGCAATACCGCACCTGGTGCCACGCCTCCATCTACACTACATTACACTACACACTCCCAACTACACTTCAGCTAAACTTCACTCCGTCGACTACACTCCTCCAGCAATACCGCCGTGTGCTACCGCACCTGGTGCCACGCCTCCACCTAAACTACACTACATTACATACCTCGACTACACTATAGCTAAACTTCACTCCGTCGACTATAATACACTCCTCAACTACACTCCTCCAGCAATACCGCCGTGTGCTACCGCACCTAGTGCCACGCCCCCACCTAAACTACACCCTTTCAACTACACTTGAGCTAAACTTCACTCTTTCAACTACAGTGCACTCCTTCAATAGCACCACTTGTTGACAACAACGCCCACACCTGCACTACTCTACACAACTTCAGCACCACCTCTCCCTGACAATCAAACTGCACTACAAGACACTATTTCAACAATGCTGCTCCCTTATAACCACACCCAGCACTACCTCACACTACACTCCTTAACTACATACACTCCCACTTCCTCAACAACACTACCTCCTGACAACCACCTAAGGTAATGATGCCTTCACCTTGCACTATCCAAGATACACTACCTCCATAGATGACAACCATGCTCCCTCCCTGCGCTTGCTACTTTACACTGTCCCCATTTCACTACACTTCTTCCTGACAACCACTACCAGACCCTCCCTGCACTACATTTTTTAAACAAAATACTAAGTCGTGACAATCACTCTCTACTGGACTTTAATAATATTTCATCTTTCAATTAAATAGACGATTGTTGTCCAGTTCGTCCAACGGACTCTAATGTCCTGAAGTGGAAAATGAATGTATGCAACCAGTCCACATTTTGTAGAGGTTCCAACATCTATAAAAATGTTCTCTTTCACACCTAACATAAATTTACATATATATTAACTATATTAGTTTTATCAAAGCCTCTATATAAGATAAAAGTCCATGAAAAAGCAGAGGGCAATAAAGCGGCAAGCGGCATGAATCATACGTGGCGAGTGGCCCAAGGTCAAAGACCTCAAAGATGTCTGGGAGACGACAGACATGTCTCAAGTGGCCTGTCTCTCCATACCAAGTGTTTCAGCCAATGGGTTGACTGAATCTATTGAATTAACTTGGACAGAATATATTGGAATCGGTGGAACAAATACAATAAATCAGAACACAAATTCACCAAAACACCCAGCGCCATCAGAGTCGCACAAATATGTAACCAAGAATCTGGTCAAAACATGCACATTCAAGCAGTTTGAAAAATGTCGATTCTTGCATAAGTCCAACCCCCCACCATTGAATGCAAGTAATCTGATAGATTTCTGTCACCTTGTATATTCAAAAGTTGAATTACTTTTGCAGGTGTTTACATGTGATGTACTCTTGCAGTATAAACAGCCGCAGACCCGTTCCTACTATGACTATCATGGCCTGTACCATATATTACATAAGTAAAACAAAACTGGAAATACAAGGTGCGTTCATTAATTTCCAGGACTGGTTAAAAAATAAAATAAATAAAAAAGCTAGAGAAAATATTTTTTTACAGAGTTGAATATTGGACATTCGACCACACCTGACTGAAAGCACGAGTCTCGTGGCGCACGCGCCGATCTAAAAATAGAACAAAACAACTTCCTTGTAAGGTTCGCATTTCTAATTTTAAAATGGCCATTTTCGAAGAGCAGAGAATCTGCATTAGGTTTTGTTTTAAATTGAAAAAAAAGTGCTAGTGAGACGTATGAATTGATTAAAGAAGCTTTTGGCGATGCAGCTTTATCCCGTTCAAGAACTTTTGAATGATTTTCACGCTTCCAAAAAGGTCGGGAAAAGGTAAACGATGATCAGCATACTGGGCGTCCAAGATCATTTCGTTGCGAGGAAAACAAGCTCAAAATAAAGGAGTTAATTAATCTAACAAAGAATTTCTATTAAAGACTTATCTTCAGAGACTGGACTATTTGTTTATTTGGGGATAATGAGGTGCTTAAGGGAGGCAGTGCGCCTTAAAAGACCTGAAAGATGGCAAAACAATGACTGGATACTTCACGTCGGTAATGCGCGGCCGCACACAGCCCATGTTGTTTTGCAGTTCTTGGCCAAGCATTCAACCATACAGATCCCTCATCCACCCTATTCCCCCGACTTAGCCCCCAATGACTTTTTACTCTATCCTAAATTGAAAATGAACTTGAAAGGACGGAAATTTGACAACGTTGATATGATACAAGCTGAATCGAAGGCAACTTTGAGGAACCTCTCAAAAAGTGATTTTATCTCCTGCTTCGACAATTGGAAAAAAAGATGGAACGGGTGTATTGAGGCAGGAGGGGCATATTTTGAAAAATATTGAATTAGTTTTTTTATTTGTTTTATTTTTTCAAAGATACAGAGCAGTCCTGGAAATTAATGAACGCACCTTGTATAAAAAAGGTTACTTCTCTCATCAAAATACCGTCAAAGCCAGACGTCATCATTTGACGTCTATTTTGACGCGGGAGAGGTGACCTTTATCTTTAAAGATCCATAATCTTCCAGCAACAAAATTTCCATTTTAAAAATGGGAAATGTTTGAAAATATGCTTTAGGAAATTTGTGATTTATGGTTTAGAGGGCATTTTGAACATCGTATAAAAAAGAGAGAACATAAATAAAAATGATAAATTCTAATATATACAATGACACAAGGTATAAAATAATTTTGATTGATAATTTAAAAATTTGCAATAAAATAAAAAATATTAAGAATAAAATGAAAGATGCTTCAAGTGTTTCACTATTTATAATCCAAACCATTCCAATATTTTCCCTATATTAGTCGTAATGTTAGATAAATATATAAATAGAGAGCTAAAAGCTTGGATTGGGTTTTATTTGAGTAATAAATTTATATATAATGGGTTAAGTAAAAGAAGAATACCAAGAATAAAATACTGGTAACAATACATCAACTATAAATTGCATCTCTAGACTAATATACCCAGTGATTTGGGCAGAACAGAGAATGTTGGAGGAACAATTGAAACAGATCTTTAGAAACCTGTAGAATTGTATATAGAGTTTCCCCCTATATTTTACACATAGTTGTAACATAACTTATGATGGTGACAAATTAAAAACAAATTATAAAATTATATTTAATACATAAATGTACCAAAAGAGCCACAACTTTTGGCAATGAGTTTGTTTATACAAAATAAATACGTTGTTATGCCTTGACAAAGGTGCGTTGCACTCCCCATCGAAATATTGGCAAATAAATTATTTTTTCCATATCGAATATATGACTTTTTATTATCTAAATATATAAATATAGATTTTGCTTTATTTGCAAAAAACGTATATATATATTATTTTGATATATATTTTGAATACGAGAAATATAACTAAAAAATAGATATATTAAATGATAAGTAAAGGTGCACTTTGATAATCGGTAAGATTCAAAATTTAACAAGAGGCCAACTAAATATTCAATATTCGACGTTTGTTTGAAGAAGCTAGCAAATGTCTAGTTTGCTAGATATAGAAAAATCTAGCGTCACAAAAGTAGAATATTTTTTTGTTATCTTCTGAGAGAAACAACATAAAGTAGTTAACAATTATATGAGGCGTACTATAAAATTGAGTAGTTTTCATTGTTTATCCTAAATTATGGATGCCTTAGGTTGGGATTGATTTGTATTTTTATAAAAATAAAAAATATCTCTCTTACCTTTTGAGAACAGTCAGGATTTCTAGCCAACTTATTAAAATTTTATAAATAACTCGGCCTCAATAAATTCGAAACTTTAAACTATAAAAGCTTTCTAACAAATAATATAACAATAATATAACAATTTGAGGAGAAGAATTTAGAAGGTTGTGTGTGAACGAGAAGATTGAATTTCTTTAATAAAATAAGACGATTCAGCTAAGGAAGACAGATTAGTAACAGAGAAACGAGTCGATTGGCTAGGATATACAATAAGAAGAGAAAGACTTCTCACGTATTATAAGATAAAGTAGCGCCTGGAAGAAGAGAGGGGAGGATAATCCAACATGATCGTGATTGGTCTATCAAATTGACAAATAAAACAACTGGCTGGACAGAACGGAGAGAGTGATGTCAGAACTTTCTTTCGGTATATATCTAAAAAACAAAACGAATATATACATAAGTGAAGAAGCAATTCAAAATTAGCAGGTACAATAAAACCTTTCATGAACGACCTATCTAATGAACATCCTCCTAGGTTTACTTTTTGATACGAACTGATCCAACTTCCAATAAATGACCATTTCCAAGAGAAATCAGTAATATCCTTGGCTTTTGTGTGGTCTATGGTCTCCCGTGTAAATTCTTGTCTCCCGTGATAGAAAACTAAGGAACATAGCTGGGAGGACTTTGTAAATCGAGAAGTGTGAAGCCTGCCCAAGCCTGGAGAAAACCCAATAATATTGGAGTTAAGCCATTTATGCGCCTGGCGGTATTACGTCCCAGGAAATCCAACTCCATTGACGGGATTATAGCGGGGCTATCAATAAAATCTAATGGCTTTCCTTGGTAAATATTTCTTCAGGCGTAGTTTTACTTGGATGGATTCTTCAAGGCAAGAGAGCTTGTTGCTAGGTCGGCCAGGTTTACTAGAAACTTAGCTACTTTATTGAGTAACATATCATATATATATGATATTACAATATTTTATTTTATTAATAGATTATTTATTATGATAATATATGTTGTTATTATTTTAATAAGGAATAACTTCGTATTAAAAGCCATAGCTCAAAAATAAGAAAATATTTGGTCTCTCCTGGAGGTAGCCGCACATGAGAGGTTGGAATAGATCACAGAAAGCTTTTTTTGATATTACCAGAAGAAATTTACAGCGCTAATTGTACACTTATGAGCAAGGAAGTTGTACCTTTCAGTATGTATATCAGGATTCAGACAATAACTCTGAAAGATATTTGATTCACAGTGACCTTTATTGAAGACACACGAGATAGCCAAGTATAAACAAAATTGTCTATCTCTCTCTTTCAAAAAAAAAAAAAAAAAAACATACGACTAGCGACATCAAAGACTTTCCCTTCCTCGAGTTTTATTCATGAGCGTATTTTTTCAAAAGAAAAAATACTATCTTCGCTCACTGATAGGAAGAAGAAGTTAGGCTGGTTAGACCAACAACCTTTCAAACATCGAACACTGATGCAACAAAAGTTCTAAAACTTTATATGTGAGATGGTCTACATTCACGAAGGCATTTAAATGAGCAAGAATAGGTTTATGAAATGATTCACAGACTGATATATAATCTCGATATAAAACAAAAAAGGTAATTTTAATAATATCTACTTCTGGAATGTCTAATTTTTGGAATTATAGGGAAAGAAAATTTGATGGCATCGGACAGCTACATGAATTCGTAGATGAGAAAAGAAAAAATAAAAAAGTTTTTTAATCAATTTTGTAGATATATATACAACTATCTTTTGAACTGGGAATGAGAGGGAAGGAAATTTTGAGAGAATTGATTTTGTATGTTTGTATTTTTTCTCCTTGATATTTCTCCTTGTATATAGAGAATTTGTTATGGTGTAGAGAAATGTATTGACGCAAATATCCCTGAGTTTGGGATATCGCGTTATAGGATGTTAATAAAGTTATCGTGGACAATGATATTCACAAGTTTTCTATTGCTTTTTGTTTCTGGAGAAGATGAGAAAACAGTCAAAAAAAAAAAAAAAAAGAGTAAACTAAACTCATGGACAAAACTTGAGTGAAAAGTCTTATCACAACCACTCTGAGGGCCGACAAACTTGGTGAAATAAAACGTATTATACTAACCCAACCTTCAAAATAAGAGAACACCCTCAGAAGAAACCGGGCCTATCTGTATTCACTCATGGGAAGTTTTACTGTATCTATATTTTATATTCCTTTAAATTTTTATTATATATATATATATGCCATTTATAAAAGTGATAACAATATTAGGTGGTGCTCCACTAAGGTTAATGCCTCGATATCACATTGTAACATCAGTTCAATTTAAAACATATTAATAAATCCTTTTTTCAAGAGAGAATATCATATAAATAGAATAATATATATTACCTTTAAGGCACGAAAACATATATGTAAAATTGATTTTTATGCAATTTATTGTATAAGAACAAACACGACAATGTGTACTTTTATATCTTGATAAAGATTAGGGTGCTGTCAATCGATTTCTAGGATAAAAAAAAAATCCAATATCAGTATTTCAAAATAATAAATATATTATGACCGAATTCAATTAAAGAACACTTTTTGAGAATAAATTAATTTAAATCCATTTTTTACTTTATTAAAATAAGTAAGTCTCAAACTGTGAAAAATAAAAAAATATATATAACGGCTTAGAAATAGCACATATTGAAATTAAGGGGAAAAAAAACCTATATGTGTAAGATATAGAAATGATCGTACAAATTAATTTTACAATGTTTTTTTTTTGAGTTATTTTAGAAGTGAATAGACATTAATATAAGAGAGATATGTTAGATAACGTTTAATAGAATAGGAATATGACTGCTGTTGATTGTCACCAACATGAGGAAATCTCGTGGACGTGGTAAACTAATTGAAAATAACCCACCAACTACACTAGAATAATAAGTATTTGTATATTTATATTGAGATATTTGATTTGAGCAACAATTTACAACTTAAAATGACCATCTATAAAGACTTTATTTTATAAAACGGATTCTTATGAACAATCCAGAAAAAAAAACCTCAAACTCCCAACAAGTAAGAAATCTGTGCCATGCTCTTTTCAGAGCACACCCCCCTCCCCTAGTAGTCAAAAGAGCAATAAATCCTGGAAAGAGACATCTTCGTTTGGACGCTTGCACCGGTGGGTGGGGCTAAGCTATTCAACCAATCACAAGCCGTCAGCATGCAACTGAGTTATTGCTCATCATGGCACCCCCCCTCGGGCTCCCTTCAAAACGCCTTTTTAATCTTTTCCTACAAGCGCCACCGTTGGGATTAGAACCCCAGGAGTCGTGTAATCCGAGGGTCGGACGACGCTTATGAAAGCGGCTTTGACCAAAGGAAAACAACATCTTGCTTCCCCATTATATAACCGAGTGAAGTAATATACGTTGACATATATTGGATGTCACCATGCATGACAATTCCTTTAAAATTGCCTACTATATTGGCTAAAAACGACCAACTACAATTTACTATAAACATTTTCACCAATATTGCAACTCGCGGCTTGGTATTGGGAAGAATGACAGATCTTCAAGTTTTTCTGTTAAGTATTAATAAAGACGCTTCTTGGAAAATTTCATTCCTCAAAATCAAAATACAATTAAAGTAATGAAAATGATTAAATAATTCGCAATTGATATGTTAGACTGCTTCAATACTTGACCGTTACAGTAAAGAGTGGTGAAGATGGATATAAATTTGAATATTCTCACAAAAAACACTTATTATTAATTGATATGTTGATTAATTCACTGATTTTTTTTAAAGCTGGTTTGTATCATTTGAATCTTTTAAGAATTGTGCTGTTATCGATTATTAAAAGTTCAAAAGGAAAAATAGAAATAATTTTAAAGGTTCAAACTGCTTTAAACATCAGATATTTTCGTTGAAAAAAGAAAAGTTTCAAGAGTTAAACTTGTTTTTCTGTATACAGAAAATAGCCTGAAATCTCGATCAAGAAAATGCCACATAGCTAAGATAGCAGTATTACCTCTATATACGACAACAGTATGATAATAAGAATCATATTTACCTAAGCAAACAAAAGGGCAAAAGGACTATTAAAATTGGGCAAAAGGTGATATAGAAATATAGTCACATTATATTTACATAAACAGAATTTTTTTAATTCATTGAATCTCAATTAAGCAAAAGTTGTAGTGATGCTCATCAAAAGAGTACCGTGATGCTTTCTCTGTGGTATATTTCAGAAACCTGAAGGACGAAGTTTACGACTCTATATAGGGCAAGACAGTGGAATGGCCTTACTATTCACAATCCACAAAGAACAATTTTTTTGCCAAATGCTGTATTTTTATTTATTTCTCCTGACGAAGACAAAATATTTTTGTTGAAACGTTGAGAAAATAAAACTTAAACTGGCCGAAGTGTCTATTTGTAATTATCTAAAGTGTCTAATTATCCCTTTTTACAGAAATATGAATGCCGGCCAGGTAATTCAAGATTAAAATCCACGTTAAAACCGCCTTCTAGTTCTGAATGAAAAAACAATGTCTTTAGGTTGTAAGTAGAACTTAATTTAAGAACCTAATTTACCCATATTCCATCTCTCATTTATCTCTCGGGGACTTCTATCAACGTTTGGAGATAAAGCTTGGTTTATTTATCCGGCTTGCTGAAAACCAGCTTCTTGTTGAATAGACTTTGTATTTATTTATTCTTCCCCCACGGGATAGGACGCACCCATTGACTTCACTAAACATTGCTAAATAGCCTTGGCATTATATTTCTATTTACAGATATACCTACTAACTACATCACAGGAAATAGTGAAAGACATATGGTGATACCAATAGGTATATAATAAGATTTGATAAAATACTATTTTGAGATATAGGTTAACATTTTGGCACAAAGAATATACTTCAGACTTTTTATTTAAGAAATCTTTTTTTTTTTCTCCTGAAGAAGACAAAAGATTTTTGCTCAAACGTTATGAAAATAAAACTTTAACTGGCCGAAGTGTCTATTTCTAAGAAATCCCTTTTTACAGAAATATGAATACCGACCCCAGGCAACCTCTATCTTCAAGATTAAAATCCACGTTAAAACAATCGTGTTCAAGTATTTGAACTCTATGTTTGAAATAAAGATGTTGGGAATGACATTCATGAACCATACCAGGGTTCTCTATGGTTTCATTGTTTATTTTAAATAGAATTGTTCCTTTGCTCGGCTCCATCTTGCTGCTGTCCCTGCCACACACAGCATTACATTAGAACACGTGGTAGCTGCAGAAACCTTTAAAAAAACACGAATACCCCCAATTTACATGATAGTTTGAGTAGATTGTTTTAACGAAATAAAAATTTTAAGGGATGGGAAAACGTATAAACAAAACAATAGTAACTTCATTGATTATATACTTTCGCTCTTGCACCTAGAATCGTTATTTCGTATAGCATGAAAATCACTGGAGGTGCAATGAAAATATCTGTAGATATAATTAAAAGGATTTAAGGAACATTGAAAATATCTGTATCTAAAATTAAAAGGATCGGAGAAACAATGAAAATTTCTGTAGCCAAATTAAAAAAAAAACAGGAAAAACAATGAAAATAACTGTAGCCAAAATTAAAAGGACCGGAGAAGCAATTAAAATATCTGTATCCAAAATTATTAGAACCAGAGAAACAATGAAAATATCTGTAGCTAGAATTAAAAGAACAGGAGAAACAATGAAAATATCTGTAGCTAAAATAAAAAAGCTAGCGATACATTGAAATATCTGTAGCCAAAATTAAAAGAACCAGAGAAACAATCAAAATATCTGTAGCCAAAATTAAAAGAACAGGAGAAACAATGAAAATATCTGTAGCTAAAATAAAAAAGCTAGAGATACATTGAAATATCTGTAGCCAAAATTAAAAGAACCAGAGAAACAATCAAAATATCTGTAGCCAAAATTAAAAGAACAGGAGAAACAATGAAAATATCTGTAGCTAAAATAAAAAAGCTAGAGATACATTGAAATATCTGTAGCCAAAATTAAAAGAACCAGAGAAACAATCAAAATATCTGTAGCCAAAATTAAAAGAACAGGAGAAACAATGAAAATATCTGTAGCTAAAATAAAAAAGCTAGAGATAAATTGAAATGCCTGTAGCCAAAATTAAAAGAACCAGAAAAACAATCAAAATATATGTAGCCAAAATTAAAAGGATTGGAGAAACAATGAAAATATCTGTAGCTAAAATTAAAAAACTGGAGATACAATAATACGGTTGGAGATACAACGAAAATAAAATAAAGTTATAACGAAATCACTGGGGCTACCACACAAACTCACTTAAATCACTTCAAATATCATTAATTGTTAATTATACTGAACGTTTTGTCTAGTTTCAGGGTTATAGGAATCTATTTTATATAGCAATTTCTCTTGAAAAGACGGCTATAGAATACGGAGGTCAGCCATTATGGAATGTTGCTCTTTAACCCTGTTCTCTCCTCACATCTTCACCATTCTTACATTAATATAATGGCATCGCTAATTCATTTCAACCTGCTTAATCAACCAGTTGTTTCACCATGTAAAATTCCAATGTTGTAATTAGTGCCATTGTGTTTTGACTTACAAAACGTGAAATAATTGAACTTGAATTGCTAAGATTATAGAATATTATTGAACTCGAATGGATTTGATTAATTTCCTATTTTTTTAATATCGTACATATATTAATTCTATTTATCTATTGTAAGATTGTTTTTATAACTACATTCTATAGCTATATTAGTCATATATATTTCAATATTTATTTTTGTTGAAAGTGATTCACGATGTTTATTGATATTTGTGAAGTGTTTGAAGGATGGATCCACCTCGGCGGCCATATGGGGTGAAGAATGACTGCTAAGAAGGAAGGAGCCTGATGACAACTTGTGCCCACAGCACGGCCCTCAGCCAAGATTCCAGGGAAGAGGCCCTGCCTGACGAAAAGAATTCTAGATTTATTGGAGGGGAGTTTGACCATCGCAAGGTCGTCTTTTGTCACCAGCGTCCATTGGATGCCCTCCCAGAAGTTGTGTCCACCTCTTTATCTACCACCTCTTCACTGTGTTGACTCACGGAATTGTAATGATATTTTAAAGAAGCATCTTTTTAAATTAGTGTCAAACCTGCCTCTTAAAGGCTTTTATAACTGAACCTTCTATTTCGATCGGGAACTTCTTTGTCTATCAAATTCTGACCTATCAAAGGAATTCGCGTCTCTACTTTTAAAATAACAGAAGGCTGTAAAATAATTTATATCAACTGTTGTAGAAGTGCAATTTTTCCCTTGGATAAATTGGGAATGTCCAAGGCAGGTGTTTGAATGAAACTCTCTAACCAAAGCACATATCAATATAAATGTTATATCTCCAAATAATTTCCATTATTTAAAGTTTGCGGATTTCAAGGAAGAATCGCTCTTCTCAGGCCGAAAATTAAGACAAGGTAAAACGAGATAAAAAATACGATTCATGCCAAAAACTAATAAAAATAAAAACGAAGTGTTACAACTATAAACGTCAAAATTAAAATGCACTTTAGTTTTTACGTCTTTAGTGTCAACTTTTACGTTTTTATTTTGCTTTCTTAATTTTATCTTAAATATTGATTTTATCTCGTGTTACCTCTTGTCTCAATTTTTGGTCTGAAGAGAGCGGTTCGTCGTTCTAATAAAGAAAATTATTTGGAGATAAAATAGGTGTTGACTTGTTGTAAATAACAATTACCAAATCAGTTATTGAAAGCTTGATGTACTACATTGTATATTTTGTAAAAATAAAATTATATCTAAAATAAACGAGCCTATGATGCTGATTCTTCAACAAATAAAAATAACCTATTTATTTAAAAATATTATCTCTAACCCACCAATATATATTAAAGAATAATATTTGAACATATTATATCGAGAGTAAAACAATTCTTGTCAAAACAAAATGTTCATAAATCCTGATCCCTTTTGAAAATTTTCCAATAAATGTCGCCTCAAAATCCTATCGCCGGTTCATTCCAGTATTAACAAGACTATACTTACCAATGATATCTATAGAAGCTATAAGCTTGGGTTATTCTGTATTTTTACAATAAGCTATTATTCTGTGTGTATTCGTAATTTCTCTAAATGAGAAGCGTTTCTACCACTTTTAACCAATTACCGAACAATAAATACATTATATAGCATCGATGTGGCAGGTTAAACAGCTGAAGCCGCGGGGAAGGTTTAATGATAATGGGAGTTAGGTCTATCTTTCAATAGTATATTTCCATTGCGTGTGTGTATGTGTGTGAAGTGTAAATTTAAATTATAAATTCAAATAAAAATAAGTCAAAGAGAACCTTTCAATTTTTATATTTAAATATAATTCTCGTAAAGGGCGAGACACGCCAAAATAAACACAAATCATGATGATGATATTTAAAAAATCCACTAAACTTAAAATAGTTACGTTCTTTATTACGATAAATAAAAGAATATTTCTTGTTCTCTTATGCAGCGAAGCATCTCGTGAACAACCTATCTAATGATTAATGACCACTTTGTACAATCAAAAATACTTGGTTTGATCTAATGCCATCTACCATTAACGACAACCTCCAAGAGAGGCCTTTGAAACTTCCCATGAGAGACTTATCCGATAAACGCTTGCTTCTCTGAGCTACCACTTTCTAAGATCATAAATGTCATTGTGTAATAGACCTCCAATGAAAGACAACCTCTGGTAGAGACCAATATAGTCTATAATAAATATCAATAAGCACTCGAATCTCGATAGAAATGTGAATCCAAAGGTCCCAACAGATTATAAAAGCGATGCGTTTCGTTATTGTAATCTAGAAAACTCTCTTCTGATCAAAAGATAATCAGCGGGACTAAACTAAAAGACTGAAATTGATGATGCAAATAAAGAATAAATGACCTATTAGAAAAGTTGATGAACTTTATGTCGTAGCTTGCCAGTTTACAATAAAGTAACGCATCTCTTTTATAACCTGATGGGATCTTTTTATTCATATTTATAAATATAATCTATGTTTTTCTGATGGGAGGAGCTATGGTATGATCTGTAAAATATATATTACAAATTATTTTTCCGGTAATAAGTTGAAATTTATGTAGCATTTCCAAAATAGAGTGTCTTATAATTCCGATGACATTTTGTGGGCGAATTGAGAAAGCTGACCAATGGTATTTTTAATCGAGATTTCATATCTGACTATTATCTTCCCCATTTAAGGTCAGCATAGATAATTATCTGGGGGTAGACGCCAACCTTGGAGTTGATGGTTTCTTTGTCGAAAATCAGATAACTTCTAGCTTCCCGCAAAGTTGCGAAATAGCAATGTCAAGCCATCATGTCACACTATCATCGCTGGTCATCATTAGCTTGCTAATTTAACCTAACCAATGATCACCTTATTATCACTGAACTAATCAATCTCTTAGGTCAATTTGTATCTTATAAACACGTTTAATCATTATAGAATTTATTGAAAATTGAAAGTATTTAGCCAGAAATTCCATTTTTTTACAAAATAAAACAATTTATTACAGTTTTCTGTGCGATGGATAAATTATGTGGAGGGTTTATCACTGATGAACCTTCCCTATCAATAATTTTACTTCGCTGAAAAGCTAGTAAGATATTGTTTTATTTTAAAAAATGAAAATATTTATCGCTAAATAAATTCAATTTTCGTGTACAGATGACGTGATTAATCCTTATTCATAAAAAAAATTGAAAACAATACATTATAAACCTATCTTTAATAATTTTGTAATTATTTTTGGCATTTATCTTTCCTATGATGTTTCGAGTATTTTATTAGAAGCTGCACAGATGATGGAAATTATTAGATGAGAGGGCCTGGCTAGTCATTTGTGATCAATCTAAGCGGTTTCTACGAATTAATCTCCAGACCGCTCTACTATTGTATTGGATTGTTTTTTTTTTTTCGTATATACCGTGCATTTACTAAAGAAGGCAACTTAGCGGTGTTAGGGAACCTATGGACATAAGCGTATAGAAATTCAAGATACATATTATTATATAAATAACTAGCCGAATGACCCGGGCAACGCCCGGGTTTTTACCCGATTAAATGTTTTTATTCAAATAATATTCGTTACAATTATAAATTGGCACCGTGGATGTCACTTTTGTGCAACGTCCCGCTCCAAACTTTGTGTCTGAGAAGCGATATTTTTATAGTAAGATGATCTGACTTTTGTTTTCTGCTCGAATGAATGTTTTCTGTTAGAATTTTGTTCCTGCGTACAAAATAATGAACTGGTTTCACCCGTGGTCTCTGCTTTTTGGAATTTTTCCCGATATAATTATGTATCTAATAATCAAACATGATACAGCAATATCGTCATCATCATTTTCTGACTAAAAATATATAGTTTTAATAATTGATTTATATATTTTTTAAAATAGCCTATCGTCTTCCCCGTATATTTTTACCTATGTATGGAAATTTTGGTTTGAATTAGTGAACTACTGCGAATTTGTATACCGGACATACAAACCAACAAACAAACAGACAAACATACAAATATTCATTTTTATATATATAGAAGATATTGATATATAAAGATATAATTAAGAGAAAATTCCCCGAGTAATTCTCTCTCGCAAATAGAACTTTATAGTAAAGCTATTATTAGTGCAAATTATAATTTAATGTAATATATCACCAAATATCAGCAAATATATTAAAATGGTAGACTTTTAATTCGTATATTCTTAAGTATGTTAGGCTTTTTATTTGAGATAAAGTTGTGAAAAAGCAGCGGTTTAAAGTATATTTTAATAATTTACTAATATAAAAAACTATCTTTATAATGCGAATAAAAAAACTCTAATATATATTTAATTGACGCCTATAGTTTGTTGATTATTTTAATTGTGTGCGGAATCGTGGTGTGTGCTCGATGTATAAAAATGCATGTCTCACAAATCCCTACTATCCTAAAATTCGTGTGTATAGTTCGCTTAAATACCTTCACCAATAATTCCTTTCTGTGAGGGGTATTAAACAAACAACAACAAAAAAAGCTCAATGAATATTAGAGCGTGGGAGATTCAACTGGTGAAACCGCTTTGAGGATTCATACTGATGATCTAGACCCTCCCAATTATTTTTCAATATCAAAAAGGACAGTAGAAAATTGTTTTATTTTAGAACATTCTCGCTAATTATCAAAACTCACTGATATTATAAGTAAAGTCGTATTTCTCCTATGTAGGACCTTTTCTAAAACATGGCTAACTCTGGTATTTTATTGGAGATGTTCAGTTCAAGTTATTTTCAGTTTGACAAAAAAGATTGTCCATCAGATAAGTTGCATGAAGGAAAGTAATTCTAGTATCTAGGCCTTTAAAACATCCACCCATCTATATCATTGAAAATTACTATATATGAAAAATGTAAGTTTGATATTCTAAAATAAACTCTTTATAGCCCTTATCATAAATATATTTGTTTAATTCTGTGTAAATATTCTATAGAACACTAATTAAGATGAAGGTGTCATGAACAGCATTCCTCAATTTTGAAGATAAAGTTATCCAGTAAAATATATCATTCCTCTATACGTTTCGATCAAATCACACGTGATCTCGTATTTATATTATACACAACATACAATAAATATGTATTTTTTTTTCAGAATATATCTATTCTAATGAAGAGATAGTTTATGGATAAACTATCTCTTCATCTTCATCTATCTCTTCAGCTTGGAAGCTTGATGAAAATTTTAGATGATTTTAAATGCAAAATATGATCAGAAGCATAAAAAGTATCGTATACAACTAAATTTACAAGAAGTGATTCATCTGATTGCGATATCCTCTCTGAACGACCCTTTTTGAAAATTAAAAACGCTTTTACCTCACTAACCCGACATCTATTAAGCGACCACCTCTAGGAGAGACCACAAATACCTATGTATTTTTGGGGTCGTCTCTTATTTTTATTTCTCTTCAATTGATCCCAAAATATATTTTCACCACGAGAAGGTCAAGGGTACGAAGTGAAGAATGGTATTTGTCGGTACGGTGGTGAAAAACGAGAACAATGGCAGAATTGAAGTCAGTGCTAGGCGTGGAGGCTCTTTTTAGATTTGGAACACCTCCAACGCACACACACACACTTGAAACCCTTCAACTTAAGCTTTCTAATTAATCTTAACATGTAAATCTGCTTCACAAGGCGACTTCTTTTGAATTTCATTATCAATTTCTTTTACAGGCTCGTTTTAATAGCACTTTGTTAACTAATGGCTGAGATATATTCAATTTGGGATTTGTACTTACCTCAAGTCAATAATATAAACTTAGATAAAATCTGTATGAAAACCCCAGATAAGTATAAGACTAATACATATAATGAGAGGCCATCTAAAATATGGATAGTCTTTCTGGAATTGGCTTCTCACTGAAGGCTTGTCAAGCAATCGCTGAATTTACAAGGGTGGTAGTCTAAGGATGTCTTACCGTGTAACAAAGAGTATTCAACTAGCTCTATATTCATATTTATTTTGTAAAATTTATGGATAAAGGAATTCAGGTGCAAAAATGAACTTCTCCCTTTTAATAAACGTGTTTGTTGAATGCATCAAAACAATCATTTCATCTTTGTGAGTAGAGTTTGCAATTTCTAATCATTATAAATGTTCATAAAGCAAGTTTTGGTAAATTCGAGCAAAAGCTTGAAAACCATCGTTACGTTTTGAATTTGAAGATAGTCAAGAAGTAGTGTTCTAATGTATGTTTGAAGGAAAAGGTGCCATTTTTGGTGCATTAATAGCATTTTCCCGCAACTTTATGTTGTAATCTGACCTGGAATTTGTCTTCCTCCTCCCCATGCCATTTCTCCAGCTTAAACAGATTTTTGGCCAATTTGACCTATTTGATAACTCCTTTCATAGGATGTTACGAAATCGAAAGCTACCCCTTAACTGATGATGGCGATAAACCGAAGCCATTGTAAACAGGATGGCTTTTGTCTGAATTTTCCAAAACTGGTGTTTATTCAACACCATCTTTACGCTTTTTAACAAAACAGGATGATGAACAAGATGTATTGTTCTAATACATATTTAAAATGAGAGGTGCCACTTTTTTGGTACATGAATATCATTTTCTCTCAAATTTGTTATATATCAGGTGTACATATATATTCGTGTATATATGTATAGACCACTTTTTTTCTATGTTCTGCTTAAATGACGCGTAACTGCCGAGGCAACAGCGTGAACTTGTTATAACCCTATGTTGTTACTTAAAATAAAAACTTTTTGATACCCAAATAGTAATATTTTATAATTTGTTTTTAATTATAATTAATTTACAACAATCTTTCATATAAATTATATTTAATTCTACTGTATTATATCACTTATATACTTTTTTAGTATTTACTTTTATTAAACGACTTCGACAACAACAAAGAAAAACGATGATTGTATAGAGAGAGATATAATTTAACAATTTCCATAGTTACATACTTTCCTTTTTGACGATATTCTCTGAAAAGGTAAGAAGTTTTTACCTAATATATTCTTTATAGGAGTTACCTTTCCACAGAAATATAAATACTTCTATATCTCAGTTATTTCAAAAGTTTATTTTTAATACAGGAAACAACTAAAGTAGAAACCAAAAAAAAAACAGTACATTACAGCAAAATCCATAATAAACAGCAAAGATTGGTTATAGAATCAATAATATCAAAACAAAAATTATTAGTATTATAAAATAAATTAAGCTTCCAGAGTTAAGTTTCTTGTGCTTTTTTCTATTGAAAATAACTTTTATAAATATCTAGGAGTTATAAAATCAAATGAGAATAAATGGAGGATAGTATACGTTATATTATGTTAATGCATTTCTAATAAGTATTGGTTTTAACAATGTCAATAAGCAATCCAAGGTCAGGTTTCTTTAACT
Organism: Cordylochernes scorpioides; assembly: GCA_030710605.1. NCBI lineage: Eukaryota > Metazoa > Arthropoda > Arachnida > Pseudoscorpiones > Chernetidae > Cordylochernes > Cordylochernes scorpioides. Next base: position 49,360,709 of record CP092863.1, on the reverse strand, counting down.
GTTTTTTTTTCTTCTTTTATTTCTCTGCTTTCGAGCCAACATGCCCTTCAACAGGAGAACTAGAAGTATGACTTCCAGCTAACTATACACTCGAGCCAACATGCCCTTCAGCAGGAGAACTAGAAGTATGACTTCCAGCTAACTATACACTCGAGCCAACATGCCCTTCAACAGGAGAACTAGAAGTATGACTTTCAGCTAACTATACACTCGACCCTTCAACAGGAGAACTAGAAGTATGACTTCCAGCTAACTATACACTCGAGCCAACATGCCCTTCAACAGGAGAACTAGAAGTATGACTTCCAGCTAACTATACACTCGAGCCAACATGCCCTTCAACAGGAGAACTAGAAGTATGACTTCCAGCTAACTATACACTCGAGCCAACATGCCCTTCAACAGGAGAACTAGAAGTATGACTTCCAGCTAACTATACACTCGAGCCAACATGCCCTTCAACAGGAGAACTAGAAGTATGACTTCCAGCTAACTATACACTCGAGCCAACATGCCCTTCAACAAGAGAACTAGAGGTATGACTTCCAGCTAACTATACACTCGAGCCAACATGCCCTTCAGCAGGAGAACTAGAAGTATGACTTCCAGCTAACTATACACTCGAGCCAACATGCCCTTCAACAGGAGAACTAGAAGTATGACTTCCAGCTAACTATACACTCGAGCCAACATGCCCTTCAACAGGAGAACTAGAAGTATGACTTCCAGCTAACTATACACTCGAGCCAACATGCCCTTCAGCAGGAGAACTAGAAGTATGACTTCCAGCTAACTATACACTCGAGCCAACATGCCCTTCAACAGGAGAACTAGAAGTATGACTTCCAGCTAACTATACACTCGAGCCAACATGCCCTTCAACAGGAGAACTAGAAGTATGACTTCCAGCTAACTATACACTCGAGCCAACATGCCCTTCAACAGGAGACTAGAAGTATGACTTCCAGCTAACTATACACTCGAGCCAACATGCCCTTCAACAGGAGAACTAGAAGTATGACTTCCAGCTAACTATACACTCGAGCCAACATGCCCTTCAACAGGAGAACTAGAAGTATGACTTCCAGCTAACTATACACTCGACCCTTCAACAGGAGAACTAGAAGTATGACTTCCAGCTAACTATACACTCGAGCCAACATGCCCTTCAACAGGAGAACTAGAAGTATGACTTCCAGCTAACTATACACTCGAGCCAACATGCCCTTCAGCAGGAGAACTAGAGGTATGACTTCCAGCTAACTATACACTCGAGCCAACATGCCCTTCAACAGGAGAACTAGAAGTATGACTTCCAGCTAACTATACACTCGAGCCAACATGCCCTTCAACAGGAGAACTAGAAGTATGACTTCCAGCTAACTATACACTCGAGCCAACATGCCCTTCAACAGGAGAACTAGAAGTATGACTTCCAGCTAACTATACACTCGAGCCAACATGCCCTTCAGCAGGAGAACTAGAAGTATGACTTCCAGCTAACTATACACTCGAGCCAACATGCCCTTCAACAGGAGAACTAGAAGTATGACTTCCAGCTAACTATACACTCGAGCCAACATGCCCTTCAACAGGAGAACTAGAAGTATGACTTCCAGCTAACTATACACTCGAGCCAACATGCCCTTCAGCAGGAGAACTAGAAGTATGACTTCCAGCTAACTATACAGGCCATATATGAATTATTAGTATAAACCATAGTATTGATTTGCCACAAAGCAATAGATACGTTATATATAAGATCCATAGTTAAGACGATATTTATTATTTTATTTTGCTGTTTGAGATTTTGGAGGGTATAAAAGTACTGAGAGAGTATAGTCCTTGTCTGCTGATTTTGTATATAGTTGAAAACTTATCATCAAATATTTTCATAAGAAAAAAAGAGAGAGAGAGTACTGTAATAGAATTATACATACGATTTAAAAATATGTAAAATTAATTTTAACATATATACATATATAGTTCTTTATTTTCGGCGTGTATAGTTAACTGGAAGTCATACTTCTAGTTCTCCTGTTGAAGGGCATATTGACCCGAAAACAGAGAAATAAAAAACAGTTAAAGAAACCTGACCTTGGATTGCTTATTGTCTTTGTTAAAACCAACACTTATTCAGAAAGCCATCAACATAACGTATAATATCCTCCATTTATTCTCATTTGATTATATATCTCCTAGATATTTATAAAAGTTGCTTCCAATAAGACAAATACGGATCCTTCCTATAGCACTCCAGATAACAATTCCACATATAATAGCTTCCGTGCTGAGGCTGTAAACGAGTTTAATTTTAAACTACGTTTTTGAAGATACAAATATTGCTATCTTCTTATATTTGACGTCACTGATAATTCAGAAGCTAATATGGATCACAGGGTGTGTGAGTTCTAAAGTGAGGAAGACGGGGAGTCAATAGATTCCTAACTGAATCGACTTTTTGTTAATAACATCATTTTTGTCTTTGATATATTCGCTCTCTAATTTACACGTTTATCATTCAATTAAAAATACTTTAGTAAATTTAAATAAAATAAATTTAAAGATATTAATTATTTGTATATGTATACTCTCTCTCTCCCTACAACTCATATATATAGGTCAAAAGAGGTGATTCATAAGATTATATACAAGAACAGACAAATTATCCATATATGAGGAAGATAGATATCATAGTCTATTTAGGCAATATTATGGGTCATCGCTTTAGAATAGCGTTCTAGCTCAGTAACTTGTCAATTATAAGTGATAAACACACAAGTCATATAGCGCTGTTAGTTTCAATTTAACAAACCCACATTATTAAATAGAATTTTACCATTATAACAGGTATCTAATATACTTCAGATATAATTTTAATGACCAAACAAATCCACATTTTATAAAATGTTATAAAACATATTAAATAAATTAAATATTAAAGCTTGTTTTATTAATTCATTTGTATTATATTATATATTTATGTTTATCATCTGTTTTATTTATTGAAAACAAATTTCGGTAAAAAGAAGGTCCATTGTTGCCAGAAGAGTAACACCTTAAAATATCTTGTCATAAAAAGGCGGTCAGCAGATTAGGTGACAAAGATAATTCCATGCTTGACTCGCTGAACGCCATCCCCTCAAATTCCCAGCGTGTTGAACGCCACCTGCGGTTGGTTGTGAGGTTTGCACGGGTATTAGGTCCTCTATGAAATAAAATTAGGATGTAGGCAATTCCCCTCAGGCTTTCTTCTCCCGATAAAGGAGATGTCTTCTTGGCAAAGGAGTCGTTGTACCGTAGCAGCTGTGGGGCAAGGTGAATGCCGGCCCTCCTTATATTGGTGCATGCTCTAAGATCCATTTATCCTCTCTCACGTCATTTTACGAGAGCTTCGCAGAAATCTATACAATAGAAATTAGGAAATATATTCATACCCTTCCTATTTACAATGTATCAATGGAAGCGATTTCTCTTAAAACAGGACACACACTATTTGATCATATTTGACATCTATCAACCCACCAGTCCGTGATAACATGGAATAATATAAGTGGTTTAGGTAAGGAACCTGCAAATACCAATCTTCAAATACGGAACATTGACCGCTATTACCCATCTATGAAGATCAATTAAAGTAATTTTTGCCATCATTTTTTGTTCTGTTTCGAAGCGATTTTTGCTGACTCGGTCATGTTTTGGTGGTAGAAAGCCTGATAAATATTTGCTTTTAGATAACGGTTCATTCATAGAGATAAGAAATTTATGCGAAAATTACGTCTGAGAGTATTTTCCAACATTGAGTGTTTTGCTCCAGTATTTCTAGATTACTTGATTTATGCGAAAATTACGTCTGAGAGTATTTTCCAACATTGAGTGTTTTGCTCCAGTATTTCTAGATTACTTGATTTATTCTAATAAATAAAAATGTTTGAAAAACTTTGTTAATGCCAGATTTACACTACATCTAAATAATTTATATATATTCAATAATAATATTTTGATAATATAAAAATCAAATAGTGCTATTTCCTATATACGGAGGTCGGCCATCATGGAATCTTATTTCGTCCTCAAGTAAGACAACTTTCCTTGATGTGACGGATACCGTTTGAAGAGCTAGTGCTGTACAAAGGCTCTCCTAGAACCAATACCGATATAGAACATTCCAGGTTTGAACAAGACATCCAGCAATGGTGGATTCAAACATACAACTTCCTATATTCTATATACTTAGGTCAATGATACTATGTGGTTACTATCTTCATTTAAACAATATTACGAAATATTTAGTACTACTCACTTGAGAAGGACAATAGTACAATTCGGTATATATAAATGCCACTTAGTAAGCTCACTTCGATATTCTTTTATTCGATACCTATAGACAAACCTCGAAATACACTCATAGACAAAACTTAAGGAAGTTATACCTTTTATCATGTATTTCGGGATTCAGACAAAATCTCTGAAAGATATTTGATACACGGGGACCTTTATTGAAGACACTCGAGATAACCAAGTGCGTTGGGCGTGTGAACAAAATGCCTCTGTCTCCCACAAAGACTCTCCGCTTCTTTAAGTTTTGTCCATGAATGTATTACCATTTATTTCCAATAAAGAAACGTATCTCAGAATTTTACTTTTCGTTTGAATAATTTTTTTAAAAATCTGGAAAATTGTTGAGTTTAGTCCTGTTGCCTCTTTTATTGATATTTTTGTGGTTCTCATCAAAATAAAAATAAATAACGCATAAGATGTTAATTAAATAAATTATGGCAATTAGCTGTGCTCTCTAAAATTTATAAATATACATTCATCTCAAATATATAGTTTAGTATAGAAGCGAATATATAGATTGTAGAACATTTTGCTAAATGAGTATAAAACATGGAGGCAAAACTATTTTTGTGTATTTAGAAAACTTCTTTTGCTATCGCCATGTTGAAATAACATATTTATCACAAAATTGATTTAAAATATTAATATTTTCGTAGATAATTTTTAAAGAAAAATGTAAATAAACTTTTTAAAAATTTCGTTTTATATTGAATTTTATTTAAAAACTCGTTTCCTTATAAAGGGTTCTCAATGTTTGCCTGTAGCTGGTCAATTTAGATACCATCGCATATGTCAACTTCTCTCTTCAGCTCTGGATGATGAATTACTGATTGTTAGATACTTTAAGTTCTGCACAGAAGCTGGGCGCATGAGAAAGAATGCAGGGCAAAGGATACTGGAGGATGACCTATCTGTAAATAGGTAACTGAATGTGAGACAAACTTTATTTTGTTGTAAATGTTTCCTTTTCCCTCTCCTCTTGTTGATGTGTAAATACTGCGAATCCTATATGGGGCGGTATGCCCTAAATAAAGACTTTTTTTTTGTTTTTGTTTGTTTGCCTGTAGCTGATATAAATATATTTTGGTTGGAATTATATATTTGTGTGTGATATTGAGATCCACATTCCAACTCCATACATTTTTATTCCAACGTTTTGGACGACCAAAAGGATACTACATAGATCAAATGTTACAAAAATAAAGTTGAAATAATTGTTCTATGAAGGTTGTCTTTTTTTAACCCGTAATTACTGGCGTTCGGCTTGAAAGGCCGTGTGAAAATTAAAAATGTTTGCGAAATTTTCAAAATGCAATATTTTTCATCAAAATTTTAGGTAGCTTAATAAAATGCATTTATTTGAAGAACTTTTCATTTTAAGAGAAATCTATTTTGTATATCCCGAGTTATTAAATCAAACGGCCTTTAAAGCCGAGCGCCAGTAATTACGTCACTGGGAATTTTAGCGCCCCTATTATTGGCCGTTTCACTTTTGGTTTTATAGACGTTCAAACGCAACAAATAAGTTGAGCATTCGTTTTTTTATTACTCTTGCTTCAATTATATGCATTCTAAATTGTGTTTTGTGATTGTAATTTTGTATAATATAATAGAAGTTCGGTTCCACTTTTGGTTTTTCAAAAAACAAAAATTTGGTACCCTATGTCCCTAAAATTGGAAAATCTGTTATATTACTCTCCACAATGCATTCGACCACAACAATTGATCAAGAAACTGCTGAACAATAAAAGCCCGAGATAATCACATTTTATAATATGACCAAAGGTGGTGTAGATGTAGTTGATCAGACATGTATTCAGTTGGAAGAAGAACCAAAAGATGGCCCCTGTGCTTATTTTTCAACTTTTTGGATGTGGTTGCAATAAATTCAGCAGTAATTTATAAGGCTGTCAAGCAAGACGGTGGAATGGCTCGAAAAGATTTTATAAAGCAGCTTGCTCTACAACTAATGAGAGATGCCTTGAATATGAGAAATCAAGCCAAAAATTTGTCAAGAAATCTGCAAATATTAATTCAGAAGCATGCTGGAACTTCATCACTTGAGGTAGGCAAATATTTATTTGATATTCAAACGAAATATCAATAATATGTGTTATCTAGGAATCCACAAGTGGCAGTCCTTGGTCCAAAAAACGCAAAAGATGCTACCTATGTAAAAAAGATCGTCGAACTCAAATGCAATTCAAAAAATGCAAATAACCAATCTGCAAAGATCATTCTATTGAAATATGCTTGAATTGTGCACCTAATCTTGAATAAAATATTTTAGATAGAATTTTTTAGAGTATATATAGAATATTTTAGATAGAAAGAGTTTCTTGTACATTTTCATTTAATTTTCTTTAGAGCTCTGTTTATTCGAAAAAAACAAAATATTTATTCTTTGGAAATTATGTGTATACGTTTAATTTCTTTTTATTTTATAAATAACATGGTTTATTGTTGATTTTAAAAGACGGCCTGAGAGGCCGAACGCCAGTAATTGTGTAAGGAAAATAGGCGCCAGTAACTAAGGGTTAAAAAGTGAACATTTTCTCGATAAAAGAGTGGTACCCGGCTAGAGTATAGGAACCGCATTGAAAAGTGAAGTACAGAAGAATTAAAATAATGATAAGAAAGGTCAGTGTAATACCTATTTTATTTCTCTTTGTAGAGATGAGCTTATCAATTTGAAGGCATGAATCTCGTACATCTATTGAATAGAGGTTTTGCAGGAGTGCTTCCAGAAGAAAAAAAATCCATACATCATCGAAAAATGGATTTCAATAGGCAAATAATATTCGAAATTAAGCCAGTTTATTGTTAATATATAAGTATATAGAGGTGGATATTTTTATCAGTATGATAATGATCTATAAAAAATAAAGTTTACCTCTCTCGTAAAAATAGGAGTCAAAACGGGAAAGGCGACCTTTATTTTATATATTTATACAAATAAATATTTTTATTATATATTTTTAGACTCAGATTTTAACGCTTTTTGCACAATTTTTTTCTAAATAAAAATTTAAAAAACTGTAAACATATAAGCGAATACTTTCAATCCTTTAAAAACTGCCAGTAGATCGGCGAAATATTGGAATTAAAAATGTAAGAATAGGTTGATGTGTAATATCTAGCCACGAGAAGTGTTAGGTAAAAGAGTGACTGACATCTCTGTGTCAAGGTTACTCTGAGGAAGGAGGTATAACTGCGGAAATGCCACGTCACGCTTCATTTCTTTTGTTTATACTTCATCCTTAACTTCACATAGCACCGCACTTCTGTTATATAATTGTTGTTTCTTTTCTATATAACAAATATAGATGTGTCTAATTAAGTTTTCCATTATAGTTAGGTTTTAAAAGACAAAAACAATTGCAGACACTCCACTTCAAGTTAACAAAGTCGAGGTTTCCTCGACAATTTTCTCTCCTACTCACTTCTTCAGATCTGGGTTATTTGTCTGAAAGATGATAGGATTCTCTGGGTTTATTCTCATTATCAGAATTTAGAGAAAAAATGCTTCAAAATTCAGTTATTTCTCTTTTATTTAATAAATATTACCTTACTAATTTTTTTCCCAAAAAGAACTTTAGTGTTTTTATTTTTAAATTTTCGTCATCCTATGACTATGTGTCGTTTAATGAAATAAATATCAAAGCGTATATATTTTGTGCCAAAGTTTGTTAACCGCTATTAAGAAATGAAGATGAAGGTTCTTAAAATGATTATATAAGGCTGGTGTTATAACTTCTGTTTTAGATACCAAGAACGCAGGCTCAGAACCGTAAGCATATAATATATATGCAGTTTTTAAATATATAAGATAAATATTATATTTCAATGATTTCCTTTATTCTTATTTAAGTGCAACTCTCTCTATCCGTGACTACAAGTAGTAAAAAAGGTTCTAGTACCTTGTATAAGTTCACCTTTGAACTTATTTTACCTATGTAGAAAGCTGATGTATTTTCAGTGAAATTAGTTGCAAACCCCTAACCACCCTAGTCTATATAGCTTGAATTCAATAACATGGTGACTAAAAAGGATTTCGAACGATCGTGCAGGTATACATTGCCAGATTTTATTCTGCCTTCTTCGTGAAACCTATTCAAACTGATATTTTGTAGATATATCACGGGAACTAGATTTACCTTAACAGTCAAGTGCCTTTCTACCCACTCCCATAACTCACGAGAGTCTATAATAATAAAAAGGAGAGCAGGATGATACCTACAACCTATACATACAATAATACGCTTGTATCTATGTAGCCTCTTTTAGTGTTAACAAAATTCTCTTCAAACTGTGACAATATCATCGACTAATGAGTTGTATTTGTGGAATATTCAGTCACAGAACCTTTGTGATACAAAGAAATATCATCGAAATTTTTATAATTGATTACAAAAAAAAAACAACCATAGTATGTGTGTATTGCATAGAGGTATACATATAACGCTTTTATATATTGTTATCTTATAAAGTATGAAGATACTTTTATATCACTATGATCGAAAATTTAAAATGGAAGGCCATGGCTCATCAGTGGTGAACCTTTATCGAGGTTTCACCAGTTTTCTCCAGACCGCTTCACTATGCAACTATCAATCGCTATGTTTAGTTTGTACAAATATTTATACAACCCTAGAAGCTTATGTCCAAAGTTCTCTTAAACACTATATTCTAGATTACCTACATAGTAATTACAGACCTATAAAAACCAGTCTAATACAATAGTAAAGGTTATGGTCTCTGATTATTGGAATATTAACTACAAAACCCCTCTGTTACACACACAAGTCTTTATTAAGACATTTCGTCCTTTACAGACGATTCTCCTGTTAGAAATGAATCTAAAAAGAAATGAGAAGCAGTAGAAGAAATTGAATCCTCGCTCAGAAAAGGAAATAATATCTATGTACAAAAGTTGAGGCTATATAAATTGTTTTTCGTGCATAGAACACAGTGAAGAAGTAGATTATTGAGTAAATGGTTGCAACTTGTGAAGAAAAAAAATGTTTCCACACAGTTCAGTTACTTTGATAGCTAACACCCCTCTATTACGGTCTCTGATTTGATTATGTTGGAATATTAATATACTCTACCACTACAATAGTAAAGTGGTCTGGAGATTAAACTGGCAAAACCACTGGGAGGGTCACAGCAATACACACAGCCACCATGCTCTCATTTATTAAACCTTTAAATGGAAGCGCCGAATGTCGTGGTTTGCTTGGAGGAAGAAAACGAAGATTGAATGCGGCTGATTCAACACTAGCCCTCTCAATGATATCCTAACCTTGACATATTTTAAACATTGGTACTTTAATTTAAATTTTTAATCATGTATGGTTCCTTTTGCTCTGTATGTTTATTTTTTGTATATATGGTTATATTTATTTTTATTATTATTATTTTTTCTTTCTTCTCGCTTTTCTTTTTCCTTATTACTTCCTGTATTCTAGTTTTTACTTTCGAAATATCTTCCTTTGCTAAATCCTGTAGAGGGGAATCATGTATAGGGCTGGATGCCCCAATAAAAAGGCTTGTGTGTGTGTGTGTGTGTATTAAACCTTTAATCATTGCGGAATACATGATCTGTAGAAATATAGCCTTTATTTATTTATTTATATTCCTAAAAATAATAGTTATATAAATAATTCTACACACTTGTATATATATTTTTTGCGCATCCCTAGTACACGTGGTACAGGCCATGATAATCATGGTGGGTAGAAATAGGCGACCGCTTTTACTGTAAGTGCACCACATGTCTACATGTGTGAAAGCAGTTCGACTTGTGCACTTACAAATGTGCCAGAGCCCCGTTTGGTTACTTGCACTCGCTGGTGGGTTTAGACTTTTGCAAGAATCGGGGCCCATTTGAGCATTTTTTAAATCAGAAAAAAAAGTGCCTAATGCGGGAATCGAACCCGGGTCGTATTGGTCGAAAACCAACGGTTTAAACCATCCTTCCACCGACCCCCTACACTTGTATAGTAAACGTATGTGGAACGGTTTATAATCACATTAATAACAAACTTCTATTCGCAATGATTTCGAATGCTCAATATTCAGGGCAATTCTTGAACTAAGCCACCAGTTTAAGAAATAAAAGCCGAAATGTCCAATTCTCCTTAGTATGCAGTAAATGCCGCTCAAGGCCGAATGAAGACTTCACGTCTCCACCATCATCCATTCAGAGGAGGAGCCAAACTGGTTGGCTGGTAGATAAGCCGGCTGTCCCAATTAAAAAAGACAAATCGCCTTGGTTTTGGTTTTTAGGGACGTCCAGCATTAAATATGCGGGAATGGTTGGTTCTCTTGTTGGAGGATAGAGACAACTGCATTTATGGAGGTTAATCTTGTTCAGGAGATAATAGGATTTTGATAGAGATATCTTATCGTAAAGATAGAGGCTGCTTGGCTGGCATTCATATTTCTTGAAAATGAAGATACTTCGGCCAGTAAATCTTTTTATTACCTCAATACTCAGTACAATTCTTGAACTAAGCCACCAGTTCAAATGATAAAAAGCCGAAACGTCCAATTCTCCTTAGTATGCAGTAATAAAAAGATTTACTGGCCGAAGTATCTTTATTTTCAAGAAAGAGATCTCTTAAATATAAAATAAATTTATATTGTTATATATTTGCTTTGAAACGCTCCTCTGAAGGTAAACATAATGTTGAAAATAATGGGAATGATATTAACATCATTTTCATTTTAATGTGATAAAAAGGCGCATTTAGTATTTCATATTTTAGTGAAACGAATTGAATCCATGTGTTTGTAACGAAAAGTTCATGAGCGAGGTAGAAATGTTTATTTTAATTATAGTAAGTTGAAACACAAGTTTTCCAACATGTGTTTGTGTTGAGGATTATGAATTCTAAATAGGTAAATGTGGATTTTTACGTATGAAATTTTTAATAAATAAATTATTGAAGGCGGAAATCGATTCTATTTTTAACGTAACACGTATATTTTTATATTCAGTGTTCATTCAGTTAGGTTCAGTGTTGAACCTTTCCAGCTTTTTGGCAAGCTTAATCTTATTTTATAAATTTTCACCGATAGGTGATGCCAATATTATGATAATATCTTATAGACGGTTATTAAATATGTGGTTGGAGTCTGATGGTATAATTGTCGATTTATCGACAGCAAAGACTCGGAATTAAAAATCCCGCATTGGATACTTGTTAAAATCTTCAATGGCTGATTTGGTAAGAGTTTATCATTACCATTGTGAGTACACGTAATAAAAAGGATTTCTGGCACATTGATAGCGCAAATATTGAACTGCCATTTGAATGCTCAGACATATGGTGACACCCAGTATAAGGCCCGTCGATATAACTGTCTACCATGATTTATAAAAAGGAAATTCACACCTCCCATCAAAATTGATGCAAAGCCTATATGCCATCTCTTTACCATCTCCACAAACTATATCAGATTCGGGTAGATGATAACGTCACAGCACTAACTTTGGAAAATTCAGAATGCCCATCTAGAGATCATGGTTTTGGACTAAAGTCTATCGTTATTCCAAGGCGTGATATCCATGAGAGTTTCATGGAGTTCCCCTCAGTTGAAGAGAGCTTATATGGCAGTGTGGCTAGAACAATTCTATGACCGAAATAGCTATGTATATCGCTAAAGCTGGTGTTTGACTTTGTCACCGACCTGAAGCTAATAGTTGTCCGAGAAGGTTTAGAGATGACGCGTTTTTGGGGTCTATCTAGACAGAATAGCTGACCTTTCTTTCTATATATAGATTAATATCTTCTTGGTACAAAGCTTATTGATGCCCACTATGATTTTCATGACCTGTATTATGTCCACCTTGGGTCAAGTAGTATGGTCCTTCAATTCCTGTTATAAAATCCAATATTTTTCTTAGAAGTCGAAAGATTTGACGAGAAAGGACCTTTTGAAAGTTCAATGTAAAAATTGATTTTTAGATGTTTAGATATTTAGTGCATTAAGAGAAAATCTTAGCACTCTAACCAATATGATAGTTATAGACTTTTACTGTTTTTTGATGTTGGTTTTTATTATCAAGTTTGGGTTAACTAGGAATCAGGTCATTGGTCAACAACTGGGTAATTTATCCAGTTTGGGATATAATCAATATGTGCTGAGCATTGTGTGTGTTGCATTCTTGTTTTTCTCTTGGGGTTAATTTCTGGATGGTGCTTAAAAAATTAAAGAAGCTGAGTTTTTCAGTTATGAATATGGAAATTAATTGTAAAACAATAACGTATCATCTATATATATAATAAATAAAACTATAAAGAATACGAATGTTTATATTTAAAACAAACTTTCTATACTGTCCTTACTACGAGAAAAAACAGTAAAAGGACTTGGCTCATCAGTGGTGAGCACTCCCAGCGGTTTCCCTAATTCATTCCACTATACCGCCTTTTATAGCTCTAATACTGTATTGGACGATTCTGCTTATATGTGCGACAATGAAAGGTGTAATCTTAATTGTGGTATTTGAGCAAAATATGAAAATATAATAGGCAGAAAAAATGTTCCACCACAACAATGTTCTTCCGCAAACAATAAGGACAAAGCCAGTTAGGCATAAAGTAATTATATAGCAATGACACGCCATCTGTATATATAATGGATAAAACGATAAAACACGAATGTGTTTCTTTTACAAAAAAAACAAACAACTTTCACTGTCCTTATTGCGATGAAAAATACTGAGAGGGGTTGGCTCATCAGTGGTGAACCCTCAAAGAGGTGTCGACAATTTAATGAGATAATAGAGCACTAAAAAGTGGTCTGGTCGATTAAATTGGCGAAACCGCTGGGAAGGTTCACCACTGATGAGTCAAACCCTCTCCCCAATTTTTATCACAGTAAGAACAGTAGAAGGTTTTATTTTGTTTGCAAAAAAAAAAAAAAAACATTTTATGGTTCATTCAATTTCTTAAATCTGGAATTTACCACACGAATACCTTTAGCACTTGTATACACACTTTCAGTGTGAATATTTCCAGTTCTAGAAGTAATACACGTCACATATTATTGGGAATTGTTCTAGCATCATTTGAAATAACAAGGGAAAGAAAGATTTACTTATCTATTTGTGATAACGTATATATTGGGTCTTCGTAATAACGCCAAGACATTATTTGCATATTTTACAGGAAATTGAATCCTTGGATGATTGGTAGAAATAACAATGAGGTTGCCAAGGTTACAGTTTCCTTTCGCAACTAAAATTCTATTTTTAAAAACTCAAATAGGTATAAGAGAGAGGGATTGAGATTGAAACTTCTTTATCACATAGTTCATATAAGGTTATATAGGATTAAATACAAATTTGAATAGAGAGAGAGAGAGAACTGGAAGATTATTTACCGGTTAAACTTATGTAGCTTACTGCCTTCCTTCCACACGACAACCACATTACTCATTTTGGAATATCTGAATTTCACACATGAAAAAAACTTCAAAATTGAATTAACTCCAATATTCTGATTTTATTGCCTTTTCAAAGGTTTTGAAGCGTACTATTTCAATTATTTTCATATATTTGAAATCAATTTTTATATTTACCTTTATTTAAAAATTGATAAATTTATTTAAATAATCATTTGAATAAAATCCGAAGTATGGTTGTTTGACAATTATGATACTAAGCTAAAATTTTAAGAAAACTTCTATTTTACTAGAAGATAATTCAAAACCCACTATTCAAAACTTGCCCCTTAAATTTATTGTGATTTCCAGGACGCATAGCAAATACAATTATAAAAATATTTAGAACTATTCAAGTATCTCTGCATAAAAACTAAGTAGTTATATTTTAATCCAGATAATTTGTATTTTTCCATGTTACTTTCTAAGTGTATCAACAAGAGTTATGTGATCTATATTTTAAATAAATAGTGGAGAGTTGCTATTCTTATTACTCTCCATTATCTTTTTAGATATGTAGATCACATTTTAATATCCAATCAAACCACAGATTTTAACAAATTTGCCAACAACATTTAACCAAGATACCTCAATCTTATCTATATTGTAACGTGGTTAACTTATTTGCATAATTTTGATTGTATTAATTCACATAGTTTTGAATTATGGCATAGCTATATAAATGCGCGTAAATACAATTTTAAAGTAGACCGTTAAAGAGAATAAAGTCCGTTCGTGTTTACCTCTCCTCGCGTCAATTTTGCAACGCGACAATATCTTTTCAATAAAATAATCCTTTGTGTCAATATTGAGTAAACTTAATCAGGTCTCCAGGGAAAGTGTTTTTTCGTAACATTTTTATTCTCTAGCTTTCGGGCATGGACGTCCTTCAACAGGAGAAAACCTGGTAATTCGCCAATAGAACACGAGTTAAATACTTATGTAAAATGTAAAATATGTATTTATATTCTATTAGTTTTGTTCTTAATCATTTTATTTATAAAATTGTTTGTAACAGAATTTATGGCTAGACTGTGTATAATCGGATACTATTTTACATCATTTTATAAAGTTAGTATCCGATTATATTTAACTCGTGTTCTATTGGCGAATTATTATACCATATTTTCTCCTGTAGAAGGGCGTCCGTGCCCGAAAGCTAAAGAAAAAAAAATGTTTTGAAAAGACAATTTTCCCTGATGATCTGATATATTTTACTCAATCTTATCTTTTAATATTCATTTTATCTTATGCCTCAACCCCTCCGCTTTTTTAAAAACATTTTTAGCTAAAATAACTATAATTTTAGGATGTCCAAACACATGCATACAGAAACATCTTATAAATAGCATTATCTTCTTAAAGGCCATGCAATTTTAACATTATGGTTGCTGACAAAGTGATGACAACATTTCAAAGTATTCCTTCTAATCAATCCTCTTCCTATAAAAATATTTTTTTATTTCTCTATATTCTTTTTTTTTTTACAAGTATTATATTTGCCAAACAAACGATATATAAAAATAACAAAACAACTAAAAATTTTAAAATTTACAAAACATAAAAAATGATATATGTGTTTATAAATTATTTAAAAACTTTACTTCTCAGATTACTCTTTCACTTTATTCTTTTTGATTGAAGAATATATGGTTCGTTAACTCAGTTTCTTTTTTTTTTTTGGAAAAGCACATGACGTGTAAAAGCCGATTCATAAGCTTGGTTCCCTTTTTAAATATTGCCGTTAACCTTTAAAATATTTATTTATACATTCAATATATATATATTCACATAAAAAATGATACTATTAACTTTCTTATACTAGTTTTGTTTCTTATTTACTCTCATGCTTCTCTCACTGTTAAATATATATTTTTGCAGGCAATGAACTGGCTGACCAGGCAGCAAAGACTGCAGCAATCTCTAACCTGGAACAATCCTACTCCATCCTTCCCCAAAGCTTTGCCCCTAGCCGTGCCCACTCATCTGCTATGGAAGCTTGGACCTTAGTCTACACCCAGGATTACCATAACAGAAAACTAAAAAGATTTGCGACCTCCCCAATCCGCCTTAGGTCATTCCTGTTCAAAATACGTCTTGGGATGGCCACCACTACCATCCTTACCGGTCACGGCCACGTTCTGGCAGATCTAGCGCTCTGGCATAGAGATCTAGATCCAACTTGTCCTCACTGCCGGGAAGAGCCACAGACTGTGGATCACCTCCTCTTCTCCTGTCCAGCTTTTATGCTACACAGGCTACAGACAGCCCTACTACTTGGAGTACAAGACTTCAGCCCGACAGCCCTGCCCCTACTTCCTGACTCCCTGCCGGCATGGAACTACCTGGTTACCTGGTTCACCTCAGCAATCTGCCCCCTCCCATAACTAGACTTCTAGACTGTAGCTGTACAGCCCGGGTAGTTGGTGATTTACGCTCCAGGAGCCCGGGTTACCTCTATTTTCTCTCCCTCTCTATATATTTGCGTACATTTCTTTTTTCAAAATATTTAACCATATTTTTAATACCTTTAATAGCAATACTATCATTTTAAAAAAAGTATATATTTATACATACAAGTACATTGTATTAGATAATAAAAAGCATATATTGGATTGATAAATTTCATCTTTAAAAATCTTAATTTTGTTGTTCAGTTTTAGCTTGTTAAACTGGCATTATATGAACATAGCAATTTACAATTGATTTCAAAAAGGTTTTTGCTATAAATTTCATTAACCTGTATAACACTATTAAACATTTGGAGATGAATTGAAATTCAGAGGTCATTGGCTATTCCATTTTTAAAAAATCTTTTGTAATTTACCTGCGATAATTTAAGAGAAGCTCACTGATGTATTCCCGAGAGAGAAAATGGTACTACATCTTCAAACATATGCTAATTAAATGAAATATTAAGATATTTTTCAAGAACCAATAGGAATAAATCGAATCAATTTTACCATTTTACCAATATAAAATATGCATCTTTGGGGCGCGTCATCCAAATAGAAAAGATTAAACCTATACTAAAGATTTTTATCGTATCTTGAAGGGATGCACACCATTCTGTGCCCTGATAACCCCAACTTATAAACTAAGTCATTATTTGACAATGCAGGTCTCCATAACACCCAAATTTATTTTAAAATATAAAATATTTATTGGATGCGCTCGTTTCTCTTAAAAATAAAACAATTTTCTTCTGCCCTCACTCTACAATGATAAAAACATGAATGTTGATCTTCCCAACGGTTTCTCTAATATCATCTACCATACCGCTCTAATATTGTATCGGACAATTTTGGTTCTATATATCCGGTACTGACGGAATTCAAAACGAACTATCGACATGAACTTTGAGGACAGTATAAATGTGTATAAATATAAATATACATGCTTCAAGCATTGCTCTTGCTCAAATAAGGCCTCCAGGCGATGCCCTATTACACCATGTTTACATATATCCCAATTTAGGTTGGAATTGATTCATAAATTAATGTGTATACGTTATTAGTATACTTAAATAATATATTTCTTCTTATAATAGAGTGTAACGTTGTTGTGTTTATTCTAATAAAGGCGGGGAGGCCAGTAGGACGACGCCGTCCTGAGGTCTGCCAACGCATGCATATACAAGTTCTTCTTCAGCACAGAACTAAAGGGAGTTCACAAGAAGACCCTGTCTGAAGGAGATCTCTCTCAATGTGGAGGAGCCTTCCAGGCTGAAGATGTAAATAGGTGTATAACATCATTTATCATTTTCATTCTTTTTTAAAATCCCATGCTGTTGACTGAGGGCTAATAAAAGCTTTTAAATTGTCTCTCGTATGCATATGTGTGTGTCTCAAAAGTCTATATAATTCCGTATAGCTCACAAGCAAAAAGATTTCGATAAAACATCTCTTAAGTGCATTATAGCGTGTAAAAATGTAGCTTGATGTTATAGTTAAATGTTGGTCTATGTTTTTTTTATTTATTTTACATATTCTGCTGAAACTGGCTGAACTTTGTAGGACTGGTATAAGCCATGAATAGAGCATTTTCTTATCATTCTTTTATTTTAACATGAAATTATTTATTAACTGTGTGTGGGTTGATTGAATCAAGGTTTATCAAAAACCCACGACAGAAATTTATGAATTTTATAATTTCAATAAGTCAAACCATGATACTAATGTGTATCATACGGCGAACTTAATAATCTATCCACACCCTTCAGAATTGATCTAGAAATTTAAAAATACATTCTATATCAAATTTGAAAAATTTTCTGCGAAAATATTGATCTATAAAAGGAAGGATCATCTCTATTATCAAAACTGACGAAAAAATCTATACGCCATTTCTCGACACTCTGAAAACTGTCAGAATCGGGTCGTTGACCCAACTCCAGCTTTGGAAGAACTGATGGCTTGTTTTCCACTCGATTCTGATACTTTTCACACAGACAGTTGAGATATGGAGCAGTGATTTTGTGTCTACTTCGACACGGAAAAGGTAATGTATAATAAAAGAGGAAATTACCCCCCCCCCCCCCAAAAAAACCCCACATATATGTTAAATAATTTAATTTTAAGAAAGAGTGGTATTGGGAATACAAGAGAGCTTATATAAGAAAAACATTTAAAATTAACCAATACTTTTTAATTATTTAGCACTGGATATGTAAAAAGAGACGAAAGGAACGGGTGATAAAATTGCGACGATTACATTTACTGATCATGTAATTAAATTTGATACGATCATAAGAGGGATAACTTTAGCATCTTAGTTTAGAGAGTAGTAAAAAATAAATATCAAAATAAATAAACAGTACAATATAATCACATGGGTATAATAATATATGTATATAGTTTATTAAGTAATAAAAGCTTTATAATTGGAAAAACACTCAAAATATAACATGTCCATCACACATGTAACATTATATCATCTCTACTAAGACCTCAGTCGGAGCTACCAACATGGACTTCCAGACATACCATAGGAAGCCCAGTACCAACGGACGTGGTGAAACAATAGTCGGTTCCTATTTTTAACGGGAGGTCTTGTGTAAAGAAGCTGCTTCTCTCTTTACCTCTCTTCTCAAAGCAATTTATTCCTCGTGGCAATAAAATATTTTTACAGTATTTGAACACACGATTCTAGCCGCTAACGACAGTTTAAACAGCCTGGGTCTAATTTGCTTAGCGCCTACAAAAAGACACCAAGGGAAGCTAGAACAAAGAGGCGCCATCCATCAACTTGCATGCTAACGAGGGGAAAGACATCCCATAAATCTAAGCTCACCATTGACAGAAGGCTTCTTTTCCACGAGAGAACCGCTTATTTTTACATCGCCTAACGCAGCGTGGGAAAGCTAAACAGTTTTGTCTTCTCTTTATTCAACTACTTCTGGGCTCTTAAAAAAGAACGCGCGCACATTGTAATCTTTCTTTTCTTTCTCTACATGACGAAAGGGGTGAGTCTTCTTTTTTATCCCCAAAATATATCTTCAGTCGAGACTCCACTGTACGAGGTCTATGCATACTCACTGACTATATTAAAGTCTTAGTTTGGTGGCTTGACTAATTGACACCTTAGTTGCCACGGCCTACTGCCATTTTCAGGCCGGGCACAATCTAGACAAATGGTTTCCGACATTTTCTACTGGTGACAACTCCATCAAGGGTAAATATTAATAATCACTTAAAATTATATCTCTCAATATAAATTAGCAAAAATATCTCAGAGTAGATTTTTAAGACGATTTTTTTCTCTATAACAATATTCTATAGTACAATATAATACACTGCGGCCTGTGATTGTAAAACGACACTTGAAGTTACACCGCATGAGTTTCTTTTCAACGAAAATAGAAATTTTTATTTCAAGGTGAAATATCGACCATTTCTATCCTTTTTGGATGAGGTATGAAAGGGTGAATTATGAAGAGTAATGACGAACGGAAAAATAAAAGTGTCCAGGGATGGGAATCGAACCCACAATGTTCCGCTTACCGGGCAGATGTCATGTCCACTAGGCTACCCTGGACGTCCAAAAAGGATAGAAATGGTGGATATTTCACCTTGAAATAAAAATTTCGATTTTCGTTGAAAAGAAACTCATGCGGTGTAACTTCAAGTGTCGTTTTACAATCACAGGCAGCAGTGTATTATATTGTATTATAAGTTACTTTATGTATCATTTACGAACGGAAAAATACGTCCAGGGTAGCCTAGTGGACATGGCATCTGCCCGGTAAGCAGAACATTGTGGGTTCGATTCCCATCCCTGGACACTTTTATTTTTCCGTTCGTCATTACTCTTCATAATTCACCCTTTCATACCTCATCCAAAAAGGATAGAAATGGTCGATATTTCACCTTGAAATAAAAATTTCGATTTTCGTTTAAAAGAAACTCATGCGGTGTAATATTCTATAGATTTAGCAAAAAATAATATATAGATATAAAAAAATAATAATAAGATACTTATATACGAGTTATATGCAAAGAAATTATTATTGTTATTATTATATACAAAGAAAGATTTTTATAGAAAACTAGACGGGTGACCCGGGCTTCGCCCCGGGATTGACCCGTGTGCATATCTACCCGAGTGATATATATTTAGATAAGATTTTTTTAAAATAATTTTTTGTTATTAGCATTATCTATTTGTTTGCATCAGCATAATTTAATCTAATTTTTGATAGAGGGCGCTGTTCGTGAGCTAAGTAGAATAATTTGAATATATAGTTTTAATAATTGATTTATATATTTTTTAAAATAGCCTATCGTCTTCCCCGTATTTTTTACCTATATATGGAAATTTTGGTTTGAATTAGTGAACTACTGCGAATTTGTATACCGGACATACAAACAAACATACAAACATTCATTTATATATATATATAGATATTAGGATTAACTTAAGTCAACTATTGAATTTATATACAAGGTATACTTATATTTTTAACATTTATTTTTTTTTCTTGGGGAGTGGAATTCTATAATAAACCTGAGATATGACCAATATAACTGAATAAAAGGATATAGAGATTATATTTTATTCTCGGAACCCAGAACAGAATCTCATCGTGTTTATACAATGGTAACTAAAACTTGTTTATTATATACACAACCTCCATTGTTAAATTAACTCTGAATGAATCACAAGATCCTAACAGGTTATAAGGACGACAAGTTTATATATGTAATCCATTTAGCATATTGAAGAAAGTAATATATATGTAATATATATGTAATGATTCCATATGCAAATTTTATTCTTAAAGAAAAAATGCAGCATATATGTAGATATGTATTAATTTTCTGATAGAAAATTAAATATGTAAAATGATTGGATGTATATAGAGTGTAAGAGGAGAGTGAAAGTATCTTATTTATAGAAATAAATGGCTTATACCTTACAGTGTTCGTCAAGTGCTATTTTTGTTAGGTAGAGAACACAACAATATACCATGACAAGAATATTCAGAGAGGACAAAATATAAAATTATATTACTAAAAATACGGATTAGAAAAAAAATTAACAAGAAAAAAAAAGACTACATTAGAAACTGTCCTAAAATATTGAAATTCGTCGTCTCTCCTAGAGGTGGTCCTTCATTGGAAAGATTAATCAAAAACAAGAAATTGTTGATATCAATATCGGTATACAATATGTAAAGGAAACAATCAACTAAATGGTTCAATTAATCTTCATATTAAAAACAACACTTATTACATTATATGGTTCCAAAGAAGTTTTGGGTCAATTATTGAGGAAATAAAAGCGTTAATTACACAGAGCTACAAAATATATATTTGGTGCCTAGGATTTTAGAACATACTGTATCTATATTTGGGTGGCTGAATCTAAATATGAAATCAGTTTTTCTCTATCAGCTCTACTTATGAGATCTGTAGTTTTTTAAAGTAAATTTCTATCCAAAATATGCCTTTCTAACCTCAATTTGTGAAGTTATTTTGTTGTTGTTACAGTTCTGATTCACATATAAAAGTATTGGTTCCTGTATACGTGAGGGTATAGGAGGTTTAGTGAGGCAAGAGCTCGCGGGAGACGATGGATGTAAATATTTGTGCATACTTCACTGTCCAAATAGCAATCTTCGGTCCCGATAGTTGTGTCCAACTCTAATTAGGGTTTAATATTTATGGATTGTATCTCCTATAACTTCTGTTTTCTTCATATCAAATACAAAAAAGGCATTTTCGACGAAAGCTAGCTCTCCGAAAGAGCGGTGGTTTGGGGCAAAGAGAAGGTGATCAAGAAGACATTTAAAGAATGCCGAGTGTAGGACACAGTGTCGAGATCAACCCACAGAACCATCACTGGACTCCAACTTAAGATTAGTTGAAACGAAGTACTTCCCTATTAACGAGGACATTTTTAAGTTTTAAATATTAATCAAAGTGTTCTCTTCTTTATTTCCGTGTTTTCAACAACTAATCTTATTATAAACAAAGAGAATAATTCTAAAATAATACAATTTACCTCTCTAAACATTTATATTCATATGCATATAATTCAAATTAATTTAATTTTCAATAAAATGAAAAGCCACATATCCATTCAAAATAGATGTTAAAATTAAGAAGAATTTCAATTTACCATTTCAGCAGAGTAGAATACTGCAGAATTTCAAATTAATTTAATTTTCAATAAAATCAAAGCCCACATATCCAATCCAAATAGACGTTAAAATTGAGAAGAATTTCTATTTACCATTTCAGCAGAGTAGAAGACTCGGTTCGGTCCCACAACTCCGGGTTTGCCAACTTGGTAACGTCAACCCGGAGACCACGGCTATGGCACTCGTCAGTCCAGAGCGGACTTGGGTTTCATGAGATTTACATGGGATTCGTGAAAAATCTTAATAATATTTCAAACCATCAGCTAGCAAAATGGCTAAATTAACCCTATGGCCAATATAAAAGATGGTAATCTTGTCGAAATGTTATTTATCCAAACAAAGAAACGCCACTGTTCCCGTCAACTGTGCCTTAAAATGCTTCCAGACTAGCATGTAGAAGGCGGATTAATTGATACTACTGTTCCCGTCAACATATTTACATATATAATTTAATTGCATATGAACTCTTCTGATAAGTAAAGGGAACCGCGAATTTGTCAATACATATAGATATCAATTAAAAAGGCATATATTGAATCAAAATATAATTTATTTACCCACATTTTTTTTGGCAGAACGCCAACCTTTTTCAAGGTATCATAACATATTTATGTCAACAACAAACTATATATAGATATAGTAAATAAAATACAAATATTAACAATACATTTATTTTATTAAGCATGTGGAGCAAGCTCTGAAGCACACGCACTTTAACGGACTGATATGAAATTGCGAGGTACAAAGCGTCGAAGGTAAACAAACGGTTTAATACAGAATTTATTGGACATGAAATATGAATGGGTTTAGTGAATTTAAGCATCTGTGACTTCTGATATTGATTCCTGCGGACAATGTACTGACGGGGTATATTTTATGTAGTTATTAGTTCAGACTTGAAATATGAATAAATAGATGTCTCTGGTATTTCTTATGAATAATCTAACAGTGGCTTCTTGAATCTTGTAAGGATTAATTTATGTATTGTTTCAGATATATATATATAGAACATATTTTGTTATATATTTATAATTATATTTATTTCTCTATTTATCAATTATTTTATATATTTACATCTATCTATCCGTATATTTATGATTATTTAGCATATTTATTCAATTTTGTTATTTAACCTTATATAACCTAATACGAACGGTTCAATCTTTCAATTTGTTGTTCAATAAAAACACCACTCACAGTGTTTTATGCGATCAATAATTACACAGTATTTTTCAAAATATAATCAAATTGTTATTGTGTGTGTGGGGAAAGCGTTTATTTTTATTGTAAATATCTATATATTTTATACACTGTTTTATTATCGATTTTAATATTTGATTTTAACATAGTCTAATGAAGGCCTACCCGTGCACAGGCAAATTCTTCAGTTATTTTTCTCTTGGTTTTATATATAAATAGTTTCATAGGAGCTCCATCTATTATTTCTTCCTGTGGTGAATATGTACAAGACCGCTGGTCTTAATAAAGCTTTGTGTGTGTGTATATAAATAGTTTCATATTTGTTGTCATATTTATTATTTGACCGTGGAAGAGAAAATATGTTTCAAAGTTTGCCTTACTTCGATAATAAATTAAAATAAACGTTTTATTCAGCATCCATTTGTTCTTATTCTGAGATTCAACATTTTGTTTATCGATTTACTTCATTAGTAGAAAGTAAAACTATTAATTTAAGTTAGCTCTAAAACTTGAGTTCAATTGGAGAATATTTCCTTGAGGTTTCTAAGTATACACCAAAACAATAATAATTACATAATTATTTAATTTATTAACAAATATATGAAGTGTAAATATAAGTATTTTAAAATAGAGGCTATATCTAAGAGTTGCTACATTTACAAAAAGAGTATTTCAAGCCCCCATGTCCTATATATATAAGCTAGGCAATGGTTAAAAATGGTTTGTGGCGCGTGTAGGCAGACTTGTCAAAGTTCTGTGTGTTGTCTTTGGTCTTCTATTTTTGTGCAGCCGATGAAAGACGCCATGGGCTGCAGTTCGTCTGATGTTTGTTTACTCTCCGGGATTTTGATGCAGCCATCTTGAAGTCGGGCAAACAAATACAATGGCTTTGTTTAGCTAAATTTAGAAAGTTCTCTTTTCTTTCTTTTTTCACTGCCTACACTGCCTTACATTTTATATGGAACCAAATGAAAATGTTATACATATTCAAAACAACATCATAATTTCAATATATATATATATATATATAGTGTAGAAACTATATAACAAAATTATAACAGTGATTCTAATTTTAAAACTTAAGGAGTAAACTGATAATAATGATAACTTATATCAATTAGATTTGATTAGATTAGCAAGCTAAATCTAAATTAATTATAATAATAAATAGTTATTTAATTTTATAGTCCAGTTTTGTATTAAGATTATCTTCACTATTATGATCATTTAAATTCAAATTATAAAATTTGTAAAATGTTATTAATTTGTAGATAGAGAGAGAAAAAAAAAAATTCTTTACTTCTAATACATCCTCAAGTTAATTATATATTTATAATTAATAACAATAAAAATTAACAACGTAACGTCTATTACATCGGCTTTTACACGTCATTTAGACATACTCTAATCCTATATATAGAATAATCGAAGAGAGAATATATATAATAGTTAGAAAAAAGAGAGAAAGACAGAACCATGCACTTTTAATCAAACTAATAATAAGGAAAAAAAAAAAGTTTTGTAAAGAAGGTAGATAAGATTGTTAGTATATATATATATATTTTTATGATTTTATATTTTATCCTTTTTTTTTTTAAAGATTTTTAAAGGTTTTTTTTATTTTATAATATGATTATAAATAGTTGTATTTAGTAATATATCTATAGTATGAATTAACATTTGTTATAAGTTTGGATATTATGTTTTGAAACCCTAATGGTAGACCAGACATACACAAAAAACTTTAAATTGAAATAAATTGGAAAAAGAGATCTGCTGGACCGGGGATCTGTCGTTGGACTTTTATCTGAAGATCCCCGGTCCAGCAGATCTCTTTTTCCAATTTATTTCAATTTAAAGTTTTTTGTGTATGTCTGGTCTACCATTAGGGTTTCAAAACATAATATCCAAACTTATAACAAATGTTAATTCATACTATAGATATATTACTAAATACAACTATTTATAATCATATTATAAAATAAAAAAAACCTTTAAAAATCTTAAAAAAAAAAAAAAAGGATAAAATATAAAATCATAAAAATATATATATATATACTAACAATCTTATCTACCTTCTTTACAAAACTTTTTTTTTTCCTTATTATTAGTTTGATTAAAAGTGCATGGTTCTGTCTTTCTCTCTTTTTTCTAACTATTATATATATTCTCTCTTCGATTATTCTATATATAGGATTAGAGTATGTCTAAATGACGTGTAAAAGCCGATGTAATAGACGTTACGTTGTTAATTTTTATTGTTATTAATTATAAATATATAATTAACTTGAGGATGTATTAGAAGTAAAGAATTTTTTTTTTTTCTCTCTCTATCTACAAATTAATAACATTTTACAAATTTTATAATTTGAATTTAAATGATCATAATAGTGAAGATAATCTTAATACAAAACTGGACTATAAAATTAAATAACTATTTATTATTATATATATATATATATATATATATATATATATGTAGTTTTCAACATATTATTATCATTTATTATTAGTAATAGTAGTAATCCCAGTAAATATGCAAGATATTTGGATTTATCCCAAATGTAAAATTTGATTTTCAGGTAATCAAATTTGTAGAGATTATAACCTATATAATATCATTTGATTTACAACAGGTTATCACAATTTTTTTTCTTTATATCCCAATTCACAATGTAGACTTCACTGAACGACCAGACCAAATATAAAATTATAATAAAATAATTTTATTTTAAATTAATTCTAACCATCCATCTTAATAAAATTGTTTCAAATGACGAACGTACCTGATTGGCAAAGTTTTATATACTTCACAAGCGCTAATTTAGGGTATTAGAAATTCAGAGCAAGTTTTGTTCGTACATAGCTTCAAATACCGTCAGCCTCGATACGATCATAGACTTTTATGAGTTATGTACATGTGACAATTGACAATTAAAAATGGTTTATTGACATCTAGTCAATGGTCAAGAGAGAGTTCACAGAGTTTAAATAGTAGAGAAAATATATACACCAGACGAGGCCTTCTCCGAAGGTACGTCTGGATCCTATCAGGAGCTTAGAATCGTCTTGAGTTCAGACAGGCGAGTTATGGAATCCGTGTCCCCAGCAATGCTCGATGACTGTGTTAAGGAACTTGACAAGTTATGTACATGTGGCTCTATCTCATCAATATATTTGAAACCCTATAATTAAAATATAAATATAATAATTCCTTCAGGAGAGAGTGACAGAGAGTCATTGAAACGTCAGGATCTAAATAAAAAAAAAATTGGTAGATGTAGCCATATTTTAGGTTTCTCTATCTTCATCTTATTATTACAGGCCCCACACAATTTCTAAACAATCGTTTAGCAAATTAGTTCCTTCGTCTAACCAACTCCTAGTCAATAATATCTTATAGATTTTATATAGCAAAGAAGAGGAGTGAAATCTTCAATATCTACCACAAAAGAGCTGATTTATCAGCTTAACAATGAGGCATAGTTACCAAAATAAAGTATTTTAAAATAAAGGCTATATCTCTCTCTCTAAGAGTTGCTACATTTACAAAAAGAGTATTTCAAGCCCCCATGTCCTATACATATATATATAAGCTAGGCAATGGTTAAAAATGGTTTGTGGCGCGTGTAGCCTGACTTGTCAAAGTTCTGTGTGTTGATTTTGGTCTTCTATTTTTGTGCAATTATTACATGTGATATATATCACATCAAGCTTTTTAAGATATAGGATATGGTCTGTGTGTGTATAAGAGTATTTTTTATTATTCAATAAAAACCTATCGTCAATTTATATTAATGTTGTGATGATTTAGCAAATTATATTTCCAATTCTTAGTTCCATCATTGTATTCGTAAGCATTTTCCAAATTGCCTTGTGTCAATATTTTACGGAACGAAATGAGCGTAATTTCTGTCGAGGTCAAAAGAATATTAAATAGGTTTAGATATCGAGATCTCTATTTAATTTTAATATTTCCCCTTTACCTTATTTGTCTTTATGGTATATTTATTTCGACTTATTCACATATGCTCAGGTAAATACCATGCCATTTGCCTTCTTGATGAGGAAAGTTTCCTTCTGTCAATGGTCCTCCAGTGCCGTGGAATGAATCTATTTGCGAGAAGTCTCAACTCTGTATCCTCTAGGTAAAAGATGCGTCTAGAGATATTATCTTGATGCTAGAGTCAGGCATATATCTATAACTCATTGAGCTATGGGGAAAGATCAAGAATATGCAAATATTGTGTGAATATTTATATTTCATTAAACTAGGTTAAAAATTTATGTTTAACCGTCTTTTATTTTTAAATATTTTCTTATTGACTATATTTAAAATCAATTTGCATTTTATTATGCTAATTTGCGCACGAAAAGTTCAAATCAATAAAGATCAAATTTTAAAACTCAAATTCTTTGCTGAAGATAATCATATTAGAGTATTTAGAGATACCTGGAGGAATATTTTACATCTGTTATAAGAGAATTATAGTGACACGCCATCTGATTGAGCGAATGCAGAAACGCTTCTACCATAAGAAGCTTCAAGAGGCATGCAAGTGTCTTTTTCCGAATGAGATATTCGGTTACACTTTGCCTTCTGTCTCTCTCGCATTCCTGTTGGATCCAATTCTGCGTGTTTGATATCATAAGAATAAAATCTATATAAGACATTTACATATTCTACACGTCGGCGGTTAGTTGGCTAGTGGGATAATCCCGTCGAAGGGCTGATAAGTCCGAGAAATTTAAAAAATAAAAAGTTTCGCAAAAGAAACTTAGCCCTGAATATATTATTTATTCCATTATTAAAAGTTTTCATTTAACTTGCTTCCATGTCTGATTGTCCACAAATATTGTAGTCAATTTTTAGTATACTTCTAGAGTACGTAGAAATCTGAAATTTTGTACACTTATTAGAACTCATGACTATACAATTTGACAAATTTACAGACTTCTCGGTTGTCAGAATAACCGGAACGGACAAATTCCAGATCACAAAGAACTTTTAACACTCACCCAGTCCAATGAATAATGAAAGTGTACAAATTTTAGACTTCTGGGTGGTCGGAGTGGCTAGGAATGAACAAATTTCTATATTTTTTAAAATTAAGTCTTATGTCACACCTTTTACAAGGAATTGACCAATCCGCCGCGAGCAGACTTCCATCTATTTAAGGTCTAATCCCCACTGAACTTTTGATTCAAAGTTTTGTAAATTCATGACCAAAAACTAAGTAAATAATTGATAAATTAAAATACATTTTTAAAAAGCTGTTATTTAATTGCACTAAAAAGGAAAAAATAAAATATTTTATCTTCTGTCATTGAGCAATTAGATATATCTGAGTGAAAATAAAAGCGGCGGGGAAGATCATATTTAGAGAAGAGGTAAAAATACAGCAAACACTTATAAAAATCGCTAATCAGCTGCTACATATTAAACCACATTAGGTTCTATATTTATGATGATCGTTCCTCGCCGCTTTTATTTTCACTCTGATATATCCAATTGCTCAATGACAGAAGATAAAAGAATTTACTTTTCCCTTTTTAGTGCATTTAAAAAACCTTTTTTTTAAATGTATTTTTATTTATTATTAAACAATGAGAAAGGTGCTGATATTAAAAATTTTATTGTATTTAATATGGATTTATTTTTTTACGCGTAAGAGTTATGTGTTGGGCTTTTTAATATATTTATAATAAATCATTAAAATAGAACATACCTAGTTGTAGGAATTCGAGTGTAGTGTTGTATGGGTCGGAATCAATGTCAGTAGAAAAGGTAAAGGGAAGAAAATCGGAAGCATTTGAGATGTGGATCTGAAGGAGAAGGGAAGGAAAAATCAAAGTTGACAAGATCAAGTATTAAGTCAAGAAGAATAAAAATACCTTGAGAAGAATATAAAAGGAATGAGGACTGTTAAAGGTTATCCGAAAAGCAAAATAATTAAATCGGACATATGAAGAAGAAATGCGTTAATTTTGATGTTGAAATAAATTGAAAAAAAAAAAACGATAGGAAGAATGATCAGATAGAAAAGAAACTATGAAGAAATGAAGAGAAGAGATCAATACAGAGAAGCAATGGGCCACTGGAGACCATTACCTACTTAATAACAGAGAAACTAAAGTATAAATTGGTTATCGGAGTGTTAAACCTTCGGTAAGTCAAATTGGCCGGTGGTCGGACGGGCCTCCAGAGATGTCGCGGTGGAAAAGACCGCGACAGGAAGAGGGCCAGATAAGGTGCAAGCAGGAAATGATACGGGGGAGTGCAAGTGTCCCCCGGTAATAAAATGGCCAAATTAAGGTATTTGACTGAGGGGATGACCCGAGCTAATGGCCTTCTGAGATGACGCCTCTTAGAAAACTTGACCTACTTCTTCCAAGAATCTCGTGTGCAACTTTTGTGTTGGCTTCTGCAAGCTTTAATTGGATTTTCTCACATGTAAGGTAGGTTTGCTATATGGTCGCTTAGATCTATCTAGACTGAATATGGTAACAATAAATATCTATAGAGCTTGTTTTGTTATAAAATGATGTTAGTATGATCGAATGGGTAAATGCAAGAGTTAAATTTTAAGGCACATTTATGAGTTATTCAGAAAATATAGTAGATGAATCCGTCCTTCTCAATAGCATTTGGCTGATTTGAGATTCAATAGAAAAAAATGGCAAAGTCCTTTCAGCTATTGGTCAGTTGTTTTAGTTGGGAATGAAACCGAACATCTGTAATGAGTCCATCAAACTGTGAAAGAGAGAATACCGTTGCTTTCCATGTCCACAGATGGACGACCTGGTCTTCGAACAATTCTACATGCCAGCGTCCAGGCATATTGGCATTTGTACACAAAAATTAAAAACTTAGCGATGCGTTTCTTTATTTATAAATCAAAAACTCATCGTTAAAGTTGTATTTTTAAATTGCATAAACAATTTGCGTTCACTTTATTGCGAATATGGCATTTATTGCATTTCGAAAGCGTAGTTTTATATCGTCAATCTGCTTCTACAAAATCAAATATAAATATTCAACTAACAAAATGGACAACAATTTCATATAGAGTGTCGACGACTTTGTCAGTGATGAATTGAGATGATTATGCTGGAAAATCTCTAAATAACTTCGTTGATCATATGATTCATCAGCTGATCCGACATCTGTTTTTACAGAGAAACACCCAATAGAAAGCACCGGTCATTTTTATCAGGACTCCCATAATACTTATAATTAACAATTTAGATACACACACAGACACACAAAACCCTTTATTAGGGATCAAGCCCCATACAGGATTCTCCCAGTTTAGCAATGGTTTAAATTGAAAATAAATCAAGTTTTAGCAATTTATATAGAACATTTGAGAGTTCAAACAAAACCAAATTTGAGATTTTGAAAGTGGTACCCGAGAGATTATTGACTGAAAGAAGGATTGATAACATGGAAAGGTTTGTAAAATAAGACAATCCTTTCACACTTGTAAGCATATTTTTGACATTTTACTGCTTAAATACTTTTTCACTTTTTTTTTCTAACAATGCTATATATATCGTTAGAGTCTCTCAATTAAGACATTATTGTTTTTCTGTAAATATTACTTTGAATTTTTTACTCGAAATTCACTCATAGATCTAGAAAAAACTGTGGGTTAAATCTGTTATGTCTGAAAATAAAATATATGTGAAGAATATGGCACAATGCTTTTCCCCCTGCTACAACAAGAAAACTAGACACTATCACACAAAGCTTCCTTCAGCCCAGGGCAGTTATAAATTCACAAATTTCCAATTCCTACCTTGTCTAATAAAGCTTTTGCATTTACATATTATTCATCATAAGGCTTTTCAAAAAATAAAGATCGAATTTAAAACTAAAATTGTTAAATAACGATATATATTGTATTCACCATATATGATATGTTTATTACCATACTTTATGCAACTTTTGACATTTCTACATTTATATATTTATATATTTTTACCTCTTCGGGCCTATCAGGCGAATGCATTCGAGAGAAAACAATTGTTCTCATAGAAAATATTCAAAACACTTTCTGTTATACACTCATGGACAAAACTTAAGGAAGTTGTACCTTCTAACATGTATATCGGGATTCAGACAATAACTCTGAAATATATTTGACACACGAGAAAACCAAATGTGAACAAAATTTATTTTGTCTTCTTAAAAAAAATGTCGAACGGTGACATCGAAGAACTTCCACTTCATTAAGTTTTGTCCATGAGTGCATTTCTTCATAAACCAAGATCAGTTGCTTATTAGCATTTGGGAGGTTGAAAGAGACGACACCTATCTTTGTAAACACATTTTCGCATGTTTATAGAAAACGGAGATTTTATGTGTGTGTAGAAAAAATAAATGAAAAATAATTTATAAATGGGAGTTAGGCGTATCTGGATTAATTTTCAAGGCCATTATATAGCTAAGTACACGCTTGTTCGGCGGTACAACTACGGAAATTGGAACGATACAGAGAAGATTAGCATGGCCCCTGCGCAAGGATACCACGCAAATTCGTGAAGCGTTCCATATATAACTAAGTGTCTGGGAGGTTGAGGAGAAACGGTATATTTTGTCGATTTTTCCACAGCCAGGACCTTGAATCGAATCCCGCAGTAGACACTTTTCCTTTAAAAATTCTTCAATGGCCCCCGATTTTTTAAAAATCCAATCGACTCAGTGAGTGCAAGTAACCAAACGGGGTTTTGGAACACTTGAAAGTAAAAAAGTAGAATCGATTTCTACATATGCAGACATTTGGTGTACATACAGTTAAAGTAGTCTCTAACTGTCCATCATGATTTTCATGGCCTGTACCACGTGTGCTGTGACTCTATTACACAAAAATGTGTATTGATATATATGTTTGAAAATAGAACAATCCGTATATTAAATTATTTTAAAATGCTTATTTTGGATCATAAAGTTTTTATTTTCCAATATTTCGTATGGCAACTCGCCAAACTTCTTCGGGGAACAAGATTGTTTTGAGATGCTCGCGTATCAATTCACGAGTATGTACAACTGCTATATATTTTAAATTTTATAGCAGTTGTACATACTCGTGAATTGATACGCGAGCATCTCAAAAAAATATTGTACCCCGAAGAAGTTTGGCGAGTTGTCATACTATATATTGGAAAATAAAAACTTTATGATCCAAAATGAGCATTTTAAAATGATATATATATAATATTTTAAAATGATATAAAATCATTTTCAGTAAGTTTCTTTATCAATTAAATATACCAGCAAGCTCTTGAGGTCTTCATCTTCAAGGGACTATATTTTAGATAAAGAGTGAACGTGGGAGAAATTTCCGTGGTTCCACAGATTGTTGAACAAAATTATCGATGAAATTATAACGCCCAGACCTCTGATTCTCCAGTTGCCTGCATATCAAAATTTATGATTTGATATGTTACTAAAGGACAGGTGGAGCTGTCCAGATAGCATACATGGCAGTATTTACAGCATATTGATAAAGGAGTGAGATCTACAATAATAAGTAAATATATAAATGATATTCAGGGCGAGTAAATAATAATAGACAAACCTTGAATTTAGGGATAAAAATTACAATAATTAACATTTTGACTTTTTTATTATTATAATTAAGAATCAAAGCAAAATCGAATCGGCACAATGGAATGAA
Source organism: Cordylochernes scorpioides (assembly GCA_030710605.1). Taxonomy (NCBI): domain Eukaryota; kingdom Metazoa; phylum Arthropoda; class Arachnida; order Pseudoscorpiones; family Chernetidae; genus Cordylochernes; species Cordylochernes scorpioides. Next base: position 49,327,385 of record CP092863.1, on the reverse strand, counting down.
ACCAAGGAAACGTTGAATCTCAAAATGAGACCCCACTAAACAATAATGGCGGGCTTATAAGAACAAGGCATCATGTCAAGTTAGTAAAATTAGGAACATCACTGAGATCCATCTCATTGGTTCAAAATGTAACTAATCACCAGCAGAACCCAGCTTGTATTGGATGCTTTCTTTTAACATGAGCGAGGGGAGAAGCGGCCGGCCGCTGTTTTCCTGTAGCATATTGTAGAATATGGTCTCATTGTATCGTGTATAAGTTTACAAAGATTTGAGAAACCATAATTATGTTTATTAAATGGTATAAATTGGTCATTTAAAAGACAATAACAATTTACAACAATACAGTACCGGTGGATTCATCCATCATATCTCACTAAACGACCAGTGAACTTCCAGTACTCGGAAAACGGAGATGTCGTCAGCCGTTGCTCCAGATTACCATGTCTACATTTGATGACATCCCAGGCGCCCTTGACCTAACCTAACCCAAGTCATCAAATATAAACAAATGGGTCAGCGCCTGGCCACCTCTCGTAAAACAAATAAACCACTACTGTAACCAAGATCTATTTTATAAACGTGCAGAAGAGATTCTGACTAATCATATAGTAATGCTAGTCGACGGAGCTCTGGTAAATAGTATATAAATATATCAATGTAAACTATATTTTATAATTATGATGGATTAGCGCGCCATCTATTGTGAAAATTCGAAATTATTATAGACTCGTATGATTCTTTTTAAAAAATTAAACAATATCTACTGCCCTAACTGCAATTGAAAAATTAATGAGAGGGCCTAGAAGGGTTCACTACTGATGAGCCAGGCCCTCCCATTAATTTTTCCATTGCAGTAAGAGCAGTAGATATTGTTTAATTTTTGAATATAATCATACGCGTATATAATAGTTTCGAATTTTATATTATAAAATTACTTATATCTATATATATAAAAATCAATGTTTGTATGTTTGTTTGTTTGTATGTCCGGTATACAAATTCGCAGTAGTTCACTAATTCAAACCAAAATTTCCATACATAGGTAAAAAAATACGGGGAAGACGATAGGCTATTTTAAAAAATATATAAATCAATTATTAAAACTATATATGCAAATTATGCTACTTAGCTCACGAACAGCGCCCTCTATCAAAGATTAGATTAAATTATGCTGATGCAAAAAAAAAAGATAATGCTAATAACAAACAATTATAAAAAAATCTAAATATATATCACTCGGGTAGATAAGCACACAGGTCAATCCCGGGGCGAAGCCCGGGTCACTCGTCTAGTATTATATAAATATATAATGTAACGAATATTATTATCATTATTATCAAAATATTCTGTGTTGTTCCGGAATATTATTATCAATAATATTTAAGAATAAACGTATCATTAAACGGAAGATAAGAATCTTTTATTTGGAAACGTTACGAGCTTTCGGGCAAACGCCCTTCTACAGGTTTGACGAAACACAGTGTTTCGTCAAACCTGTAGAAGGGCGTTTGCCCGAAAGCTCGTAACGTTTCCAAATAAAAGATTCTTATCTTCCGTTTAATGATACGTTTATTCTTAAGTTGCACACCGGAAGAGTTTCAAGTTCTACTATCAATAATATTTGTTAGGCAAACTTTCACTCAGATAAAACCCGGGCGAAGCCGGGTACACATCCGCTAGTTATATATATGGTGAATGACTCCATAACATATATGCTCATAGATTATTAATTCTAGATTTTCTATTAGAATATTTTCATCAGACGTTTATTGTGATAGAGGGCCTCTATCTCTATCTAGCTGATAGGTCAATGTTCAATAAAATCCTATATAATATTTATTAGGGTGGAACTATCAGACTTCCAGGGATAGGTTTCTCTCTTTAATTCATACAAGTCTCGGGCACATCAAATATAGATATCTGAATTTATTTTTAAGGAAGCTTATCCCTGGAAGCCTTATGTATTCAGCTCAATAATAATTTTTGACCATTATTTTTCTTTTAAATATAGCAACTCATGATTAAGCATAACCTTAAAGAGAATCATTGCACAAGTAAGAAGCCTTTTTGTAGTACAGAGAATTAATCATGTTTCACTATTGAAAACTAAGACCATAAAATGCACCTTATGCAACGGTGAATTTAGTCTCGATTTTCCACACTACATGTTCTACTGTACGGCAATGGAAGAAGAAAGAGAAATTCTTCGTCAAGAGACCGGCTATAATAGCAATTCGCCTTATGTTTTAATGGCAAAAGTCGTAAAATCCAGACCCTTTGCATTTGCTTTTTATAAATACTGGAAATCAGCTCAATCAAAATATTTAGCACAGACACCGGATCCAACTCGATAATTGGTCGAGGTCAATACCCAATATTTGTATATAACTATGATGCTAATTCGTTATTTATTTATTTTGTCCTACCGGGAGAATCCTGTATGGCACGTGTGCCCAATAAAGGCTATTGTTGTTGTTATTATACGTATAAAATTATCTATGATTAAAAGAGAGTCGTATATAGTTTTTTGTGTTAATTGTATATATAAACAGGAGATTTTTGATTATAATATACGTTTATGTTTTATTTTAAAATGTTTATGTAAGAACTAGATAACTACGGATAGTATTTACGATATCATAAATAGAGAAATATATTTACAATGATAAACAATAGATCGACAGGTAGAAATATAAAAAGTGTTGCCAAGGTAAATAACATTTTATAGTCTCCTCTAACCTAAATATGGCATCCAGGGAAGAGACCCCGTGTTCTGTTGAATTAACAACATAATCTTTAAGATGTCGAGGGGTTGACCTGAAGTTTAGATGTGTCCCTTATAGATTGATAGTTATTTTGAGAAATCTTGTGGACTTCATTCGTTGCATTGATAGTTGATAGTTGTACTTCTCGATAATTCACAGTTATCTATCTTTGATGCTTCAATAACAATAGAGACTTTTTGTTATAATCTCTTTGTATTGGTATACTCCTGATTGAAGGATTTGTTCTTTATTTTGATCAAAATGTTCAAATGGTGAGCATGTGTTGATAATGTGGGTTTAAATTTCCATCTTTCACCCCCATTATTAATATAAAGGTTTTTTTAGAGTGCATTGATGAGCTGCTGTTATTTTTTTTATCATAGCCTGAATGAAGGCTTGCAACTGCTCTGGTTCCATATTTTAAAAAATATATTTACCATGGTATATCTACCTGTAACAATTGATATTGATATTTAATGAATAATTTTATATGATATTTTTAACGATAAAAAATGACATATATTATTTTGATTTTTACTAGTTGTGTGATTTGTTTTTAAAATTATTTTTATAGTCAAGACTTAAATAAAATATAATTAATAATAAAAATCGATAATGTTGCCTATATCCTTGATAAATATTTCGATTAAAATGAAATATAGTTAATTTATTTGTTAAAAATAATATCTCTCAATCCTCTTCGCCAATTTATTTTGTGTTTATTTTAAAAATAAACACGAGCGTTTCGATTTCAATAAGTTGACATTTCTCTCTTTTGATAATATTATGTCTATTTAAGAACGCACAAGACTGTGTGTGCTATAATTTATAAAATATATAATATAGTTTTCACGAGGTAATTAGATCAGAAGTATATTTTTACAATGACAAACGATGTTGCAAGGTGGAATTTAAACAGTGTTACCTGGGAAAAATACATTACATAAAAAACCTTTAGTAGATTTTAATTGAACTGTTTTTGTAATATAGAGTGGAAATTATTAAACAGATATTTTATAACGGTATGTGGCTCTGAGTTCACAAATACAAAATATACATTGTTCTCAATAAAGATTGGCGTTTTGTTAATTGAAAAATTGGTAAAATAGGAACTTTTCATCTCTCTCTCTCTTGATGATAAAATTATAATTTATTTCTTTAATTATATTTCTGTATATATTGTTAAAATTAAAACAATTGTATATTTTGAAAGCAAAATGTATCAATACAAAAAAAAGAAAAGTTTTGTCGTCTTAAAAGCAATCGTTTAATGTCCGTTTTTAAGTGAATAGTGTAGCACAAATTATGGTTGCTTCTTAAACCCTAATTATACTTTCATAAATCTAACATGTGTGAATATCTGTAGATATTTTGTAAGAGCATTTAAATTTTAGGAAAAACTGTAAAAATAAGAACCTTCAAATTCATCGAAACACCTTATTTGAGGTAAAATAATTATTATCATTCAGCATTTTTTTTTATTAAAAAAAAATTCTAGTTATATATAAACCATTTTAGCTTATATCTTCCATCAAAATGCTTATCTAAATCAATATATTTTTCTCCTCTATATCATGAATTTAAAATCCATAGCCGTTGTAACGTTCTTTTTACCCGAATCTCTTCTCCCATAAGCACGTCTTTGCATAGCAATGAAAAATATCTATATGCTCTGATATAAGGTTTTCAAAATATAAAAACACTATTGTTTGTTATTTGGATTGATTTTTTTTATCATTTTCTTTAAAAATATGCAAGAAAACGTTGTTATAACAACCAGAAAAGATATTCTAAGTCATTAGCTATGAGCGAATATAAACGAGCTAGCGTTCTATACGGCAAATAAAATAAAAAGACAGTTTGTGACTACGCCCAGGAAAAATATAAGGGACAGTCTTATAAGCGGAGATCTTATTATAGTCAGATTTTTAGTCAATAAATTTTCAACAGATCTGTGAATGGAATATCTACATATGTAATAAAGCTGCACACATCAACAGATATGCAACAATTACTAATGAAGTATCTATGTTTGTTATAGAGGTTACAATAGTCAACGGTGGTTTGACATACATGAGAGAATAGGAATATCTAGCTATATATGTTATAAGGGTTACATTCGTCAACGGGAGTTCAACATAACTGAATGAGAATATCTAGTCTTACATGTTATATAGGTTATACTCATAAATGTATCTCTCTGAATGATATTATAGATGTTAGTTAGTCGAAGGTAGTTTAACAAACCTGAATGAGGTTATATATGTACGTATATGTTATAGAGGTTGTATTCATAAACCGATGCTCGAGAGTATTTAGGTTATTTATTGATTTTACATTAGTCACACAACACAACGGTGGTTCAACATACTTCAATGAGATTATATTTGTTGTTATATGTTATAGAGGTTGTATTCATAAACCGATGCTCGAGAGTATTTAGGTTATTTATTGATTTTACATTAGTCACACAACACAACGGTGGTTCAACATACTTCAATGAGATTATATTTGTTGTTATATGTTATAGAGGTTGTATTCATAAACCGATGCTCGAGAGTATTTAGGTTATTTATAGATTTTACATTAGTCACACAACACAACGGTGGTTCAAAATACCTGAATGAGATTATATATGTTGTTATATGTTATAGAGGTTGTATTCATAAACGGATGCTCGACCACTCTGAGAGTTTAGGTTATTTGATAGGTGTTACATTAATCAAAGGTAGTTTAACATACCTGAATGAGAGTATATAGGTATATGTTATAGAGATTATATTCATCAACGGATACTCGACCACTCTGATAGAATTTAGATATATTTTATAGATGTTTTTATGTTATATTATTATGTATTATGTAACGTGTTACATTAGTCACAACGGTGGTTTAACATACCTGAATATGATTATATGTAGGTATATATTATAGAGGCCATATTCATCCTCGGATGCTCGAACACTCTGAAAGACCTTATCTATGTATATGATGTTATATAGATGTTACATTAGTCAACTGTGGTTTAACATATCTGATTGAAATTATCTAGACATATATGTTGTAGAGGTTATAGTAAATGAACCGATGTTAAAAAACTCTGGTTGAGAGTATCTCGGCTTATTATAAAGGTTATATTCAGCAACGGATGCTCAATATATCTTAATGAAAATATCTAATTATGACGAAGAGGTTACATTCATCAAAGGATACTTGGAAACTCTAAATGTAAGTATCTAGTTATATGTTATTATAGAAGCCATATATCAGCAACTATGTTCGAAAGAACTCAACATCTGGGAATACGGGTATGTTATTATAGAGGTTATATATCAACCGATGTTCAACAGAACTGAGCTTCTAGTTATATTAAGAAAAAGGCATCTCCTTATCGGGCAACTGAAAGTTGCTGATGGTTTGCGCCATCTGCACGACAAGGATATGCCTTTTCATTAATTTATCCATCTTTATCCGAGTACAATTTTACATTTGTACTATTTTTCACATTCTAGCTATATGGTATTATAGAGGCTCTATATCATCACAACGGATGTTCGACGGAACAGAACTTCCAGGTATGTGATGGAAAGGCTGCACGTAGATACTCCACGAGCCTGTAACGAAGCCATTCTCTCTGCCAGGTCGATACAGCAGCGAGTGAATCACAGGCCGCCCGCCCGCCCGTCCATAAATCTGCCCCGCGCATAAATCCTGGCGCAACACGACACCGCCGGATTGACGGCGCTAAAATTGTTTTTTTACCTCTAGGTTCTACACTCTGTTTCGTTACTGCGTTGGGGGAGTCCACCTTCTCTATAGCCGTCAATGCCTCATTGGCTGTTTGTGTTACACACTTGGATATTGGGTGTCTGGTCCAAATACCAAAATTTATATCACAATCTATATTTATTAAAGTCAAAGTAAATATTGAATCTGTAATCATAATCGGAAATTTGCTAAATATTTTTGTAAAATACGCTCTGGACTAGAATTTCCTGGTGTATGAATGTGTGGCCTAGAATTTCTATCATTAGGAATAACCTATTATATACATGAATAACCTATGTCGATAACCTATTCAACCTAATAACGTTTCAAGATATAAAATTGATCCGAGATTGGCTTTTATACTATTCTAATTGTTCGACAAGCATTCTTTCTATTTTCAACTGAAGAGAAATACTTAGACCTATCATAATGAAGAATAGAATTTAATAGAAACCTATAGATTTTATTAGAGAAACAATTTTACAATGCTCAAATTTTAATTTTGATAGAGAAAACATTTTGACTTTCATAACTAAGTTTTTTCCATGATCCATCTGCTATTCTAAATGATCGTCCTAATCTACGCATTAATTCTACGTATTCTTCGTAGATCGCGAAATACGTGGTGTCGCTGGAGACCCACTGGCGATTCTCCACCAAACTCTGCAGCGCTGGCAGAGGCGCTATGGTCATTGTACATAGTATGATGCATAAAATAGTGCAGACTGTGCACTTTTGCATGTATTGACAAGATGTCAATAAAATTATTTTAATTGACATTGTCTACGCATTAATTTTTAATACTGCGACAAAGGTCACAATATAAAATTAATAGAAATTTGGGTAACAAATCTCGTATAAAAGCGACTTTTTATTAAAATATAAGTAATTTACTAGCGTTTGGCATTCTTTGATGGAATATTGCAGACTCAAAAGAGAGAGATTTTATTATTATTTTATTTAAAGTATTCTTTAATTTGTTTGTGTATGTGCAGAATCATTTATTATCACATTGGATGCATTTAGTACTGAAAAATTCGACGGGCTCAAATTATTTTTTTAAATATGCAATATGAAATTTATATATAAGCAAAAATATATATCCTTTCACCTTCGTAGAATACACAGGTTTATATGACAGAATACGCGAGGTCAACAGCTTTCGTCAAATGAGAGAAAACTCTATAACAAGTGAGAAAATAGTACAAAATGAAATAAAATTTTGATTATATTTAATTCATCTGATTCGAGTACAATTTTTCTTTTATACTAATTTCGTCATTTCACAATTTTTGCGTTTTAACGCACTTAAAGTCTTAAATACCCATTCTTCGTTTTTTTATTTTTTCAGAAAGCCTCAAGAACCAATTATTTGATCGTGGAGGTAAAACTTACAGCACGTTGAAGAAAAGGGCCAAAAGCCTGGAATGTGATGTGGCTGTATTTTCTTGATTTATCAAGAAAGTGTATTTGATTAATATTCTGGATAAAATTTTGATAAAATCAACGATTAGATGATATTTATATCGATGGTATACTTTCAGTTTCTCGATCCGGAGATTCCTTTTTCTTATTATGATTAAAAAAAAAAAGAAGTATTCCTCAGAGAGGCGACAATGAGTTCCTGAAAATTCATATAATAATAAAAAGATGAGTTTTTTTTAGGTGTGATTTGTGTTTCAGATTTAAACTAAATTGTAAGTATTTGTACAATAAAATGAATACAAATTTGTTACTGCAAATTAAATTCATCACGATACGTGGAAACGTATAGTTTCAATGACGATTAGGTAACTGAGTAGGTTCTGTAACTGTTGAAATATCCCAAACTTTCTAGATGAAAAAACGATAAAGCACACAATTGGGATTATAGATTATAGAGAGAATTTTTTTAGATTATAGTTACAAGAAAATGAGACCTAATCCAAATAAATTAATAGTGTGTGACGTATCGGCAACAGCGTTGTTACCGTGGAAAGGACGCTGTTGCCGAAACGTCACACACTATTAATTTATTTGGATTAGGTCTCATTTTCTTGTAATAGAAAAAAGAAATATATAGTACTTTGTCATAATTATAATTCCCTCTATTTATTTTCCAATTTATTTCACGCTTGTAAGCGTTATTCCACATAATGGTGCTCAAGAGTGGACGTTGTTTCTTGATAGAGACAAACTGAAGCGTTTTGGGCAATATCATTATTTTTAGATTTAAAAAATGACGTAATATATTCGTATGAAGGGCAGTACCCATTTTTCAACTTTGATTTCATGATCTGGAAATGGCTTTTTGATCAGATAAGAAATGAGTTTCATTTCTCTCTCGTGATATGAAACTTATTTTTCATCATTAGCATTGATAATGATAAGAAAATTTTTCACATGGCATCAAAAAAAGTCCAAAAATAAATGAAGTTCTATTAGTCATTGTTACTCCCACGATAAGAAAGATTTTGCTATCTCTAGTGTTGAATAATGTAACTAATTACGGCAAGAAAAAGGAAAATGATTTCGCTCACGATAAGAAAGGTAGTGTTGAAAAATGTGAAGAGAATGGCAACGGATGAAGGCCAAAAAGAAAATAAAGCCGTACTATCTTGGGAATTACCCAGCCACCCAGTGTGGAAGAGCCCACAGGACAAATATTTGCCTTCCGCTCTGAGGTATTCTTTTCCGCGGCAGAATGGATGGCATTAGAAGGACCCATGGCGAATTTATGCGAAGTGTTCCTTATTCAAATGTTGTTGGCTGAACGAGTACTTCCATAACGAGCAGTTTCCTAAAGGCTTTTTAATGTATTTGCCCAAGCTATTGAAAAATGGGAAAATACTTCATGGAGATATTGTTTCAGAACAATTCGTAACAGCTATCAATCTATTTTAAATGTGTTTTAACAAACAGTGTTGAAATGTTCACCGCATATATGTTACTTTATTCTCCTTGATGAAGAATATATATAGAAGTATATGGATATTTGGAATAAAAGAGAATTCCTGAGCATTAGTTTCCTAGCTCTTTAGAAATTATAAAAATTGAATTAATCGAATAAATTTTCTAGTATCAACTTTTTTAACGATGATTACAGTATATCTTCTCATGAGCGACCTCCCATGAACGGCCACTATATTAAAGATGTCCTAATATCATCCAACCTCCAAGAAACGACCACCTTCTAGAGAGATCAGGATTATCTGTGTTTCTGAACGTTCCATTTTAGACGTACATATGGCTACAGACAGCACCATTTACTGGTATAGCGTCAAAGAAATAGATTGTATTACATATTTTAAATAAAATTTAAGATGACACGTATTTAGTTCCAAAATAGCTAAAAATCGTATATATGACAAAATAAATTAGTGATGTATGGAAATTACTCGTGGCTTATGAACTCCTCTTGACTAGTGATAGGAGGTCGTGGAATTCAACACTAAATATTACAAGTATTTACATACTTCAGAGTGGACGCTGACGTTAATTCCACTTCTGGAAGAGCTATATTGAGCTTCGCTTACTTTGTAGACTAATATATTCCTAATATCAGACATAATTATAGCCACGCTCAATAAATTGAAACAGCAAGTAGGTAAACAGCGTGGTAAGTTTCTTTATTGGGAACTACGAGCTTTCGGACATCAGCTGCCCTTCATCAGGTACAATTGTACCTGATGAAGGGCAGCTGATGTCCGAAAGCTCGTAGTTCCCAATAAAGAAACTTACCACGCTGTTTACCTACTTGCTGTTTCAATATTCCTAATATATTTATTAGAATTTACAACAACAAAAAGCCTTTATTAAGGACACTCATCCCATACAGGATTCTCTAAGATAGGTGAACAGAAGTAAACATAACAGTTATATACCGAAAGTGGATATTAATATCGATCTCTCTTTCTTCAAGTTAGATCCAACATCTGTGCTGCGCTTATTGTCTCTGTTGTTTTCCAGAATTTGAGAAAAGCTAATGTATTGGGTTTTTTTTTCACTATTTTTGTCATTAGAACATAATTATTAGAATATACGAGTTAGTATCTTTTATATAGATTTTTACTTATAGTATTGATTTTTTTTCAAAAAATCGTTGTTAAAGGAGATCTTTTAATTCCTTGATTGTAATAATTTGTGTATTTATTCATTTATTTTTTGCCAGCATGTACACACGGTCACCTCTATGTTGTTTTAGATAGTTATTGATGATTTAAGAAAGTTAGAGTACTATATGTTCCGTTCGCTTGAGTTGTTATTATATAACGTTAAGTTCGCAGGTATTCCTTGTAAATTTCGTTATTTGACCGTTTACATTATCAGAGGGAATAACGATCACAGAGTTGACGCGTCGTAAAGTAGCCTGAGTAGCGATAAGTCCGACCATACATTATTATAGAGTTTAAACAAATCTACCTTAATTCTCTAATCTTTCTATCGCGATTTTTTTTCTGCTGTTGATATTCCTGTGATAGTGACGGAGTTGTCGTGTAATTCTTCCCATCGTCGCATTATTGTAATATAAATATTTCATGGGTGCCAAACCATAACTTCTTCATATTTTATGAATACTCCAGTATAGTAGCTTTTCACAAATTCTGGAAACATCAGAGGCAATAGGCGCAACACAGATGATGGATCCAATTTGAAGGATGGTCGTTCGTAATCTCCACTTTTTGTAGATAACTGCTATGTTTACTTTTGTTTACTTATCTGGGAGAATCCTGTATGGGACGAGTATCCTTAATAAAGGTTTTTTGTTTTTGTAATTGCGTTTGTATGTTGATCGGCAAGATTTCAAGGGATTATTTTTTGAAAATGAGGGTTATTATATTTTGCCTTACTATATATGTTAACACAAAGCAATAACGCGCCATCTATACATATAAAATAAAAGGATTTAAAAGCGCGAATGTTTCTTTTATACATAAAACGAACTTCTTTTGTCCTTACTGCGATGAAAAATATATTGGGAGGGCTTGGCTCATCAGTGGTGAACCCTCCCAGCGGTTTCGCCAATTTAATCCACCAGACCGCTTCTCAGAGCTCTAATACTGTATTGGATCATTCTGCTTTTATATATGCTACTACTATATATGTATAGGAGATTTTTTTTTAAAAACAGCAATCAGTTTAATGTTGCATATTAAACGCCATAGAATCATATTTATTTGAATCCTTAATTCTTCTATTCATATTAATACTCATTCGAGATAGCTTTGAAAGTATTGCTATCTTTAGAAAATTATTGAATTTCTTTTCATTTATTATAAAAACTATATGTTTCTCGTTTTGATTAAGAGACATCAATTTCACGAAGTTCTCCAAGAGAATCTAAGAGAAAGCGTAATATCTTTCACTCTTTAATATCAATAAAAAATAAATTATAACTCATATGTAAATATAGCCATGACGGACGTATTTCGTCATGAAACAGTACAAAATAACATATATAAAAATCACATATATAATTGTATATTTAAATATATAATATCAATAGTTCTATTATTAGGAAAATTTTCGACAATAATGGCGTAACATTTAAAATTTTAAAAAAATTCTAAGGAATTTTCATCAATTAGAATTATGAAGGCCTTGATGATTTCCTATTTAAAAAAAAATATATTTCGAATTTCGTGGCACAAGGCGTACTTTCTATATATCTAAAGTCAAATGTCTCATCACGATTATTATAAAAATATATTAAGATAATGTTCGATTCAAAGTGTAGCGGCCTTCAGGGCTAAGAAGAAGAGTTCTTCCATGTTTCAGAGTAGTCCGAAATATAAAAATGTTTACTATCGCAGCATTTTCTGGTCAGGAAATTTCGAAGAACACTACCTTTGGATAATTTAAAGATTACCTACATTGAAATCACATTTCGTGATAGAGTTCAAATATGAAAAAACAGCTATGATTTTATGAGGTTCCTAAAAAGGTAATGATGAAATCTTTTAAATTTAAATCTAAAATTTTCAACGGTCAAAAAAACTGCGTCAACATTTTGGAAATAGTCATAATGAAAATCTTTCTTGAATGATCAATATTATGGCAATCATTTCTCTCTCTCTGAAAAAATAGCAATAACTTCACAAAAATGATTTAGCATATGGAAAAAGTAATCTCGAAGTACAATACACCATCAAACTATTCAAAATGGCAATCTAAACATTCTGATGACAACACCGTCAAGCCATATCGAAGTGTGATACCATTGAACCAGCCTGAAGTACAACACCATCAATGTCTACTCTTGTGTAATTCTTTGATATTATCCCAAACCATCAAATAACCCTGTGCAATACCATCAAATAAACCTGAAGTGAAATGCTATCGAACCATTCTGAAGTGCAATCGTAACATCATAAAGAATTGCAATGCCATCAAATCAATCCAAAGTACACCACCAGAAACCATTCTGAAGTTTAATGCCATCACATCATCCTGAAGTGCAGTCGTCAAACAATCCACGCTGACATATAACGATCTGTTGTCATATAATCATCCAAAATTTGAAAAATCCATTCAAAAAATATAAGTTTAAATGATCAAGCCATTTGAAGTCCGGTGCAAGAAAATCACGTGGCCTTCTCTCTATATATAATGTCACAAAAATATATATGTATGCAAGCATAAACAATGATGAATTTCAATGATCCAAAGCCATTCTGAAGTGAAATTCCATCAAATGTACTAAAAATCAAAGATTTACAAATAATCTCTTGAAGTGAGCTACAAAAAAAAACCATTCTTAAGTGCAATGATACAAACCAACATTAATGAAATGACAAAACGCACTCATCGTGAAGTTCATAAACCTATTTTCAAGCTCAATGTTACACAAATATTTTAAAGTGTAACGACTTAACCCTCCCGAAGTGCAAAGACACGAAACCATCTTAAATATCAATGCCATTAAAACTTTCCACGAACTCTAACGCCAATTGACAATTACAAAACCATCCATAAAGAACAACGTGCTTAAAGGTTTAAAAGAGGCGATTTGAGAAAGAATAAATTTGAATTGGGCGCGGGGTCGAACCCCTCTCTGTCTTATGATTTTATTCAAAAAACAATCCACATTTCTTTTCTTAGTTAAAACATTTGTAAGTATTCTTATAGATATAAATAATTTTGCATAGATATTGTCAATTTCAGAATGTTTTAACATTTTTGTAGCATTACAATAAAAATGAGATTGTATTAAATCACTTGAACACATATAAACTGTAAAAAAAGTTGTAGGAATTGGTGGCTATATCGAGTAAAGTGAAACCTGTAGATTCAGAAAATGAAGAAGTGACGAAATACACATTGCAGTACTCATATGAAAGCCATAAGAACATATCTCGATGTCGGAATTCAAATATGATACCTAGCCTACTGGAAATAGGTATGGTCTCCTTAATTGTATTATATTTGTCAATTTTTTAGATCAAGGTGATTTGATATTTTGAAAATATTGGCAAAAATGTTTAAAATTATTAAAAGCTATTTTTACAGCCCTTACTGCAATGAGAAATAAATTATGATAGGAGCGCATGTCGCTAATCAGCGGCCAACTCTCGCAGCGGCTTCGCTAGTTTAAAACCCTGACAGCTCTATTATTGTACTACGCTGATTTGCATATATGGATTGCATCGATTATAGAAAGCGTTATTATGAAGATTTGATGTTTTAACATTTGTAGCGTCGGTGTGGTGGTTATCAGCATATATAGAGAAATAAAGAATATTATATGATATGTACATAACTAGAAAATCATAATAAAGTGAGATGTAATTTTGCCTAAACCTACAACGCTGGCGTCCTCTACCACCAAACACGTGTTTGACCTGATATTATCATATTTAATCGTAAGTTTACACACGATACGAAAATATGTTCTAAGTACTTGGGAGGGCCAATATCACATATACCGCGCAATGTAGCCTATAACACATTACGCTAGATATCTCTATGTTGAATATATTTAAGACTAAAATCTTTTCAGCTTTTCCTTGACTCTCCATTTTTATGTAGCAATTGCCTGAAGAAGCGTTATACATCTTATCTCACCGTTTACAGAATGAAAATTAAATGAAACGTTTATAAAAATAAAGAGCACCTATTCCTTTAAAATAACCGCTAAATGTAAGCGCTATTTAATGAGTGTCTCCGAAAACAAGCCGACTCGGGTCGGGTCAAAACCTCAGCATTATCTTTGGCAAATGAAGAATCTCTCGACAATATCTGTCTTTTACTAATTAAGTAACTGCCAATACTGTAGTTGATATAATAACGAGATAATTAGAATGCAGAATAAAACCACTTCTAACTTTGAGGCATAATTACAAAGTTAAAATGTAGTTAATTACAGTCTAAACGTTTATAACACGAATTTACAATCACAATTACAAGTTATCATATTTAAACTTTAGTATCCATAAAAATAAAACAACTTCAGTTGTATTTTTCTCAAGTGCTGATGGTACAACATAAATATAGAATAAATTGTTATTCATTTTTATTTGTTCTCATTTTTTGTAGTTCCCTAAAACAAACGAATGACGTTTTTACGACTACGTAGGAATTCATGATGATGTATGAACAAACAGTTCTCTCGTTTTTGTCTAATTAGGAAAGAATTATTGTCATCCACACCCATGATAGTTTTTACCTTGCATGTCGTAATTAAGGAAACAATTCACCAAGAGTGGAAAAAGTGGCAAGGACGGGTAAGGAAAAAACATGGAAGAATGGCAAAACCAGCGTGGAGAACAAGGACATCGGTACCTAGTCAATAAATTAAATAATACCCACAGAAATGGCGAACAAACTTTGCCAATCCGACTTGTGGAGGCAATTTTGTCTGGAGATAAATAAGTAAAAAGTCCTGCCCACGTGGAGAAAGATGATTGGTGCTCCTGGGAACCATTCCGGGGCTCTTGATGCGTTGCTTATTGATTCCGTAGTTCCTTCCGTTATCAATTTCCTGATAACGCCCCTCGGTCTCCATGGCAACCTCCCATGTCGGGGATAAATATATATCGGGGAGGGAGGGGAGATTGCTGGCCACCAACCTATACTATATTAACTAGTTATATTATTATAGCGTGTAATAGTTAATCTATCTATAATGGCTAAATCTTTCATCGATTAATTAAGCTATTTAAAATCAATTCCTAATATATGCCCTAGAGATAGAAAATCTGTATCTCGTCTCTCTCTAATAAGTTCTTGACATCAATTCACAATTTCCTCTAGAGAATAAATAAATGTATTTTTAATTGCTTTCGCACAGAGCGCCTCTGAATATATAAATCTCTCTCCGATTAATCAAATAAACCTTTTCATATCTGTTCAGAATGTTTTCCAGCTATGAAACTATAGAAAATATGTAAATAGTATACTTTTCTCAGTTAAGCCTTTTAAAATAGCCTCGGAATCTCCCAAAGAGAGAATGTTTAAATCTATCATATTAAAAAACCTCTATTTTTGTGAAATAAATTTAGTTTTTAACGGCGTATTTATAATTCAAATATACAACAATCAAGAATATGAGACATATATTTATTTATATATTTGATTATTTTCTCTCTGAAAATAAAATTAATAAAATTAATATGTGTGTTTTTATAAAATATCGAGTTATTTATTATACCTATATGAAATTACTAACAATTTTTTTATGTAGCATCTAATCTTATTTTAAAATTAAAAATTAACGTTTTATATTTCAAATTGTGGAGAAATTTCGGTGAGCAAATGTTCACTAATTGTTGTAGCTGAAGATCCAATAGATATTTGATGCAGAAAAAAATAAGTGAAGACAAACGTCTCATGATGATAAGACAATATATTTGGATCAAAGCAACATAAAAGAGCTAAGAGGCAGCAAGGCAAATTTAACATTGATAATATTAATATTCTATAGGTGAAACGATAAATATGCTGTGAATAAAATGTCATTTTAAGAGAAGGCAAGCTATCAGCATTTTTTAGTTTCACGATTAAGAGATGGGGGTCGGTGGAAGGCTGGTTGAACCGTTTGGTTTTCGACCACTACGACCCGGGTTCGATTCCCGCATTGGATACTTTTTTCTGTTTTAAAAAAATGCTCCAATGGCCCCCGATTCTTGCAAAAGTCCAACCCCACCAGCGAGTGCAAGTAACCAAACGGGGCTCTGGCACATTTGTAAGTGCAAAGTCGAACTGCTTTTCACATGTGTAGACATGTGGTGCGCTTACAGTAAAAGCAGTCACTAACTACCCACCATGATTATCATGGTTTTGAGATAAGAAAGAAGAAGACGATTAAGATATGTATTTTTTTAAATTCATCCACCTGATCCCAGTACGATTACACTTTGTGCTATTTTCTCAAAAGGGTATTCATTTTTATTACAAATCTTATAGTTAGAATTTATTAGCTTAATTCCGTTCAAATTTGTATTTCACTTGTGATTACGGATACAAGTCTTGCTGTCTTTATTAAATAATATTGGACAAGCCGTCGAAAATCCAGTTTTCTACTGGCCCCTTGGACAAAATTATCGTCTACAAGACTGTTATATTGAATAAATCCACAAAACATTAGTCTAGTATTTGTTGTTATGTTGTGGAATTTCTTAATATAATAGTCTTGTAGGTTGTATATTTACATAAGGGGACACACCGTTATTGCATTTTTTTTTAATCTCGGTAGATTAACGAAACATTATACCACACAAGCCATATCCCAATTCGAAACAGATAAACAAAAAGTAGGATGTTATAAATAAAATAAAGCTTCCAGGGCTAAGCTTCTTGTACAACCTTTTATTTTCAAGCTTTCGGACTTGTCAGTCCTTCAACAGGATTATCACGTTAACGTAGGATGTGTAAGAGTGAAAGGTACCGGCAACATCACTGTGTGTGGCAACCACGTCAGTATAAACACACAGTGTAAAAAACAGAGCACCAAGTCAGCAGTATCATCCATCGCCAGATGGTGGCAGAGTCCTCGGACCGCTTTCATAAATCAGCCGCCAGATGGGAGGCACCGTCCTCGGATTTCTCCATAAATTGACTCAATTCATCGGGATTTCAAAAAAGAAATTGTCTAGGTAGCAGCTGGTATCTTTTTAATTGCCAACTTGCTGGGTGGCGATATGAGAAAGTTTGTGTTTTTGTTAAAGATAAAAAAAAAATCTGTGTAAAAAGTGTGTAGGTGCTGTGGGTGGTGTAATGTGAACTACATCCACCACATTCATTAATGTGTTTGGTTATATCGTTACTTGGTTTGTTTTGGAGATATTTAGTGTGTAATCGGAGACCCCCACCACCATAAACTATGTCATTTATGTTACTGGTATCTATTTACAGGATACTTATTTGGGTGGGTTATTTCAGGAACTGTGTAAGGGGAAAACGTATCATACGAGATCAACATTCTTGCAGTTAACTTTTTAGGCTAACGTACACAAAACTTTGCTAATGCATCTATTCTATTAAATTTTTGTTATTTATATTTTGTATGACTTCGCGCCTAAGGAACTGAAATTTGAGCGTCCGAGTTAGGTGAGAACATAAAAAAAGAGGTTTTGAAAGAGCTCTTTAGGGATTTTTTCTACGTACGACTTCTAAAGATAAACGCATTCTCTTTCCTTGGATTCTGTCACCAGCAACCTTTACATTTCAGTAAAACTCCATTTCGCTACTTCCCTAATGCAAGAATAAAATATTTCTGCATTGTTTCAACCAAATTTATCGAATGTCTATTTATCCCTTTTACTGTTGCTTTGCTACATTTTTACATATTTTAAGTGTTTATTTTATGTTTCTGAATACGTACCACGATATATTGGGCTTTAAACTGCTTTATTGTGTCTGTTCAGCTGTACTTGGTACCCTAATAAAAATAAATACTCCTTGTAGTCTATATTACTTTCCTGGGAAATCTCTTAAAGATTTCTTAAAAAATACATGGCCCACCTGTGCTGTGTGAGAGCTTAAATTGTCTTGTTCCATATGTAAATACCTGTTTTCTTTCCTCTTTTCGCTCTCCACTTCTCCCATCCATATTTCCAAAATTTTTTTTTTCTTTTTTTGATTTTTTTTATTCTTCTTATTTTTTTATTCTTTCTTATAATCTGTATATATTTACCAAATGTATATAATCTTTCTCCATTTTTTATTTCCCACTTTCATAGGTTTCTCCGTTTTGTAACCCCAAGGAGAATCCTCTGTAAGACCTGTGTGTCTTAATAAAGGCTTTTGTGTGTGTGTGTGTGTGTGTAGTCTATATTACAGTATGGTCATTATAGATAATTGCTTTCTCCTTAGACACTTCGCTCCATTTTGAATTTGATGATATGAAAACCTAGAGAACTTCTATTGAAAACAAACCTGTGTATATCGTAATAACCCTCTGACCGCGTATATATATGAACTTACCATTGGCATTTCTTCTCAGCCAACAAATCAGAAATATAATGGGACATTCAATTTCGGGGGAGAACTTCTCAACGAATTGTTGTACATATATAGAAATTGTACATATTTATACTGTCTCCAATATAGCATATAGCTCAACCATTTCTTTACCTATTTTTTTTTTATTTCAACACACAAAACGCGATATCCCGGCAAGGGATAATTGCGTCGATTTACTTTTTTAAACAGAAGCAGTTATAAACATATTATACCAAAAAAAAGAAAGAGAAACAATAAGATATATTAGGAACCTGATCTTTCCAGGTTAGAAAGATAATCATAAATATATTTACAAAAATGGTTGAATCTGTGACAATTATCTCTAGTATTTACAAATTGATATAGATCTACAACATTGTTTACTGTCTATTGTCTAGCGTTAAAGAAGAGTGGACATTCCAGCAGTAGGTGTCTCGAGTCCTGGGTTTCCTTGCCACAGTGACAGCTAGAGTACTCAACCGCTCCATTTGTTGCTAAAAATCCCTTTAACTGGGTATTATAAAAGTTAGAACGGAAAATGATGGAATTCTAAACAAGAAAAAGCTTTGGAATGTTTGATTTGTTTTTATAAGTAATTC
Organism: Cordylochernes scorpioides; assembly: GCA_030710605.1. Classification (NCBI taxonomy): domain Eukaryota; kingdom Metazoa; phylum Arthropoda; class Arachnida; order Pseudoscorpiones; family Chernetidae; genus Cordylochernes; species Cordylochernes scorpioides. The sequence continues at coordinate 49,307,833 of CP092863.1, read as the reverse complement.
ATCCATTTTTTCACTTAAAATTGATTTAATTATACTTAATCTGACTGAGATTTCCTCAATATAGCCAACATAATTGACAATGCAGTCAAATACATTAGCAGTGCAGTGTGGCATATTAAACTAGTGAAATCGCTTAAAATAGTCACAAAAAGTCTTTCGACCAATTTCCGCATGGATTATGTTTCTAATTTGACGGAATTATATTTTTCAATATTACCTTCTTCTTCTTCTTAATTCCCATCTCAATAGTGAAAAAGAATTTAATGTTTAAAAATCCCATATCTTTCTAAATAATTATATTACAATTACTACGTTGGCTAAAAAAGAACTTAGACCAATTTATACGTGACTAAATGACTCCACACAGAGTAAGAGACCATCCTAATGATGACCGGTTTAATCAAGTTTAAGTGCCACTATCGCCACGGGATAGCGTTTAAGAGACCCGAGGCGCAGTCTTTGTCGCTTAACGGAAATTTTTGGAGAAGTCCATTAAGTGAATGAAGTGTTTTTATATTTAATCAGGGGAATTCAATCAATTTGGTTAAGTGCAATTGAGAGAGAAATTTATTGATAGGTTCCTTTTAAAACATTTTTTCAAGATTTTAATGAAAATTTTAATTATTTTGCTCTTTTAATGCGTATATAGTTTTACTAATTTTCAAATTTCGATTTGCATATTAAAATTCCATAGATAATTAAATGGGAAAATAAGCATGTCCTGACCGCTCAAATGAGTATTTTTAGACGGCAGAGCGCCATCTAACCTAATAAATATCAACTAAACGTTAATTCAGGTTTATTTCATAGTATTGACCAACTCATTTTCTTGATAAATCAAGAAAAGCCAACCACGTACGCCTTTCAAGCTGTTGGCCCTCGTCAGCGTGGTGCAAGCTGTACCTCAACCACCAAAAATTAATTCTACTCTAAATAGAACACACATTATATTATCTCACAATGTAAAAAAAACTCTTTTAATACAAAAAAAGTTAAAATTAATATTTTAAAAGAATTATAGAAGATTCTTCTTCTATTTCTATTTTGTACATATTCCTATAATTAAGGAACTCGAAGAAGATGGAAACGTTCGAAAAAATCTTCCTATGAAGAAACGTACTGTATTTGAAAGTAGAGCTTTTTTTTTCTACTCAATTCAAAACTTCAGAAAATAACGAAGCCTTTGAAATTTTAATGAAGAATCTTAAAGTGAATCTCTTCAGATCTCTTCATGTTCACTGGATTTATATTATTAACACGCGCAAAAATAAACAACATCTTTTTATCTCCTTTGGCAGACAGCATTCATATCTCTATTATATATAAAGTTAGAGATATTTTCTATGCGCGCCATCTAACATGAATAAAAGAAAAATACACTGTTATTTGTGAAGTTTCGTACAGATGTTCACATAAGAGGTATGTAGTGTGTTGTAAGGACATCTTAACGTTGGTCTGACCCAATTAAACTTGTGCTGATAAACCGGGGTCAACTTTACTTCCATCTCGTGAGAAGTTCCCACACTGATGTCACCACCTCTAATCTTATCCACCATGTGCCTACTTATCTCAGCAGTAAACTTGGGAGAATATATACAGAGTATACTACGTGATGGCATACGTTTATAGCCCCCTCTTTTTTAAGTGGAAACTCATAAAAATCTGCAGGATAGTGTTTTTGTACACTTATGGCAATACCAAGGCCTTTACCAAGTTCGCCAATTTAATCTCCCAGATCTTTACAACTTATGTGGGTTCTGATTTCATAGTTTGAAAATGTAGGTTTATTCTTGTAGCGCGATTGATTGATTGAATTGACGAAATCTCTGGAAAGGTTCAGCCAAGCATTCCTAATTCTTTTTCATATTCAATTCACTAACAGTAGAAATTCGTCCTTTGTTTTCAAAAAGCAATAGCGTTGAATGATACCTCCACGTGGCGCAGGGCGGACAAAGCGGCTAAGCCAGAAGGAAGTCCGGGATAAGTCACCAACTCCATCCTAATATGCGGACGTCACTCAACTGTCCTCTAGGTTAGAACGACTTCTAAAGGCGGATGATTCTACTGATAGTTCGACGGTAATATGGATGTGGAAGATGCATGGGGATACCATCGTACTATTTCTCCCAACTGAACGAACCAAATGTCTAAGGCAGCATCTTACCACCTGACACTATGGCCCTAGATTGATTTCCTTGAAAGAATCTGATTTCCTTGAAAGAATCTGATTGAGGAGGTACACCATTCTTAGGACAGCCTTTACCTGTAATCAATTAACCAAGAAAGTCATTGTAAACTTTTCACTTTGCATTCTTCTATTGATACATGTGTTGAAAGATAAAAAATATCTGTTTTCTATTTTTCTCGTAACATATATATTATTTTTATATATTACGAAATTATCATTATTATTATTATTACTTATTAATATTTTTTTGTAGTTCTTTTTTTACCACGATTATTTTAAATAACTAATTCTCTGAATACAATATTTAAACATGCCAATGTGTGAAATCTGGTTTTATAACTAAGATATTTTCTTTCTTTTTTTTTTTAAAGTGAATTTTTATTTTCATAACTGAATGTTATTTATCCTCTTTCTTTTTTAACTACTTAATAATTAAAAGGTTTTCTAAATAAAATATTAAAATTAACTTAAATATTCAAAGTAAAATAAAGAAGGGCATTACATAATATACAAGACAAATATTATAGAAACTAATTCTTTAATATATTTCGGTTATAAAAGTTACAAACAAATACGACACTAACAAAATGTCTATATAGAGAAATAATCAAAATGTCTTCCAACTAAAGTAAGTTTTATTTTTTTTTTTCCATTTTCTAATCAAATAATCTAGAAATTCCTTCAGGCTATCAGGTGCACCAACATTAAAAAATCCTTAAGCCTCTTCAAAAAAAAAAAAAGAGAAAAGAAGGGGAGATATTGAATCTTTTTCTAGCTTTTTTTTTTTATTCGATTACTTTTCCCAAATGGAAGAAGGGACTAAGCAGAAATCCCTGGGTGTCGCCCACTAATTATAAGGGAATCCATAAAGGAAGCGGCCTATAAATCTGGAGGAGCCGCTGGTGGTATTGTTGCTTCGATGGGATCTTCATCGGGCCATTTAACTCTTCCAGCCCCGGGGTCTAATGTGCTGGCTTATCACAGACTTCTCCCAATACTGCACAGTGGAAATATTCATGACGCACACTCTCTATTTATCAAGGTAAAGATAAAATAAACCGAAATCGCTGATGAGAGGTAAAACCCTATAAACTTTTAACGAATTGTAAAGAAATAGAACAAAAGTGAATATTTACTTGGATCTTGTGGATAAATTGAGAAAAAGGGACATTTCCTGATTGTGCGACTAAAAGTTGCTGATGGTTTGCGCCATTAGTTGATATTTAGTCCGATAGATGGCGCAAGCCATCAGCAACTTTTAGTTGCACGATCATAAAATGCCCCCTTTTTCTCAATTTTAACGAATTGTTCCTTGTTCTCGCTAAGGTTGTGGCCTCTATCCAATGGATCATGAGAGGTTGCACCAAATAACCGACGTTACATGGGACTCGATTGCAAATATGCAATATGTATATATAAATATATATCATATACAGCTTTATAATCCAACACTATTACTTTAATAATAGCCTTTTAAGAGAGTATATTTTATATTCAGACAAATACTAATATATAGCTTTTTATCTTTATTAAAAATGAATTTGTATTCAATATAACAACCCCTTTGGAATACACTATGTTAATACATAAAATTTTACGTATTTTATTAAAAAACTTTCAAGCAAACTGCCCGTAGAAGAACGTCCTTGATCAAAAGTTTCTGTGTTTGTTGTAATAAAATGAAGCTCAACATTGGTGAATTTTTAGTGAAAGTTTTTTTTTTAATTATACCTAGTACACGTGGTACAGGCCATGATAATCATGGTGGGTAGAAGTTGGAGATTGCTTTTACTGTAAGTGCACCACATGTCTACACATGTGAAAAGCAGTTCAACTTTGCACTTACAAATGTGCCAGAGTTTGGTTACTTGCACTCGCTGATGGGGTTGGACTTTTGCAAGAATTGGGGGCTATTAAAGCATTTTTTTATCAGAAAAAAGTGCCCAATGCGGGATTCGATCCCGGGTAGTAGCGGTCGAAAACCAACGGTTTAGACCATCCTTCCACCGACCCCCCTTGCAAGTTTTAACGGAGGTTTTGAAATTTTATAACAGATTCTTATTTAAAGTAACACACGCTAACATTTGATACATATTTTTATTTGATACGAAATACGCTTCGGGGTTTTTTTTTTAAAGAGAAAAAGATAAATTATATTATATACTCGTATATAAAACTAATGTTGATATTTAACAGTTTTGAGCTTTGCGTCTTCTAGAACAAAAGTTAATATCTTATATTTTTAATAAAGAAAATATATTAAATTATATTTAATAGTTCCCACAAACGTTTTAAGCAAAATAGAATCTTTAAACATATTTCATATTTAAGACAAAAAGCATTTCCTGATGGTGCAACTAAATTGCCTTTTTTTCTTGATGTATCCACCTGATCCATGTACATATTCACTCTTGTACTAATTTTTAACATATTTTATACTGTGAAAAAATAGTACAAATGTGATATTGTACTGGGATAAGGTGCATAAATTTAGAAAAAGGCATCTCCTTATCGTGCAACTGAAAGGAGATGCCTTTTTCTAAATTTATGCACCTTTTTCTTAATATTTTATATTGTTTAAAAACTTTGTTAACTTTTATCACTCATCACGATGAGCTATTTCATTGATGAACTCTCTTCCAAGCGTCATTGGCGACACTTGAAGTAGACATTGCATACAGCGAGAATGTAATCCCCTCACTGAACAAGCCAACAACTGAGGGCGACCCCAACTCAGCAAATAAAGGTTTCCCGCCATGTTTTTGCCTCCCGCTGGGGGAGTGGAGGAGAGAGAGAGACATAAATCAAGGGGGGACGGGCCAATCAGAACGCCGACGACTGTCAAGATTTACCGCCGACGTCACAGCAGTTCTGCTGCCACCGAAATTAATACAATTAGACCATCGATCCAAACTCGCAATTTACCTAAGAGCCACCAGCTTTTGTTTGCTCTCATTTTAATTTAGACCAAATGGCGGCCAACTTTTCCACTACCTGATTAAATCCAGAATAATTTGATTGGATATGATGCTCATTACTGTAATGTATTTGAAATGGTCTCTCATCCAATTTATTATATGATTCTATAATAATTTACTGTTTTGTAGTGTGTACTTCTATGTCTATAAATCATGTCTGTATTCAGTAATTAAGTTTATAATTAGAGAAGTGTTATAACTAATATATCTACTAATATATATGCTTCATTAAAATTCATATCCATATTTACCGTTATATATGTACGCATATAATAAATGTTTTTATAATATATATAATTTAAATAGTGTATTAGTAACTTTCACGCAACTCATTATGCATATATTTCACTTTGAAATCAGATATACAAATAAAAGATATCAAATTAGTCTTTGGGTGCTGCGCTGCCTGGAGTATAGGAGCTCCATCTATTATTTCTTCCTGTGGTGAATCTGTATAAGACCGCTGGTCTTAATAAAGCTTTGTGTGTGATATCAAATTAGTCTTTGGGTGCTGCGCTGCCTGGAGTATAGGAGCTCCATCTATTATTTCTTCCTGTGGTGAATCTGTATAAGACCGCTGGTCTTAATAAAGCTTTGTGTGTGATATCAAATTAGTCTTTGGGTGCTGCGCTGCCTGAGTATAGGAGCTTTATCTATTATTTATTCCTGTGGTGAATCTGTATAAGACCGGTGGTCTTCATAAAGCTTTGTGTCTGATATCAAATTAGTCCATTGTCGACAACGCAGAAGTTTACAATTTGTCAATATGCAATGCCATTAGGTTTGAGCAAACATATCAAATTTCAGGCTTCTGGGTTCTCTATAAGTATATTAAAATCGATCACAAAATAATGAAAATTAGCAATTAACCAATTCTAGACCGCCTTGAAGTCTGAAATTTTGTCAACTTACATTGTAATCATGTTTAAATAATACCGAATTATATATTTCTAGGACCTAGAATCTAGGTGATCTGTAAGAGTGCATTAAAAACTGATTACAAGATTCGTGGACGGATAGCATGAAGATATGAAAGCAAGTTAAAAAAAGAAGCTTTATAAATTTATTTATTTATGGTACCAGTAGAAGAATTGCTAAGTTTTTTTTTTTTTTTTTTGAAAGTTTGCGTCGGTTTTGGCGTCTTAAATAAACTTTTTGCCTTCGATTTATTGATCCTAGCCATCAATCAGCCTCGGGGGAATACGCTAAATTATTCAGTGAGATTAGGATGGAGTGTGTTCAGAAATAATCAGACGTATTGCCCTAGTGAGAAGATGAAATCACGAAATTCCCTAAATATCAAAAGTTATTTCTTAATTGTTATTAAGGATAAACTGTAATCAAACACACACACAATGCTATGTATTTCTTCTTTAGCGCTAGACAACAGACAGTAAACAATGTTGTATATCTATATGAAATTGTAAATACTAGAGATAATTATCACAGATTTAACCATTTTTGTAAATATATTTATGATTATCTTTCTAACCTGGAAGGATCAGGTTCCCAATATATCTTATTGTTTATTTAGAAACTTTTTTTTTTGTGTGTGTGTAATATGTTTACAACTGCCCCTATATAAAAATGTAAATCGAGGCAATTATCCCTAGCCGGGATAACGCGTTTTGTGTGATGAAATAAAGAAAATGTTATGTATTTGAAAATTAAAGAGTTTAGTAAATGTTGTTACTCAAAATTATATCTTAAAATCTCAATAAATACATCCTTGTCTAACAGTAAATATTGTGACAGCGTATTTTATGTAAGAATCAATTTACTTTACAGAGAGAGTTGTACAATCTTATTTTTTTCCGCCAGCGCGCCGGTTACCTCTTTGTTCTTTTATGCACAACAGTGTGTGATTGTTTTGGAAATAGGTATAAAATTGATTTGTCATTCTGATGTGTTTGGTTTCCTATACACATTTTGTGAGATAATATTTCCATATACTCGATCATATAGTTTATTTTAATGTATATTTATTAAAAATAAAAATACTATACGTATGTTAAGTATGTCATCGTTGACAAGGCCTGTGCTTCATTCCACATGTTTCTTGAGTCTTTTCTAGCATATAATAAAGTTAATACATTTTTTTAGAGAATAAGCTCAACATTTAACTGTTACTATACAAAATTTCATTAAAATATAATTATTTCTAATCACGTAAAATTTCCATTTAAAATTCCACAATAGATATGTCCAAATATACCAATCTCATCTTGTAAAGAAGTTTTACTGCTTATTTTACACTTTTTTTTAAAGTTGAAAGATGCAAAACGTGCAGCAAACCAAAGCTCAAAACGATTTACATATATTTTATGATGTACTTAATTTTTCTTTAAAAGTGAGCTAGTGGGGTTGCCGTCGGAATGAAAAGTCAAAGATTGAAGTTAATTCTATCTCCAATGATAATTCCAACCAATGACTATGACACACATCATAAAGAGAAGACAAAGTATACACAGAGAGAAGTGGTGTTATGAGAAAGTCCATGGTAGGTTACAATAATAGACCAGAGCAAACAACACGAGCTGCAGACGGAGGTATTTTTGCTTCGGTCGGTCGTCAGAACTCGGGGGCTCCAAGGCCTAAAATAAACTGTCCCCACCGTCACATGTAACAGTCCCGCCCCCAAACCTAAATATGGAAGCTTCAATTCTCCCTGGAGGACTTCAAAAGTTAGTTCCTGGGGCAATTAACAACCTCATTGAAGATCTCCCTCTATATGTCGAGTTCCTCCTGGCAAACTTGAGGAAATATCAACACAGAAAGTATATCTCTCTCTATATAAAAGTCAATGTCTGTCTGTTTCGCGATAAACTCAAAAACTACCGAACCAATTGGTACCAAAATTTGCAGGTCGCTTTTTATAAACCTGAGGAAAAATTTCGGCTACATTTTGATTAGTATTTTTGGCTATTTCTTTTTTTCATTTGAACAACTTTTTTTTTACGCGGAGTAATCCGGAATGGAATGAATACCCAAATATGGCCATTTTTTTATAAGCATCGGTGGTTCAGTGGTAGAATGTTCGCCTGCCACGCGGGCAGCCTGGGTTCGATTCCCGGCCGATGCATTTTTTTTTTTACAATTTTTAAAACTCATTCATATTATATATAATATAAATAAATATTATTATATCAACTATATTAATTAAATCAAATACCTAAACACTAATATAATACAATTTTTGCCATCACACACACTTTTTTCCTGTAGTTTATGTGTTACTTCTGTATTGCTATTCTATGGCACTTCTAATATTTATTATTGATGTACTTTCAGTATGAAGGAAATTTCAACCGGGGGAATTCTCGGGCGAAGCCGGGTCATACGTCTAGTATATATATATATAGGAACCTAAAGTAAGGCTACTCTTAATATGTTTATATGTAGTATGCAATATGGCTTATCAATCTCTTTATAAAACGCCTGAAAGACAAATTCTATGCTCAATTTTCTCTACGAGGAGAGCGCGTATTCAAATTAGTGTTACTATATTATTTTTGGGAATTTTGAACCAAAGCCAAACTGTATATCATATTTTGGCTTGTCCTTTTTCAGCATTGAAGCGGTCCGAATAACATCTTGAGGAAGGGGCATATATAGGTTAGCTCTCTATATAATTGACTTTATTGTATGAATTCACCAAATATATTTGGTATTTTGTCGCAGATTTGAATACCTTTTCTCTGCGTAAAATATATTTAGCGATATACACTACTTAATGATTTTTTTTATAAATGTAGAGGTTTGTATTTTTATATATGTGTGTGGATATCTTCTTTCCGAAATATAAAAATATATATAGTAATAGAATGCCATTAATACTTTGCTTTTCCTTCATGGATATCTTTTAGAGTATTTTGGTAAACTTTCGAGGTTTTCCATTCTTCCTCAGACCTAAAGCAGCTAGTTTTTTTTTTTTTATTTTATTTTAGAGCCGAAGAAAGGTTGAAACGGCATCAATGTATTGAATATAAATAACTATATTACAGGGAAATATCTACATTGTTCATACATTATTCCATATAGATAAACGTTGGTATAGTAAAATCTCCCATGAGAGACCGCCTGAAACATGAATACGAGTACTCGTACACCTGATCACCCATGGAGGTGGATTCTTATTGTAGTTTGGGTGAGTCTCGTTCAATTTCATTTTGATTTGACAAAGGCTCTGGAAGCTGATCGATAAACTCTCATGGGATATTTAACTGAGAATATAAAATATTGGTTATATATAGATAACTTCTAGTGAATAATAGAAAATAACTACACCCCAATGGTGATTCATAATATTCCCAATTAATTAGAATATAATAATTGGATGGCGCTTCTAAGGGAACACTATTAAGATTAATCATAATTGGCTCTTGCAAGGGTTCCAAGAAGCCAATGAGAAGAAGGACATTATTGAGACCGGAAGTACGGGTCAAGGAGACACCCCGTTCCTCCCTCGGTGGGGTTTGTGAGCGGCGGGTCCCTCGTATAAATCAGGGTCGATGTGCTTATTCAATTTATATCCCGGCAGGTGAACTTTGCCCCCTACCAGGCTATTCGGAGAGGTGCAAGAAAGCATCAATCAAATATCATATCTGATCGGTATACAAGGGGGGGAATATAAGAATGCTCACTCGGCACAAAGAATAATATAGAATAATATAATTGTAATGATGATAAGAGTAAATATTAAACTAATGGAAAGTATATTGAGTAAGTACAAGGCACCTCTGTTACAGATCTCGCTGAAGGATATGTAAGAAACAGGACTCCAGCTCACTTCTCCGTCGACGAGGTTTATACCTAGCCCGCAGAACTTTCCGACCAGGTAATGGAGAGAACAACTCGCTGAATAATTAAATACAATTCAGAAAATGCTTCTTTCGCTTAAGGTTTTTTCAAAAGTAAAGTAGAACCTCCATGAGAGGAGGACACCTCTCTATAAAGGGTAGTTTTCATTTGAAAAATTACCATTTTTACTATTTAGTAACTCTCCGGGATGAGGACACCTCTCCCTAAAGGACACTTTGGCTCTGCAACTAGGTGTTCTTTACAGGGAGTTTCTACTGTATTATCAAAATTAATGCAGTAGTCTCTCATGAAAGACCGCTTAATCCTGGTTTACCCTGGAGTTGATCTCTCATCAAAGACTCTGCTTCGGTTGAAGGACTCCCAATGACGGCCTGACGTGACACAGTATCTCTGATAAGAGACTACCTCCAGAAAAGACCGGATTCACTATGTTTTTACACTATCGTCTCTCATGGAAGATTCAACTGTGTATATATAATGTTATAATACATATCTTCTCAAAAGGCAAATCTCTCATTCTAAAAATAATTTTAATTAATACCGATATATATTTCGACATCTAATCTTTCTCAAGGTTTTTTCCCTGCGATTACAACACAATAGAAAAAAATACTAATTAAATTTGATACACATAAAAACAATATTGTGTTGGCGTTACAGTGGTGACTTATCGTTCAAATTGACGTAGATGTTCTCAAACTTCTTGAACTGTGTCAAATTCTATCCAGAATTTACTTATAGAGATTGAACTTGTGCGTGGCGAATTGTTGTAATCACAAGATAATTTCCACCTGGTGGAAAAAACATGGCTGTTTTTGAAAACTAGGTGAAGGCTTTGTCTGGGTTCTGTACGAGTGAATGTTTATCCCATCAATAAATATTTGAAAAATAAAGCTACAATAAACAATATATAAAATATGGTATATATATATCATTTACCAATAAGTATTTTTCATTTAGAAGGCAGTAAACTTTAGAACACGCCAATGATACTTCTACAATAACTCAGCCAGATAGATATGAAGGGCTCACGTTGGATGGTTTACTGCCTTTTAAATACAAGTGACCTAATCTGTGAGCTGATTTTTTCGAAACTTCAACTTTTTCCAAAAAATATATTTTCTAAATTATATCCGGGATGGAAATCATAACAGCGATTCCTTCTACAAACCCTTACAAAAAAGTTTCATTCGTATCGTTCCAATATAGGAACCAACATTTCTCTTATTAAGGAAAAAGAATGAGGAAACTGAATCGTGCAACTGAAGGTTGCTGATATCGGAATAAATATCAACTATTCGTTGATTTTTAATTATTCCAGAATTGGCCAAATACCCATTCTTGATTAATCAAGAAAAGCTAACCACGTTCGCGTTTCTGGCTGTTGGCCCTCGTCAGCGTGGTGCAAGCTGTACCTCAACAACAACAAAACTGGTCATTCAGGTATCCTGAAAAATCATGAAACGGGTTGTTAAGGCCAGAATTGCGTGAGAACGCAAAACAATGTGAAGAAATAGTACAAATGTGATATTGTACTGGGATAAGATCCATAAATTATGAAAAAAGAAAAAAGGCATCTCCTTATCGTGAAACTGAAAGTAGCTTGCGCCATCTATCGGAATAAATATCTTCTTTTTTTTTAAATCGTTTTATCAGCTATTTTTCCCATTTCTCTTATTGATTGATAGATTATTTTAAAAATACAAACTATGCTTCTCCAGACACAAAGGGAAATATATCACTGATGAGCAAGACCCCAAAATCTTTTAATATGACAGTAGAAAGTTCGCTTTAATAAATTGAAGCTATTTTTGACGTGTGTGTTTCTTTTTAAAATGGAACAGTTATCTATATACTGCCCTTACAGTGAGGGCAGTAAGTAACATAGCCGTCAAAATAGTTTACCTTTCTTACAGGGTGTACCAGGTAAATTGGGAATTTCAACAATGGTATTTTAACTGAAATTTTTTGCAAGTAAAAATTAAAATATCCGAATGAAATTTGACACTGTAGTAGATAAAAGGATATAGTTTTTATTTATTCAATGTAGTTTCCATTATTAGCTACAACAGTCTCGAGGCGAGTTGGCCTTGGCGACGATGACCTTGTCCATTTGGGTCATCACCGTGTGAACTGCTTTCTTGACAGACTGGATGGTGGTATGAGGAGCTTTGTTGACATCTCTCTCAACAACGCCCCATACATAGTAGTCGAGGGGATTGCAATCTGGAGAATTAGGGGGCCAAATATCAGGACCCCAGTGACTAGGGACGTTAAGTGTCAGCCACGATTGTGTCTTTTTTGCCTTATGGGCTGGAGCTGAGTCCTGTTGGAAGACATACTTCCTTCCTGCGGCCACCATGTCCATCCAAGGCTTCACAACGGTCTCCAGAACATTGATGTAGGTGTCAGCGTTCATCCTAAGGCCCTTCTCAAAGAAATGGGGAGGCATGACATCACCTTCACTGCTGATAACGCCAAGGACCATTACGGAGGCAGGAAATTTCGTGTGCATCTCGACAGGTATCTCTGAGGGGTCTTTACAGATCCAGCGATCATTCCTGGGATTTACCTTTTGGTCCACGTCAAAGTTCTTTTCGTCAGAGAAGAACCTTAGCATGCCAAAAGAGTCGTGTTTCAGGTTGTAAATACATTTTATTATTATTTATATTTATACCATATATATATGTTCTGAATATTTGTACTTGACACATACTGTATTTTATGATCACCAAATGTTCATGTGGCGAAGATAATATTTCGAGGAGATAGAGATGAGAAAGAATTCTTCCGATATCAGCGCGATAGATAAAACTCAAATAATATATATATTTTTTTGTTTTAATCCTTATTTATACCTGAAAAATATGCAAGTAAAATATGTCGATTAATATGCAAATATTCCGCCGATATTACATTTTTACACTCAAGGTTTCTTATACTTCTACTCCAATTATATATATGTTCTACTTGTCTCTTTGCCTTGTCCAATCTCTCAAGGTTCTTTATCTTGTCGACTCTTATTTGTTCCTATCTGTCGTGATCGAATGGAAGGATGCAACCGTTATGCATGTAAGCTTCGAAAATAATTATTCCAGACAAGCACACACGGCGTGCCGTAGCATTCGCCCGCGCTGACTCCCACGTTAATTTTGTACAGTGTATTTATAGATGATGAATTTGTATTTACATTTTAAACACAATCTTAACATATTTACAGTTTGACATACTTATTTTGGAATCAAGGGACGAGTTTCTTTTATACGATGATTTATTACAAAACGCTCGAGCTTTCGGGCCGGCCAGCCCGAAAGCTCGAGCGTTTTGTAATAAATCATCGTATAAAAGAAACTCGTCCCTTGATTCTTGAATTTTATCGTACTTTATTGAAGGGATTCCAGTACTTGTGTGCAATACTTATTTTGGCGAAAAGAAATTATACCTCTTGGGTATTATGCAAATTATGACATACATATATTGTAACAAAGTATTTATTATTTCATTAGCAGAGTATTATTTTTTATGTTTATAATTTGCTATACTCATACTCTGTACACTTCCCTCTTTTGCTTATCTTTTGTTTATCACTCATAGTTTGTTCTTGCCTGAAATAAATTGTTGTCTCATCCCGAAGTTGGTCTTCCCTAATTTTCCACGTGGCATTTTGGTGGAGATGCTGGGTAAATTAGGGAAGACAAACTGATGATCGCCGAAAAGACCTAGAGGCCATGGGTGCTGTGATCTACATTTTCGGAGACTGGCTCCAGGATTCCACCGACGCGTCAAAGCCAAGACTTCCCTCCAAGATGACGATGTTCCTATAGACGATACGACGACAAAGCCGCTCTTCACGACGCAAGAAAAAGGACGCAAATGTAGTAGGGACAAAGTTCAAAGACTTCGATGGAATCCTTGGCAGAAGCACTTCAGATCCATGTCAGTAACTACAATAATTGCTAGCTGTGGGTCACAGCTCCCAAAGGGAAGGAGCTATGTAACAAAGTATTTATTATTTCATTAGCAGAGTATTATTTTTTATGTTTATATTTTGCTTCCCTCTTTTGCTTATCCTTTGTTTATCACTCTTAGTTTGTTTTTGCCTGAAATAAATTGTTGTCTCATCGCGAAGTTGGTCTTCCCTAATTTTCCACGTGGCAATATATATACAACTTATATATTCGAATATAGTAATAAAATAGTTATTGATTCATAATAATGAAAATGGCAATAAATATATTTGACAACTCAATATAATAACGCCAGGTATATGAGAACTTTTTTTGAGGACCGTTAACGGACCTTCATATAAAATTGTATGTAGTCACATCTACATATCCTAAGCATTTATGTAAATATAAAATTAGAAAAGAAATAAGTGGAATATTTGTTTAATGAGTAATCTTAGCTTTTGTTTTGTGAATTCTATAATTTATTTATTTAAAATCTTTATCATCGTTCGTAGGAATATCATTAATATAATTTTTAAAACGTACCAGAAGTGGCATATTTCCCTTTAAAATAATGTATCTTTATAGGTTGTCACTTTTGGTACATGAAACTTCCCCACAACTTTATATTATTATATATACATATTACAGAGAAGAGTTTCTTTTGATTTTGGAATTAGTTATAAAATTATTACTTTCTGATTGATATAGAGAATTGAGCATTTACTTGAGGTTGGTCTACATGAGTATTTAAATTGCAGTAGTGATAAAATAATAAAACATATTATAATCACAATTTGCTTTAATTGTGCTAAAAAGTATAGATTACATAATTTTGAAGTACTACCTTACTTAAGGCGTGAAGAATGAAGAAAACAAACGACTTATTTACATATCTACAGAAAGATTTGAGCCGGCCAACGGGAAACAACAACAATAGGTTTATATAGGAAACACGGCGACATCTGGCGGTCGACTTTACAGAGTATTTTATTCTAGAAATTCTAAATTTAAAATGAAATAAAAGTTTTTATGTAACATTCATTTAGTAAAAAACTTCTCTAGTGAGCGATCTACTTATGAACAACCACCGCCTCTTTGATCTACAACCATTGTATTTTTTTTTTATGACTAAACTCAACTAACCCCTAATATATCTCTGATGAGAGGCCACCTCTAGGAGAGACCAAGAATATTCCTGTCTTAGATAACATTTTGGCAGGTTCATGTTTTAGATATAATAATTTTACTACAGATGAAATGAGTCGCAATGAAAATTCGGTTAAAAAAGGACAAAAAAATTGCTATATAAATGAAAAGTTCACATCAGTCTATGTGTTATATAAACGAGGCACACACTACGGTATATACATAGATAAATGCGTTGATTATATCCAATGATATTATTCAAATTTTCGTAAAGATAGAGGCTGCCTGGCCGGCATTCATAGTTCTTCAAATTAAAGATACTTCGGCCAGTAAATCTTTTTTATTGTCTCGACGTTTCGACAAAAATCTTTTGTCCTCGTCAGGAGCGAAGAAAAATTAAAACATATGGTAAAGCGTTAAAAATTGTTCTAAAATATTCAACGCTTTGCCATATGTTTTCATTTTTATTCGCTCCTGACGAGGACAAAAGATTTTTTTCGAAACGTCGAGACAATGAAAAAGATTTACTGGCCGAAGTATCTTTAATTTGAAGAACTATTCACATTTTGTTTCAGCGAAGACCAATCATCAAAGAGTGAGGCCCAGGGGGAGTCAATCAACGGCTGGAAGAAAACTCTCATCTCATGCCATTACAGCGATGGAGTATTTGGATCACGTACGTCTTACAATGGCGGCGTGAGGGAATCCTGCATGATACCAGTCTCACGTCGTCGTCATACCCCCACATCCAGTAATATTTAATGGCGGTTACTGTAATTTCTTATGTACTCGTATAGTTGTATCTACAGAGAGTTTTGATTTATTCTATTTACACTTTATAGAATTCGCGTATTTTATTTCGCTCTAGTTTTATATATACAGTTAAACCTGTCTATAGCGCCCTTCTAAATAGCGCCTCTCTCTCTATAGCGCCCGATTTTAAATACGTAGTACGATGCGATTTACATTTAAAGTGACCTGTCTATAGCACCCTATTTTGGTGAGTCCCAAGAGGGGGCGCTATAGACAGGTTTGACTGTATATAGTATTATCACATACATATAGGTCTTGCCGAAAATTGACATGGACCCAGAGTAGCAGCCTTACATACTCAAGATAGAGGACATTGCAACTGCTGTGATAGAGATGTATGGAGACATCTGACGCTCTTAATTGGACACGACAACATCACCCAGATGTATAATATTAATTTTTTATTAGAAAAACTGGTGATGCTTCTAACGTTAGAGAAAAATTAGTTGAGAAAATAGGATATGTATTTTCATATATTGATTCCTTTACTATTTATAATTTAATTGGAATATATAGAGAGAATTTATAAAATAATATTGATGAATATCGCTCGCTATATAGAAGTACAAAGTTTTCTAGAGAAACAAACGGATATATAATATGAACAATAGTTTGGATGTCAAATGCCGTGTAAATTAGAATGAATCTTAATAATGTACTGCAAGTTGTGCATATTATATATATGTATAAGTGACAGTACATATGTAAAACTTCTGCAAGTAGTATTAGTAGCATGTTCTCTTATAGTATGACCAGAGGAGTACCTATGATAGAGATATTCTGAAAATTTCTATTAGAAAAAGGAAATTGGGGACAAAGTTATCTGCGCAAACATTCGCTTACCATTAAGTCAACGACAAAACATTAATTTAAGACGTCGAAAAAGGTATAAACCATACATCCTTATAGAAGAAGTACTTGAAGCTTTTAAAATAGGATTATGTAATATAAAATAGGCGTAAATGTCAGGCACATGATCAAACCCAAATTCATCAGATTGAGTCCGAATAAACGATATTTGAAACCAATTTTTCACATGAAAGTTAACTTTTATGAATGAGTTGTGGTCGCATAGGTAATACAATTTCACAAAGTAGATTATATACACAAAAGCATTCTTCAAGATACGCAATGTTATACCGGATTTATTTTGATGTCTTCAAAGGAAAATTTAAAAAAATGGTAAAAAATATATTTACACTTGTTATGCACAAATGTCTCATTTGATGTGTTTATATACACATATGTGTTTGTATGCTAAGTCAAAAGAAACCAAAATTATAAGAATAAAATAAAAGAATAAAAAACACGGGAATTTACATATTAAACATACATACCTAAGTCTTTCATAATTCCTTTCGTCTTTTACGAAAATTCCTCAACCAAAGAAACCAATAAATGCAGTTAATACAATATAAATTTGAAAAAGTAAAAATTAAAACAGGTAAATAGTTTCTTTTTATTTATATTTGCTAGCTTTCGAGCAATTATACTGCTCTTCAACGGGCGGATATTCTTTGTACAAACTCTAAATAATATATATACTGTAAAATTGAAAACTTTTTGTTATTAGCATGTGCTCTCGCGTGCGTGCATCAGACTGTTTCCAGCTAAAGTAATAAATATTATACCGGAATTATTTACAAAGACAATGTAATTCAGTGACAATTCCCAAAGATCTGTATGTCTGAAAAAAGAAAACTTAGTGAAGCGTTTCTTTTATTGAACTTCATGCACCACAAGATTTCAAACCTAAATTTCTTTCAACGGATCTGTTTCAGTACCTGCTGAAGAACAAATACGTCCGAAAAGTCGTAATGAATAAAATCCAATAAAAGAAAAACTTTCCTGTGTATTTTTGGTTTAATATGTGTATGTGTTAAAGTAAATATAATTATTTGTTAAAATTAAAATGATTTTCCGGTAGAAAAGATTTCTGCGCATACAGTTAAACATAAAGATTGGAAGATTAAATTGATTCTATGAGGCTCAGATCCTCGTGTGAAGCAGGTAGTGAGTTAAAAACTCTAAAAATACTTTTGGAAAAATCCTATTCATTTGTTTATTTTTGTGTTTTTTTAGACACTTGAAATTAGATAACCTCGTTGTGTGTGTCTGATAAAAATTTTAATTTGAAACAACAAGGGTTTTTATAAACATAAACTGAAAAAAAAAGTTTCGGTATGGATAGGCATTTAGGGAAATTACTCAATATCTAAGAATAGTTTTATCAAAGCTTCTCTTCCAATCACACCTACTTGTATGTTTATAAAATGGGTGGTATACACACTTTAAATAGATAACTTTGAAGGCAGTAGTGTTTAGGACAAATTAGAGCTTACAGCAGATTTAGGGGATTGAACTCGATTGACACCCTTAGTAATCGGCCTGCCAAGACAACCCATAAAGGTCCCATAAAAGACTAATGATAACGGCTCGTAAAATTCTCATAAACTTAGTTCTGGCACGCCATAGTCTGTACTTAGGCTGATAGGCATTGGTCCCATTACGAAGTGAGCAAAAAATATTATCTGATTTTAAATCAGGTATTACTCATTATCTTGGTTACGTTGCTCTACATTTGCTTCCTGGATTGTCTGTGGATTGAAAAAAGGTATTTTAAAACATATTTAACAAATATAAACATTTTGATTTAGCTAACTGATATCCCATGACTTCTAATCGGACGAATGTTTGTACATACGGGTGGTTCAAAGGTAATGTGGGGACTCTTCCCAGGAATTGTTGGTTTGGAGACATTTAAAGCGTTCTCTGTGTGCTTGATCCGTGTCTAGTGATATGCTTGCATACCTGTGTAGCCCCGGTCCGATACTATCAACGCTGGAAAAAAAATATGTTCTAGTTTTGTTATAACTTATCGTGATATTTTATTTACGTCTTCTTTGTGTTCACTTTCGGCTTAAATACTTTATGTGTGTAAGAGCCTGTTTATAGTAGAATTTCTAGAGAGATCTAGTAGTTTTTGGGAGAGACGACGATTCTATTTATATACCTCTTGGATGGTTATTCTTGTCTTTACCTATTGGTATACCGGTGCCTTTAGGATTGTTTGAATTGTAGGAGGTGTCAATAGAGAGGGACACACATGAAAGGTGTTGGGATACGACGAATGTATATATCTATTGGATGGTCAATATAGTGTTCAGTTAATAATTGGACACAGATTTGTATTCTTGTGGAAAGTATCCTAATTTGAAATCCGAGAGAAATTAAGTCTATGTCACGTGAAAGCGAGCGTGAACATCGGATCGTATATGACCAAATATCTACAAATTGTTCGAATCATTCGGGGAGAGAATTTCTTTGAATCAAGAGGTTGTGAGAACACTTGTGTTCATATTTAAGGAAGATAACTTATGTGTGTGCTTGTGTATGTCTAAACAATCATACACACTTTAAGATATTTAGTAAAGAAAGGGAATAGTACCGTAGTACAATATACAGAATAATTGGATCGGCTCTCAAGTTATATAGGAATAAAACGATTAAAGGGATTAGGAAGGAAGACGAAAGCTCTAAATAAAACAAACAGCAATCGTATAGAGAAAGTATGTTCAAGAAAAAAATGGAATTTCCATTAGAAATACTGAAAACCATTGAATGCTTCAGCTGTGTATGTTCATTTATGAAACATGGCGGAAGAAGTTAGGATTAAAATTATTATAAGGCAAAAAAGAATTTTAGCTCGAAACGAAGACAAATTGCTTTTTAAAAATAATTGTGGACGATTTAATCGTAAGTAACCAGATCATGATCTCATCCTAAATGATGAGTCGTATTTCGGCCTCTTTCCCTCTCCCGGATAAACGGAAATAGCAGCTACTACTGCCCCTTCCCTGCTCCTTCTTACTTCAAATTAACTGGAACAAAATCAAAGGGAAAAGTTCTGTTGTGGATTGTATCGATTCACGTGGACTCAATCGTCCATTCATACGATCTTGACTAACGGGCGGTGACTTGGTCTAAAAACTATATTTAACTATCATTAAGGTAGTTCTGAATGCTATACCGAATCAGTCTCGCCTTAAGACATTGGTGCCGATATCTTCCAGCAAAGTCAAAGTAGCCATCATTGCCTGAAGATATCGGCACTGATGTCTTAAGGCTGATTCGGTATAGCATTTAGAACTATCTTAATGATAGTTAAATATAGTTGTTAGACCAATACACCGCCCGTTAGCCAAGATCCTCATTCAATACCTTGGACCTGAAAACATGGCTTTTTTGACAATAAATGAAAAACCAGTTAGCGACCAGGAAGTACATCAAAGCCTTCGGTTATGCCTCAAATCCTTGATTTATTAACCAAGAGTGGCAATCGGTTCATTAACCAGCATAGATTGCAAACAATAGATGAGCTATTGACTAGAAGCTTGTGGTGTGTCATTGGCGCTTAGTGATCGACGATAAGAAGATAATGAATTAAAACTGACATGTTGTCCACCGAAGTTTACTCTTTAAATAAACTATTTATTTATTATTGTTAATTCAAGGTTAGACCATATATATTTACTTTTAAATGTATCTGAATATTTTCCTAGCCTACCATAACAACCGAAATTGTCTGAATTGTAGAAGCTAATCTAGAGATAGCTAGAGAAATATATTATTGTATTTGTTTATATGTGTGTATGTATATTGAATAATTAAGTACAAAAGCGAATAATTTATCCCAGGAAAACCGATTGATAACCGCAGGCCATAATATCTGGAAACAGCAGTTTGATCGGTTTCCCGTTCAAAAAGCTCGGCCAATATTTTCCCAATGAATCTTTATTCAAACAAAATACTATTGTAGATATTTGAATGGTTGAATTCTGTATTGAGGACATCTCCCGAATGTTGGTCTTACCTATATAAATGCCATATTTCCACAAATATCATATAATTACATATCATATATAATACCAATTTATTCAATTGTAGACACATCCACCTTCTTCCACGTCATTTCACGATGTAGCGGCGACCAGCTGTCATCCTTTTCAAGGTTTTTAATATTCAACATGTTGTTAAATCTTTGTCGATTTAAAAAGATATGCATAACATCTTGTTAAAATTTTTGCCTAGAAAAGGGGACAACAGTGGTTCAGCGAAATAAGAATTAAAAGATAAAGAAGATGACGTGTCTCCATTCTTTTATTTATATCCAACCTACAATAACGTTCTAGCTATATTTATTCATTATTTATTATAAATATAAAGGAATAATTTGTGCTTAAAATAAACGAAGAAAGAAGATATTTAATTTAAAAAAAAAAGGAGGGGGGGGGGTATGAGGAAAGGAGAGGTGGTGTAGACAATGTACTCCATCTATTAGCGTTTTATGGAACTATTTTTAAATGGTCATTGTTGGCCGAACTTTAGTCCATCATTTTACTTTATACCTTTTGTAAAATATAAATATATAAAAATTGAGATTAAATTTTACAAGGACATTTTTAATAATAAAAAATAATAATAATTTTAGAACAACTTTAATGAAATCCGAAAAAATAAATTTAACAAAATCTTCTAGGTCTCTGCCAATGTATAAATCATTGAAAGTGTATTTTAAAAATATGATTTGGGAATTTTATTTATTCATATAAAATTTAGACGAAAAAATAATTATAGCTGAGAAATAAGACTTTTAATTTGGTAAACAAATATTTAAGAAATATCAATTTTATACGAAATATTCAAAGTACAACCTTCCGCATGTTTCGTTATTATACGTGTTTACAATTAGACGGGGTTTCACAGGCATTGTCTTTTATATTAGATCAAAACTCTCAATATCTCTTAAATAAAAGTACATTATAATAGACTCATGGACAAAATTTAAGGAAGCTGTACCTTTTAACATATATCGGGATTCAGACAATAACTCTGAAAGATATTTGATACACAGTGACCTTTATTGAAGAAACACGAGATAACCAAGTATGGACAAAATTATCTCTTCTCCTTAAAAGAAAACGACCATTGCCCATATCAAATACCTTCCCCTTCCTTTTAAGTTTTGTCCATGAGTGTATATATGAAGTAAAACCTCTCGTGATCTAAAACTTACCTCCATATTCAATATTTCAAAGTGACTTGAACTTTCCCAACTTCCAATGAGGGAGAGGCCACCTCTAGGAAAGACCAGCCTTGTTTCAAGCGGCCGTCAATGGTAAAGGAATATTACATTATATTTATGTTCAAAACTATAAGTCTGAGGGATAAGACACTTATCCCTCAGACTTATAGTTTTGAACATTCTATTAGGGGATTAGCCGATTAATTACATTATATTTATAAAACGTCATTATTTCATGGTAGAAGTTAAGCTGTTGAAGAATATACCGTGCCCGAATGGCATGCAACTGATATCAAATAAATGCACACATGTGGTATAAAACCTAAAGAAACAACTTGAGAAAGATGGTGCTCGGATTAATTATTGAAAGGAAAATGGAAATTTCAGATTAAAAAAATATATTTATATAATCTCTTTAAAAAAAAAATGATTTTTTGTTGTTGTTTAAAAAAAGATAGGTTTTCAAGCGTTAACTT
Organism: Cordylochernes scorpioides; assembly: GCA_030710605.1. Taxonomy (NCBI): domain Eukaryota; kingdom Metazoa; phylum Arthropoda; class Arachnida; order Pseudoscorpiones; family Chernetidae; genus Cordylochernes; species Cordylochernes scorpioides. The sequence goes on along the minus strand of CP092863.1, from coordinate 49,285,376 downwards.
TTCATCGGTGTTGGAATGAATTTGTAAATCAGAATATATGTTTATAAGGATTTACTGTTAATTATAACATATTTACAAATTCAGTTATGCTCTTTTTAGAAAAAAAAATAATTAAAAAATATATGGCCTTATAATTTAAAATTGGCTTACTGTTTATGTGAGGTTAAAGTAACTTCTATTGGAGAAATTGTAGTTCTGGATCTTTCCAGTTGGTATCTCGAGGATCACGCCATCACCATCTCCTCTGCGGCGTAGCACGCGATCTACGCGATTCGTAGATCTCGAAATACGTGGTGTCGCTGGAGACCCGCTGGCGATTCTCCACCAAACTCTGCAGCGGTGGCAGAGGCGCCATATTCATTGTACACATAGTGTTATGTATATAAAAATATAATATTATTTTAAAATAGCACAGACTGTGTACTTTTGCATGTATTGACGAGATGTCAATAAAACTATGTTAATTGTCATTGTCTATTGGAAAAATGATAGTTTAGAACAACAAAAGAACAAACAAAAGTTATGTTAAAAATATAATATCCGTAATAAAATGATAAATCTTGGAGTAGCCTGGACGTGGTATTTCAATAAATATAAGGAAATATTCTATGTAATCATCTGGGGTTTGATAATAATCAACAGGCCCCTGATGAACGCTTCACGGTTTTGTGTGTCATTCTTGCGCAGGAGTCATGCTAATCTTATCTGTATCGTTCCTATTTTAGTATATGTACCGCCGAATAAGCGTGTTATCAAGAAACTATGTTTATAATTTGAAGGCTTGACAACTTTGTTATGTGGTTGTAAAATAATTTTAAGAAAAACTATTAATAAATATCTGTTTCATCAATCCATCTATTCAAGATGAAAATTAGTTAGAATTACATCCTTGATTTATTGATTTATCAGCGCTATATAAAATGTCCGCTATCCCGCAAATGCCACTCACACACTTATGCTAAATAATTATTTATGATTAATGTTAAATAAATGACTATATTGACTTACAATTTTGAAACTACAATAGACATTTTGTTAATTGAAATATCACCTAAACACATCGATATGTCGTTTACATTTCAATTGCTGACCAACATTTTATATATCCGCAATTACTCCATGTGGCATTTAATGCCTGCAATTACTCTTCGGGGACTTTTACGACCGCTATCATTCAACAAGCATGTTGAGAGGTGCTGGCACATGATCGTTTTATCGGCTTTAAATTAACTCCAGCAGCAAGTACCATCCTACAAGATATTTATGGCTCCGGAACTTTAGTATTCCAACCATCAACTCGGCAGATTGGAACGTCCCAATTTACATTTTGATCAATTTTGTGACAGCAGCCACCTGTTGACACACGGAAGCGTCACCAGGAACTCTACGGGGAACGGAACAAATAAAGGATGTGGAAAGGAGTTACATCCTACGGTAACTTTTTGTTGTTTCGCAATCTTGTGTTTAACTTTGGATAGAATTTGCCAGTTTTACACTCTTTATTTTGAGTATAAAATAGATATAATATTAAATATTATTTATTTTTCCCAACGTTTCGGTTAATTTGATCTTATAGAATAGTATGATTTGACAAAAGCAACATAGATTCACTGAAGCGTCATGTTCAATATAAAAAAAGAAGGAATGGCTGAGACATCATCCTTATATTTCTGATTAACCACACTATAATGAAATACTGTGATATCAAAACAATATCAGCCACCTTTTCTTATTCACAATTAACATCATTTTGTTTAATTTCTTTTATTGAAACAGCTATTTTTATGTTATGACTAACAGTTGAGAAATATGATGTGATAATTTGTATGTTATTACAGCAACGAATCCTTCCGATATCATTTCTCCAATTTACTATTCATTTATTTAAAGAAAAACTGAAAATTGCTTCTATGGAATAAATATAAAATAAACGTTGATTTTTATTTCAGAATATTTCAGAATTATATAAATAAAAAAAAAAAGCTAACCACTTATACATTTTGGGGTATTGACCTTCGTCAGCGTTTTGCATTCTGTACGTCTGTGTGTGGAGTATATTGAAAAGAATAAGTTGGACTGAGAAAATAAGGAATGAAGAGGTATTGTGAAGATTGAAAGAGAAACGAAGCCTGTTGAAGATCATCAGAAAAAATAAATGGATCAAGAAGAGCTCAAATTATCGAGTTAAGATACCAATGTAGATAAAAAAAAAAGCTCTAGGATTTCAACGAAAAGACAATATAGAGAGACTATTGATGAATCAATAAAAATTCCCGCGATATAGATAACCCAGGTTTCTGGATGTAAGTACTGTAGTTGAAGTTTATTTATTTAGTGTTCACAACAAGTAAACACTAACCAGATGTAACGCCTAAAGCAATAGGTTATACCGACCGCAACCTGGTGACTTATTTAGGAAAAGTAAAAATGGAAACAAGAAAAATATGAATGATCACACATCATCTCCTGATCATGCTACTGAGCGATTCAAGATGGCTATCTCCATCTATCGGGAAGAACATCAACTAACCTTCTTTTTTTTTTTTTTCATTTCTGAAAAATGGCAAAAACTTGCACTACGTTGCCGTGGGCCGATATCATGAAAATGTATAAGCCACTGTATTTTTTTATTTATAAATAATTTTTTTATTTGAAAAAAAAAAAAAAATTCAACGTTTAATTAATATTTTTCTTATAGAAAAAATATAGGAGATTTTCTGGCAACATGCTACTAACCCAATGACCTTTTTTTAATTTATCAGTTTTTTGTGCAAAAACAATTGAGAATAGTAGCGTCTTGTGTGTGGATGTATCTCTGAAAGTTTCTAAAAAGTGTTTGTTTCTATCAGCAGATGTGAATGGTATTGTGAAGACACCAGAGAGTATGCTAGGTCGGCATCAAGATGACCAGGAGGGGGTGAGTAAATGTTTTATTTGAAAGTGACATGAACAATACCTATTGTGTTTATTCTCTTTGTATGCTATTTGAACTTTTTATATCTCTTATCTCTATCTATCTGTATTTATTACGCTTTTAATTTTTCAAGTAAAAGGCATAATCCATTTTTGTTAGTATATCTTCAGGAATAGGTCAGCTATACAATTCTTACACATTCTAAGAATTTACTAATTGTAATATTTCTTATGTATAAAGATGCTTTAGAATATTGTTCGGTCTGTTGATTTAACAACTGGAGGCATATTTGTGTGAAAAGAGATAGGAAATGCTCAACTGTATTTAGTCATGGCTTTACTTTTCATAGGTAAAGGTGATGATGAAGAATGAGCAACAACACAAGTTTTGGGAAATTCAAACGAAAGCCAACCTGAATATCGTGGTTTGGGGATTTGGACTTCGTTAGTACAAGAGCAGCTTCGATATCAAATCACTCCTACGAGAGGAGTTATGAGATCGGTCGAATTTGATAAAAAAGGTGTTTAAGTTGGAGAAGTGACAGGGCCGATATTTAGGCTAGAGAGATATTGCTATATACATTCTACAGATTTCAAAGTTCCTCTGGTAGGATGTTATGGAATCGAAGTCGCCCCTGTACTGATGAGGGTCATAGCCCGAGATTATGGTATACAGGTTTTGCCTGAATTTTCCAAAACTGGTGTTTTGGTTCATTATTTATCATCATTTTTATGTTTTGTACAGGGTTGTGATATACGAAACTCATTGTTTTGATGTATATTTAAATAAACACGTGTTTCTTTTGATACATGAATATCATCCTCCCGAAACATTTTATATATATATTTATTATTTTATTTTACTTTTATTTTATATATTTTTGGGATTTACAAATTTATATACAGTGGCGATTGACAATAAATATCAGAATTAGCTGAGAAACCTATCTGTGTCGTGATATTCTTTATTATCAAAAGCTCCCGAGTTCTTGTACCATGACAATTGGTGATTAATAGAAGACCAAATCGTCGACAGGAAACCGTACAGCTAAGACTCATAGTAGTCAGCTATACATAGAGAACATATTCAAATAAAGGAAGAATGAGCGATGCCAACAAAAACCTCCCGTCCACTCGCAGCAGTTAACTGACTGATGAGGACAAAGCCTCAAGTGATGTGTGTAAAAATAACGAAACAATAATTGATTAGATGTTTGATGAAGATCAAGGTGTTTAAACGAAGGCCTTTGTTTACGCGCGATATTACATAGCGATCCAAAGTTGAGTTGGATGTAATGGCGTGGAACAAATGGACGGGAGATGAGAGAGGCAAGTCCCAGCAGAGTGTAAATAATTGCAGAACAACTTTCAATGAAGATGTAACAGTTCGGAAGACAAACGGCTACTTACAACTAAAAACGACGTCAATATTTTAGCTAAACGTTCGACATGCATAAGACATGGTCGTGTTACAAAATAGCCCATCGCTTTTCTTGGAAGGCTGCCGCTCTCCTCCCTAAATAACTCTCGGTGGCCACCTTGGGGCCGCTGATTCGGCAACTTTTTGTCTGTTTTCTGTCGTGTGCTGCCAGGGTGAAGATTTGAAGGTTATTGTGAATTCTTTTATGTACTGTGTGACTGATGCCTCGGGTGCAGGGGTAAAGGTTTGAATGTTTTGTGGATTTTCTTATGTACTGTGTGTCGTGCGGGGTTGCTACCTCTGAGCCAGGGGTGAAATTTTAAAAGATTTATATGAATTCTCTTATGTACTGTCGTGGGCCAGGCGTAAAGATTTGAAGTTTTTTGTGAATTATATATATATTGTGTCGTGTGGGGCTGCTGCCTCTGAGCCAGGCATAAAGATTTGAAGGTTTTTGTGAGTTGTCACTTTATATCAAAACTTCTTAGAATCTGGCCGATTATTTGAAATATTTTGTCAATTTTATGATTTTGTGTTTTGTGTCTAAATTAGGTTTGTGTAAGACACTAAATATTTTTACTATTTTGTGTTTTCTTTCTCTCTCTCTCTTCAAATCCAATCTCCCTTATTTCTTAGAGCTGATTTTGGAACCTTTGTGATTCTGATATCTTTTCTGGAATCGGGGCTCATTTAGAGAATAACAAAATTCCACGTATCGATGCTATTTCTACCTGAAGCGAAATTTTAAAGAGATATTTAAAAACAAATTTCAGCTCTACTCCCATCGCTTTCTTGTTGGAAGACCATTTTATAGGTATCAGATTTGGTAAATAATATACAGTAGAACCTCCATGAGAGGACACTCGCGCTAGAGGACACCTCTCTACAAAGGACAGTTTTCATTTGCAAAATTACCATTTTTACAATTTAGCAACTCTCCGGTAAGAGGACACTTCTCCCTAAAGGACACCTTGGCTCTGCAATTAGGTGTTGTCCTTTACAGGGAGGTTCTACTGTATTTAGTGAGAATCCTTTCTCTATTTAAAGATTTAATACAATGGTATTTTTTACACCTAAAATAATATTGGATACCAGAAAAAAAAGCAATAACGCGCCATCTATTTATAGGAAATGAAAACATTAAGGGAGGAATGTTTCTTCAACACATAAAAACCCATAATATTTTTCATATTTTCGACCAAATGCGACGAGCATGTATATATATAAAATGGCCATTTAGATGTGCGGAGAACATGTGTCTAATATAAGTGTCTTATATGAGTGAATATACTCTCTTTTATTTTCTATCATGGAAATTTTATTTTTATAAAATTCCATACGCCCCACTACCATAGATTTATGAAAAAATATATTTTATATAGACGGGTTGATAATGTATAAAAGATGTAAGATTTCATTGAACAAAAATTCATCCGCGACCCATAAAGATAAAAAGGGTCTATTATATATTGAAATAAAGTTATTTATATCTCTCTCTTTTGGTTTTATATAAATAGACACAGTTTTTAAGTGTGCTTAACATGATTGCTTAACAGAAAAATATAATCATTTATATATGATGATATCATTTTTGATATATTAAATCTGTTGTTCTTTCTTATATATATCTCCTTGTGATAAGGATTATACGATGAGAGATATATCAATATAAAGCCATCTCTTAAGATAACTTAAGAAATGAAATCTTGGATGATAAATATGTTTGTTCCAGAGCTCTTTTTATATTGAAAGGATCTTAATCACCCTATCCATAACCTTTTGTAACCACGTTCATAAAGCGGAGTTATTGCTCTATTTGGTAAGCATTCATCAATAATTGAAGAAAACAAGAGTTAAAAGTTTTTGTTTGCAGATATCGAACTTCCATGGTTACTCCTTCATCTGTTCATCGACTTGAGGTAATTAGATGGTGGGTTTGATGAGAGATCTTCTCTTCGCCTATCTCTATTGATTTTAATATCAATTAGTTAAAGGAAAACGGATTATATTTTAAGTATATTGACTATAAATTCGATATTTGTGATTGCTAAAAACCGATTCATGGGTGACCAGTTCCATTACAAATCCTGTATAAAATAATAATGATATTCTCTATATTTTAAAACATAGTCTTAATAAGATTACGTGGAGTATTCTATGGATTCTAAATGAGCAATCGATAAGGTCCTTTCTTTCTCACAGTTTTTACAAAAGAAAACAGTCCTGTATGTCGTGGAACTCTCCCAGTTTACAGAAAAAATTGTGCAAGTCATCCTATGTAGCGTTCATAATACTGTAGCGTCCTCTCATTGATTCTCTTAACCACAAGAAAGACGGGGTTGCTAGTTTCAAACCACGCTCTGCTATCTTTTTTTTTAAAGGGGGGTCGATGGAAGGATGGTCTAAACCGTTGGTTTTCGACCGCTACGACCCGGGATCGTATCCCGCATTGGACACTTTCTTCTAATATAAAAAATAATGCTCCTTCCAATGGCCCCCAATTCTTGCAAAAGTCCAACCCCACCAGCGAGTGCAAATAACCAAATGGGGCTCTGGTACATTTGTAAGTGCAAAGACAAACTGTTTTTCTCATGTGTAGACATTATAGTGCACTTACAGTAAAATCTGTCGCCAACTTCTACCCATCATGATTATCATGGCCTGTATCATGTGTAGTAGGGATAATAATAATAAAACGGTTAATCTTTAATTTGTTTTTTTTTTATTTTTTTTTTGGAGTTGATCGTATTGAATAGAAGCAGCTGAGTTGAAAATATAGATATATTTCTTAAACTATATACTTAGATATAACCAACTTTCATCATCATTAGGTGCCATAACAGAATTGAAGGTGTGTGGTAGTTGTTGTTCTTCTCACCAATGTGGTTCTTCCAACTCGGCCACCACTTTAACAACACATGACGATTTTTTTTATTATTTATTGGCTTATTTAACTAATGTGAAAAATAATGGCGAGATGACGCAAGCCATCAGCAATTTTCAGTTGCACGATATGGAGATACCTTTTTCTCGATTTACCTAAGCCAAGTATTTCTCCACTAGTGGCTGAACACTCGTCTAATACGATAAATACTTATTTAATAAGCAATACGTACTATTAAAAATAATAAAAGATAATTCGCTGAGGGAAAAGTGCATTAGCATATACTAATAATCCAGTTTATGATTTTACCGTATTATGTTAATTGAATTTGCATATATCCATCTCTCATATTTCTTACTTCTGTGTATGTATATATGTGGATTTATTAATTTCTAAGTGTTTTTCAGTATCGTAGATATACCTGTCGAAGGGCTTTCACGCTCGAAAACTTGTCGTGTGAAGAATTATTTTATTTTGAACTTTACTCCGAAGTAATTATAATATTAACATGTTTTTAAAATCAAAATAAGGAATTTGAAAACATTTATATGTTAAGTTCAATCAATTTGACAAAAAAAATAATATTGCGACTTATTTTTCTAGCATTTTACTATATACCAATATATTTGAAAATTAATAATTATTTGAAACCTTGTTATTTTTCCTTTTTACAATAAGTACAAAAAGCCTAATGGTGTGGAATATATGATAAACACAAAAAGACTTGGCGAGTTTAATAATATACCGAATGTTTTTTATTTGCTAAATATATATTTTTTCACCTCTAAAATTTTTCAAATTTTTATATACAAATATTCACACATATCGAGGGCAATAATTTATATTTAATTTATCAAACATTCACCTGAATCTACTTCAAATGTTTATAATAGAGAGAAAACCTTTATTTAAATAAAGTTTTAGTAACATAACGTTATTAATGGGTTTTATATTTGAAAAAACACCGTGAACTCACCATCAAGGACGAAAGAATATTACCTAGGTGCTGCCATCTACCGAGTTAAAATGGAAACATTCGAATGTAGGCATTCCCTTCTATCCTTTTTTTTTCTACCGCAAACTTATATTCTAAATACTTAGATACTCCCTATCTCTATAGAGATTATAAAAATTAAATTAAAATAATTTATATTTCATATCACTATATATAGAATATTAGGATTTATAAATATATTATCTTATAAAATTATCAATCCAAACTAATACAACAACAACAAAAAGCATTATTAAGACCATTAAGTATCATACAGATTCTCCAAGCAGAAATGTAGGATACATGCAGGAAAAAAGTAATAGTACCTTAATGGTAATATGATATTTATATACAGGAAAAATCATATAAAGACAATCAAGCTAATAGATTAGTCTAATTCAAACTAATATCGATAAATATTCAGCTATATTTTATTATAAAATATGGAGTAATGTGTTAGTTTTAGACGTAAATTGCTTCAAGTTTTTTTTCTATGTTTATTCTCTAAAATATATAATTATATTTCTTTGATGGTCTCTGTAATATAATATGTTTAAATATATTTGACCATCGACCAACATTGTTGTTTTTTATAAATATGATATACATCTAATTTTACATTATTAGTATCAGACATACTTTAGCCACGTTTTAAAAGTTAAAAGAGAAAACGAAAATATAACGTGGTGAGTTTCTTTTTATTAAAAATACAAGCTTTCAAGCAAAACGCTTTTCTTCAGGTAATCCAAGAAAATATGCGGAGAGGTATATACACCCAACTAAGTAAGATTTGATTATTGAAGCGGAATTGCCACGAACAAGCACGTATCAACACACCTAGAGAGCGAGCAAGAAATTCAGTTTAAAATAAGTTTAAAATAAATAAAATATATACATAAATCGGGAAAACACTTGAGGCTAAAATTCCTTATGCGGGATCCATGCTATTACAAAAAGCTATGTACTGCGGGGGTAGTTCAATTTTTCTATTGAGGCTCGGAATTTTATTGGAAACCAAAGCCTCCAGGACCAGTCGTTGATATTTTCCGCTTATGTTACTGTAAATACATTGGGTGTCTGTGAAATCAAATGAATGCTGTGTTTCTGCCATGTGCTGATAAATCTGGGAACGGCTGTCTTTGTTCATGATGTTTCTATTGTGTTCTTTAGTCCTGATTTTTCAATGGTTCTGCCGGTTTCACCAACATAATGTAGATCGCAATTTGAGCATTTAATTTTGTACACTGCGTTAGAGGCGGATAGTGGGTCCTGCTTTTTAGAACTTTTTGTGATGGGATGCTCAAATTGCGATCTACATTATGTTGGTGAAACCGGCAGAACCATTGAAAAATCAGGACTAAAGAACACAATAGAAACATCATGAACAAAGACAGCCGTTCCCAGATTTATCAGCACATGGCAGAAACACAGCATTCATTTGATTTCACAGACACCCAATGTATTTACAGTAACATAAGCGGAAAATATCAACGACTGGTCCTGGAGGCTTTGGTTTCCAATAAAATTCCGAGCCTCAATAGAAAAATTGAACTACCCCCGCAGTACATAGCTTTTTGTAATAGCATGGATCCCGCATAAGGAATTTTAGCCTCAAGTGTTTTCCCGATTTATGTATATATTTTATTTATTTTAAACTTATTTTAAACTGAATTTCTCGCTCGCTCTCTAGGTGTGTTGATACGTGCTTGTTCGTGGCAATTCCGCTTCAATAATCAAATCTTACTTAGTTGGGTGTATATACCTCTCCGCATATTTTCTTGGATTACCTGAAGAAAAGCGTTTTGCTTGAAAGCTTGTATTTTTAATAAAAAGAAACTCACCACGTTATATTTTCGTTTTCTCTTTTAACATTATTAGTATTTTGCACATTGTTCACTTAAGATAAAAAAATAAAAAAATAAAACAAGTCTTCTATATAAAAATATATCTTTCATCAATAATAAACATAAACAAAACATATTACAGTCTCTAGCTGAGAATCGAAACAAAGTACAGTAATAATGCTACTTACTTTATTATATGTACCTAGAGAGACATCTCTCTTTTTAATTATGTATCAGAACGCTACATTATGTCCATCACCCTAGTTAAAAACTTTGCTAATGGTAATGAAGAATAAGCCACAATACCAGTTATGACAAATTCAGACAAAAGCCAGGCTATATACCATAGTTTCTGGCTATGGCCTTCATCAGTACAAGGGCGGCTTAGATTTCATAACATCCTACGAAAGGGTTTATGAAATCGGTCGAATTTACCAAATAGGTGTTTGAGCTGGTGAAGTGGCAAGGGCTGAATTTCAGACTAGAATACATCATAAAGTTGAAGGAAGATGATATTCATGGTACCTAGAGAGGCATCTATATATATATCCTTTATAATATATATTATAAAACTAGAATGTTCTATCTCTAAGAGTTTTATTTAATGGAGGGAAAGATTTCGTTGCGATCTTTTACAAGTCACTAGGGATTTCCCAAATCTTTCAAGGATCCTTGAAGAGCAAAACGTTTAAAATTAACAAATAATTTCTAAAATGAAAAATTATAGCCTTTTTTAGCCATAGGTTTAAGAATTAATGCTACACAATTTATAATTTAAGTTACTTCAATTTATGAAAAATATGAACAGAAATAGATATTGAGAAATATAGGTCAGTCTTTTCTTGTTTTAAAATTAACCAAATTCAAGGCCAAAATGTGATGTGATTTCAAATCCAAAAATACACTCATAGAAAAAAAGGAATGTGTACCTTTTAGCGTGTATATATTATATTTAATTTTTAATATTATATTTTATTATATATATTTTTTTTAAAGGAAAACGTGCAAATTTACATGATAGGTAAATCAGCTGTTATATAAGCAAATAAGAAGTGGTTTATGCATAAAATATGAAACTTCCTTCAGTTTGGTCCATTAGTGTATAATTCTAGTATGATAACTTATTGTAAAAAAGTCTATCACAATTCAGACAATTTAAAAAAACATCAATGTGTTAAAGTCTAAAATTTCACTTCACATTTAAATTTGATCAACATTTTTGAGACCAAAATGTTTGTTTTTAAAATTCCGTATCTTTGTACTCACTTAAATTCAACGTATTACTTTTAGTGGATAATCTACAGTACTCTGGTACCAGTGGATAGTAGAGAAAATGGGTAAAATACTTATAAGTATATCAAGGTTCACGATATTTTATAGTTTATATTACATCGTAGAAAAATATGTCTGTATGTATGATTGAGATAATGATAGAAAACACCGGATTTAAAACTAAATCAGATTTGAGACAGTGAATTTCTTTTCCAATTTTCTAAATTGTAGAGAGCTCGTCCATAATTATTTAATTTAAACTAGCGGATGTACCCGGCTTCGCCCGAGTTTTACATGGACCTATATTCACGACGAAACCTACTACGAATCAACAAGGAATTACGCTAAATACATAAAGATATTTGTAAAATACTCTCTATTCCAAGAAAAATAAGTATATCAATTGTAACTCTGCAATACAAATAACCTCTATTTTATATCTCTATATATAAATCAACATATAAAAAGTAATATTACAATGAAATATCCACTCATGGACAAAACTTGAGGACGTGTTGTACCTTTTAGCGTGTATATCGGGATTCATACATTAACCCTGAAATATATTTGATACACGGTGACCTTTTTGAAGACAAACGAGATAGCTAAGTGTAAACAAAATTCCCTCTGTCTCCTCAAAAAACAACAGACAACCGGCGATTTCGAAGACTTTCCACTTCTTTAGGTTTAGTCCATGAGTGTATACCAATATGAGAGAATTTTTATACGTAGAAAATAGTAATTCTAGTTTCAACAATACGCAGTGATTTGTATAAATATTTTAACCGATTTAAAAAAAAAATGTAATCAACACATTATCCTTTGGAATATTTTGTTACTCAGCAAATTTGTCCCATTACTTCTCTTTTATGCAAACAAGTTGTAATCAAAATAAATTGCAATTCATAATTTTGCTCCCCCACTCAATCTTCAATGTGTGTCACAATACAATTTTGATTATAAAAATATTTGTTTTTGTGTTCAATCAGGTGAGGAACTGGCCGTCCACACAATGGGTCCATCTACTCCACCTCACGGACAGAGAAGTAACTGATCTATTACTATATGATGTCTCTGGTTGAGTACTAAATACATGGAGATATTAAAACACATAAGAAATAGAAGCATTATAAAGTAAGAAAATGTTTCTTTTTTTTTTACACACAAAACAAACTTCTACTGTCCTTACTGCGATTAAAAATATATTGGGGAGAGCATTTTCATCGCAGTAAGGATAGTAGAATTTTGTTTTGTGTTTTAAATAAATAAAAAAATAAACATTCGTGCTTTATAATGCTTCCAATTCTTATGTATAGATAGCACGTTTATCGCCTTGTAATTAAAACACATGTTGATGTATGTGAATACAGTAGAATTTCGAAATAATAATTGTTTGTATAATATCATTTGAGAAAAATCCATCCAGAGAGAAAGTGTCTTGCAAAGAAATATTATCGAATCAACACAAGCTTTCAGGCCATGGAGACCTTCTACAGGGGTAATGTAAATTATAACACTGCCACATCTCGGTGGCAATATCAACCTTAATCCTGTAGAAGGGCTCCAGGGCCCGTTAGTTTGAGTTAATCGGATTATATTGTTCACAAAACACTCTTCCTTGGATGGACTTTTTCTCTCAAATGGCAGTAAAATGTCCCTTGAACGCAGCCACTTCCAATAAACGACGACCACCCACAGGATTAGATATGAATTATCTCTTTTTTTGGGTGGTGTCTGTTGGAAGATACTAATGATCCCCAAACCTTTTATTCAAATATTAATAGTAAGTACAGAAGATTAGTTCTTGAAACCTTAGCCTCCATTAAGCACAAAAGCATTAATAGACATCAAGAAATCCCAGATATTTATAATAGTTTAATACAGAATCTGGATTCATAGTTTTTAATCTTTCTCCTAATTTGTCCACAATAGAACTTTTAGCTTTCTTCTGATTTGTATTCAATTGTAAATTTAAGTCATATATGTTAAATAGTTGTCATTTGAAGTTAGGTAAACATCACTTATATATAAATCTATTGAACAGCTAAGATTTGATATTCCTGTAGAAGGGTCGTTATACCCGAAAGCTCGAATTGTAGGTAATAAAAGAAGACACTTGGAGACTTGTTGTTGATTCTGAATAATGTTTTATATCTGGTGTACGTTGATTTTTTGTGTCGATATCTTTGGCTTAAAATAATGAGTAAATTAAAATAAAAGTTATATAAGCACTCTATATTCTCATAAAATTATGATTCTTGTAATAATAGTGATATTTCGAATCGAAAGAAAAACTTTGTGAATATTTCAAGGAAATATTTTTAAAATGTTATTATTTTGGTGATTAAGAACAATGTGTTGCTGGTAGCTAACAAAGAGATCTTTAATCGTTATGTTATAAACATATTTGATTGAAGTGCCTGTTAAAATTTGTGTTCTTAGTGAGGTGCATAATTAATATATATCTTGTCGGATATCAATTTTTAAAACTTCTGGATCATTTTTTAAGATTGTATAAATTTTATCATAATCGGTAAATAGAAAATGTATTCAAGTGAACTATGTATATACATGGGGGTCTTTAGATATGAATGCTAGGCGCGATATAAATATTGTGTAGAGTTGTAGAATAAGTAGTGTCGTGGACAAAGTGTGGTATTATTAGCTGGATGTGGTTGTGGGACAATATGTGCTACCATTGACCCAATAAACTTCCATAATAAGCCCAAAGACGACACTATGACATGACAAATATTTGCCTAAAGTTAAAATCAATGGCAGATGTAGCACTTCTATTATTCAAAACTGTCATTCCATCCAGAAAGAAAACTGATTTTCAACCACACACAAAGGCAGAAAGGTTTTCGATCGACTATCCTCGACAACTTTACCCTCAAACATGTATTTGCGTCTAGGGATCATAATATCAATAAGGAGTTGTCTTACTTGAATGTTCAATGACGTTCCATGATAGCGACCAAGGTATTAGAGATGTAATAGTATGATGATGAAACAATTTGAAAATTTAAGAAACACCCCGCATTTGTGTAACAACATTGTTGCTATATTAAAACAGAGGATACAGACAAGAGTATTTTTGTTCTAATCATTGATAGCTGTGACTTTATTTTATGAATCGTCAAAAACAGTAATGTCTGACGAATTCATGAAAACATCGTAGGTATCATGAAATCAATACCCGCTTGGGACTGACAAGGGCTATAGCACGAAATCGTAGTCTCTAGGTAGGGGATCGCTGAATTTGTTAGAGCCGGTGTTGTCGCTTTGTAACTGGCCCAAGTCTTCTAGTTTGCAGAGACAATCAATATATGGCGCTAGTTTTAGCGTCTATCTTTAACGGGAGAAGCATATCAGGAGTTGAACTCCCTATTCAGGAGAAGTTTCCAACGTTTGATGTACTCACATGATCCTCGTGTTATATTCCTGAAGTCGTCCGGGGAGTCTTTTCTTCTGCACCACCTGCAAACACAAGGCATTCGTCAAGATTGTTCCATCTTCTGAATTTACAGAGAGAAAACATTTAAAAATTCATATATAGGCCACAAAATTATTAATTTAAAATATAAAATATATAAATATGTTTGTTGTGCGCTTTGAGTCTGATATTGAGACTGACTGAAAGAGATTGAAGCTACCATTATTGAAACTTGAGCAAAGTATCATAAGAATAAATATGACCATTAATGAAGAATAGCATCAATTTTACTATTTGGAAGAAACGCATAAATGGATAAATTTCTATCTAGTCACACATATATAGGTAATAGTACTGACAGTCGGGAATTGCTGCTACAAAAGGTCAAGAAGTTAATGGCGGAAGATATGCAGATTACTGATGATGTGGTAATTGCCGAATGTCATCGCCTGGGCAGGGGACCAAAGGCGCCTATTCTGATTGAAGTTCCTGATCACGAGTCCAGAATAAGTCTCCTAAAGAACTCATCCAAACTTCGAATACTCAATATTTTTATGAGCAGGGATTACAGCCTCCAGATTAGAGAGCAGAGAAAAATTTTAATAGAAAAGAGAAAGGACCTTTACAAGAAAGGTATAAGATCGAAGTTGAGGGATAATAAACTTCTCCTAAACGGCATCAACTACATGGTAGTGGAGGGACAGGTGGTAAATGCCAAAGGAGAACCAATATAGCTAGAGGCACATCCGCGGATCTCCGTAAATAGAGATGTAAATATTCAGGTAATAAAATACATACAAATATAGATGCACAATCTAGAAACAAAACTCAACTAACAGGAACTCCTCATATTTCACATAGCAAGACTCGTACCATTAAAAAAGTCAACTTAAGGGCACAAATCTGAAACATAATAAAATTAAGATCGAAAAAATAAAACCAATGATTGACATAGCTAAAAACGAACGATTCATGTATTAGAGATTTGGTTCACTATTTCTTCCAATGCCCTCTCTCAACAGAAAAACGTACTGAAATTTGCCCAAGCCCTAATTTTGGTCAATTTAGATACCATCGAATATGTCAACTTCTCTCTTCAGCTCTGGTTGATGAATTACTGATTGTTAGATACTTTAAGTTCTGCACAGAAGCTGGGCGCATGAGAAAGAATGCAGGGCAAGGGATACTGGAGGATGACCCATCTGTAAATAGGTAACTGAATGTGAGACAACTTTATTTTGTTGTAAATGCTTCCTCTTCCCTCTCCTCTTGTTGATGTGTAAATACGGCGAATCCTGTATGGGGCGGAATGCCCTAAATAAAGGCTTTTGTTGTTGTTGTTGTTGTTGCATATAGGTAATAGTAGTATATTCACTGTGATAAATTCATGTGAATATCAAGCTGCACTTAAAATCATCATTATGTAGCTAGATCATACCTTGTGTATTTATTAGAACAATTACATAAATAAGTAATGAAATGATCTCCAAAGACATATCAGAACGGATGTTAGAGAATCTGAATTGAAGTGAATAATCAAGCATTCAAAATTTCGTCGAAAGGTTTTTATAATTAAAGTTGCATCTAGTGTGTGCCTTCTCCTAGATGATTTAAGTCATTTGAAGTACAATACTAAATCATTAACTTAGGCACAATGACTAAGGTATGCCTAACTCTATATTTAAAAAATACACGGAATTGTTCTACAATGTTTCTGTAAAAATTTCGGGAATCCTCTACGAAGTTATCAGTTCCTGACTTTTTCCATTAAATATCTATCAATTTAACGTGATTTTTGTACTCTTCAGTGTATCGTTATCAATATTTATTTATTATTTGATGGAACAAAATGCTTATTAAATGTATAAATTTGATCCCTCCCATGAACTACCATTTTCTCGAATATATCTAAAGTTAAGAGAGAAATAAATAACACCTGAAGAGTCTCTATCACACACACACTTTGTAATTGTAAATATAATTATTTTATGCTTAGACAAATATGTTATTCACTTATAATAGTTGTCAACCGATTATTAAAATTAATATTCAGCGGATATAATAAATATATATTCTTTCAAGGAATTGTGAGTGTATGTGCACATTAGATTTTAATGTGATGATATCTAGATTTTTACCTAGAGCTTGATAAACATAACACGGTAGGTCACTAAGTAACTGTTTTAGAGATAAATGGAGTGGCTAAAACAAGTTGTTGTCACCATGTGCTGACGTTTATTAAACGCGCACGTGCCAGATTTCGCACTGATTATGGGATTGTTTTTACTTAGCAGTTATTTCAGTTACTCATCTTACCTTGTTCAGGCTAAGATGGGTAAAATACAGTATCATTTAGTGATTTGCAATTTCTTTTTGAGAGGAAAAGGTGGTAATGAAATAAAACAAAGAGGTAGTTTATGGTAACTCTTCTTCATCCAGGGTTACAGTTAGATATTGGATTAACGAATTTTAAAAGAGGTCGATCATCCCTATATTGTGAGGATCATTTAAGAGGCCTAGTACACACTAATCAGGAAGTCTGATATTTTAATGCCGCCGATCGTTTTTTTTTTTTTTTTGGAAGGAGACGGGCAATTTTGTTAACACATGGTTATCTCGTGTGTCTTCAATAAAGGTCACTGTGTATCGAATATATATTTCATAGTTATTGTCTGAATCCCGATATACCGATATATCCTGAAATATCCGAGGCCATATTTGACTCAACGCGAGAGTGGCATTTAATATTTTAAATTGAATTTGGAGATGAAAGGTTATTGGCGCCCGAAGGTGCCACAAGCGGAGGCAACTTTCAACTCCATAGCCGTGTTTGGAACAATCTAAAACTCGATTCAAATGTCTTTTTTTTTTGCGTATAGATGTCGATGAGACCTGGATTGATTATCTTATGTTGGAAACCAAGCAACAATCGGAACAATGGGTTGCTTCTGGAAATCTGCTTACAAGAATGCGGTGTCTATGATGGCCTTCCGGATGGATTTGCGGAAAAGTGACCTTTGTGGGAATTCGAAAGGTGAAAATTTCATAGACTTCTTGGATATCTATTATTGATCTATAATAGAGTGGGTTTTTAAACGTTTCGACGGGGAATTAAAGGAGACAGGACTCCAGTTGGCCATGAAAAAAATGTTTTTTCATCATGACAACGCACCAGTACATTCATTTAGAGTTGTCGCAGCCAAAATGCAAACATTGCATTAGGAATTGGTGTCTCATCCCGAGTATTTACCCGACCTTGTCCCGTGGATTCTACTTGTTTCCAAACCATGAAGAATTGGCTAGCGGGAAATAAATTTGGTTGAAATGAGGAATCACCGCCGAGTCATATTTTGGAGATCCCGACTATTTCTATTTTTGGAGGGATCGAAAAAATGGAAGACACTTTGTTAAGTAGATATCTTTAAAAGGAGGCTACGTTAAAATATTCATTTTCAAATAAGGTTTTCTTCCGAATACTAGTATTTATTTAACATTTCTCGTATTCGAAATCTACCAATAACTCTAGCAGCAATGTTAACCACAATGTATACATGTGTATATCTCTCTGCAAACAATAGTTCACATAATCTCATAACTATTTCTGAGTGAAACCTCAATAATTTATGTGGTTTTTGATTATTATATGAAAGATGTACGAAGGAAGTTTCATGACTCTCTTTAAAGGTATAAAACATTACCTATAAATTCTCTCATAATACATATTTAATTAATATAAATGCTGTGATAAATTACTTTTCCAGTATTTCTATACAAAATAGAAGCCTTCGAGCAAAATATTTCAAAACCTTTCCATATATAAATAAGATATTTTCCATAGTAACTGAACACGGGAAAAAGTACTTATCACCTTCCGTTCAGTGATAGTAAAGATTCATTATTGACACTTGTAAAACATTTCAAATATTTAGCGAACAACAACTTTAATGTGTAACAAATAAATCTTTTTATTGTTTATGTTCATATTCTTGTGTCAATATGAATTTGGTACATATTTATAAACAAATATATTTTAAGATTTATTTTAAAATATCTAGCTATAGAAACATAACAGAGTTATTATAATGTTGAAACCTTCTCAAATTTGTAACGATTATGTATAGAATTGACCTATGAGTAAAAAAACCTTTTGTGCCAAAATTTTAGAATGTCCGATTTTTTTCAATTCCTATATATCTTCAGCTGATTCAGATATTGGTACAATACAATAAAATCTACCATTAGAGGTTCATTCGATAATCGTCCACTTTTCAAAAATTAACAACGATTTGTTCCTATATATAATCTACCTCTGATAAACAACCAACTCAAGAAGAGGTCGAAATATTCATGTATTTAGATATAGAGTCTTATAGGAAGGTTTATGGTGAAATGAATTTCTCTCAAAAAGTTCTGCAAATCAACAAATAAAATAGAAGTTTTGCGGTAGAAAATAAAAACAGAGCACATAATAATATTCAAAAAGGCCACATTGGTTAAAACCACGTCTAAAAGTTCAGCTATATGGGCAGTCGCAAACATTTCATTGTAGTTGAACCTGATTTAAATAAGGATCTCGTAAAAAAACATTAGTCTATATATATTTAACATATTTTAACTCGTCTTAAACACGGCATACAACCGCTGGAGGTGTTTATAAAGTTCTTCGTGAATCTTTTTGATCCTCTAATACAGTTTCTGGGTGGATTCGATGGGGTAAAGCAGAGAGAGAAGTTTTAAAGACATCGATGTTGAGGGATGTCCGTTATAAACCGTGAGAAAGGAAGCTAATCAAGTGAACTTTTCAAAATAACTATCAATATGTTATCTTGGACAATTGATATAAGTTTTAGTAAGCATTGAAATAATTATCCATTAACATTTGAATATTTGAAAGAATATGTGCCTATTTACAATTTTAATTCATTTTGAAAGATATGTGTGGTCAATTATATGCCTCAGAGTCAGACATTGACTGGACATTATTCAAAATTCTGGTGCTGAAAAAACTTGATTGCAAAATTGGAATATAAACGTCCATAAAGACTGGCACTAATTCTTACATATTCATCTAAACTTGTTCCTTGCTGTTTGCGAATTTTCCTACAATAAAGAAAATAATTGCGGGACCTTCGTTTCAACACTTAGATCAATCAGTATATTCCCGCAGTTTGCTTTGTTTAAAGTTCCCTAGTTCCTTTGATATATAAATGTCTTAAAATAATTTAATATTGTTTAAATACGCAAGCAGAAGATATTCCTTTGAAGGGTTGTATTATCAGAAATATTTGTGATATAGTAGGTTTCATTTTTTGCACAAACTCAAATAAAAAGCAAATACAAAAACAACTATCACATGTGGAGTGAACGCTGAGCTACAAAATGATGTCTTACCAAGCACTCTATTTCGCTTTTTAATGAGAGAAATTTGATTCTCATCTTATAACTACAGTAGAACTTCCCATCCATGCGATTCGCTCAAAACCATGCATACTCCTGGTGCTTCCTGAAGGTTGCCGTTTATAGGAAGTGATATTAGTCAAGACCCCACAAGTCGTTTTTTATTTTATAAAAGGGATCGAATGTGAGATGGTTGTTAATCAGAAGGGCCGCTCATATCATTATTATACTTTCATTTTAGGTCAAATTCTTACTTAGAAACTTACTTCAATATCTCACCATACTCCATGAATTATTATGTAGATTATTGTAGATTTTTTTTCTTCGATAGCTTTTTTTTCATTTTGTTGAAACAAAAGAATTTGACAAATATGAATTCATATATTATTTATGTAAGCGAGACGTCGTATATACATACGCATTTATTGATTTGACTGTGTGTGTGTAGTTCAACTATATCATACATTCCATGGTGATTCCATCTGGCAATGAACACACACCTTTTAGAATCTAATATTCAGAAGATCTTATATCTCCCATTTTTAAAGGATACTACTTCAAGAACATTTGGTAAACATACAATTTAAATAAATTAGACAACTTTATGAAATAATTCTAAATTAAATATAAGTCTTCAGCGACCCAATCTGTATATAAGAAAGGTAACTAGTATTTAGAACGATAAAACAAAAAAAAAACTTTTTACTGACCTTAATGCGATGGAAAAGTTATTGAGAGGGCCTGACAGATAAATGGTGCTAAATAAGTCTAATATAATTGTTCTGAAAAAAATTGAACAATCGTAAAAATACCAAACTCTTTAGTTATCCCCTCAATTATGAGCGTTTAAAATAGTAAAGGATTATCAAGAAATGTTCGCTTCATTAATATGCAGATTGACAAATTGAAATAACCTTGAAATGTCAAAACAGATTATGTGAGAGGTAAAAAAATGGCAAACACAAAAGAAATTCTTCGACACAGTTATTAATGGCATAATTATTGAAATTATCAAAACAAGACCTAATCCAAATAATTTAATAGTGTGTGACGTTTCGGCAACAGCATTGTTACCATCATTCAACAAGTGGTAACAATGCTGTTACCAAAACGTCAAACACTATTAAATTATTTAGATTAGGTCTTCTTGTAGCTATAATCTATAATCCAAATTGTGCTTCATCATTATTGAAATTATCATTTAAAATAATTTTTAAAATTTTACATTAAAAAAAATGCAATTGAGATCATCTAAAAATGCAATGTTCACAAACGATATGAAAAGTCTAAAAGATAAATTTCAAGACCAATGCACAATAAATGTGCAGAAGATATGTATTGTGTGGTATGTGTACTTTGATATGTATAGGGATATAGAAGGATTTAAAATAAAATGATTTAAAAGCGCGAATGTTTCTTTTATACATAAAACGAACTTCTACTGTCCTTACTGCGATGAAAAAATATATTGGGAGGGCTTGGCTCATCAGTGGTGAACCCTCCCAGCGGTTTCGCCAATTTAATCCACCAGACCGCTTCTCAGAGCTCTAATACTGTATTGGATCATTCTGCTTTTATATGCTACACTGAAGGATGGAATCTTAGAAATGGTTTTCAAGTAAACTATGGACATAAGCTTATAGGACAGTAGAATTACATTCAAATATTTGCTTCGAGCAATGCTCTTCAGCAAACTATAAAGACAAGGCCAGTTAGGAACAAATTAACACAAAGCAATAACGCGCCATCTTTACAATTTATTATGAAAGCGCTGAAAGAAAAAAGAAAGGAAATAAAAATTTGGGTTGCTGAAATTAAAGTCATTAGAATTATACAGACATACGAGGTGTGTTCAAAAGGTATCGCGACTTTTGAATTTTCGCGGGTTACGTACGAGTACTTTAAATGTTACACATAGGCTGAATCCTGTTGTGAATTATCTACCTCAGCTTTATAGAAAAGAGTTTTGTAAAGTATATTTAAACCATGACAGGGTGGCATTTAAAATAGTTCTATTTAACTAAAGATTAACTTGGATCAATGAAAGACTAATTGGATTTTTATTATTCAGAGCTATATTTGAGCAAAACAAATATCAAACATAAACTAAAAACTCTTAATTCTTCTCATAAAGTTATCGAACAAAATATATAAAATGAATAAAAAAGGTTTATTCAGAATTGAAAAGATGATTCCAGGTCAAATATCTCAACAATTGCGATCATTGTTGAGAATACAAAATATATATTCATAGTCGTTTTTAAATGTAAAGTTCTGAAAATTATTATTGTTCAAATCATAAGGAAAATTTACTCTCTAATCCTCGTAAAAAAATCTATATAAGAATGTAATATACGTCTTTATTTTACATGTGTAGAGGCATAGGCGCAAAAGTAATGATAACATAATTCCCCTACGTTTTCATACTATGGTACTGTCTTTTACTACGGATAAGTACAGGCATTCTATGTTATATTTTCGTAAATGGATACAATGATTTAATTCAATAACTTAAAAAAAAACGTCGGTCGACGAGTGGGTAACACCCTCGATTCCCGACAGTCATGAACCGGGATTGATTCCCGTGTTAACATTTTGTTTAATATATGAATAACTTTCACATATTATTTATTGTTGCAAATATCATAAACCAGGTTGCTTTTTTTGAGCGGTACCTAATAAAGTGATTTTGGAACCGAACCGAAGTGCAACGCTCTGGCTTCCCTTCAGTCACGCATTAATCTAATCAATAACTTAATCCTCTGTATCAAACATCAAACTTCCAAGGATAAGTTTCTTTTATTCCGTGAAGTTATGATCTTATTCCAATCCTTAATATTAAAAGACCCTATCCCGTTCTCATCTAAAGTTTGATTGAGGAAACTCAATATAGGATGAACCAGAACATAAGGCTGCTATTTCAATATTTGGTGTCGTTATCGAAAACAACCAAAGAAATTATATGCAATATACCTCCCATATTCTACTAAAAAGTAACTTATCTCTGAAAGCCTGATGTATAAACATTGATTCAATGTTTTCTTTTAGTTGTTACTATAACACAAGATGGTATTAAGGATATAAGTGTACCTTTGAATATGTAGGAGAGTTTATTTAAGGTTTTGTGACCAACGGTGTGTAATATACATAGAATAGATAAACAATTTGAACTACTTCAACAGATATTGGCTGTTGGTTGAATATTTATAATTGATATCACGATAAAAATGTAACAATAAAATAGTTATATAAATTTTTATTTCGTAAATAAATATTGTTATGAAGATGTGTTACATAGACAAACTGTACGATTTGGATATTCTTTAGAACATTGAGAAATTCTTAAAGATAAAATACTTCTATACGATTCAAATTTGTTTGCATTGATTGAAATCGTTTTTATATTGTTCGAAGTATGTCATACAATAGATTAATCCGTATATATCTTCAAAATCACCAGAAAAATACAAAGTAATGCCTTTTTGTGGAAACTAGGGTATAGGTTTATAAGAAAAAAATAACTAGGAGAACATATGGCCTTGAGTCCAATGGAGCAGCCATTTATTAACCCCAATAACCCACTGTGACTCAACATGGCGTCACCCTTCTTTATCAATTTATCTTCCTCGTCTTAAGTCATTGGCTCTGAAGTAGCATACATTTCAAGAAACTTTAAGAACCACTGACTTTTATTTTTCACTTTTGCGACCCATCTGAGAATGACTCTGTTCTATATATTAAATTTTCGATATTTTCAGGTAGCTTTCCTTTTCTCTTATATATAGAATATATATTATAATAATTATTCATATACACTTTTTTATTTTCTTAATTCTCAGAGCGATAGAGTTTTTTTTAATGAGTTCAAAGCAATAACTAAATTAGCATTGTCTGTTTATAAAAACGGTAATGTTTTGAGGATTGATATCTTAAATTTATTTCAAACTCCCCCCTCCCATGTAAACTATTGGTATATTTGATGACGTTTATACAGTTCTAGTGATAAGAATATTTAATGTGTTTTGGATTTAATATTATTTAACAGGATTATACGCTAATTTTTTATTATTTTTTTTGCTTATCCGTAGTACATGTGGTACAGGCCATGATAATCATGGTGGGTAGAAGTAGGCGACTGCTTTTACTGTAAGTGCAGTCGCCTAAATTGAATTTATGTAGTGTCTGTAAGAGCAAGAAATTTAAGACAGCGCAAAATAGAAAATATTAATATACAGAATAGATTTATATATTAAAAATTAAACACTCATATAAGTTTAAAACATATTAAATCTAAATAATCAGTACTTTTTTAAAGGTAGCAATAAGTCGCAGAGATATTCGAGATAAAAAGAAAGAACGTTTTTTTTTAAATGCTCTATTTTCTTTTAAAAATACTTTAAACACTTTTAATCCATACCATTTCCAAATAGGTAATTCAATAGTAGAGAATTTAGGTAACTATCCCGTACTCAGGGTAGAGTTGATGGCAAAAAATATATAAAACATGTATGGCGCAAAAAGAAGTATTACCAAAACCTCAAACCAACAACACCTTAAGAAAGACATAGTGATGATATATATATAATACTAAATAAATATATTAGAGTTTAAAACAATAATTAAGACGAAAAATATGTAAAAATATAAATAAGTAAAATACATATATTACTATTTATTATGGCAAAAATTATGTTACCAACGTTTCATATGTATTTTCACTTATTTGCATTAGACCTTTGATTATGATATTTGAATTTTGTATTTAAAATAGAATATTGGACTGTGTTCTTATCCCAAGTATACATAGTACATTGGTGAATAAATATATCATGTATGCATTTATCTCTTTTTGTATCTCTATTTTGTATATCTAGCTTTGCGCAGAGGCGATGTCGTAGCCAAGGAAGTTCTCCCGAGGCGCGATTGTTGCTTTTAGTATATTCATTTGTACTTTTGTATATGATACTGAGGCATAGTACAGGCCATGATATTCATGGTGGATAGGTTCATGGGATTACTTGAACTCTTCAAGTACTGAACACACACAACACAACACACAAATATAGACATCTAGAAGTAAAGTTTTACTTTGTTTGGATTCTTGTACTCACTGGCGAGGTCGAACTTGTGCAAGAACCGAAGGCCATCAGCCTGACATAAATGCTCAATCAGTATTCATACCAAGCAATCCAGAACTGGACTAGCCGCTCCGCAAACTTGCCTGAATATTAACCTAAATATCGCCAAGCCATGAAGGTGTACTAGTGAAGTGCAACAATTTCTACTGGCATTTTTTTAATTATTGATTTTTTAAGCATATGTATATAGCATGTCCCTTCTTCATATTGTCATTCAATGCATTACTAGTTTAAATGTTAGTAGTTTGTACTCTTACAACGAGGACTGAGTTGTTGTTTAGGGGTTTGAGAAACCCATATTTTGCTCAAATAGACTTTAGTTCAAATTTTATATTATTAAAGGAATAAGGTACGTAGAGATAAAATTTGATATATGTAAAAAAAGAAACACATTGCCAAAAAATTAAAAACCGCTGAGAGGGTTGGTTCACAACTGATGAGCCAAGCCCTCTCATTCAATAACTTTCATCATCGTTTTTTTTTTCTGAATAAGCAATCCCCTACTGCCCCCTTACTGCAATAATAAAATATTGAGAGGGACTGTAAGGGACCCCACCAATATTATTCTATAATTGGAGTGAGGGCAATAGAGAATTGATATTTTCAAAAGGAAAACACAATCGAGCATGAGTTTAATTTTGAATATAACTGGGAACAAATAGGCAAAAATAGAGAAAATCCAAAATTTTACTTCAACATGATACTCATTAGATATAGCTCTAATAGTTTGTCCACCTTTTATAAAGTGAAATACTTCTTTTAAAATTTTTTAACGATACTAAGGTAGATTTTGTTGTAAGGACGACATTGGACTTTACATGTCTAAATAAAATCAGCAATAAATATTGTATTTGACTAATAAAGCACATTAAAGTAATATTTTTACGCCTTTTCATAATGTTTTATATTTATTTTTTGCTGATGAATAAAAATATTTTGTCGAAACTTCAAGTAAAAACTCTTCTAGCGCCAAAGTTGAAATAACATTCAAGAACTATGAATGCCGGCCAGAGGCCACCTTTATCTTCAAGACCTTAAGCAAATGTAGTTGATAGATGGAAGGAAATCTAAATCATCAGAATATTTAAGTCTATCCTTGCATCCAGTCATACTATGCAACTAAATATATATCCTGACATATCGCCGTTTTGTTTCCATCGTCGTTCGAACTTCGATTCAATTTCCTTCTTGGTATTGACATTTCTAAAAATATGATTTCATGCTATAAAAGAGGCGACAATTAGAGCTATATCTGGAGAATATAATTCTTGGCTAAATGTTAAGATTATATTTCTGTATATTCGTTAAAGCGCTAATATATTTTTATGTACGAATTCTGAAAGCGTGGGGCATATAAAAAATCCAAGTTAGATTTATGCTCCGACATTATAAAGAAACCCGATGTACACAATTTGAATACCTATCTGAATTAAGACCTACCGGATATGAGACCAGGCCGAATTTAAGACCATGATCATCCAGTCTCAAGGTTCCAATTTGTGGGTATTAAACCTAATAGGAAATAAGACCTATATATATAATAAATATATTATTATAATAATAACTGAATATACTAAATGTATTGTCGTGAAATAATAAAATAAAATGTGTGTAGTAGTGTATATTATTGTAGTATAACCTTAATAACATTCTTTTATAAAAGTATAAACGATATTTTTGGGAACTGTGATAATGATGACGACCTAATATAACCGAATTGAATACCGAACATTTTTACTCCCCACGATTGGTTTTAAATCGAAATTCGATTGCAATAATTACAATTATAACTTGAAAGAGTATGACCGATTATATTGGCTTTGTTAACATCTTATAACGCGATATGCCAAACTCAGGGATCAATATAACTGATATTTAAGTTATCTTAAGAAATAATTACATTTCTCTCTCTATTTTTTATATTCAATTTTGTATTTAAGCTTATTTAATCTTAACGCTATAATAAAGGTAGTTTCAATCTCTCTCTAAATAAAGTACAGAATGGCAATCAGAATGTGTGGCAATCAGAAAGTATAAAGGAGAGAAATATAATCTTGGCGTGAGTCCATGGAGATCGCTGAAGGAGAGGAGACAGCAGTAGATGGGTTGAGGGGCCAGATTTCAACAAAGAAGAACCACGGGCGGGGGCCAGGGTTGGTTGACCCCCCTTTTTTTCCTTTTTCTTTTTTTCTATTTCCTTATATATTATAATCTGGATGAATAGAGTGAAAATAGAGCTTTTCCATTGGTGGAACCACTCAGGTATGCGGCTACCGTCGACTTTTTTATTAATATTTTCTTTCGACATAAAACGTAAGATATTTCGCTACTGTTTTTTTTTTTTACCATATTTATTGCCAGGAATGTGAGACCATAGTATAAAAGCATGTATAATTCGATTCTCCTTGAGGTGGTCTCTCTTTGTGCGTGGAAGTTGTGTATTAGATCTCACTTTTTTTAAATTACAAAAATACTCGCTATGTGAGTCTTAAAGGATTGGTTCTAATAATAAAACTAACTTCTATTTTTCTTTTACGATATTTTAAAGTGTGAGTTGAAATAAAATAGCCTATAAACGATATTTTAAAATATTAAACTTCATATTAAAATTTTTCTGAGATGTTTGCAAACTCTTCCTGCTTTTGATAACGTTTAGTTTAGGTGTCTATTTGTAACTATTCTTAAGTTGTTTAACAGATTATTAAAACCTGAAATATAAGGAGTTTAACAACTATTTTATTAATGAAATTATAGTAGATCCTTTCAAGCCATCTGATGATAAGCTACAACTTTTAAAATTTAGAAGTGAACAATCTAATTCAACCTCCAATAAACGATCACCTCCTGAAGAGACCATCAGGTTAATTGATGATTCAAATACTCATGAGAGGTTTGTAGTATATTCCCGGTTCACAATTTATATAAAATATCAAAAATGAATTATTTTCGTATTAAACCATAGAGATGAAAATTTTGCTGGAAGTAAATGGATCTATTAAAATATAGGTCGCCTTTAGTAAAAAAATATTGACCAGAGATTTGGGCTACCCACTCAACCAGCTAAACACTTCTATGGCAGTGTGAATATTTCATTTTATCCCTTGTGGATCTCATGGAATAAAGTCCACTATGGACTGACGAGGGCAATTAGTTCGAAACCATGGTCTCCAGGTAAAGTTTCCCAGTTTGCCAAAGCTTGTATCTTTGTCAATGACCTGACTCCGCTATTTTGCGGATATGGTGCTTAGTTTTAGCATATATTTTGTGGGATAGACTACCTTTATTTTATAAAGACATCAATTGTGGAAATATCGTACAGAAAAATAAATAACTCTCACTCATATTACATATTTTTTTTAAAGATAAATTTCTCCATCGAATTAAATTGAAATATTAAAAAATATATATATTTAAGGCTTTTTTTTATTTGATCAAAAAATGCCAATAGGCAGGGAAAAAAGAATAAAGATTTCAAATATATATTAAAGATGTGTGTGCGTTTCGCTTTGTATACTTTTTATCTCACAATAGATGTTATTAATTGAAAGTTAAAATTTTGGAAATCTATCAAAATTTGTTTTTTTTGTCGAATAAAACACGTAAAAGCTAGTAAAGTTTTTCCTCTAATTTATTTATTTTTCTAACAGACAAACAGAGAGAACGAGATAGACAGACAGAGAATCAAGTTAAATAAAGCTTTTAATATTTATATATATATATATAGCATTTGTCTACCATTTCCTAACCAACTTGAACTTCTCCATTACATATTTTTAATAAAAATTTAATCTGTTTTGTTTAAAGATAATATATCAGTGATATATTATTACTTTACTCTGTTTTGATTCGAAACGAATCGAACATTTTTATCATCTTCTTGTATACAACAAAATGTTTGTTATATAATGTGCACGTGTGCAAGAATTGTAAAAAGAATAAAATAATTATAGTAGCATAAAAATGGTGTATCCTTCATTTATCTTTAAATATATCTAAATATATATAAAGTGCAATTTCTTATAAAATAACTTTCACTATTAATATTCAACCTATAATAGAAACATATCAGTATTATTTTAACATTAATAAAATAGGTGAATATACATTTCAAATTGTTTTTGGGTTTTCATGACTAATAACTTTATAAACCTAATCTCAAGATAATATATAAATGTAAAGAGACGTTTTATTGTTCCTAAATATCCTAAATTATAATTACTATTTGGAGAGAGAGAAACAAAAATTAAATTAATTTATAAAATAAAAAGTAGATGTTCTATCGTCGAAAATTATACATACATTATTTTTATTTAAATTAAAATAAGAGAGAATATTCTTTCTTTTTTTTCTAATAGGATTAGAATTTTAAGTATTCAAAATGTACTTTTGGGAAAATAAACTCTCTCCTTTTAAAAATATTCTGCTTGAAAACTATACACAATTTACAATTAAAAAGAAAAATATTGAAGAAAACATTAGATTATCAATCAGCTATATTATTAGTTGATTTTGTTAAAAAAAAAACATTATTTGAAGATACTTTTATTTAGTTAAGACTATTTATTATAAAATATTGAAGTGATATCTGTTTGAGGTGATAAAATAATCCGAAAATACACTTTTTTGTAACTCCCATATTCTCATGACTTTAGAACATTAGAATCATATTTGGACATTGGAAGAAAAAAATTAAATTACCAAAAAATGGGTGAAGGTTAGAGATAGAATTGATGTTTAGGTATTAACAAATCAACACATTTACTTTTTTCTGCTGGATTTCCACTTAGTTTCTATATTTTCGGGATAATAAACCTCTAAGTTTTTATAGTTTAGATAATAAAATACATGGAGTTTTAACATTTATTTCATACACACATGTTTATTATTGTGTTTTTCCATTTTTCAGGTATGAGAGGTTACAAATTTTAGACTGCTACATTTGCTGGGAGCAAGAAATTTACATTGTTTATCTGGGATCATTTTTTCATATAGAGAATTTAAACCATTTTTACATACCTTTAAACGAATCATGGATGGCTTCCAGAACTAAAAATGATCTATAACGGGGTATGGACTTTATTAAGACAATAATAAATGATGAAATAATAAAATATTTCAACCATTTTCTTAATATATAAAAAAAAGCAGCCTGTTTAAATGCTAAAAGGATATAAAGGATCTTAACCATATTTAGCAATATTCGTAAAATGAAATTTTAACTCTATGATCCAATTTTAGAGGTCTTTGGTTAAATGTAAGACGTTTTCCGCTAAGTAGGGCATCCCTTTAAGGGTGAAGACTTGGGACAAAGCGGTTGTTAAAGAGACGTTTTATTGTTCCTAAATATCCTATATTATAATTACTATTTTGAGAGAGAGATATTTATTATTATTATATTCAATTAATTTATAAAATAAAGTAGATGCTATATCGCCAAATTATACATAAATTATTTTTATTTAAATTAAAATAAGAGAGAATATTCTTTCTTTTTTTCTAATAGGATTAGAAATTTAAGTATTCAAAATGTACTTTTCTGATTAAAAAAAGAGAGAGGGAAGATGAAAGTAATTTAAATAGGAGTAAACACACCCCACTCCCTCAATGGTGCTTCATAGATTTGCCCCATAAATCATCCACTCGTGAGGCGTTGACCTCCACCAATGGGAGGCCTTCCCGCCAAATATTTGGCCAGCGTTGCTAGCCAATGCATACATAATCTCATCGACGGTGGGAAAACCAATATTCTCTTTTTTTTTTTTTTTTTTTGCGGGAGACTTTTTATATATATCAGTGACTTTATAAACAATTATTCTTGGAAATAATCAAATAAGCAAATTTACAATAGAAAATATTTAAATAGCGGGTTAAACAAATTTTATTTGTACAATCCATTGTGTGTTCTTTATGTACTTTTTCACAATCGATTTACATTCATTTACATTTTGAATTGATTATAGAAAGCGTAAAATTTGTTTTAGAGAATTTCAAACGCATAATTTTAGAACAAATCAGCTGAATTTTATTTAAGACATTTTGTGATGTTCTGAATTGACGTTTTACAACGAATGAAATTCTTAATATTTTCAAAGTGTTTCTTTTTATAAATTTTCATACTTTGTGAGAGAGAAATAGCACCTAAAATCTATTTACAAAACTAAATTACTATTTCAATATTAATTCATCATATTTTATAACTATATTTTGTAATTTCATTTCAAACTTTACATCTTTTTTGTATAGTTCTATTCTGAATATTAAATGAGAGATGATTTTAAAAAAAGAATAAAATTATTTTAACAATTGATATCATTGTCAATTACTTTTATGTGTGTAGGCTCCACCCCTTATTTAAATACTTTTGCATTCGTTTAACACAAATGTTCATTAAATTGATTATAATAGGCGTAAAAAACATTTTTCCATATATTTTAACATTTTATTGTAGAACAAATAAAAAATATATATTAAAAGCGATTTTTTCTTTATTATCTATACATTTGGGGGGTTCATTGCTTTAAAAATCAAAAGAATTCAATAAAATAATTGTTGTTGTCGTGTCCAATGAAGAGCCTCAGTTATCTCCATACATCTCTATCACAGCAGTCGCAATGTCCTCATTTTGGGTGTATAAAACTGCTGTTCTGGGTCCATGTAAATTTACCTAACAACAGTTTTATAAAGAGTACATTTTAATATTACATAATTGATTGTAATTAAATGATTTATAACACATTTTTTTTATTCAATAGATCTTTTTTTTCCAGTATGTGAAAGATAGTGAAAATCAAACAATCAACTAAAAAATGCATCGTACAAGATTTTATACATAGCTCTTTAAACTTTACAGGTATAATTGAAGATATTAGTTTATTATATATATTCATTTAAGTGTAAAAATAATAAAAACTGGGTTTAAAACACTAAGAAATCTCTCAAGCCTGCCAAAGGCTCTATGTTAAGTTGAAGTGCTCAATATGAGAATGCCTATTAGAAACATTATTGGAGCTTTTCAATGTAATTCAGTTATGTATAACCGGTCTGTACTGCTCTAACCTATGATATAAAACCTATTTTATCCCGATAATAAAGAACGAATATCCTTAAAATAGGTTTGCCCTTTGTCTTATCAATTGAAGCATCTTGCGCTTTACTACTAATAATAATCCACTAGAATATAATAAATGTACTTATTTAATACATACGGTAGGCATTACAGTTATATTTCTTAGCAATTAATATAAATATATAATAATTTTATATAAAAAACAACACGAGGGACATTTATATGATGATAAGATGTACATAAAATATTATTATTTATTTAGATTATCACACCAATATATAACGTTTTCACAATTACTTATTTTTCTCAATTACTATAAACTAACCTCAGACACAATGCTAGAATTTACTTTGAGCGTCATGTGTACATTCATGTTTTATATAGCATTTTTGGGACTCGTGGAATTTGAAGTCAATATATCTACCATTTCATATTTATATACGCTCTGGTAACTGCTACACAAATAATAAAAACTTTGCCAAATAAAAAATCCT
Source organism: Cordylochernes scorpioides (assembly GCA_030710605.1). Classification (NCBI taxonomy): domain Eukaryota; kingdom Metazoa; phylum Arthropoda; class Arachnida; order Pseudoscorpiones; family Chernetidae; genus Cordylochernes; species Cordylochernes scorpioides. The sequence goes on along the minus strand of CP092863.1, from coordinate 49,252,518 downwards.
ATGTTTTTAAAAATCTTCAAAACCAAATTTTAAAACATTTATATTTTGCCTAGCTAACATTAGGTCAGCTTAATAAAATTATTATCTTATATTTACGACGAAAAAACATTCAAATGCACATTCTTTAAATGACAAATGTTATTCTTATTCAGAGCTATATAAAGGAACAATTCATAAGGTTCAACATCAAGTACATTGCCTGCGAATTAAAACAAGCCAACAATTACATTAAAAATATATTTACTCTAAATTCTCCACTCTTTCAGGCTATTTTCAACAGTTTGTATAATGTTTCATGCAGCTTTGTTCACATTTCAGACACGGCCCTGAGAAAGGCAAAACAAGAAAAGAAGATGAGGAAAGAAGAGAGTTGATAGATGGGCCAAGACACCATCATAATTGGAAGCAAGCGTGAGTTACGTGGCATTCAGCCACAGTTGTTTATGGGCAGTCTTTGTAATTTCTGGAAATTTCGAAGTAATCGCACCACGCGCGGTAATTCCTGCCCAAGTACAATCATGAGAAATAAGCACCTCCCTCTTCTTTTCTTTTTTCTAATATCCTCAGGCTTTTGTTTTCCAATTTATGATGGTCGGTAAGTTACAGTAGTCGTGAAACAGCATTATTATTAAACGAAAGAGAAGCAAAAATTATAATAGATAGAAGTCCTAAGAGATGAGAAGATGGAACATAAACAGACAAAGATATTTTTACTGACTTGCTGACAAGCTATGTCTGGTCTTTCAAGAGAGATGTACCAGAATTCGGTCAACTTGTCTTGCTGACAGCAAGGTCTACTTCTGGATTTATATCTCCACGGAACATATTAACTCTATTTGAAACTCCAGAAATTCACGACGTCCTACTTTCTATTTTAAAATATAAATCATAATTCACAACTCTCATATGAATAAAATCGTTTCCGTTAGTGAAATTATTGATTTACACACTAAAGAAAACCTTTTGAATTGTTTAATATCATCAGAATGTTTTATTATATGAGTGCCCCTTGGAAGAGTAAATTAATTATAATTTTATGATTTCTAAACCTTATTTGCGTTAATGTGCTAATAGTACTTTAGTCTGATTTAAATTTCATAAAAAGGAAGGAAAGAATTTAATCGAAGGCCGATGTATAAATGATAAAATATTTTGTAGGGTTTCTTCTCAAATTAATCATTTATTTAAAACAATATTATAAATACATTTTTTCAAGCAAATTTATATAAAGAAAATAAAGCATTCAATTCACAAACTGAGAAGACGTACGCAAAATTACGCATACTATGATATTTTAACTTTAATAATATATAAAAAAAAGAATGAAATAAAATCTTTATAAAAGTTATAAAAATGATTTATTTATTTATTATACAAACTATTCATGAGTTCGAAAAATTCCTTTGAGAAATAAAGTATATTTTCACTATGAGAATCTTCGTTCTATTTGGGCACCGATACTTTTATCCTTGAATGAATATCAATTTATAGTGTCAATAGAGTGTCAAAATGGAAATATTTGCATTTCTATATAAGAATATTGAAAGGTCTAATTGAATATTTGAAAATATTAATGATCGAAATTATGTTAAGATTACAATTCTCTATAAGCCGCTTTGCTAAGGATCTTTCAATAAATAGTTGGAACCATTGTTTAAGAGAAATTCAAGAGAAAAACGAAGGTAACATGTCATCCCACTTTGTTAAATATGGTTTATAAATAGATAATTATATCAATTAGCTTAATGGATCTTTTTAGACTTCTAATCTTCTAATTATTCTCAGTTTCCTCGAATCACTTTCTGGAGAGTTGGAGAGGACACTGGTTTTGGTAATCAATTTACCACTTCCATTTCGGTTTTTAGGTTTAAAAATCAAATAATGTATTTACATTTATAATACAATATAATGCGGCTTATGATTGTAGAACGCTGTTTGACAATTTTACCGCAAATATTCTTTTGAACGAAAAATCGTAATTTATTTTAAGGAGAAATAACGACTATTTCTATCCTTAGGGATGAAGTATGAAAGGATGAATTGTAAAGAGTAATAATGAACGGAAAAATAAAAGTGTCCAGGAATGAGAAATTTATATAGTATAATTTCTTTAACACACACAAAGCTTTATTAAGACCACCGGTCTTATACAGATTCGCCACAGGAAGAAAGGAAGCATAGATAGAGCTCCTGTATAATTTCCTTAACTACTACTTAATAATTTTTTAATATATGGTAGATAAGATATATATTCAATGGATCCCTTTTTATATCTGGTAAATATAGGTATAGGTGATATGTATATAAGCCCAGCAGCTGTGGATTTTTTTTTTTTCAAATCTTCCCACCAGAACTGCTTATATCTATCCGCATTGTTATAACCAAAACACAGGTTGACGAGGACAAAATATTTTTGTCGAAACGTCGAGACAATAAAAAATATTTACTGGCCGAAGTATCTTTAATTTGAAGAACAAAACACAGGTGTACGCGTGAAAATTGCCAGAGATATATAACTTAATGAACTGAAAAGTTATCTTAACGTACTTTGCCTTTAGACAAATAACTCCATATAGGTAAGTGAAAGGCACATTTTCAAATATATATATTTTACATATCGAGGAGTATTTTAAATGAGAAATTTATATTTGATGTAATAAATCACCTAGATACTTAAGTCATTTTAAAATGGTTATAAAACATTGAAAGTTCTTTGTTTTCAAATAGAAGATAATATGATAAGTAAAGCATTTCTCATGAATGATCGCCATGATACCTGAAATTTCTTGGCCTCTCCTGGAGGTATTCGTTCATTGGAAGTTCGATATAGAGCGAGTTATTTTAAGCGATCATCAGTTTTATCGCTCTTGAGGAGTTTTCCTGCATGTTCACGGTTTTATCTTTAAATCAATCACAACAATTGTATTGCCTTTTTGCCTTTTGTATTGTCTATTATAATTTGTTAATCCAGGAACTATGTTGTTACAAGCTATAAAAAGAAATGTTTATAATACATATAGATATTTTTCTGTTAATTCTTAAAATATATTTAAATGAAATCTTTCAAATGACTTTTCAAAACCATACCTTTATAACGTATGGCTAAAACATGTAAATACAGAAAACTAAATATAACATATACACATACAGGTTATTTTTCTGGTCTGAATTTACCAAAATGAGGTTGTTTCTCATTATTCATTATCACCAACGTTCTGTACTGGGATGATAAATTGGAATGTATTGTTTTAAAGCATTTTTATCAGCAGGAGATTGAGTCAGGTCTTGTCCATATTTGCCGAGCGACTGGCCCAGCATGTTCACGGCCAGAACTACTCTAGGAACGTATTTTTGTAAATATATTTATGATTATCTTTCTAAACTGAAAGATTCAAGTTCCTAATATCTATTATTGTTTCTCTTTTTTATTATTATTTTTTCTTGTATAATATGTTTATAATTGTTTCTGTTTAAAAATGTAAATCGACGCAATTATCACTAGCCGGGGTATCGCGTTTTGTGTGTTGAAATAGAATAAAATAATTAGCAGGAGAAGTACCTCTACTGGTACAGAAAACTAAATAAATCAAGATAAAATTATGTACGCTCTAAATGCAAAACAAAAAAATCAATTTTCCAGTTAGAAAGTGGCATGAATGTCGAATGAGGTTCGAACAAAGGGTTTCTATCAAGTTTAGGGAATAAATATTCATTTACATTTCATCTTTGTGTCCCAACTGGCGCCCACCCTCAGCCCATAAACTCGGCCTCGTAAACTGCCCGACCCCCCAGGGATTACCTTTCTTATAATTGGTACTTGGTTATTCAGAAATGGATTCAAAGTGAATGGATTACTTTTCTATTCATTATAAACAAATTGATTATTTTGGTTCACTTTAGACTTATGTGAAGGCGCTATGCATTTAGTTTTAAAGAATACGTAGATTTATTATGATTTGAAGCTAATTTTCTTCTATCTGATATTGCTACTGCTCTTTTTTGAAAAATAATTCACAATTTGACAATTAGAAAAAACAAAAGGCGCTATATTTATATTATAAATAAATCTATGATGATAAATAAATACACTGGTGTCCAAAAAATAAGAAACTTTTGTTTTTTAATGATGTTTTAAAATATACAACGCTAAAAGCTAAAAGTAATTTAATTAGATATTTTAAGTCGTAGAATTTATTTATCGCAACCATTCAATTCGGTAAAATTGAAAATATGCACATTTTTGCTTGTCTTTATAAGTGTGTTATTTGGCGTGTCGTTTACCCCATCTAATAATTGACCAATCATAATTTTATTTAATCCTTAGTTAATTATGAGTTTACGAAAAATTTAGCAGATGATTTAAAATGGAGAGCTGTTGGAAGAATGGAGGCAGGGAAATCACAAGTTGAAGTAGAAAAATGGCTAAATGTGAATAAATCTGTGGTCAGCAAAACATGGAAACAGTTCAATGAGACAGGAACCATCAAAAGAAAAGAAGGTTCTGGTAGAAAAAGAAAAACAGCTACCTCTGAAGACCGTTATCTGGTCGTAACTGCCAAGCGCCATAGGGAGATGACAGCTATTCAACTCTCTAATGAACTCTCAAGTGCTACTGGAACGAGAATTTCAAGACAAACTGTTTACCGAAGGCTTCACGAAGGTTCTCTTTATGCAAGACGACCAATGGTCTGTATCCCTTTAACCTATGCTCACAGGAGAGCCCGCTTGAATTGGTGCTTGGAACATCACGCCTGGACTCATGATCAGTGGGCCAATGTTCTCTTCAGTGACGAGTCAAGATTTAGTTTAAACACAGATTGTCGACGAGTTTTCATCTGGAGGGAGCCTGGAACCCGCTATCATCCCAGTAACATCAGGGAAATATACAGTTTTAGAGGGGGCAGTCTCTTAGTCTGGGCTGGCATCAGTTCTAGCAGACGCACACCCCTCCACATTTTTTCTGGGGGCACTTTAACTGCCCAAAGGTACAGGGACGAGATCCTTGAGCCCTATCTAAGACCTTATAGAGATCAAATTGGTAACAATTTAATTTTTATGGACGATAATGCTCGTCCGCATAGGGCTAGGCTAGTCAATGAATATCTCCAGAGTGAGAATATTCGAAGGATGGATTGGCCAGCCAGATCTCCGGACCTGAATCCAATAGAGCATGTGTGGGATGCTCTAGGGAGGCGTATTGGAGCTCGTCACCCCTCTTCAAGAACCCTCGTTGAGCTAAGAACTGCTCTATTGGAGGAGTGGGGTTTACTACCCCTGGACCTCCTCCAAAGCCTGGTAAACAGTATGAGGGCTCGCTGTGAGACCTTGATAGCTGTTAGAGGTGATCATACTCCCTATTGATATCTTATTCCTTTAAGATCTGGAACCTTAGCTTTGGGCATGTTGGTAATAATTTGCATATTTCATAATTTCATTTTTTTAAATTTTCATATAGCTAGTCAAATTCTCCATAGTTTAAACTATTTGTTTACTAAATTTTATATTTGTTAATAAATTAGATTTTGAGAAATTTCAATATTGGTTAAGTTTCTTATTTTTTGGACACCAGTGTAAATAACAAGTCAATGACAATACTCTGTTGCCAATACACAAACCTCCCTTTTTCAAAATGAAATTTTCTACTGTTTTTAACTGCGATTTTTAAATATAATATCCACACACACAAAGCTTTATTAAGACCAGCGGTCTTATACAGGTTCTACACAGGAAGAATAAATCTATATCTAATATTGCATTTGGAGATATTCTGCTTAAACATGGCGTCATTTCCCAGCATGCCTTCCGAGAATTATCACAGCGTGGCCAGTTTATAGGAGAGGTTAGCTTTATACGTGACATCGGCGGTTGTTTGGTTATTGGAATTTAATTCTTACTCATAGCAGCATCAGTTTTATTGTTTAATTGTCCGACTATTCGGTATTCTATAGGAATTCTTGGTGAAAGTAATTTGATGAAATATATGTACATACGCTTTGAGAACAATAGAAATGTTTACTTGCATCGAATACTGATCTTCCGCTAAAACAATTCGCAAACACAAGCCAGTATTTATATGATTAAGTTATGTGTGTTGTAAATTGATATATTCATACACGAATAAAATATACATTACTAATATTATATACATATCATACACACTACCAACCACCATCTAGAAGCTCAATATAGAGAATATAAGGATTAGTATTAAGCACCGTATTAGGGTTTTACTGTTGTTTCTTTGTGATACAAGGAATTATTTTATTGATTAGTAATAATAATAATACATTTTTGTTAAAGGGATATTGGTTAGGCAAATATTTATTCAGACAGAACCCATGCGAAATCAGAACACTTGTCAAGTAATAAAAAATAGTATTTAAAAAAAAAATTACAAAGTTTATGTCGTCAAAATTTCAGGAGCAATTAAAAAGTTGTTGAATTTTTAAGAGGGAAAGTTTTAGTTTTAAAATTTTCACTTTCTAATATATCGGTGGTTGTATTAAGCTATATCAAACAATTGTGATGAGAATCAGTGAGTGCAGAACAGGAACCACAGCACGAGAGGACAAGATTATTGGACGTATGAATATCACTGGAGCTACAAAGAGAGAACTCTAACGCAAGAATATGTCACACAACAACATTACGTAACATGTTATCGCAGCCCCGCGGCGACATGACATTATCCATGGCCATACGTCCACTGGAGTCCCATTAGATCCTACCTCTCCACATTGTCAGTATACTTGACAGTAAACACTGTGAAGCCTGTATCCTACCTTATATCTTTCAGGTTCAAACTACTGCTAGATTTCAACAGTATAATGGACGACCGCAGGTGCCACGATCAACATTTCTTCATTGTCCAAAATGTCCCTTTATTGCCTTGTCCCACCCTTTCCCCAGTATGTCCCCCATCGAACAGGTCGATGTTTACCGAGCGACTGGCCCAGCGGCCAGAACTACTCTGGGAACATATGGAAATAGTATCGAATGACATGCCAATATCTTTTATCGTCATCCATTATACTGAATTTTAAATGACTATATATACACACCTTTTGCAAATATTTGATTCTAATGTGTTATATTTTACAGCTATTTTAACTGAGTTAAAGTGAGAGTTTGGTAGCGCACTTAATGTAAATAAATTTGCATACTCCATTTCTTCTACATACCTTTTTAAAAGATTCGCCCTATCTACATGACACTATATAGAGTACGTCGGGGGGGTTAGAGTAACTAGCATAGGTTTAACTCGTAATATAAAAGTTAATTTGAATTTGCTCATTCCGCTTATATCGGATATATTGTCGCAATATTTGATCTTTTCGCATGAAATTTTGGTAATACGTAGAGTTGTTAGTCTGGCCTGAGTAACTACCGGAGTTTCAACGCCAACCCGATTACAGACTAAATTGTACCTTTCGTTTATTCTCCATGCAAACCTTTTTACAATAATTTGACCTGCCCGGATGAAACTTTGAGAAAGTGGATATAGATATAAGTCTTGAGGGAGTCGGTGTGTCATGCAGTGTTTCTACACAAGAATATTCAATCTAGTCCAATGGCTGTTGAATTTGAATATTCTGCGGTTGGAAAATGCTAATGATATTGATGTATGAATGAATTCCTCTATCTACATTACTACTACTACTATATACATACTGGTAGTAATAATAATACATTTTTATTAAAAGGATATTGGTTGGGCAAATATTCATTCAGACAGAACCCGTGCAAAATCAGAACATTTGTCTAGTAATAAAATATAATAATTTTAAAAATATTTTACAACATTGAAGGAATGCGCCCTATTAAATACCACTACCGACCCAAATTCATCTTTAATGAAGAGTGGTCTTTAATCAGGAGATTATCTCAATATTAATAATTTCTTAGCCTTTTTGGTCAAATATATAAATGTTTAAATTCCACATAATACTTATTTTATTGATTATTAAGCGTTTGAAATCCATTATCTATTCCCTTATCTATATCTTTAAAACACTATATTGGAGAGTTTGTGTGTGTGATAAAATTTTTAAAAGCCATAATAGTGATTAAGAGTGGTCGCTATTCAGGACAATTTATAAAATAACTCTGGCGAATCGGCTTACTAGTCGCTGAAAGAGTTTAGAGGTGAGATAGAGCTTATCTCTCTCTCTTTCTCGTTAACAATATTTTAACTTCATTTGGATTTAATTTGCATATCTAAATGCTTTCTCTCTCCGGCTAGGTCAATATTTCGAATTATTCCGAAGAATCGAATAAATATGTTACAAAGAATAATATTTTAATAGACATCCAAAAAAATATCATATTATTTTTCGGTGGTAGTTAAATGTACCTCTTCGATTTTGTTTATTGCTTACTTGTTTGTAAATAAAAACTGTAGAGAAACGAGGGTCATACAATGAAATATATAATTAGGTAATAAATTATTCCATGATTTACAACTTCCAGTAGCGAAGGACTTGGACACGGTAATTAAGAAGGTTAATTTATTAGATGACGAGGATAAAAGGTATTTTTTTTTGTAACCAAGTAGAGCGCCCTTTAGTCGCATGTTTCTTCAAGAAAATTCTCTTACATTTGTTTTCAATATTTTTAAAATTAAGAATATTAGGCATATTTAGAAATTGTAAGGCGATAACGCGCCATTTATATATACAAAATTTAAGCATTAAATAACAAATATTTATTTTACATATTTTAAAAAGCCTACTACTGAATGGATAACACCTATTCCTTTTTGTTTTATATTACAGTGGAAAGAAATCTTTAGAACAAAATGCAAGAACAAAACTTTCTATTTTAGATAATAAGTAAACGTCTAAGGATAAGTATCTTTTAATTAAACGTTTTTCGAGCTTTCGGGATAACGCCCTTTTACAGGAAAATTGATATAAAATGAAACTTAACTATGCTATGGCAAGTTATATGTACATTATAAAATTGACATAATATCAGCTGTGTTTTTAACCCAATTTTAGAATTGATAAATTTACATACTAGAGCAAATTTGGTATTTAACATAGGTAAATTAGGAGCAAATAGTGTCTATGAACTAGGGTTTTTGTATATATTGTAATTGCTAGCAAAGGATTATATTCTAAATTTAAAATTGGTTTAGAACTTTCTAAAATAGAATATTATAATTTTTATTTATTAATTTGTAAATGTTAAAAAATACCGGTCTCTGATAGGAATTACTTATAGAGAGCAGAGTTACAGAACTCCCTTCTCATCTCTCTTCAAGTCTCGTGGCTAAGAGAATCAATGAGAGGACGCTACAAGATTATAAATCATATTTATCATATTCAATATATATTTTTTGTTTAATTATATGATTATGTATTTATATAGAAGACTATATGTCATTGACTAGATGATGAATATGCATTCCATTCTCTCAAAATTTCCAATGGTCTTCGAGAAAAGTGTAGAATGCCATATATGTCTCTCCTCTAGATTTAGTATTTGTTTGAAATTGTTTAAAAGAATTCTAAATTATTTGAAGTAACCCAATTATTTAATTAATTTATATATATATTTATACGAAGAGGTTGAGGATACAATTAGCATTTTAAAAGGTAGAGGAAATTAAAACGTAGAATAGATCATTATTTCTCATTTTAAAATCGCCGATATAATATTCCAATAAAGAAATTCTATAACACTATATAGCGAATTTATAAAAATCTTGGCTAGCTTCAAGTCATAACCTCAGGCCCTTACCCGAATATACATATTTACATTTTTTCTCATTTTTGTAAAAAGAATCTCTTCACTCTGAAAGAAGGAGAGACGGTTAACACTCCCCTTGTCAAGGATGGAATGCCTTTCAAAATATATTAATTTGAATAAAATGAATTGCTGATTGAGAATTAAAAGGTACATTTTATATAAAGGAAAACATATTTTAAAAAAGGATTAGCAGAAAAACTATTATTAACGAGATTCATAAAGAAAGATTCGATAAAGAACCTTGTCGCTGTTTGTGTTATGAAGAATCTCTTAATTGGAAAATGAAATAGATCAATATATATATAGATCACAATATTGAACATTGCTAATGGATACAAGGGGATGAAAGCCTTCAGAAAATTTAATTACACGACCAGATGTTATAATCTTGATTTAATAAATATGTTTTATGCATATATATTCGAATAACTTACATTTTTGTATGTTTATATTAATTCAATATTTTGCTATATTATTTTATGACTATTTATATTTTCAAATAGTTTAAATATTATAAACATCATACAAAAATAATTTCTCGGTAAAAAAGTTTACGTAGAGAGTAAGTCTTCGTTTAACACTCTATATTTTGGTGTCTTGTCACAATCTAAGCGGGATGGTATTATAAGCGAGGAAATAGAAACGTGGAAGACTGTGATAAGGGAAATTTAGCAATAAGCGGGAACGCTATAACGAAGTTGCACGGAATATCGCTAATTGTGGTTATAATAATTAAGAAGGATAATGCCGTTATAAGTAGGAAGCTGTTTGTCAGGGAGATGCCACCATTGTAGTGTAGTAAACCAATTAGGTTAGACAAAGAAGTGCTGGGATAGTCTGTGAATGATAGACAGCGGTAGAGATCACGTCGAGACAAAGACGCCAATTAAAGGAAGACTGCAGCTGGGTCCAGAGATAAAGGTCGTAAATTGGTTCCCCAGAGCTCTGCGCCGGAATACCGACTGCCTCCACTCTATGCTCTGACCTTTATTTTACTCTTCCTAAGACAGCTACAATAAAGTCTGTAGCTTAAAATGAGTATTATACTGAGATTAAATTTAAAATAGAAAGTCCCTTATTATTCTTCCTTGTTCTGAAATACAAATAAACACAAAATTTCGCAGTTTCATATGCCATCAACATAACAAATCAAATATTCAAAAACTTTTACTTAATTCATTGACCAATGAAAGCTTTGTCAACTTATACTATCAGTTCTATAGTTCTGCCAAAAAGTCGTGAATATCGATAAAAATGAAAGAGAAGATGACAAGAAGACACATAGTGATTGTTATATCTCAAAAATAAAACTACAACCTTTCGCAATGAGTTTCTTTTATTATGATCTTAGTTATAACTAACTAACAATACCGTGTATAGATGGCTACCTATTTATTTATTGCTAACCTTACTATTGTTGATTGCGAGACGAGTCCGTAGAAGACGTAGTGTCGTAATAAAAGACCTAGGTTGCTGCCAAGAAAAAACACGTGTCATAAAAAAATCTTTGTCGGTGGATGGTGGGCCTCTAAACTGTTGTTTCGGACAACCAAAACTTCTCTCTTTCTCTAGGTTCAAAACCCGCATTTAAGAAGTTTTACAAATTACTTCCAGGCTCTCTCCGACAATGGTTCAAATTTGTTGTTGTTGTTTCTTATTCCCTTGTGTAAATATTACACGAATTCCATGAGTTCATGCTCCTCGAGCTGTTTTATGATAAGCAGCGGCCTCTCCCAAAGGTCCTGTTTAGATGGTTAAAATTTAAACTCAACTAGTGAGTAAAATAACCAAACGGATCTCAAAACTTTATGTGTTTCGACACGAAATGTTTCTGATTCTGTTGATATGCAATGTTTTCACAGTACGGCGTCTATTTACCACGATTACCACGGCCAAAACTATGTTCATTTGGGTCAATTAAAGGATTGTCGGGTGAATGATTTGAATAAATATATTGTATAATACGCTCTCTATATATTAGTTCTTATGGTATTGGTTCTATTTTATACTTACCAGATATTTAGGTATTTTCAGGTTTTGTTACTCGCAGTTAATGGTCATAGGGCTTTTTTTCAATTGAATTGTTTCCATCACCCCGGTACCAACTATCTCGACTATTCAGAAAATATCGATCAAATCAAATGTGTTGGATGATAACTAGATAAAACTGTTTCTCATTTTAAAATAGAATCTCTTTATTATGAAAAAAAGAATAGATGGTTAACCCTCCCCTTGACAAGAATGGAATGCCTTTTAAAATATAAATATTTGAATAAAATGAATTGCTGATTGTTTTAAAGGTTACATTTTATATAAAGGAAACATATTTTTAAAAAGGATTAGCTGGAAAAACTATCATTAACGAGATTCATAAAGAAATGTTTCCTAGAAATGTCACCTAGTGTCTCCGATAGTGAGGTTAGTCATCATGGAACGTCTTCTCTTCTCCTCTTCGTATCACAGAATTACAAACCAGTATATTAGATTATAGAATCAGTCCTTCACTGATATAACTCTTTGAAAAATGCCTATGCGATATATATAAAATAGACTCATGGACAAAACTTAAGTTGTACCTTTTAGCATGTATATCGGGATCCAGACAATAACTCTGAAAGATATTTGAAACACAGTGTGTTGGATCGTTTTTGAAGACAACTCTCAGATTTATAAAATTAATTTATTAAACTTTAAACATTTTTAGATATAGAGAGAGAAACGAGTTAATTACCTCGTATTTAAGGCAACAAAAGAATAATCTAATTTACATACATCGTTCTAACCAGATTCAACTTGTGCAAAACAGACGTCAAAAAAAATAATAAACAAAATTAATAATAGAGGGTAAGTTACTATTTTTTATAGAGCTTTCACACTCAAATAATAATCATTTTCTTGCTTCACATTGACCTTTATTGAAGACACACGAGATAACCAAGTGTGAACAGAATTGCCTCTGTCTCTTTGAAAAAAAAAGACAACCGGAGACATAAAAGATTTTCAACTTACTTAATTTTTGTCCATTTGTGCATATATACATTACGTATATATTTACCATACTATGGTACTACATTATGTTCCCCTATCGTCAAATTCGCCAAACGACCTCAATCTCCTTACCCCCGTCGTTAATAGACACATTATTGTACTTAGACAAAATTCATGCCAAATTAAATTCACTATACCCAGACATACTTTTCACAGTAGAAAAAGAAAACAATAGTTCACTAGCCTTTTTAGACATTCAGATTACAAAACAGAATTGCAGATACATGACCAATGTTTACTATAAGCCCTCTTTCTATCCCTCCTATATACACTACACATCATACTGCCCCCTTAGCCATAAGATTAACACCGTAAAAACCTTGTCGAAACGCATTTTCACACACTGTTCTTCGCAAGAATTCAAACAAACAGAAACCCAAAAACGTAATTGATCACCTGATGAACTCTGGTTACCCCAAAAATTTCATACTCAGACACTTTTATAATCCCCAACAGCACCTTAATAGCCAAATTTATAGATCCACATGCACCATCCCATTCTCTACTCATAGTGTCAACATTTCTAGATTCCTAAAAAATAACTATGGTATCCGTACCTTTTACACCAACACCCCTAAATTAGAAACAATAGTCAGAAATCCCATAACCAGGAATAGTTTTCCCGTTACCCTACCTTTTTTCACAAACTCCGTGTACTCATTGAAATGCTCAAACTGCAATAGCATATACATAGGAGAAACAGGCAGACGAATCAAGGACAGGATGGACGAACATTACAGAAACATCAGAAATAATGAGCCCAGGTCCCTCATCGTACAACATATCAGACAAACAGGACATTATTTTAATACATCCCACCCACATGCATATTACTCTAATATCAACAGCAAATTCAAAAGATTAGTCGTCGAGGCGTTGCTCTCTTTAAAACACAATAGTATTAACCGACACATAGAGATCCCTGACGCATATAAAGCAATATTTCCATAAATAGTGTACCATAGTTGCCCACTGCCAGTTTGTTTTATTTCGGAGAGTTTCAACTTTGCAGATTTAATGAATGTATTATAGTCCAGAATCCACTTTTGATGTCCCTACTTTGCATACTCAAAACTTATAGATATATCTTATAATTATTTTTACTTACATATGTTAATTTTCCTAATTTTCTGATACATATATAAGATGCACTTTTATTTGTTGGAATGCAGTCCTGTAGAAGGGTAATTGGCCCGAAAGCTCGGATCTTTATTAAAGTTTAAAATAAAAGAATCCTCGTTCGCTTCAAATCTTTTACTTATATTCATCAGAGGATTCCAACTTTCCATACATTATTGTACGTTTTAATAAATGTGTTAGGGATATTTTCTAATCGATGATGTGCAATTTGATTTTTTTTTCAAAACATCTATATTAAATTTTTATAAAAGGACGTACCTAGATCTGTAAAGGAAAAAAAAACATTTTTTTCTCAAAATATATCGAGAGATTGCTCCCTCTTTATCAATATATTGCACAGTAAACTTAATTTACAAATTCTTGTATATCACATGAAAACAACTTTGTCATTCATGTTTTCATGTGATATACAAGAATTTGTAAATTAAGTTTACTGTGCAATATATTGATAAAGAGGGAGCAATCTCTCGATATATTTTGAGAAAAAAATGTTTTTTTTTTCCTTTACAGATCTAGGTACGTCCTTTTATATAATCTTAATTGATAGATCGCCTTTTGACTCAAACTATATTAAGTCCTATTCTACAATTTATCTATCAAAATAAACCTTTCCCTTCTCTAAGTGTTCTACAATATTAAAATGTTTGTAACGTATATATAGAGGCCGTAAATACTTTTAACATTTCTTCGCTGTCTCAAATGTGGCTACAAATTCCTCAAGTGACCCTCAATTAATGTTCAAATATAAAAATGATCTCGAATATTCATAGCTACCCGAGGTAACCAATCATATTTAAGAATTGTTCAGTTACGGCATTGACAGATATAAACGGAGTTTTATTTTGATATGCTTTTTAATGTACAGATATATCTGTATATTTGTGACCCCTCTCAAATAATTACTCGCAGGTTAAAGAATTATTTATAAAATCGCTGTCAATCGAGCCATATAGGCGTGTTCTTTTTAGTTAATTATATGTTTTATAGCTCTGTCTGTACAAGAGTAATACATATGTATATATATATATGTACATTTTGGATCAATATATCTATTAAAAATCAATATTTCGACGAGGCTGTTCGCCTTCTTCTAGAAAAAAATCAAACTCCTTGTAAGCTTATTATCCGCGTGATGCGCGCACGAGAAGTGTTGTTTTATTTTGGTCACACCAACATATGTTATATAAAACAGCACTTCTCGTGCGCGCATCACGCGGATAATTAGCTTACAAGGAGTTTGAATTTTTCCTAGAAGAAGGCGAAAAGCCTCGTCGAAATATTGATTTTAATAAATATATTGATCCAAAATTTGCTCTTAATTTAATTATCATAGATGGATTGCTTGATATTTAACAATATATATATATGTGTGTGTGACTCGAAATCTCTCAAATTTATAATTAAATTAATGGGGAAATCTTTTAGGAGAACGGAAGTTACTATTTATTAATAGGTATGGCTAATAATTATTTAATAATCTGCCTGAAGGTCACTAGATGAGCTCTGAATGATGGTCACTAACAGATAAAATGGAGAATATTTGTCTATATAGTCACTAAGGGTCGAATTAGACTTTATGGAGGCTGTTGTTGTCGTGTCCAATATAGAGCCTCAGATGTCTCCATACATCTCTCTATCAAAGCAGTCGCAATATCCACTATCTTGGGTGTGTAAAGCTGCTGCTCTGGGTCCATGTCAATTTTCTGCAAGGCTGCGGCCATTGCTGGGCATGAGAATGTGGGTAGGTGTTAGTATCACACCAGGATAGTTATTGCATGTCCTATAGGTTCTTGTGCCATCTGGATGTATTGACATTCCTTTATAGTGTTTCGTTCTGAGTCTTGAGTCTGAGAAAACAATATAACAACAACTAAGGAACATGGGTCTTACTCAATTTGGAAAATCTAAAAAAGTATTAAGGATTAAAAGAGAAGTTTCAGAGGAAAGGTTTTTTCAATGTGACAATCTTAGAATCCCAAGTTTTGAGGCATCTCTGTTTTTCAACAGCTGTAAAGAATGTGAACTCTTCCCCTGGTACTTCTCGTTCTAAAATTATAAACACATCACGAGGATCTATAATCTTATACAACAAGGTATTACCAAGTAACAACCGTGAATAGTGATGCAAAGTGAGGCGACGTGTGTTGAATAAACATGAACTTACTCCGTTGTATGCGGCCCCGTTTTACCACGATTGACCTGATATATGTGAATATCAGTCAATTTCTAAAATACAAGTCATTTCATTTTTATATTTAGACTTTATTCTTTATCATCTCAATGCCCATAGGAAGACTTTCATATATACTATTTAAAAATTATCATTTCATATTTTATAAGGAATTGTTTAAAGAGTAGTTTTATTTTAAATAGCAAGTGTAAATTGTTGACTCAACAGAATATTATCTCAATTGCTTTAAATACAATACAAATTGACACACACACACACTATAAGAATTAGTTTTAAAAGTTAATATAATTGAAGATTGTTATTTGTTCATTTTGCCTATTCTCCTTTGTTTATTTTTTTATTTTTCTCCATGAAAATGATGTATGGCGAGTCCTTACAGGACGGACACGTCCAAATAAAGCTGTTGTTGTTGTTGATTGTTATTTTTGTACCTACATATATGTATTGCGTAAAAGGTTAATCAAATGTATTTTCTGTCAACTAATGTTTTGAAAGATTTCTCTGCAGAGTGGATTTGGCATAGAAATGCCGCACATTTATAGTTTTTATATTCGAACAAAATAATTAAAATCATTTTATATTTAAAATATATTTAAAAAGATACATAAATTCGAAATTTTCTTCAATAAAAATGAACTATTTTAGATTTTCAGTTTGTTTATTAATTCTGGTATGTCGGAATAAAGTGAGCACATTATATCCTGGGTTGTTTTGACTTTCACAAGTCATCAAGTATGCCCCAGTTCGAATATATATGAGAATCCCAATGGTTGTCACAGGACTGACTACTTTATGAAGGAGATTTGCTTTAATATATTTGGAAGATGTGAAGATACAGTAAAATCTCACTAGGGAGTTTTCCTGTTTTATAAGTCGAATTTTTAGTGAAACCGTTTGTTTTTCCATTAATTTAATTTTATTAGGCATCTGACTCTGTTCAACTCGTTTATTTCTAATTTTGCAAGCTTTTGTAAAGGCAAAATTTGTTATACATCCTAATTTAAGAACATCATTGAATTTTCATAAAAATAGAAGGTTTAAGGTTAATTGTAACTGAATTTATTCAATCTGTTTCAAGATAAAATCTGACTTAGGAGTGCATTTTGTCTTGGAAACAAATTCAAACTTCCAAGACAGCTTTACTATCCATAATCCAAGATATATTTGTGAAAAGCGTTTAAAAATTACAAAATATTTCTCAGAATGATTATATTTTTAATAATAAAAATAAATTCATTGTGAGAAAATATTTAAACTTTTTAAACAGTTTTACTCTATTTATTTTGTAAGGACTATATCTCTTGGATTCTTGGAATTTCTTTGAGAGATTCTATACTTTAATTTAGATATTTAGTATATCACGGTCTTCAAAATATAATGAGAGAGACACTTTTCAAAAACAATTAAATTAAAATATAATTGCATTAATGTCTGGTTTACAAGGATACAATCTTTCTCAATACAAATTACAAATAATAATATTTAAATATTTTAAATATCTGTGTTATGTTTTATTAAATTTTCTGAACAGTCTTATTCACGGTTGTATTTCTACAAGGATTTTATTATCAATTTTTTAAAATATAACTTAAAATATCAGTATACCAATATTTTTCCATAAACATCAATTATGTGTTCCTAAATTCCCTTATAATGAATGAAAAATATATATTATTTTAATAAATTTATTCCTCCATATTGCTTTGAGAATTCCACATTATTAATTTTATCCCATAACGAAATATTTTCAATATATATTTAATAAAATTCAATGATATTGAAATTAACATTTATATCTTCAATCTTATTTCAGATCACTCAGCAATATTATTGATAAAGTTTTGACATCCATTTAGCTTAGTTTAAAAAATATATTACATAAGAAAAAATATAAATTTTAAAAATATTTTTCTAAAGATATAAATATGTTTAGCAAATAGTTTAGAATATGTATTTTGTTCTTTATAGAATGTTTATATATTCTCTGTACATTTAAGTGTATATTTTTACTAAATTTTTCAATTTTTCAAACATTTTTGCGTCATTACATTTTATAAATCATATTATGTACGTTTTTTAATAATATATAGTAAAAATGTATTTTTATAGAGTATATTTTTAGGTTATTTTAAATATCGAGGTAATAAATACATTTAAAATACTTTTTTTTTAAAACATCTTGAAAATATAATTTGTGACTTTGTGTGTGTGAAAGAGTCTTATTCAAACATATTATATAACACACATTTAAAAAAAATACTATTTTCCAAATAAATAAATTAGATAATCAAATAATATAGTTAAGATTAAATAATTTTTTCAACACAATGTTATATAAACATTTTGTTTATCAAAACTTGTAAAACAATATATTTCTATTTTCAAACATTATTGTAAACCATTTATATTTGTAACTACATAAATTATAAATAGTTTTAGTTTGTTAAAAATCATTTTAAAATTTTGTCAAATCTTTATATAACACAATATAAATAGCAATGGTATTGAATTAGGATCAAGAAAGATAAAAAAAAGTATTTACCTTCTATTGCAGACAGTGACCACAGCATGGTGTTTATAAATATTCACCGGTTAATCTCCATTTTTGTGGAAAATTTGAGGAATTTGGAACGAATTTTCATAAGGCAGGAAGGGGGAAGGCTTTTCGTTGCCGAGGGCATAATGTGAGGTCACGTGCCCCGCCCCGACCAATCAGACCCGGCCTCTCGCCCTCGTCTGTCACCGCCATTGCAGGCGATATTTTGGGCCAGTTTGAACCAGTCTAACGCGATAACACGCGCCTTCTTGTATCAATTTACTCTATTCTCGCTCGTCTGTTTTAATTATAGGTTTATAAACAATCTGTATATATTTATAACATTGGTTTTAAGCTCATAATTACTTCTAACTGATTACTAAACAATGGGGGATATATGCAAGCTACATATAATACATGATTTGATCATTATTCCAATCTTATTGATTCAAAAATATGATGGAAATAATTTATATTCAAAACGTTAACGAATTATTTAAATACTTTTGAGGTTGTGTATACATAAATAAATAATCATATGTAACCGTTTTCAACTCATAGACCCTACAAAGTTTTCTAAAAAAAAAGGGATAATTCGTATATATAAATACCCACTCGTGGACAAAACTTAATGAAGTTGTACCTTTCAGCATGTATATCGGGATTCAGATAATAACTCTGAAAGATGTTTGATACACAGTTTCCTTTATTGAAGACACACGAGATAACCAAGTTTAAACAAAAGATTTCTCCGTCTAAAAAAAAAAAGACCACCGGCGTCATCCATATCCTTAAGTTTGTCCATGAATGTAAGCCTTTAATAATTTAATAGTAACAGATCCAAGTATTTTTATATTCAGTAAAGAAATGTATATTAAATTTAATACCTTTTGTAGATATATTTTAAATTATATAGCAACAAATATCTTTTAAGAAACTGATAATTTATATTATGCTGATTGTACATATTGCGGAGACACTTCTTTATTTTGTACACAGTTCTTTTTTCTCGTTTTTTATTTCTCTCTTTCTCATTGTTAACATCATATGACTATTCTATTAACGGCCTAAAATTATTGTATATATATGTATAGACAAATGTAAAGGCATACATGTATGACAACGCAAGTGTCCCTAGGGGGACATAGCGCTTTAAATTGAAATAAAATACGAATCGTCCATTTTGTGTAAAAATCTGTTCCCTTCATTTAGATTTTTGATATTTTCTAGAGTTATAGCTATTACCATCCAAAATTATAACTTGTTTTATTTCGTAAAATGTATTATTCACATTGACCCTTGAAGATAATCATTGTTAGGAAAGATTTATACATATAATCAAATTATGCTCATTTATTTCAACTGTCGATATTTTACTTTGCAAATTTGTCGCGTTAACATGGATTTATTTTCTCAAATGCGCGTGACACCATTACATATCATATTTAAACAACAGTTAACGTCATATTTGTTGGAAACTTGGAGCTTTTTAAATATATATACATATTTATTCTTTAAAACTTTTTTGAATATTAAACAATGGCGATATTAGAAATTTCAAGTTTTTAATTAAAGGTCTATCTATATATTTGAATGAATTTAGTATTTTGTTGCTATAAAAATCATGTCTTCTGTTGTTTGTGCTGTGCGTATTTCAATAAAACCATTTGTTAATATCTTTTTAACCATGATACCAATCTTAGCAGTTTTAAGAACTTTTAAAATGATATAATGCCCGCATAAATATAAAGGCCTATCCCATTATCTATCTTAAATCCCACACACACAAAGCTTTATTAAGATTACCGGTCTTATAGAGAATCACCACAGGAAGAAATAATAGATGGAGCTCCTATACTCCAGACAGCACAGCACCCAACAACAGCCTCCTGGTCCGACTGATGTCCAATGACCACACATTCCTTTGTGCATACGTCATGGTTCACTGTAAGGCTAGTGTATATCTACTATAAATCTAATCACCAAGAATTATTCTAAATTGAGCGGGCTAATGAAACTGATGAAACCGTTGGGAGGGTTGGTTCAACACTGATGAGAGTACACACAATCCCTCCTCATATTTTTATCATCGCAGTAGGGGAACACAATAGAAAATTACTTTTAAAACAAATATGTGTATCGTTAAATTGAAATCTTAACTGGTTCATAATTCGGTTATTTGTATTAGAACAAACCTCACGCTCATGTTGCTTGAATTACCAAATCAAATATTTTAAAGAAGCGTTTTAAAGGATAAGGTGAAATAAGGAACAGAAGAAATTGCCGAGAAGTTGGCATTTCAATCCCAACTATTATTTTGGATCAAATTTGAGTTGCATATATAAATCTGATTAGGATTGGTTGCTTTCTTTTGTTCATATATTCTTCAAAACAATTATGAAATTTCGCTTTAACCAGGAATTATTTTAAACAATTGACATGAAATTGGTATAATAATTAAACTCACATCACCGGTTGAGTGAAAATATTTAATAATTGTCATATTTTACGCCTGCTTGGTATTAGTAATAAAATCATTTTTAAAACCAAAATATTTATAGAGTTCATATTTTAAGGTTATATCTATATATATAAAATGAATGTTTGTATGTTTGTTTGTATGTCCGGTATACAAATTCGCAGTAGTTCACTAATTCAAACCAAAATTTTCATACATAGGTAAAAAAAATACGGGGAAGACGATAGGCTATTTTAAAAATATATATAAATCAATTATTAAAACTATATATTTTTAGTCAGAAAATGATGATGACGATATTGCTGTATCATGTTTGATTATCAGATACAAAATTATATCGGGAAAAATTCTAAAAAGCAGAGACCCCGGGTGAAACCAGTTCATTATTTTGTACGCAGGAACAAAATTCTAACAGAAAAAACATTCATTCGAACAGAAAACAAAAGCCAGATCATCTTTCTATAAAAATATCGCTTCTCAGACACAAGGTTTGGAGCGGGACGTGTCACAAGAGTGACATCCACGGCGCCAATTTATAATTGTAACGAATAGTATTTGAATAAAAACATTTAATCGGGTAAAACCCGGGCGTTGCCCGGGTCATTCGGCTAGTATATAATAAAATAAACAATGCTTTTCCGGGGCTAAGTTTCTTCTGTTTATATATATATTTTACACGAGTATTTCTATAAATTGTTTCAAGTTATATAGAAAAATTTAACTCCATGAGTGACCCATTTCAAAGATAACCCCCCATCTACCTAAACAACACTTTCTGTAAACCAACGATAACTTGTACTAACAAACTTATCACCTCTAGAAAAGACCTGAATTTTCATGTTTTATCTAGAACCTCAAAGGGAAAGTTCTAAAATATTGTACAAACTTGACAATATTAACCTGCCATTGCATAATTTATTTGTCCAACTCCAGACCTATCGAAAAGATCACCTTAGTTACCTAATAGCTAGAAATAATCAATACAAATAAATTTATAATCTAATGGACTTTTGCTTGATTTTTAGATCTAGAAATGAAGACACGATGAGATGAAGAAATAGAAGATCCCAACAGAAGCTTCAACATCCATGATATCAGCTTTCTCTAATGTCGAAGCCAAGGTAAGCTGGCGCAGCAAGTGAGAAGTTATGATTTGTCAAATGACTCACGAGATTCTTGACTCATGGAATGTGACACCTGGCGGTCGCTTCATATTCAAATGATTTAACAAGAAACAACATTGCTGAAAAGATAAAGAAACTACTTTAAATTTCTTTGATAATTTTTTAAACCAATTTTTGGATCTTCATATTATTTTAAAATTTATTGATTATGATGGTTTTGAAATTACAAAATATTTTCTCACAATGAGTTTCTTTTTATTTCAAAACGCTATTTTTCAAGCGATAATCGCTCTTCAACGGGCTTAATAAAACAATATCGACTATATCCTAAAATAAATATTAACAAAAACTTGAGAATATTAATCCACCATTGCATAATTTATTTGTTCAACTCCCGAACTATCGAAAAGATCACCTTAATCATGAATATAGATTATGATGGTTATTGTTCTTCAGATTCCCTTTTCCCTGTGACCTTGTCATATAGCAACTTTTTCAGATTAATGATAAAAAAATTAATCAGTCCATTGAACCTAAACATCGATTTTTTGAAGCTTATCTTTTCAAATGGATTACTCTATTTAATAAATTTAATTTTCTATTTACCGCGATGTGGCTTGTTCCAGCATAGAGAGATTTTGTTTGAAGAAAAGGAAGAACAGAGCATGATGTTAGATGCCCCTATATTCTAATGTTGAAAATCAAATTCTAAAAATTTCTATTATAATATATATATATATTAAATTTGTAATTTTAGTTACATATATACAGATAAATACTTCAATATTTTTTTCATTCAAAATTTCTTCCTAGATGAAGATATTAGAGAATCATGGCTGAAAGTCCAAAGAGAAACTGGCAAGACCACCCTGTAACCAATAAAGTATAGATATGGAAACAATGTCCAAACAGCTAACTACGTATGCCAGGAATGTGCTGATCAGACGTATCCATCATCAGGAGATAGGCAGAATTTACTGCCTCAGCAATGCTTCATCAGATTTATCTGGTAGAATTAGGACCTTTATAAGACTATCCTTTTTATAAATGATGCGGCGTCTTGTGGCCGTCCATCAAGTGGTGAGGAATGTTATCTGGGTGACACAACATCCATCAGTCTGCTGTATATAAAACATGAGCTTCACTATATATATGAAGCTCTGATACCACTGTCATACTGATTTTTTATATAGAAGAATACTCTATCTCAATTTTTGCTACTTTAGAAATAAGAGAAAATAAATATGTGGAGAGAGATTATTGACGTGAATTCCAGAAAGTTGAGAAATCTCTCCATCTCCATAGGTTTTCTGTTCTATAAGTTTTAGTTCCACTTACGCCCGTTTTTTTACCACTTACACTCATGAACGAAACTTAAGGAAGTGGACAGTATTTTTAAGAAGACAGAGGCAAATTTGTTTACACTTGGTTATCTCGTATGTATT
Organism: Cordylochernes scorpioides; assembly: GCA_030710605.1. Classification (NCBI taxonomy): domain Eukaryota; kingdom Metazoa; phylum Arthropoda; class Arachnida; order Pseudoscorpiones; family Chernetidae; genus Cordylochernes; species Cordylochernes scorpioides. Next base: position 49,228,802 of record CP092863.1, on the reverse strand, counting down.
CAATAAAGGTCACTGTGTATCAAATATCTTTCAGAGTTATTGTCTGGATCCCGGTATACATGCTAAAAAATACAACTTAAGTTTTGTCCATGAGTTTATTTTTATATCTATGGATCAGTAAAGGACTGATTTTATAATCTAATAGACTGGTGTGTAATTCTATGATACGAAGAGGATAAGAGAAGACCTTATTATCTAAATCCCGATATACACATGCTAAAAGGTACAACTTCTTTAAGTTTTGTCCATGAGTGTAATATGATTACTATATTTAACTCATTCTCCTAAATATTCTTTTATTATTATCATTTATAAAAACAGACATTTTATATACTCCCATTAAAATTTGTATTAGAATATTATATAATATAATGCTCTGGAAGTATGAAGTTGTTATGAAATCCTAATTTATTTATTTTGGATCTATAAGAAAGAAAGAGGTTAATAAAATATGAAAATATTGGAATTTATTTTTATCTTTCAAAACTTTCTTTTATTCAAGAATTACTTTTCAAAATTAGTTTTAAACTATAAGCGCTATCTCACACGCGTTATAAAACTTATTATTAGATAAATCATATTTATTTACTAAAAATTCGTATTATATTGAATTAGCGCTCAATAATTGAAAATATTCTGTTAACTCATTATAATCAAAGAGAAATCCACGCATCTCTATTTGTAAATATTTTACGAAGAATTAATGCATGATCAACAAGTTATTAACACAATTTTTCCACCTCATTTTCTGTTAAAATCATTACTGCCTATGAAACAACGCTCGATTCAAATGTGTGTGATAAAATATCATAGTACGAAATCACTGCTCGTAGATCATGTCCTCATCAATAGCCACACTCCAGATGTCAATCAAGCATCAATAATATACAAAATATCACAGAGAAACAATGTCGTTTATTTTGGAAAGCTGGAGTTCATTAGAAATGAGCATAGTATAAAGAGACTTGTCAGATGTATACACACAGTTCAGATCTTCCTAACTAAAAATCTATAATATCATTTTCTTCTTAAAGATTTGATAATAATAAAAAAAAACTAAGTTTGAAATTTATTTCAAACAACACGAAAAGCCTATTATAGGACTTTTCTATAGGACTGAATGCATAGGAATACGCCATTTTGCTATTTTCTATAATGGAAGACCAACACATCAGTCATTCTTGCCTCTTTTTTGATCCCAAATGTTCCCTTCCAAAGAGATGAAACAAGGAACGGATAGTCACATGAACATTGTGTATCAAAAATTCAAATAACATATTAATTTCTGTAGAGATTTTATACTTGATTAACTTCCCATTAAAGAAAAACTCGATTTTAAAAATTATATTTCTCTTTGACGGCTCGCTTAGATTTTTATAAAAATGTTTAATTTTAACACTACTTGAGAATAAAGAACATTTTTAAATTATAAGTAAAAGCACAGGAGCTCCATCTATGATTCCTTTCTTCCTGTGGTGAATCTGTATAAGACCGGTGGTCTTAATAAAGCTTTGTGTGTGTGTACATTAAAAGAAAAAGGCATCTCCTGATCGGAGTATTGATTTATCCATCTGATACCAGTACAATTTCACTTTTGTACTATTTTTTTCAAATTTTAAAATATTTTTGGGAACTGAAACATTACACAGAGGGAAAAATACCAATAAATAAGGATTAAATATACAAACATTCCATACAGGGGGTGAATAAAAAATGCCGTATTAAGGTAAAACCGTTTATGGTAGGAATATTATGCTCCGAGGTATTGAGGGAGGATATTGGAAGTACATGCATCCTGGCCACTTCAAATATTGTCCGATTGGCTTAGGTAGGTGCTGGATGGGACAATGTCCTCCACCTGTCCTCTCTTTGTGTCCCACCGCCTTTGACATCAGGCCTACAGTTACATGTGGCAGGGATTCCCTTCTTTGACGCTTCTTCTTCCTTTCATCACGTGCTAGGCCCAGTTCTTCTCGAAATTTCTATTGTGATTATTTTTAACATTATTTTTATCTTTCTACATGTATAGCCGAACCTGTTATAGTCGAAATACCAAGGCATTTATTTTTATATGGAATAATTTGTTTAATTCAATGTAACCAAGTTTGGCGAGAAGAGCCTGTCCCTCGAAAAATCCCACCTTGTCCTTTGAACGTCGCATCAAAATATTCATATTTGGGATACCCTCTTACCCCTTGCCTATTTAAGATATATAAATTCATTTTCTCATACATTACAGATTGATTTTATTTTTTATATAAAATTTCTTTCGACAAATTCTAAATGTGTGGTGTATAAGAATATATGTATCTAATACATGGTATCTATACCAGGTATCTTAAATATGACGAAAAAAAGAGAGAAGAATTCCTAATTAAAAAAAATATATATTATTATATATTTTTTAAAACTCATAACGCAATAAATATTAACTACAATTATGAGTTATTTGTGCTAAAATATTGGATTAAAAAAACAATCACAATATTAGCTGTTAGGAAATTAAATCCGGGAAATTTCTTGAATTTTTCTCGAGCCATACTTCTAATATTTAGGATTTTTTGTGAGATAGTTGAGATGCCTTTTTTAATTGAGCCGTATATCTTTTTAACCCGATTGTTACCAAGTTAGCTAAATATGTATATCCTGCCAGATGGCTTGTTTCCCTTCCGCTGTCAGTCAGGCCGCAGACTGGTCTCCCAGTGGAACCTTGACCCGTGATCTCCCGCTTGCCACTTGTCCAGGGCAGAAGTCCACGGCTCAAGGCCGGCTACACCACGACTGCTTAACTCAAGTAGTGTACAGCGATGGCTCAGGAAAAAGTGTAACTGTTTACATCGTGATTGTTAAAGAATATAATGTAGTTTCATAGCGATGGATAAATAAGAGGGTGTAACTGCTCAGGGATTGTTGAATAAGAATATGTAACTGCTCAGGGATGGTTGAGGAAGGATATGTAACTGCTCAGGGATGGTTGAAGAAGAATATCTAACTTCTCAGGTATGTTTAAAAAGAATATGTAACTGCTCAGGGATGGTTGACGAAAAATATGTAACTGCTCAGGGATGGTTGAGGAAGAAGATGTAACTGCTCAGGGATGGTTAAGGAAGAAGATGTAACTGCTCAGGGATGGTTGAAGAAGAATATGTAACTGCTCAGGGATGGTTGAGGAAGAAGATGTAACTGCTCAGGGATGGTTGAGGAAGAATATGTAACTGCACAGGGATGGTTGAAGAAAAATATGTAACTGCACAGATATGGTTGAGGAAGAAGATGTTACTGCTCAGGGATGGTTGAGGAAGAAGATGTGACTGCTCAGGGATGGTTGAGGAAGAATATGTAACTGCTCAGGGATGGTTGAGGAAGAATATGTAACTGCTCAGGGATGGTTGAGGAAGAATATGTAACTGCTCAGGGATGGTTGAGGAAGAATATGTAACTGCTCAGGGATGGTTGGGGAAGAATATGTAACTGCTCAGGAATGGCTGAGTAAGAAGATGTAAGTGCAGAGGGATGGTTGAGGAAGAAGATGTAACTGCTCAGGGATGGTTGAAGAAGAATATGTAACTGCTCAGGGATGGTTGAGGAAGAAGATGTAACTGCTCAGGGATGGTTGAGGAAGAATATGTAACTGCACAGGGATGGTTGAAGAAAAATATGTAACTGCACAGATATGGTTGAGGAAGAAGATGTTACTGCTCAGGGATGGTTGAGGAAGAAGATGTGACTGCTCAGGGATGGTTGAGGAAGAATATGTAACTGCTCAGGGATGGTTGAGGAAGAATATGTAACTGCTCAGGGATGGTTGAGGAAGAATATGTAACTGCTCAGGGATGGTTGAGGAAGAATATGTAACTGCTCAGGGATGGTTGAGGAAGAATATGTAACTGCTCAGGGATGGCTGAGTAAGAAGATGTAAGTGCAGAGGGATGGTTGAGGAAGAAGATGTAACTGTTCAGGGATGGCTGAGTAAGAAGATGTGTAAAAATCTATAAATATTATCTTAAATTTAAGCTAATACCGTAAACCTCCCATGAGAGACACCATTAAAACTTGGATGTTCTTATTTCTCATTTATTTTGGGAAATTGATCGCTAAAGTAGGCAGTCGTTTAAGACAATATTCCTCTTTGGGAAGTTTTACTGTAACATTACTATAATTTTTATAACGATCACACTTTACGCCTATTTAACCAACAAATATAGCTCTGCTACTATATAACATATTTATTAATACAAAATAATTATATGAATACTTATATTAAATAAAAACATAAATGTTTATTTCGTGGGATCATTCTGACAAAGGCATTAAAGTCACCAAAAATAAAATTTGACAACCTATCAAGAAAGATTAGCCATGAGATTCTTTATTGAAGCGTATAACTGGCGAGATTCCAAGCCACAGCAACGGACCTATGGACTTCTAGACTCTTGAAACAGCCTATGGCATTGAAAGTTCGCCGGTTTTATGTGGGCTGAATTTTTGACGAATATAGGCAGTTTTAAGCTTTTCAGCTATGTAGAAAGAATGTTGTTTATTTGATAAATGAACTGATCTCCGCGCCAATGGACGAATGTGGGCATGTTTGTACATAAAGAGGGTTCAAAGGAAATGCGAATGGTCTTCCAGGAGTTATTGTGTGAAGACGCTTAGAGCGTTCTCTGTGTGCTTGGTCTGTCTCTGGTAATCTCCTCACATACTTGTGTAACCCCGGTCCGCTCTTTACCAGAGCTGCAATAAAAGTGCTGATTTTTAAATAACTAATTGTGTTTTTCTTATTTACGTTTTTCATTTTCATTTTTGTTCTACTTTTGAGTGTACATGTTTCTGTGTGTAAAGCTAATTTTACTTCAGACCCTAGGACTTCTTACTCTGTGTGTAAACCCTTAAAGAAATATTTTTTTTTTTGCGCTCTTTGATAAATAAATTAACAACTCAAATTGTTTCTATTTTGGTTTATTAACACAAAGTAATAACGCGCCATCTATACATATAAAATAAAAGGATTTAAAAGCGCGAATGTTTCTTTTATACATAAAACAAACTTCTACTGTCCTTACTGCGATGAAAAAATATATTGGGAGGGCTTGGCTCATCAGTGGTGAACCCTCCCAGCGGTTTCGCCAATTTAATCCACCAGACCGCTTCTCAGAGCTCTAATACTGTATTGGATCATTCTGCTCTTATATGCTACACTGAAGGATGGAATCTTAGAAATGGTTTTCAAGTAAACTATGGACATAAGCTTATAGGACAGTAGAATTACATTCAAATATTTGCTTCGAGCAAATATTTGCTTAAGGCAGTAGAAGTTCGTTTTATGTATAAAAGAAACATTCGCACTTTTAAATCCTTTTATTTTGGTTTATGATCATTTTTATAAGTATTTTCATATTTTAGTTTCATATATATAGACCATCATATATCTATCTTAAATATATTTAAACACAGATTGTTGAATCCAAATTACGTTGTTTATTTTAAAATTCAGAATTTATGTTGATGGTTGTCTCTAAACATCATTAGTCCACACAAAGTGCATGTTATAATCAAGGTAACTGCGTAATTTAATCAGACCGACAATCCTTTGCTGGTAATAGTGCAGCTGGCCTTGTGGCTTCCATGTAGGTACAGGAATGGTCTGAAGATCTTAGGTGATGATCCCTTAGCGCAAGAAATATGTGAAAACAAACATTTAAAACGTTTAAAAAAATCAATAGAAACGTATAAAGTAGTGACTATATTCAATATCATTAGAGAGTTTATTATAAATTACAAATTTATAAACATTAATATATCGCTAATATTTATAAGATTATTAAAGAAATCATTAAAAAAAACAATAATAAAAGTTAAAAGAAGCGATGCATGTACAACCAAATATTCACATTAAATGAAACTATTCATTGAGTGAATCCTACAAGCACTATTGCGCTACCCCTGTAACAAGGTTAGAGAAGAAATATCACTGTGGTTTTCTCGAATAATAGGTTGATGTAAGATTTTACTTTTTATATTTAATACTACGGTGCCTGATGAAACTATTATATTAATTTAATATTTCTCTCAACGCTATAGTGCTACTATTTAGATAGTTACATAAATATATCACACCGAGAATATTAATAGTGTGTGAGCTGGAATATCCAAATATTTGAATTATCTGATTAATACAGTACAAAATGATGAACTTAATTGATCTTTGTACACATCTAACCCTAGCGCTACCATTTACAAAATATGGGTAAGCCTAGAATGAATATACACAGAATATCACATGAGCATTTTAGTTGGCAGAGCGCCATCTAGTGGAACAAAAATCAACTAAACGTTGATTTAGCTTGTTCCAAAGATATTTGGCCAACCCAATTTCTTGATAAATCAAGAAAGTCAACCACGTAGCGTTTCGGGGTGTTAGCCCTCGTCAGAGTGGTGCAGGCTGTACCTCTACGACCAAAGGTTTGGTCCCAGAGGCTTCCTGAGATAACAAGAAATGGGTATTCAAGGCCAAATTTGCGTAAAGACGCTTTTCATGTTAATAACAAAGAAAAAATATATATATAATTTGAATTGGGATATAGAAATTTGAATTAACTGGTTGGGTGGGTAGAAATCCGAACACACCTCCCTGGACCCTTGGAATATTCGAACAAATTCTGGTTCGTTTCCAAGATGACAAACGTGGCAACGGCGCACATTTTCCAATGAAGATTAGGACATAGCGACTGCTGTGAATATAGAAACATGATGACATCTGAGGTTCTTCATTGGACACAACAACAACAATTATCTGGTTAATGGGATGTTTCTAATTAATCAATGTACCACCCTGCTAACCCTGGAGCTTACATATTTGAAAACGATGGGGAATATTAGCGTAATTATAGAATGTCATTTGGAGGTGAGAGCAATTAGGGAAGCAGTTTTGTGACCTTGGAGTGTCCTTCACTAAACTCGTTTGAACTCCCGACTGCCCACCACAATCTCCTCCAATCTCTACTATGGCAGACGACCCATTTTATATCGATCTTCTTCTTCTTTTTTTTTCTTTGCTGAATATTTCTTACTTGGATTGCTATTCTTCCCTACTTACGTCACCAATATCATTTTAAATAAGCACTATTACAATTATTTTAGCTTGCCTAATTAATAAATATATTTCAATATATTTTTTACTTTTACGAACATACGATATCATTTACAAGTAGCTTTATATTAAATATTTGGTATTTTATCATTTTAGTTTGTTCCTAATCAATACATATTTTAGCCGTATATTTGATTATTCGAATTTTTGCGAAGAGATACAATATCATTTTTTTTGAAAAAACATACATAATTGAGAAAAAAGCATCTCCTTATCGTGCAATTCGGGCTGTTGGCCCTCATCAGCGTGGTCCAAGTTGAACCTCAACGACCAAAAAATTGGTTATTCAGGCATCCTTAAAAATCATGAAACGGGTAGTTAAGGCCAGAATTGCGTGAGACCGCGAAACACACTACAATATCACATTTGTACTGTTTTTTCATACATAATTGATTTTATATAAAAGGGCGTACCTGGATCTGTAAAGAATTTATGCATCCCTGTGCAATAAATTGATAAAGAGGAAGCAATCTCTCGAAATACTTTGAAAAAAAAAATTTTTTTTTTCTTTACAGATCCAGGTACGCTTTTTTTATAAACTTATTTGATGGATCGCTTTTTGACTCAAAATATATAATTGAACCATATCACTTTGTTCTCTAAATAATAAATATTTGTTAAATTTCATTATTTGTCTTCCCTTTTACTACCTATTTATAGGAAGTCTATTTTGACCATTTCTCTCTTTTGAGATTTGTTCTCTAAAAAATTACCTACATTTTTTTTTTCAACACACAAAAGGTGATATCCCGGCTAGGGATAATTGCGTTGATTTACATTTTTTAAAACAGAAACGGTTATAAACATATTATACAAGAAGAGTAATCAAAAATAAAAGAGAAACAATAATATATATTAGGAACCTGAACCTTTCAGGTTTGAGAGATAATCATAAATATATTTACAAAAATAGTTAAATCTGTGATAATTATCTCTAGTTTTTACAAATTGATATAGATCTACAACATTATTTATTGTCTGTTGTCTAGCAGTGAAGAAGAGTGGGCATTCCAGCAGTCCTGAGTCCTGGAATTCGTTGCCACAATGACAGCTAGAGTCTTCGACCGCGCCATATTCTAATAATTATAATATAAATATTGTTCTATTTTTTTTATAAAACATTATATTTTCACAAATTTATAAGATAAAAGTATTTAGAATATATATTTAATTTATGAATTTACAACTTAATTCGAAAAAAATATCATTTAAAACTTAGCATTTTTTCAAGAAAACTAGTATTCAATTTTGAGAAACCTCAATATCTGAAATATACTGAAGTGAAATTAAACACAACAGTATATAATAATTTTAAATATATTCTAATATATATTAATGTACAGTTAAACCTGTCTATAGCCCTCCCTCTAAATAGCGCCTTCCTCTCTATAGTGCCCGATTTTAAATACGTAGTACGATGCGATTTACATTAAAAGTGACTTGTCTATAGCACCCCCTCTCTATAGGAACCTATTTTGGTGAGTCCAAAGAAGGGGAGCTATAGACATGTTTAACTGTACTTTAAAATATATTTATTTGGTAACACACCACAGATTTAGATTGTATTTTCTTCAAGACTATATATTTTCAGGTCACTATTCTATGTGCAATTTTACGCATCTCTGAAAGGACCGTACAATCTGTTCCTATGCTACAAAAACGAGATTTTTGTATTTATAATTTCAAATAGAGAGAATGCTTATGGTCTATGCTTTTAAATGAATTTGAGCTTTCAAGAATACCAACCAAAACCAATGCCTTTTATTGTTATTTTTTGCGCAAGACACGTAAATTTGTATATGAAAGAATATTCTACAACAACACACCAACTTTGTTAACTTCAGACAAATAAGCCAACAACCTGTATACCATAGCTTCGGGCTATGACCCTCATCAGTACAGGGGAGGCTTCGCTTTCATAACATACTACGAGAGGAGGTGTTCGAATCTTCCAAATAAAATCTTTTGAAATGTTAAAAAGAAATATTCCGTGAAGAATATGGATGATCAATTGTCAAGATATCAAAATATATCAATAAATATTCGATTCAAAAATCACATTAATAGGTACCGCTCAGCAAGAGCAACCTAGTTCATGATAATTGAAAAAGTGAATAATATATATGTGAAGGTTATTCACATATTAAACAAATTTTAACGCGGGATTCAATCCCAGTTCATGACTGTCGGGAATCGAGCGTGTTACCCTCTCATTCACCTATTTATTATAAAAATATCCGAACCACAAATATAGGCTCTACATAATTATTTAAATTTATATGAATGGCTCTCTCTATATATATTTTGCATATATTTAACATTAACAACTTTAATGAACTTATGTGAAATGGCAACACGCAATGCGCGATTGTAATATTAAATCGAGTACTCTCACTTTTTTTTGGTAAATTAATACACATTAAAGGTTCCATAATTTTTGGAGACAGAAAATTATTAGAATTTTTTTTAATATTTGTTTTAAATAACACTGCTTTCCATAAATCATATTAATTATATATTTGACCTTTTAACAATCGATAGCATATTAAATTTAAGATGAAATATATGTATAAAAATGTTTTTAAAAAGTTTTTTTTCTTTGGAGAATTTGTCTTATTAAATCCATTTCTATTAATGCTTAAGACTTGGAACTATACACAATAGAAAATATTGTCATAAATCTATATATTTAGGTTCATATATGTGAAATATAGATGTAATATTTATATAATATTCGTAAAATATATTATGTAGTTATTGTAATATGTTTTGTTTATGTTTATTATTGATGAAAGATATATTTTTATATAAAAGACTTATTTTATTTATCTTAAGTGAACAACGTGCAACATACTAATAATGTAAAGTTCGATGTATATTACATATTTATAAAAACAACAATGTTGGTCGATGGTCAAATATATTTAAACATATTATATTATATTATAGTTATGTGTGTGTTTTTAGGTTTAGGTGTGGTAGATATTTTGAATTATTTTATAATAATTTTTAAAAAACATTTATATATATCTTATCATTAAATAGGTAATATATAAAAACAAAAAGAATGTTCTGTAGGTTTCAACAATTTCAAACGAAGAAGGCGCATAATGATGTTTTATTTCTTATCAATTCAAATTCTAGAAGAGAAATGTGCAAACCTTTTTTTTGTTAGATTCTTTCCCCATTAATTTTAATATAATTTATTAACATTAATCTATGTTATCTTTCCGTAAATTTACCATTGTATGAAATCTATCATTATATTATGTTTTTAAATTATATTTCTGTATATTATATATGTCTATAACCCATTGTGTCAAAATAAAACATTCTAATATGTCGTATTCTTGTTTCAGATTCTCCACCTCTCTCTAACTTCGGCCTAACCACGGTCAAGATATCCCATCAAGAAGTTGAAAGAAAAAACTACCTTGTATTTCTTCCAGGAGTTTTTAAATTAAAGTAGTTGGAATTCCAAATGTTAAACTATTGTTATCTCCAATTCACGTCTCCTTATCTGTGATTATATTCTAGATATGGATTCATTAATAAGAAATAATTAACAATTTTTATAAGATACTCCTCTTCAATCCTTGTTATATTTTGCTAAAGATTTTATAATATCAGATATGTTGCTTAGCCGAAATTTCCAACACTTAATTGCATATTGAGTTAATACATTTTGCAATAGATTTTTTTACCTTTTGATCATCTTCTTGAAATTATTATTTTTTAATTAAAAATTTATAAATTACAAATAAAGAAATCTATATTGAAGGAAACGAATTATTTGCCTCATTATATAGTTGTGTTGATAGTTTGCCATAACTACCTCGTGGTTGTAGTTAGTATCATCGAACTTCCAGAAAAAATCATTTATAAACCTTAATTTTCCTAATATTTATTTCTTCTGTATATGTTAATCACGGTTCTTCGATTTAAAAAAAAGTAATAATAAAGAAAGATACTAACAATGTGCCTATCAAGTCGGGTAACTACTGAAGAATATGAATAATAGAATAATGAATAATGAATAATAGAATAATGAATAAAATAATTTAAAAAGTCAGTATAGCGTAATGAATTTAAATAATAGAAGATATTTTCTGGAGGCACTTTTTCAAATGAAAATTTATATAAGAATATAGAAGGTTAGATGAACAGAACTTCTACTGGATAAATTCAAAAAAGAGCTTGAATAAGTATCATTGATGAAATCTAAAAGAAGAGTTCATTGTTTAGAACAAATATTTAAAAGGAAATGTTTGCTGAATAATCTTTGAAAATGTGCGCTCTTCTTGTAAAAATAGAGAGAAAGAGGTGAATACAGGTATTGGGTCTGATGATGAATGGTCCACCATGTTGCTAAATGAAAGAACTGGGAATGATATTGTGATAATTATGGTACTGTACATAGGATTCGCTTACAGTAGAACACACGAGAAAGAGGTAGTAAAGGGAGATCACAACTCGCTAGAAGGGCCCCCAACTTGAAGGCCGGGGGGCGGGAAGTGAGGGGAGATAAAGGGACGCAGCAGACAACGTCATCACCCCTCCCCCTCTCCAGGGTGTGTGTTATCTAATTGGCCTCATTTAAAATTCAAACCGACAACGCTGAATATTGATTTCATTAAGGAGGCAATGAAAGCACGAGATCAATTTGGTGAAAGCTCGTCCTATTGTTGCACCAGAATGGGTGTCATCTGCAATATTGATGCGTGGCAGCAGATGTCCTAGGTAAGTTATGGCCTCGACGGTTATTGTGCCTCCATATAGGAACCCTCTCGTCTGCTACTAAATCTTGTTTGGAGTGTCTGCTGCCCCTATCTTCCTACATTCGGAAATTGATAACTTGAAATACTAAATATTTTAGCTTATTTTTTAGCGTTTCACATTCATATGCCTCAAACATTCATTCCAAAATAAAATTATCCAAATTAACAAAAAAGATTCCTACTCATTTAAATAAGCATTATTATAATTTAGATTCATTTGTAAAAGAAAGAAAACATATGTTTGACCCTCTATTTGAAATAAATACATAGATTTAATATTTTATAAAACAAACGAAGAGATCATAAAATGTATATGTTTTCTTCTTGAGAAACATAATTTTTAAAAGGTGTCAATTTTTTTGTTTTCAAATGATAATTTTATAAATTAAGTCAAAAGGTTGATGCTTTAAAATATTAGGTACAAATCTGAAGAACCATACAAACAATTTTATAAGATTATACTGTCATTTTTATCACAAGATTAAATAGAAACATCAAGATAGTTTTAATTAATACCACACTATATACATTTTCTTCCTAAAATAAAAAAGGTATACCTATATTATATAGATTTATATAATAAATATATATAATTTTATAAATATGGGTACTATATATAAATTTGTTTAAAGATACATTTATTTGATGAGTAATTTTATGTATGTGGGTGTAAAATAATTATAAATTTGTTTTAAAACTTTAGAGAGAGATATATAATACAATAAATTTTCTATTTCTTTATATTTTAAACAAACATGAAGAAAGGCTTATGGAATATAAAATTAATTAATGAAACTCTTGTTGTCTTTATAAAATAAATGGTTTGTTAGAAACAAAATTGAAAATGAGCAACTCAAAATAAATACAATATTAAATACAATTACAAGTTTATAGCCATTTTATTACTAAAACTCTAAGTGAAATAAAGGAAAGAAAATATTTCTCTGGATGTTTTTTATATAAATAAAATACTATAAATATATATAGACAATGAGTTTTAATGACATTTTTATATAATTTTACTTCAAACTATACATTTATGTCTTCAAACGAATTTATATATTATACTCATATTTCTAAAATTAATTATATATATTTATTATATAAATCTATATAATATAGGTATACCCTTTTTTATTTTAGGAACAAAATGTATATAATGTGGTATTAATTAAAACTATCTTGATGTTTTTATTTAATTCTAGTCAGGATATGCTTTCTTTATTTTTAATATCAACACTTGACCCACTTATTATTGTTTTTTTCATTCATCAGAGAGTTTTTAAAATTATAAAATTACATAGTTTGTCTTAAACGCTTAAATGTTATATCTTTTCTCCCCTTTAGTAAAGATAATATAGCCATCTTCATCTAAAGGTTTAATAATGCTTTCATTAAATTAACAGCTTATCAAACTTTAATATATTAAAACTATATATATTTTAATACATGTAATTGTTTGTTTACCTGAGTAACATATAACATACAAGTATAACAATCAAAGTGTATAAATAATTATAAAGAATACATAAAACTATCAAATATATTTCCAAATCTATAAAAACACTCAACGTGGCTAAAACACGTTGGGTTCTTATTACTAAGCTATTTGTTTCAATACCAAATATAATATTAGACACAACAGTACAATCCACTTAACCTTATTTATATATTTTATTATATATTATTTTGAAAATAGAGCAATCCATAAATAAATCTTTAAATAAAAAGGCATATATTGGATCAAAATATCATTTATTTTTCCAATATTTCTGTTGGCTGAACGCCAACCTTTATCAAGGTATTATAATATTTTAAAATGTTATAATACCTTTTGATTAAGGTTGGCATTCAGCCAACTGAAATATTGGTAAAATAAATGATATTTGATTCAATATATGCCTTTTTATTTAAAAATTAAATATTATGTATTCGCGTGCGCACTTTTAAGACAATATTTAGAGTTTGTGATAATATTGAATTACTTATAAAATGATTATTTTATATTTTAAAACCGCATTTCGAAAGTTTAATAGCAAATTCATTCTTTTTTATATAGGAAAATAATAAATTTAATTTAAAACTATCACAATTATAATATATCTATTTAAAATTTTGAAGTTTTTCGATCTACTTGAAATAACGTTTTTAGTTTATCCCCATTTATATATTTACAAACTATAAAACTCTTTTACTTTTTTTCGCAAGATATCATAAATTTATTTAGCATTATGATAAAACATTTATATTTTTGATCTGCTCATTATTTTTTTTCTTGTCAAAGTATAAAACACAGTTACACTTTTTTATATTTAATTAAAAAGGCATATATTGGATCAAAATATCATTTATTTTGACACACTTTAAAATGTTGTTGACACACTTTAAAATGTTATAACACCTTGATAAAGGTTGGCGTTCAGCCAACTGAAATATTGGTAAAATAAATGATATTTTGATCCAATATATGCCTTTTTAATTAAAGATTTATTTATGGATTGCTCTATTTTCAAAAAAAAAAAATGATATATGATGTTTTAATGAAGGGATAATTGCAAATTCTATTATTTAAATGCTACATAACTGAAATTGAAAAGCAACGTATTTATTGTGTCGATAAAACTATTTTACTAAAACAATATATTAATTATTATATTTCTAAATTAAGATGTGATATTTGGAGTGATGAATATTTTTTGAGTAAACCTTTAATCGGTAAAATATTTTGAAATTAAAAATACGTCGTTGCTAAGTAATGAGATTATTTATTAAGCCACAAAGTAAGGCAAGATTTCAAACTAAATAAGATAAATATAAAAGTTTGGTATTCAAGATAGGTTAACATATTAAATTCTTAATTGTCCCCGTTTACAGAGGGAAATATAAAGATTATCAGACTTACATGGCTATAAACATAACAAGTCAAAAATGTACAAGCTTCTTTCTGAGTTGTTGGCTGATAAGAGCTTTGTCCACTTGTACTGATTTGTTTTACAGTTCAGCAGAAAATTTGAAAATATTGTTGGAAGATGAAAAAGATGCCTAAAACATTCAATAATTACTATGCCACTCTACTAAAACGGTGATGGTCATTTACCATGCTGAGAATTTCTACTAATATTTGTTTTTTATTTCAATCTCTTTTTGGACTCTGACACGAGATGATACAAGACGAATAACAAACCTTTTTTGGTGTTTTTGAAATATAAGAGTTGGGCCGTTGATGAGCCTTTTGTTCATGTCTTACTGAAAGAAACCTATCGCTTATCAAAGATATTTTTCTTTGATTAAAATATTCCTATAAATATATTAAAATAAAAGAATTAAGGTTGTTTTTATGACACTTTAAATATTGTTATTGAATGTAAAGTCTCTTGTTATTTAACACACTTCAAAATGTTGTTATCGAACACACTTTAAAATACTCTTCCATATATAAAGTTTTTTCAACCTATACATCATATGAAAAGTCCCCTATCAAACACATTTATAAATTAAAATAAGGGGAGTAAATAATTCAGTTCGTTAAGATAAATTTTAAAAATTAATATTGAAGCCTTTTGAAAGTTTATTTTGAAAGTAGAAAAATGAATGTTTTAAAATCTATATGCTGCATTTCTTATTAAAATGTATAAATCTTTAATAAAAACTCGAATATATAGATTATATTTAACGAGAGAGAGAAAATAATTGAATATTTGCAACGAAAAGGTTTCTAATTTACACATATAACTTTTATCAAAAGCACCACATTTCTAATTCCACCAATTAGTTATTTTATTTTAATTGCCAAGTATTAATATATATTAACAATTTAAAAATAGATTATGGCAATTTTGATATCAGCATCATGCACATATCACAATAGTATAACAAAGCACAACGTCACCTTTGTAAACTCTTCAACCAATAACACACTTCACAATAAAAATATATAATATTTAGAATATTCATAAAAAATAATCAAGAGAGAAATTTCAACTTCTTTCAAACTCTAATTATTTAATCAAATTTTGTATTTTAGGAAAATTTATATAAACACATTTCTATTTTAGATGGCGCTCTGCCATTTAAAAAACACATGTGCTTTTGGTCAGGATATGCATACTTTATTTTTAATTTCTATTTTAATTATTCGTTTTTATATTTATATATAATATATATACATTACTTTTAGAAGTATAAATACGAGTTTTTGTACAAATATCTCTCTTGAAATAATTATTAATTTAACTTATAAATATAAAAAGAACACCTCTTCCGTTAAAACAGACGCTGAAATATAAGCCCCATCTATTGATCATCTATACAACTTTCAGATTCTAATGAGTGACAATATCAGCTTTGGTGACTTCAGAATGCCTAGCTGGAGACCATAGCCTCGGGTTATGGCCTTCGTGGGACCAGGACGATTTATAATTTATTCATAGATAATTATTCTTCCATCAAAATATCTATCTATCATGAGGAAATTTCACAGAAAATTGCTGATTAGATATTCCGATAAATAAGTTAATGGATACTAACACATCTCACATTAGCTGCTCATCTCATGTGAGATCCTCACCTTCAAGAAAAATCAGGAGTATCTATGTTTAACCGTCTTTCGTGGTATAGTGCTCCGATTGGGCATATAATGGCTTGTACACATCCTTTGTGAAATCTAAACCATCACTTCTGGTAAATACTGGGAGTATTCCAACCTCGCATTGAAAGACATATTTTCTATACAATCTATTATAATATAGCAATATGTCTAAATTAAGGAAAGATAAATAATTAGAACTGACACCATGACAAAAGTTAAATTTTAGGTAAAATTTAAAAGAAAAACAATAACAATAGAAGAATAAATAAGGATACTATGAATGTGTTTTAATAAAATATCCAGAGCTCGCATGTTTATAAGAACTGTGTCCCACAGTTAATCGTTACCGCCCTTTGTGACCAACTTATGGATTTGATTCAGCGAAATAAGCGGTAGGAAAAAATAGCTGTTTCACCTAAAGTTTTATTTTTACTATTCTATCAACATCAATATCAAATATAGTGTATAAATTAAATTATTATTAACAGTGAGAAAATAATAATTTGCGAATCTCAAGCATTAAAGTTAAAACATAATGAAGGTATAAGCTAATGTTAATTATGAATTTGAATTAACTTTTAAAAAAGTGGTTTGAAAAAGTGGGTTATTGCGATAAATATAATTTGTTGATAAAAATACTAATCGTAAAGTTTTTGAAGTTATAGTTTCTTTAGGGTCTAGCTCCTTCAGACCCAACATAGTTCGTATTTAACTTTAATTAAAAACACTTGCCTTAAGTTATTTTCACGATTTAGGAATTAAAAAACAGGTTTAATAAAATATGAACTAATATTTTGAATATTACAGTCGGCGTGTGAAATGGTGTGTCTTTAAGAACTTGCTATTTTTGTGAGGGACTTCCGTAATTTCATGACATCTAATATATTTTTGTGGATTTTATTCATTGATGTAAAATACTTTAATTATAAACCAACACATGAACATATATAACTATTTAAATATCTTTAAAACATCGAACATTTAATATTTAGATTTTAAAAGTTGAAACAACCACTATTTATAATTTAATTGTGCTTTTGATTCAATTATATTCCCAAGCAGCTAAGTTTAATTCAAATATCTTTGGAAAACTTCCTTAATATATGCTGCGTGTATTTTATAATTATCCCTATATTTAATTTATATTTTCTTATATATATATATATATATATATATATATAATTATAATAATTTTTTAAACACACTTTAAACAGATAAACACACTTTAAAAGATAATTTTAATCAAAAATGATTATTTACCAGTATAATATTGATAGATTCACACACAATTTTCAAAATGTCACAAAAATAATAAAAATCTTTGAAAACTTTTCAATCTGAAATATATTTACTGAATTTATTTTTTCTATAAAGGATCATTGTCAATATGGAACAAACGACGTAACAAATCCATATATATAATCTGGAATTAGTTGAAATAGAAATGTGACAGTATGTGGAAATTTATCAAGATATCTTGATTCTGGTTCAAATTCCAAGAAATAACAAATGGGTCATCAGTAAATCAGTATCATTAATATAAATTATTGAGCCAGTGGTGGTCTGAGGTCTTCTTCAAGATTCCACCCATTCTTCACCTCGCCAGATGGGGGCTCCATCTGTCGCCATCTTACCCTCCCTCCCTCCGCCATTTTCTATAACAACCTCCAGACCAAGAAATAACTGCCTTCTCCACAATTATAATCCCTAACTTCTCATTTCCCTCTGTTTTCCGATTTTTTTATTATTAACCCTTGTGCCATTACACAATGTAGACTATTTACATGTATCTTATTTTTATTTCAATAGCTATATCCCCCTAGGGACACTTACGCTGTCATACATGTATGCCTTTACATTTGTCTATACATATATTTACAATAATTTTATGCCGTGAATAGAATAGTCATATGATTATTCTATTCACGGCCTAAAATTATCGTATATATATTTACATGTTTCTTGTTTAGGTTTAATTGTGGGTTGTGGTACAAGTCGTGCTTTGTAACTCAAATTGCATGAAAGTAGATGGTCTGGGACCTTCTGTTTTCCGAAAATAAATAACTATAATGTTCTATAATACTCTACAATAAAAATAAACAATATTTTTTATTCAAACAAACAAGAAAATTGTCGAGAAGAGTTACATGTACTGTAGGCTTAAATAGAATCACAAAAAGCATTATTTATAAAAGGAAAATTAGAGTGTGTACACGCGTAGGTATGAATAGACTATTTTGAAAAATTTAAACTTTTATTTTTGACACGTTTTATTCTTTTTTGAATAAAACAATTTTCTACTGCCCCCTAACTGGTATTATAAATTAGACCATTTAAAACCCAATAAACAAATGCATTCAAAACATTCATAAGAAGAAGATTATTATGGTTATTTACAAAGAAACTCATTTAATAGTTTAATGTAAATTTATAAAACAAAACTTTTAATATATCTCTTCATCTAATATAACTAATATTGAACAGAAAAAATAAATTTAATTATTTTAAACTATATACGATATATACTATAAACGATATTTATATGTATAAAATAAAGTAATTTTCAATGAATATTTATTTAACCAGTATTTTGACTGGTAGATAGCCGAACTATTTGCCAAGTTGTGCATGCATAATCTCACTTACAGAATATAAACACATACTTCTGCGTTGAAAAGATTGTACTTTTACCATTAAAATATTGTAGTATAAGAAATAATATTTTAAATTGAAATCTATATATATTTTTTAAAATATAAATTTCTATTATTGTATACATAAGCTCAACGCCTATCCAAAATTCTACAGAATTTTTATTTTAAAAATTACCACAAAGTAAAATAAAAAAAAAAAAATGTTAAAATATAATCTGTGCTATTTTTAAAAAACAGGTGTGTGTGTGTGTTATTCAATAATAAATATTATATATACAGGATTTATTATTATAATATATTTAAAAACATATATTAATTTATAATATATGCCGAGATTAGAATTTTAATTGTTTAAAATTTCTACAAATGTTTCAAAATTTATCATTCATTATACTTTTAGGTGATTTCATTAATTTATTAAAAGTTCGTATATATAAAATATTTAAATGGGTAGATTGTCTTTTATAATAGCAGTGGCATCCTTCCGTTATATTCCCGTGATATTTCAATACCTCACTGATGACGTTTAAATATATCCAGATAAATTATTTTTGGTGAATCTCTTTTTCCAAAGGGAAGAAATGTGCCGCTAGACATTGTAATCTGAACATGGGGCGGATTGTATTGTAATAATATTTTTGACCTTTGTAAAAATAGCATTTTTATTTATTAGCAAGTCTAACTCTACCAGTAATAGTAAGTAACTAATTGTAGCTTTAAGACCTTGTAAGTAGAAAATTCTAACTGTCCTCTATCTGTGTAGACATGTGTATTTAGAGTGAAAGTCAGTAGTTAACTACTCTGCAGGAAAACCATGGCCTATGCCATCTGTACTTAGGAAAATTATAAAATAGCGAATAACCTTAGTATTTTATTGGAGGATGGATTAGTTCAAGTCATCTTTGATTTCACGAAAGTGGTTGCCTCAGCAAGTGATGACTAATCAGACCCGTGGGAGGTTTTAACTGTATAATATTATATTCATAGCTTACATTTTCATTGGTCCTATCACAATAATATATGCCAAGAAAGGGATAACACATAATATTAAGGGCTTTAGAGCCCTACAATGTCACCTTTCAATCGTTGAATAAAGGCATACTTGAATTTATCAGGAAGAAGGGGTTTAAGAAACGGTGTCATAAATCCCAAGGCAGGGTGAAGGCGTGTAGCCATGCGTGTGATACGGCATCTCAGGTGGCAGCTCCGTTAAACAAATGATGGGAACGACAGGCCGCGCAATGCTAATGGCCAATGACCTGTTATCAGGCGTTCTTTGGCTGAATTAGCAGCGTGAGGTTCCCACATCAAACAATGCGCAGGTCTGAAAGAGAATCCTCCGCCCCGCACCTTCCGTGACTAATGCGCTTTTTTAGCGATTTTAATTTAGTTGGAGGTAGCTCACTAGGATGCCGAGGCAGGGGAGACCTGATTCATGGCGCCGAACAAATGGTGGCATTGAGCTGGTCCTATTGATCTCCCTGGGGGAGGGGAGGCCTCCAACTTCATTGGTCCACCACTGATATTGATCCCCTGCTCGGCGGCTTCCTCGACCTTGGGCCCGCCCGCTCGCTGCTGACTCTCGTAAATCTGGCCTTCTTCCTTATTACCCAACCTTCAATGATACATCTTCCTCTATCATACAGTCTCATAACTCGGTCAGCACATATACATCTTGAAAATGTCAATTAGGGAATCATTTTACCTGTCCCAAGTACATTGAGTATAGATCATGCTAATCATGTAGTTTGGAACTACCTTTAATGTGAGTGCACCACATGTCTACACATCTGAAAAACTGCATATGGATATTTTAACTTAAATGATACCAGAATCTCGCTTGTATACTTACATCCAGTGGTGAGATTAGATTTTTGAAGGATTCGGGTATCATTAGAGAAAAATTCTTTAGAAAAAAAAGTTGCGACTGCGATATTTTACCTACAGCTTTAGTTGACGAAACTCAACAGTATACATCACCACAGCACCAACTTATATCGTAATTTATTAAATAATATTCCATAAGTACACAACGTTGTTGTCCAATGACACGAACTGAAGATATCATACTTAATATTGTTATAGGAATACTCAAGTTTAAATTTTCGCTAAACATGACCTATCCGGGCTAGCCTTACCAATAGAAAATGAATAAGTAAATTTAAATACTCAAAGAAAATGTTATTGATTGGTAGAAAGGCTGACGAAAAACCTCTCTAAGCTATAAAATTATATAAATAGGCATACACAAATGTGTGGATATAGATAATAAAGAAAATTAAAAAGTTTAAAGGTTAAAGAACGTGTGTGTTAAATGGGTAAAGGAACGCAAATGACGGTTGTAAAGAAATAGGGTTAACACTCTTCTCCCGCCAAATAAGACAATAACCGTTCATGGTCAAATATGAATAAATACCTTAATTTTTCTATTATTTATGAAAATTGACCTTTAATAATGTGATTATATAATTTAAAAGAGTACGAAAATATAAAATCTATAGAATATTAATAAATAAATTTAGAGATTTATCACTACCCCAATGTTTTCTAGCCATGTTTTGACGACAAATTATCATTCTTTTCAAGAATTCCTATTAATCCACGACCAAAATATCTATTTTATAATAAAATCTTAAAATATAAATGCGAAATTTAATAAGATAGAGAAATATTTAACTTAGCTATTTTAATTTTTATTAATTAAATACAAAAAATTACTACAGACAATGCTCGCCCTCGTGTTGCTCTATCCTTTAACCGATTTCTCGTCTGAGAAAGAGGTATTTTCACATCCACACTATTCTTCTGACACATGGCACCCTGTGACACCTTTTTATTTGGAAGGGGCTAAAAAGCAGCTAAAAATGGCAAATAATCTTCAACTTTAGAAGAAACTGAAGAGGCTAAAACCGTCAAATTAAAGTCCTCCGTCGATATAATTCAAACGTTTCATTATTGATTTTAAAAAATACCATTATTGAAACGAAACATTGATCAATTAGAAAACATAATGCACACAACGCTTTTAAAATAAACGTCCACATCACCAACAAATCCATTTTCAAACTTAAACATTAATTAATGTAAATATTAACTAATGAATACATTGATGAATACTAAAAGTATTTTTCCAATGGCAATAAACACGTAATAAAATTATTCGCTGAATATAGAAAAAGTGAAACAAAAGATTTGACAATTCCTTGTGAAAAGCGTTTCGTATTAATTCAAGGAAAGGTTACTTTTGGCGTGAGGGAAACACAAAGGACTATGGCATCCGTCATGGGTTAAACAAGCTAAATATGCCATTGTTGGATGTTCTGGCTATGTGTGTGGATACTTAATTGAATATCTTTGTCTCTTCTTTAACATGCATGCCGGTTTACATTCGTTCTGGATAGAGAGATTTCGCATTTTTCATCCATGAACTAAGTTCCATTCCACGGCAAAACATTATTTATTATTTTTAATATATTTGAAAAAATTAAATCGCAACGTATTTTTTAATTTAACTCTATACTTCAGATGAAAACTCTTTTCAGCCTGAAACAATATGATACAGAATAGCTCAAACAAACAGACTTAATTGTTGAACAACCAATTTTTATCTAATAAGACAATTTTATAAAATCAAAAACGATTTGTCCTAATGATGTACCTCCAGAAGAGGCCGGAGAAGGCACTCATTTTTAGATCTTAATAAAATGATAAAACACTAGTACAGAAAACGAAAATATTCTTCCCCTCAAATAAGCAAAACGTTTTTTGGGGTAACCTTTTGTACTGATTAACGTAAAATCAGTCGCTAACAACTACCGAGATAATAAAAAAGAAGAAAATGCAAAGAATAACTTGACCTTTTACAAGGTCGTCTTTCAAAATCGACAAGAATTAAATATGGCCATGATATTCACCGGCTATTGCCGGCAAATCCTGGGGAAAGGAACCCTACAACGCAGAGTTTGGCCAATAGGACAGTGGACCGCATTAATTAGCAATAATTTAAACCGCCAATAACATCGTAAATCTCGGGTACATTGCCTCAGAAACAGGTATGTTAAGGGACGATTTACCAATGCCTGAAATCTTTAAGAAATATATTTGTCATGTGATACAACATGGGGCTACTTGGATGGGCTCAACAAACACCAGGAATATTTTTACATATAAAAAGTGATGTTAATCTCTGAATTGTTAGGAAGAGTAAAGAAAGATTTTCAAATGGGTTCATGACAGAATACTGCTCTCGTGAAAGACTTCCTATACGCCGAGTAACTACATGGCAAAACTCGGACTACCACTAAGATAATGTGATGGAGCCAAGTGACCGTGGAGATACTCTTGGTTTACTCGGCAAAACAGCCTCAAAGTTGGGAATTCCCATGGACATGGCTTCAGGCCATACATCCAACTCCTCGGAATCTTGTTTCACACAGATGAAAGTTGAAACATAAATTTATGCCAATTCATTTTTATTCTTTCAAGTCAAATAACCTGATGATTACCTAATGGATTTATTGTGTATTTGGGTTTCTCTAAGTGGAATTTTTACCTTGCCTCTAAATGCGAAAAATTTCCAATGATTTAAAAAAAAAAACCCTTACGGCCATCTGTAGCGATTGTTACAATGGGAATTGAGATATATGATTACATATGTAACTTTAGTTTTATATAGAACATAATATATTATGGCTAAAAGAAGAAAAATATATGAAATTTGGTTTTAAACTCTTTTGATTTTAATATGACTCTCTCTCTCTCGGCCACGCGGCGCGCGAGCTCCGCGTTTTTCAGGATGGAGATTGATGATATTGACTGGATAACCACTTCGGGGTATTGGCGGACAGACAAGGGCAGGACGAGCATGATGCCGTGTCTCCCAAGCAAGAAATATGTACTTACCATTCCGAAGAAATCCGCAGAAAACAAAAAAAAAGTGCACGTAGAAAGAAATCTAGTTTCTACCAGTCCAGAAATTAGCAGAAATGTAAATCAGGCCGCTGAAAATATTTTTAAAAAATGCAAATTAGGCGGATCTGATCGAGGCCGCGGAGAAGGATGGAAACATCGAGCCATTCATCCCAGTAACCAAATAAATGGAAGTGATTATATTCAAAAAGCTAGCCAGCCAAGATCGCTAGATCAGACGCCAGAATTCCAAGGCCAGTTGGACAGCCACAAAGGACCCTGAAGGATTCCGTGGCTTTCGTCAGGCATACTAGACAACAGCAGACGCTGAACAAGGCTATATCAGCAGCAGCATCGTTCCACCAGTGCTACTATGCCGAATCGCGTGCGGAATTCCATCCTGTGCACTACATAAAGGCTTTGAATGAGATTCTGGGGAAGGAATCCGTCTAAAAGCTGATGAAGATGTCCAGCCATTTTTGTCGGACCGGCCAGCATTGATAAAGCGGAGTGCCTGGTAGAAGTGGGGCTTTCCCATCGGCGACGCCCTCCTTAAGGCATTCCCATATAGAAAAAAGGCGGAAAAGATCGTCATCGGAAACATGCCCATTGCGGTAAAGGAGGAGGACATCATTGCAACCCTGCCACCATACTGCCGTGTTGTCTCCCTCGTCCTTCGCGAGTGTTACTCCTGGGCCATGGGCAACAAAGAGGCCTTCATCTTTATGAATGAAGGCACGAAGATTCACAAGATCCATGCGAAACTGAACATCAGGTCATCAGGGGAAACAACGCCCGCCTATTTCACGCACGGCGTGAAATTCAGCAAGTGCCATCGCCATGAACATCGGCGAGCCATCTGCTCAGAAGGGACAGGGAGGTTCAGAGCACCCCACAGCCAACCTCCCAGAAGGATCCAGCGTTTCTACCTTCATCCAACCAGACATCGCCCTTCTAAAGACCTGTCGCAACTCTATCAGCAACGGGAAGCTTGATCAATTCGAAGGAGACATTTGCCGGCAAAGTTGCTGCTCCAACGTCGTCTCCATCCCCCAAACGGTACCTTCCAAAACCGCCGCCACAACATCAGCAAAATTCTGTACAACCCCTGTCAAGAAGATCCTGCCCAAGGTTACCACATTTAACCTGAGATCTTCCATCATCTCCAAGCCGCATAAAAACCCCTCTTCAGGTGATGGAGGAGGAACATTTTTCCTCTCAAGAGGGTCTAAGGCTTTCCCGAAACTTGATTAAGTCCTTGAATGAGTCTCTGTTCAAAGACACAAAGAATCAGGTTAAAGCGGAAGAAAATAGCACAGGCTTTAATGTCCCGTCGCGGCAGGAATAGGTTCGTTGATGGCTTCTCGGCTGGCCAAAAACATTTTGAGGTAGCTCCTCACCAATATCACCCCTCTTATAGATTATAAAGCCTGCACTGTAAATAAGCAGCTCACCGTCATCCGATCTGCTACCGATAAGGACACGCTATGAGCTTCGGCATAGCCTGCATCAATGTGCGGGGCAATTGCCGTTCGCAAGAGGAGAGTGAAGTTTTACTGCTTCTTGAAGCAGTTGATATCGCGTTCGTACAGGAAACGAACGTGTTGGCCCTTAACGTCAGGATCTTCTGCTTGGAATACAGCGCTGTCTTTCTCCCTTCATTGACACCCAGGGGATCCTGTCTCGCGGGCATCATGGCGCCGGGAATCACCGTCCTCTGACACCGCGTCCTGTGGCCAGGCAAGATCGCCATCGCCAACATCAATATCAGGGGTCTCAAGACCCGCGTCTTCAACTTCTACCTGTCCCACACTCCTGAAGAACGGTATCTACAACTGCAGGTCATCGCAGAGGAAGCCATCAGGAAAGGTACGTGGGTCCTTCAACATCTCCGAAGAGTCTTCGATCGACATCGGGTCTGGAGCCGTGAAAGTCTTCGGGGAACTCGAGGACCGGACCGCCCTCGTCGACACCGCCATCATCTTCGATGCCGCGCACCTGCCTACGAGGGTTGCTTGTTGAGAAAATGGGGACACTTTCCGTCGGGATCGGGTCCTAATGCCTTCAAAACTCTTCGGACGCGTCACCCGTCACATTGGACCCTCATTTACCGCTGTTCGGATAACCGTACCATCCTTCTCCAAGTGGGGGATCCTCCTTTACCGTTTTCACCATTCATCTCCGCTCTTCTTCGATCAACGCCAGTCATCGAGAGGGTTAAGACGATTTTTGGCGAAGCTTCTCTGAAGTTCGGAGATATCCCTCCTGTAAACCCGGTGGCGATCTACCATCAAGCTTTGCAGCGGTGGCAGAGGCATCATAAAGTGAACTTTAACCATATATTGACAATCTGCCAATATGCCAAATTTTCAATTCTCTCCCTTCCACCTTTCACCTCAAGCTTCACAACAGGACAAAGAAAAACCGGCAAAATCCAAGATAAGACAATAAATGGATACTTTGATTGAAAACCAAAAGGCAATGGCGGCCCTTGATGATCTTCATTGCAGACTGCCCGATTGCAGGAACCCCAGACGAGCCGCGTATTGCCATCGCCGAGAAGACGATGGAGTACCTCCGAGTTTGTCGCTCTCGCTTGTCCGAACATGGAGAAGCCATGAACGTATGGGGACCATCTGGAGATCGCTCTCTCCAGGATTTCCAGAAAGTGATTTTTCTGGACCGATGTTTCATCATCTTATGAAATTTCGCAGCCCAACACCGTGATGGAAGATCCGAACCACGAGATGCCGAGCGGAGAGTCAGCGCGGTTCCTCCAGACGCTGCACCACAGTCCCCTACTCTTAAAGTTCACGTCTAGCCCTGAGGCACGCCGGAATTCGTCAACGACGCTATTGAGTTTGTATAACTGCCATTCCTCGCCGATCATCAGGAGAATTCCATAGGGGTATGCCAGGACGTTCCCTTTTTCAAGAACTCTCTCCAGGTGGCGCAGGACGGAACCAGTGAAGATGGAGAAGAGAGCTGCGCTACAGGTACAACACTGCCGAGAGAGAGAAGCTCCCTGTGAATTCTTAATGGGGGGGGGGGGGGGGGGGGGGTGAAGTTTCCATCGACCTTGATGGTAGCATCAGCCTCCGCGTGGAACAGGTAGAACCATTCTACGAAGGGCGAAGGCAGGTCGATGGAGCGCAACTGGGAAGCCAAATTCGGACTGCAGTTCAGTGGAAATTACTGCCAGAGCGACTTGTTCTTGAATACCAAAACTACCTCGTCAGATACGCACGCGATTTTATAGGAGGGACAACTTTCCCGAACGGCGTATCTTTGGCATTCCGGCACGATGACTGGCAGGTGGCGACGTAGACGACCCAGAAGAACCAGCCGACGATTCTGTAGTCCGCCGTTGGTAAAGATATAGGTCGGTAACCGCTTAGGCTCGGAAAACCGTAAGCTTCGGAGACGAGAAAGATGATGTTTCTCTTCGAAGATTCAGCCAGAGCCCCGCGAATTTGGATAATACAAGGACTCGATGAATGGCTCCCGCGAGGAAGTCCTCGAAGCCCTTGACGAACTCGCTGGGAACGCTATCCGAACCAGCCGCTTTCCCATGAGGCATACGTCTGATAGCAGCTTCCATCTCACTAAAGGAGATTCTTGCTCGATGTAGTGGGTCACCTCTATCTGGGGTTACACTCTCCATAGCTCCCTCAAGGAACCCAGCGATGGTCTCCGACCTGCAGGTTGAGTTGCCGAAGCGCTCTCTGAAGGAATTGAAGACGCATACCTCAGACTCTTTTCCTCGACGGGGTTTTTCTGAATGTTGAAGACAATCGTCGGTCCTGAGCGATGTAGTTGGACGCCAAAAGCGCGCCAAATCTCAGGATGCGAAGAGTAGTCGGCGTCTACGGTCTCTGCCTGGAGCGAAAGAACCGGCATGCTCTGCTGACGTAGTCTTCGTCTTCGGCGCGGGGAATGGAGAGACACTTTCTGTCTTCAACGAGGTCCCGCTTCAGTTTCCCCCATTCTCTCCTTAGATCTTCAGGAGGTAGCTCTCCGATCTTCAGAGAAGCTTAGCCAAGAAGCGCCTCAACTCTCTCGATGATAGGCGATGATCGAAGCAGCGCGGAGATGTATGGCTGAGACAGTGGAGAGGAAACCCTCATCTAGAATGATATGGTGGTCCGAGCAGCGGTACATGAGGGTCCAATAACGGGTGACGCGTCCGGAGAGTTTTGATAGTATAAGAACTCGATCCAGACGGAAAGCGTCCCGGTGTTCGGGGAATCGAAGATGATGGCGGTGTCGACGAGGTACAGGAGTTCCGCGAAGGCTTCCATGGCTTCATATCCGATGTCGCTCGAAAACTCCTCGGAGATGTGAAGTCTACGGGAACTCACGCATTTCCCCTGATGGCTTCCTCTGCGATGACCTGCAGTTGGAGATGCCGTTTTTCAAGAGTGTGGGACAGTTGATAGTCGATTACGCGGGTCTCGAGTCCCAGGATGTTGATGCTGGCGATGGCGACCTTAACTGACCACAAGAAGCTGCGCAAGAGGACGGTAACTCCCGACGCCACGATGACGACGAGACCAGATCCCCTGGGTGTCGATGATGGCGCGTAGACGGCGCTGTAGCCGAGGCAGAGGTACCAGACGTTGTTCAGGGACAGTACGTTCGTCTCCTGGGCGAACGCGACGTCAGCTGCGTGCTGCTTACACGCCTGGTGCGAACGACAATGCCGCGCACATTGCAAAAGCTTATGACATAATCCTTGATGTATATTTTTTTCTTGTAGGCGCCAGGTCTTGTCATCTACAAGAGTTATTATGTCTTTGCATGCTCAGCAGTGATGGTTTCAATGAAGGGCTTCAAGTGCTTACTGGGTAAAAGGTCTTTGGTGACCTTATCTCTTTCGATTCCCAGTTCAGAATTCTTAAATAGGGAGTCAGGGACATGTTTTAGCGCTTCGTCGAGTTGCTGAGGTGGCTTTTAGTTGCTCAGTAACTAAATCCGCGAGAATGTTTTTTCCTCATGGCATCTTCCGCTTTGGAGACAGTTTTTAAACCCGAAGTGCGAGCTAATGGTTCAGGTTTTGTTGTCGCTTCTATAATATCTGAGCAGGGTCAACGCAGCATTGTTGAAGAAGGGCACTGTTTGAAATGATGATGTGTCATGGGGATAGTGCTCGATTTCCGAGAAGCAGCTTCAGGGGTGGAGGCACTGGGGGATGCTTGGAGTGGTTCGTCTGTGATGATGTTGTAACAGGCTTCGAGGAAGGAGATGGGTTCCTAATTGACGTGGCGGGGCAGGTCGTTGTCTCTGCCGTTCCTCATTGGTCAGCTGAGGGCAGTTGGCTGGCCGATGTTCATGGCGCATGCACTTGGAGCACTTCACGCTATGTATGTGGGAGTTTTCATTCCTTTAGATTTGAGGTCTATTCTTAATGGAAATTGATAAAACTTTAGACCTTCATTAAGAAATTCAAGGTCCAGTAGTAGCCATTTTATCGTTCTTAATGGCTTGGTGATGGATATCACTTTGCAGTAGGGTATCAAGGTCACTGTGGCACTTTCGTAGCTGACGACGAAAGGTAGGTTTTCGATGATGATTATTCCTGCTTTCTTCCTATAAAGGATACGTCTTCAGCAAGGTGTTGCCGATAGTAAGACCCTCTTCTACCAGGCGGTCCGCTTTCTCTTGACTTGCAAGTCCCGCCATTTTTTGGCCAGAAATTTTCACAAGCTCGAAAACGGAGCCTTTTCCAAGAAGAATTTTAAAGCCATGCATATTCTAGGGGCACTAGTGCGCATGAAGCAGCACTGATCTAATGTGGCAGCGTCCATCCGGGCTTTGCACTGGGTTTGTTGCTAAATACTGGAGCATTTCTGTAGCCGCATCTTCCTTCCTAGGCATTTGAGGTGCCGACCTTGGTGGGCTTTTCCCTGCTTTTGGAAGCTGGGCATGTTGGTTGTTGTTTGGGAGACCATTAACTTTCTTCTTGAAAACCCTGGGCTCTGAAAAGCCTTCCAAATGGATGTCATTTTCCGAGGCTTACACCTGCTTGGCCCAATTTGCATGCTTGTTGATTTGTCCAGCTGGAAGAATTGCATCTTTTTTTTTTTTTTGTTGCCTAGCAAACTTTTATTTACCATTGAATTAAAAATTTTGCCGATTTCTTGATTTTTTTTACAACAAGAATTCCATCGGTTGCTAGCTCATGATTTGTGCTTTCTGCCAATATGGCATAGCAATTAGATATATCCATTTTCTATTCATTCATAACCCCTCCCCTAAAAAAAAAAAAAAAAAAGCGAAGCGCTCGCATGGCCGCACGGTTGAGAGTTTGGATCGAAAACATTTTATTGACTACACAAGTCAATGGTAGAAGAGGGAAAAATACTAAGTTACAGTACCGTTCGGAACTTTAAAGAAAAAATGAAACTAAATTTTGAATTATTCAATATAAGAATTTTTATATTTATTTTAGGGGGTTGGTGGACGAGTGGTAAAAACGGTCGATCGTCGAAATTTACGACCCGGGATCGAATCCCGAATTGAACACCTTTTTTTAGAAGCCAAAATTGCTTCAAAGTGGCCCCAGATTCTTGAAAAAGTCCAACCGCACCCGTGAGGGCAAGTGACCAAAACGGAGCTCTGCTACACTCGTAAGTGCAAAAGTCGAACTACTTCCCCCATGTGTAGACATGAGGTGTACTTGCAGCAAAAGCAATCGCTAACTACAGCCCAGCATGATCATTATTGCCTATATACTAGGTGTCTTTTATCATAGCAATTATATTAGGATGCATTAGCGCGCCATCTGTTATCAAAATTCGAAACTATTATAGACGCGTATGATTCCTTTTTAAAATAAACAATTTATACTGTCCTTACTGCAATGGAAAAAATTAATGGGAGGGACTGGCTCATCAGTGGTGAACCCTCACAGCGTTTGTTTTTTTTTTTTGCCAGGAAGAGCGATTGCTCGAAACATTTTATATATTAATAAATGTATGTAATTCTGCTGTCCTCAAAGCTTATATCCATAGTTAATCAAAATACCTATTCAAAGAGTCTAGCATCAGTATCACTATAAAAGGATTTTCGAAAAATGCAATATAACAGAGGTATGGTAGATTAAACTGGCGAAACCGCTGGGAGGGTTCACCACTGATGAGCCAGGCCCTCCCATTAATTTTTTTCATTGCAGTAAGGACAGTGAAATTGTTTTTTTTTTTAAAGAATCATACGCGTCTATAATAGTTTCGAATTTTGATATACGACGTGTATTAGGGGTAATTAAAAACATTTATATTGTCAGAGAATGAATAATTAGTTGAGTTATATGACTCGTGATTTCGGTGTTGTAGTAAAATCCGAAGCCCTATGTGGAGAAAGCGAGTGAGGCCTGGATTCGCTTTAAAAAACCTTATCAACTACATTTTAAAGTCGTATCGAGTAATATCTCCACTTTGTTATTTAAAGAATTTTTCTCGTATTTGAACGACTCCTCGTCTCTTTACAACCGTAACACTTTTGTTGCTGTGAATTAGAATCTTGTATCAATATTTTGGCTGGCAGAAAGTTATCCTCTGTCAAGATGCAACCATTAAAGCCAAGGCTGTACACAATATGATTTATGATATCATTTTAAGTTTTAATTTAAGTTACCCGAATCTAAAAAGTTCACAAAGCCACTTGCATAATCCCAAAATCTTCTATATACAACTCTATAGCTCGCTTCCTACGTAAATTTGGAATCAACACTTATTTCATAAGCACCCACAACCTATGCCATAGACTGAGATATCCCATCAACAATAGACCTTCTTCTTCGCCCTAATACTGTCTATTCTGTCTCATGTCTGGTTGCGATAACGTAGGTGAGAGAACAGTAGGAATACGTCTCACTGAACATTGCAGATGCGTGAAAATATTCAACAAAAAATGCTCAATATATCAGCACAAGCACATGACAATGCACACTTTAAACCTAAATCACACACACACACACACACACAAAGCCTTTATTAAGACATTAGTCTTATACAGATTCTCCGTACAAGGTGCAATATCAGGAAAAGAGCAGCACAGGAAACCAGTAGTTCCGCAACTATATACAATTATTAGTAATAAGGAAAAGTAAGATTTAATATGAAAGGTCGACGCCATCTCCCCAAGTCTTCAATTCCATAAGCGCGGAGCAGAAATAGGGACTAAGTTATTTTAAACCTAAATCAAGCAACAGTACACTAGAGAAACAGAGAGAAAACACCAAAAACTAGTATTGAAGGTCTTTGTTTTCCCTAAAACTCAAAATAAACCGCTAACAATAGA
Source organism: Cordylochernes scorpioides (assembly GCA_030710605.1). NCBI lineage: Eukaryota > Metazoa > Arthropoda > Arachnida > Pseudoscorpiones > Chernetidae > Cordylochernes > Cordylochernes scorpioides. The sequence continues at coordinate 49,196,423 of CP092863.1, read as the reverse complement.
TCTTGCTGACCATCACTGCAATGATCCAGTTTGAGCCATTATCTAGATAATAGTTTTTCTTTACTTAGCACTAACACAATTGCTCCCTTGCTGGTAAACATGATACATCTAATTTGGTGTGTAGAATTTTATGTACATTTTAAAAACATATTCTGTTGAATAATCTATGCAATATTTTAAAAATTTTATTTCGACTTAGAGCGCTATGTCCCCCTTGGGACAATTGCACTTTAAAGATAAACAAAACATTGAAAGAAAAGAAAGAAACATATTTGAAATATGTACAAGAATTGGTATGCAAGTTAGTTAGATGAAAAAAAAATCAACACAATGCATAATATCATGGCCGCGGTATGTATATAAGGCCATCTTTATATCAGTGTTCCTAGTAAATTGCACCAGTAAAAGAACAGCAAGGTCCGAAAGCTTCTGAAGCGATTTACAATTAAATCACTTTCATTTTTTTCAAGTGTTATTTTTCATGTTTTTTTTTCATAATGTATTGGGAGATGTTAGCCGCACGTCTTTTTAGTTAGGTGTAATCAGTACTAATACATTTTTATTATTTAAAATTAACTTTAAAAAAAACTCTATAAAATTAAATAACTGTTACCTGCGATGTGAGTATAAAATTGGTGTAGACAAATTGCTAACGATCGTTGAAAACGATACAAATTATCAGTAAAAACATAAATGATGTCGAAAATATTTCTGTGATAATTAAATCCCAAACTATAGCAAAACATTTGCCATCAATTATAAACTTGGTTTAAAAATATCGTTAAATAGAGGTACATTTAATTGTATTTCAATCAGATACTATTTTTAAAATTTCCATAAAACGGGGGAGGTTAATGGTAAACATAGTATATGTTCTATTATATAATCCATTTCTCTAGTGTAAAAAAAATTTCTTTCGAGCGTCATGGAAGAGCAAACATAACAAAGATACTCTCTCACATATTTGTAATAAATCAGGATTAATGAAATTTTCTATATAAATGTACGTGAACCGGACTTAGCTGGAGGCTAAAACACATTTCAATGGGTATATATATATGTCATAAAAAAAAACTTATATTCTAGATACGTTACCTTTCATGCAGTCGTGGATAAAATATAAAAAAATGAATAATAACCTTTTATGTCCTAAATTATATTTATTTTGATTATTTCTCCGAAAAACAGTTTTACATACAAAGACAATCAACAACATTATTATTATTAAAAAAAGCAAATTAGGTTATATTCTTTTTGTTTGGCATTCCTTTACATTTTAAAAATTAACTGTGTTTAGTTCTTATTTTTAATTTTATATTATTTAAGTTATAATTATAGTTATATTAAGAAAACAATTTTAATAAATATTATGGTTATGTAATTATTTTGTTCTAGAATTTTAATTATATTATGAATAATAAAAATCATATTTTTATTATGTCATATATACTAGCGAATGTACCCGGCTTCGCCCGGTTTTTACCTGAGTAAAGGTTTGTCTAACGAACATTTGTTAAAACAATTCTAGCAAACATCCAATCCCTACTGAATCTATACTTGGCAATATTATGTTTGATTATCTGCTCCACCTAGCTGTACCCGTTCAAACGTTGCTGTCTTTGAAAAAAACGCAGTTTTGATACCTAAAACATAATTTATTAAAAAAAAAAACGACACGGGATATCATTTAAGAAATCTGCGGAGAGAGCGCCAACGTAGAGATTTCCATTTGTTCGCAATGAATTGACGACCTAAACCAACTTTTGAATGGCTATGACCTATGGCTATCATCTGATTTCTACTAATTCAAAAATTATTAGAGGTTCGTATCAAGCAATATCAAAGGGAAAACAGAAAACTTTTATCAAGTTGGTATGCTTACAGGACGAAACTATGCAAAAGCTTCTATATAATTTATTAAACATCAATTATAATTATGCTAATTAAAATTATAAAAATTGAAGGCTAATTAAAAAATTAAGAAAGAAAGGAGGATTTAGTAAAAAAAAAGTCATTAAGCGATGTAGATTTTACTTTGAAAAGTATATACAAAATAATTCAAGTATAACTTTTTAGAAAATTAAGAGACGAATTGAAAAATATTTTAAATTTAGAAGGGTCGCAAACAAAAATTATCAATGCAAAATAAAAGAGTTTAAAATAACTTTGAAAAAGTCATCTATTGAGTTAATTCACATAAAATTAGATGAAACTAAGTGAAAAGGAAAATGAGAATTTAAAAAATGAAAATAATAATAATAATAATTTTATATCTGTACTTATTCAGCAGATCGACATTTCAAACCATATTTGAACTTCAATGGCAGCAGGAGAGTGTGATTAAAAAATTAAAAAAATTGTCGGCGTGCTTCAAAAGCGCGTCGCGAGTGCTGACGTAACACTTTTGGTTTCGGTTTCACTTTGCTGCCAGGCCTCTCTCTCGTCACAGGTACGTCTTTGTGGAATCCTTTAAAACTTGTTTTTCAATTATTTATCTATATTTAATTTTTTAATTTATAATATATTGAATTTTTAATATATAGGTTTAATTTTAGAACTTTTTTCTCTGAAAATGGCTAGTAAAACGGTGCTATATTTGCCCTTGCGCCAAGAACCGCATGTCAACCATGACTTGCTGTAAATGCAATAAGAACATTTGCAAAGAACATTCAAACTAAATTTTCCAAAATTGCCAATGAATATTGGCGATTTATTAGAAATAAAAGAATCTGTGCAAACCCTGCGAAAATCTCTGCTTTTCACATGTTTTTATATTTTTATGCATGACTTGGTAATTATGAAAATAAAATTTTAAAATTTGCTATCAATATAATCCTTATTGTCTATATACTAAGGTAAAATACAATTTTTATTTAAAAAATAATAATTTTATCATTTTTTATCATCATCATATTCGAGCTCGGGAAGCTCGGCGCGAGTACCTACGTCCTAAAACGGGCGCGTTTAATTAAGGGTTAATAATTCACCAGATTTAAAAATGATGTCAAACATCGCTATTTCCATTTCAAGCGCTTCTTTCGTATAATAAAAACTCTATTCGATATTATTTACTTGTTTCAAAGTGCTCTTGAATAAAGAATATATAGAAATGTCCATGTGTCTAAATTAAAATTGAAAATGTCTAAATAAAAATGAAAGTGTCTAATTTAAAATGAAAGTGTCTAAATTAAAATGAAAAATAATAAAATATTAAAATGCCTATTTAAAATCTGAACCTATATATAGATTTATAAACGTATATAAATATTTGTTCGTGTTCGTTTAAAAAAAAATATAAAAGGTGATCGACTGAAAGGAAAACAATGGGGGAAATAAATGCACAGAAACACAGTATAATAAAAGGATTTATTTTAAAAAATTAAAAACAAAAGGGATAAAAACTATTATACTATTATTATGGGTAAAAACAAGAAAAATGGTTAAGCTAAATTATACTTATATCTAAGGGATTATGTATAAAAAACAATAAACAAGGTTAAGCAAAAGAGAAAGTAAAAAAATTAACTAATCTCAGGGAAGGGAGATAAAAATAAATGGCGGGGGGGTGTCGACACAGTACCTCGTGGCAGCACCGTCGCAGGCTTGGCTTTCTCTTGTCGCGATGTCCAATTGTCGCGCGTTGGTTGTCTAATTGTCACGACTCGTTGGTTGTCTAAGTGTCTTTTTCCGTCCTCAAGTCGCTGCTTGAGGGATACTCCAATGCGTCCTTTCCCGTCCACGAAACTCTGCTCGTGGGATTTTCTTCGACGTCTTTCCGTCCACGTGACTCTGCTCGTGGGATTTTCTTCGACGTCGTTCCGTCTACAAGACGCTGCTTGTAGGATTTTCTTGGCGTGTCTGCTCCGCCTGGCAAGGGAACTCAACTTTCCCCTCCGCTTCTAACAAGGGAATCCTGCCAACTGACCAAAAAAAGAATGTAACATGACGCTCCGTCGTCTCCGCCCACGCCGACCTTTGCCCTCGGTCGGTCCAAGCTGGGGCTATCTATAGATATAGATGTCTTGCTCGTTGTCTCCCTTCACCTAAGACCTTCCTTCTATGTACAAAAAGTAAAGGATCTATAAAATAGTTTTAACATTCTCCCACATAATTTTGCTCCGAAAGAAGCCAAAATTAAGTATAAGACAAAAGAGCATATATATACACAATACACACAAGAGTAGATATGCCTATTACATTACATAAAATACACATAAAATAATACACATATTACACTTTTTTTTTTTACAGGTACTTTCACTAGTCCTTCGAGTCATACCTCGCAGGCTTTCTGATTACCCTACCATATCTATTTCTAGAGTCCCTGGATTCAATATTGGGCCTATTTCCTAAAAATGCATCAGATTGGGGTTCGGTATTTGAATTGTCCATTAGAATCGTCTTAACATTCGAGGATATTTCAAGAGGGTGTAAGCGTTGTAGAGCCCTGATCAAGGTTCCTGTGGATGTTTTAACATGGGCCACTCTCACTATTCCATCTTTTCCTGGTATGAGATTTACTATTCGCCCTTTAGACCAAAACATTCTTTTAAGATTTTCTTGCCCGATCAGTACAACGTCTCCTACTTTCAACTGTCTTCTATCAATATTTTCGGATTTCTGAATCAGCGCGCCTAAATATTCCTTTAAGAATCTCTGATTCAATTCTCTCTTCAGTTGACCTAACTCTCTGTATCTAGTGTGCAACATTTCTGGCTTTAAATTTTCAAATTCAGGAAAGCTAGACTCTGGACCATTTTGTAAAAACTCATTAGGAGTTAATGGTTTTAGATCATTGTCGTCTTCAGAGACATAAGTGAGGGGTCGATTATTAATGATAGATTCGATTTCACAAAGGGCAGTCTGCAGTTGTACATATTTCAGCTTCCTGTGACCTAGCATCTTTATCAACATTTCCTTTATTGTCCTAATCATTCTGATAAGCTTTTTTTCTGCCAAGTCTAATTCTGAAACTTTCAAAGGTCCTGTTTCAGTTGACTGTTTTTTAAGTTTCCCTAAAAATCTTAAAACATAGGACATTACCCTGATGTTGAGAGAGTAATTAGACCTCCTTGTCAGTATCCAGTCTTTATAATCGATGTTCAAATTAATGTTGGTTTTCATAATGTTTTCTTCAACCTTTATTTCTTTTAGATTTATCGAGAACTCTGAATTGGGCCAGAATTCTTTAGGTTTTTTCAACCATTCGGGGCCCTCCCACCATCTGTTTTGCACAAACTGGCTTGGAGGGCAACCTCGAGACAGAAGATCGGCCGGGTTCAACTGACTAGGAACGAACCTCCAATCGTTCAAATTGGTAGTGGCCTGTATTTCTCTGACTCGGTTTCTCACGAAAACTCTCCACTCAATTTCTTTCTTTATCCAACTTAGCGCGGTAGTAGAGTCAGACCAAAGAGTTGTTTCACATTTTCTCTTCAAGGCAGCTTGGATTGCATTGGCTAGTCTAGCTCCTAGTACCATGGCCATTAATTCCAAGCGAGGGATCGTAATACTCTTCATAGGAGCTAATCTGACTTTGCTCCAAATCAAAGTTAGAGTATTTTCTCGTCCCGTTTCGCTCCGTAAATAGGCTACAGCTTCATAGCCTATTTGACTAGCGTCACAAAAGATATGAACTTCTGTAGGGAAAATGAGATCATTCCACATATATCTCGGTATCTTTATTAACTCTATGAATTTTATTTGATCCAACCAGGTTCGAAATTCCTGGGCCATACTTTCGGGTAGTGGTGTATCCCAACCTAGTTTCAGTCCCCATGATCGCTGCAGTAACAACTTTGGTGGTAAGAATACTGGAGCGCAAAATCCAAGTGGATCAAATATCCGCTGAACCATGGACAGTACCAACCTTTTCGTTAATTTGGGTTGAATACTCAAATTGTCAGGGAGTTCGCATTTTAATGAATCTTCCATTTTATTCCAAACAACACCCAATATTTTTGTACAAGTCCCTTTTTCAGGGTTTTCCTCCAGAGAATATTCCCACTCTCGTAAGTCCATTTTAGCCCTGTCCATAATTTCAATTGCGGCCTTTTGAAATTCCTGCACTTCCTGCTTTGTTTCCAGCGAGGTAATACAATTGTCCATGTAGAAGGATTGAGTTAAAATCTTTGCCCATTGAACAAGTGGGCCTCTTATTGATTGAAGATGGTATTCTATTACGGCGTTCAGCACAAAAGGACTGCAGTTTAAGCCAAATACAAGTCTCTTATGCCTGTAAGCTATTAGTTCTCTATCGCTCTCCTTTTCCCACCAAAGGAATCTAAGATAGCTCCGTTCAGATTCTTCAATCGCCACCATCTGGAATGCTTTTCTTATATCTGCCGTGACTCCAAATTTATTTTCACGAAATCTTATCATCATTTCAGGGATTCTTTCCAATAAATTCGGTCCCTTTTCTAAACATTGATTCAAAGATAGTCCATTATGACCTAGACAAGAAGCATCGAAAACCGGACGTATGGGCGTCGTTTTAGATTCCATCTTGTACACAGGGCGGTGAGGTAAATAATAGCCTCTTCTCTCGAGAGGATTTTCCTCGACTCTTTCAATGAGTCCTTCAGTCAGCCAGTCTCTAAAGATCTGACTATATTCGGTCAACTTATTCTGTGAGGTCATTTTCTTAGTGCTTATATCTAACCTTTTTATCGCTATGTCAAGATTGCTGGGGATTGACTCCTTTTCTACCTTCCAAGGTAGACCTACAGAATATCTCTGATCACTTTGTCTTTTAATTTTTGTTATAAACTTTTCTTTTATTTCCTGGTACCTGGTCTCTTTGGAGCAAGTTTCAACAGGATCCCTAATGCCTAGTACTTCTAGATCCCACAAATCCTTTAAATCGCATCGCGTTGTTAGCAGATTCAAAGTCTGCTGCACATTGTCATTGCTATCAATAATTGGCGAATTGCCCATTAGTGTCCAACCTAATTTCGTTTCCACCGCAGTTAAATCTGCTTCAACTTGAACTATTTTTCCTGTCAAAATCATACCTAGATAGTTAGCACCAATCAATATGTCAATCTCTTGTCCTTTAAAATTGTCCTGAGACAATATTATGCCCTTAATCTTCAATTTTTCTAACCAGTCCCCTTTTGGCAAAGGTGGTATGGCGTCGCAAATTTTACGTTGATCCAGCGCCTCAATATGGATCACATCTCTTTTATTACCTAAATTCTCTAATTCTAACATAAATTTACCGTGCTTTTCTTCACCAATCTTATTACCTCCAAAAAGACTTTTAGCTATGGTTATTTCGCCTTTTCTTTCTATTTCTATACTCCAGACTAACGACTGTTTGATATACGAAAACTGACTTCCACTGTCGAGGAGAATTCTAACCCTTCTAGAGGCATTTGGGCCTCTTAACAGTGCTACCGTAGTCATCAGCAAGACTTGACCTGTGCAGGCTTGACTAGAAAGCGATGCAATGGGTTCAGGTGCATTTTCCTTTAGATTTTCTCTTCCTGGTTTCGTTAACCGGTTAGAAGAATTTCCTTCACATAAAACTTCCAAGTGGTTTCTCCCACAGTTTTTGCACTCCAATTGTTCTCGGCACTGACTCTGTATGTGTCCCTTTCTTAAGCATTTGAAACATAGATGGGCACTACGTATTTTATCATTTCTCTCTCCCGGAGACATTTTCATTATGGAACGGCATTGATGACTCGCATGATTTGTTCTTTCACAAAAGAAGCATTTTCTATTAGTTCGCCCTCCGAACAGACTAGACACAGTGGCGGGTCTGAAATTGTTCCTTGTTCTGGTCCCATCATTGTAAGACCTTTTATAGGGTTCCTCCTGCTTAAAGCCTTTTTCCACAAATTTCAGCCGTTGAGCACTCCTTACTTCGGCTTTTAGAAAGTCCAATAATAACCTGAGCCTTTCTTGAGCTCCTCCAACCCCTTTATCTGACTCTTCCCGTTTTGCTAACTCCATACCATAACCCGAAGAAGGATGCCTGTGCCATATTTTCAAAATATCCGAAGGTAATGAAGACTCGACAAGAGGATATAAAAAAATACCCGACAACTGGGGATCAATGCCCAATGTCTCTAACGACCGGAGGTGACTGCTCAGTTCGTCGTACAGACTGCTTAAATTTCTATTTTCTTTCTTTACATTAGATATAACCGAATTCAATAGACGTCTGACATATAGTTCTGTCAGTATATTCGGGTCACCGAATCGCTCCTGTAGAGCTTGTACTGCCAAAGCATAGTTGGCGCCTGTAACGGGATAGCTTGCCACAACACGATAGGCTTCTGAATTTGGTACAATTGCTTGACGCAAATATAAAAACCGGTCGCTATCGGATAAATTCTTATTTTCGTGAATTTTCGAAAACTGCGCCCACCAAGGCAACCAACCTTCCAGAGAGCCGTCATAGCTTTTTAGGGCTAACTCTGGTAATTTCACATTTATTACAGTGTCCTCGCTAGCAATCGGGATTGTTTCTTCTTTTTCGGGATTCCGTAGTACACTGACTTTCTGTTGAACATCAAACTTTTCCACTTCATATTTATCGCATTCTTGCCATTCCCTATCAATACTTTCCTCTGTAATCCCTTCTTTCACTACCAATAAAGCCTGATATTTTTCGTTTAGATCTACAAGTTTCGTGTAATAAGACTCTAGCCTATTAAACTTAGAATAAATATCATTCCTATCAATTTGAGACTTTTCAAATTCCCCATTTATTTCATTAATAATTCTAGTGAAAGTACCTCTTATGGCTTTTCTGCGCTTTTTAATTGCATCCATTTCCTCCATATTTCCTTTAAATCGATCACGTCCGGCTCACCAAAATGTTCGTGTTCGTTTAAAAAAAAAATATAAAAGGTGATCGACTGAAAGGAAAACAATGGGGGAAATAAATGCACAGAAACACAGTATAATAAAAGGATTTATTTTAAAAAATTAAAAACAAAAGGGATAAAAACTATTATACTATTATTATGGGTAAAAACAAGAAAAATGGTTAAGCTAAATTATACTTATATCTAAGGGATTATGTATAAAAAACAATAAACAAGGTTAAGCAAAAGAGAAAGTAAAAAAATTAACTAATCTCAGGGAAGGGAGATAAAAATAAATGGCGGGGGGGTGTCGACACTGTACCTCGTGGCAGCACCGTCGCAGGCTTGGCTTTCTCTTGTCGCGATGTCCAATTGTCGCGCGTTGGTTGTCTAATTGTCACGACTCGTTGGTTGTCTAAGTGTCTTTTTCCGTCCTCAAGTCGCTGCTTGAGGGATACTCCAATGCGTCCTTTCCCGTCCACGAAACTCTGCTCGTGGGATTTTCTTCGACGTCTTTCCGTCCACGTGACTCTGCTCGTGGGATTTTCTTCGACGTCGTTCCGTCTACAAGACGCTGCTTGTAGGATTTTCTTGGCGTGTCTGCTCCGCCTGGCAAGGGAACTCAACTTTCCCCTCCGCTTCTAACAAGGGAATCCTGCCAACTGACCAAAAAAAGAATGTAACATGACGCTCCGTCGTCTCCGCCCACGCCGACCTTTGCCCTCGGTCGGTCCAAGCTGGGGCTATCTATAGATATAGATGTCTTGCTCGTTGTCTCCCTTCACCTAAGACCTTCCTTCTATGTACAAAAAGTAAAGGATCTATAAAATAGTTTTAACAATATTGTTATATACATTTGAAATATATTTTTGAAACATAATATTTTTGAAAACATTAAATTTTTAATAAGATGTTTTCTTATGATATATTTAAAGCTGATATTTTAAGCAATAATACACAATGTATTTATTTACAAAAAGGAGAAATATTTCTAATATAAATTAAACTTTTATTATTTAGCATTCAACCCGTAAGCTCTTGGGTAAGCCTCGTTGAGTTTCGCTCGCGCATGCGCCTCTGATACAACTGTATAAATGAATGTATTTGACAGTTCAGCCGTTCTAGACGCGGTAGAACGGGATAAAAAGTATCCCATGTCCGTCTACTGGTTCTAAGCTACCTCCCCACCAAATTTCATCCAAATCGGTTCAGCCGTTCTTGAGTTATAAATAGTCTAACAATTTTCACGACTTTCTTATATATATAGATATTAAAAAACGAAAGAAAAAAAAGAAAAAAGATCAGGTGTTGAAATCAATATTAAAAATGGCATATCCTGACCAGGAGCACATGTGCTCCTGGTCAGGATATGCCATTTTTAATATTGATTTCAACACCTGATCTTTTTATCTTTTTTTTTTCTTTCGTTTTTTAATGTGCTAAGTGTATTTACGCAAATTTGGCCTTAAATACCCATTTCTTGGTTTTTCGGGAAGCCACTGGGACCAAAAAATAGTTTTTGGTCGCAGTGGTTCAGCCTACTCCACGCTGACGAGCGCGAAAAGCGCGAAACGCGTTCGTGGATGGCTTTTCTTGATTTATCAAGAAATTGGGTTGGCCAAATATCAGGGAACAGGCTAAATCAATGTTTAGTTGATTTCTGGTACACCAGATGGCGCTCTGCCTTCTGTAAAGCGCATGTGCTCCTGGTCAGGATATGCCATTTTTAATATATATAGATATATATATATGAGAATTATTTTTAGATAGTTCAAAATTAAATATATTTTTGCGTAATAAAACACAACGAACATTTTATTTCAATGTATAATTCTTTTCCTTAATATTCCGAGTTGTATAATCCAACAATAAGTAAAATATTTTTGGCTTTTGGTTATTGTGGTAAGTCCCGCAGTGTAGTTGTTAAAGACCTTTGAATTCTTTCATCATCCTCAAACATAATTTTTTAATGGAATCTTAATTTTAGGGAACAGAAAATAACCACAGGGTCTAAAAAATCAGAGGAATAAGGTAAACAATTAATCGCACACATACTTGTGTCTTGGCCAAAACTCTCGCGCAACTATTGCTAGGTCAACGGAGACATTGTCAAGAATCAATGCCTGGTTTTGAATAAACAGATCGTACTCGAAGAATCCTCTATAAAAGCTACTGTCTCAATATTTCTAAATAATAATTAGTATTAATATAGGATATTATTCAGGAATAAATACATGGTGCATGATGCCCTAGTTGTCGAATAAAAAAGCCAGCTTTATATTTGACTTTTAAAGACTAATTATTTTTCACCTTTTGGTATGTCGGATAGCTCCCAGTTAAGAATTTGGCGTTTAGTAGTAGGATGATAGCTAGAAACCATGTTTCATCCATTTCCTATCATAATTAAATTAATGACTATTTATTTTTCACTAGATTTTTAAAGGATGCCTTCTATTACATTGCCTTCAATACATACACAACATGTTAATGTTTTTTTGCCATCAGAGAAAAATGCGGAATAAAGTGGGCATCAACTTTTTCCTTAACCAAAATTTTCCCTATAATTCGACGAATTGTCTCCATATCAAAATTTTGTTCATCTTAAAGAAAGGTGATAGTCAAGCAACAATCTACTTGTATCCTTTCTTTTACCTTGGTGACTTTTTATTGCTAACAGAAATTGGATAGCCTGACCTTTCTTCCAAATTTCCTTGCACTTTTGGAACGTTCAAACCACATTTGTGAACATTAGATAAACAATTATCTCCATAAACTTTCCTCATTATGGAAATTGTTTAATTTAAGCTTTGTTTACCGATTTTGAATAAGAATACAAAAAACATTGGCCCTTTGTTCAAGGTTTATTTAAGCGAGCAGGTTGTTTACCTACTTGGCTTAAATATGGCGTCATTTCCCGTCATGCACTTTAAGCAGCCACTCAGTGTGGTCAGATTAAAAAGGAAGGTTTGTTTAATACATGACATAGATTGTTTAATTATATTGGGATCTTTGTTACTATTCGTAATAACATCAGTCTCATTATTTATGTGGTGTAAGACGTTATATGTATGTATACAATAGTTCCTTATTTCTAGAACTGTTGAAGGGTTAGATGTGTCCGGAAATTTCTTTAGAAATATCGAAACCATAGATTTTGATAAGGATTCAATATAAGTTTTTATACATAAAACATTTTTATACAATTACACAGCTGATAACAGGGTTGTCTAGAGTGGTCGCTATAGACAGGGTGGTCTGTATAGACAGGTGGATGTATCACACTGCTGATAACAGGGTTGCCTAAGGTGACCGCTATAGACAGGGTGGTCTGTATAGACAGGTGAATGTAACACACTGATGATAACAGGGTTGCCTAAAGGGACCGCTATAGACAGGGTGGTCTGTATAGACAGGCAGATGATAACAGGGTTGTCTAGAGTGGTCGCTATAGTCAGGGTGGTCTGTATAGACAGGTGTATGTATCACACTGCTGATAACAGGGTTGCCTAAGGTGACCGCTATAGACAGGGTGGTCTGTATAGACAGGTGGATGTAACACACTGATGATAACAGGGTTGCCTAAAGTGACCGCTATAGACAGGGTGGTCTGTATAGACAGGCAGCTGATAACAGGGTTGTCTAGAGTGGTCGCTATAGTCAGGGTGATCTGTATAGACAGGTGGATGTATCACACAGCTGATAACAGGGTTGCCTAAAGTGACCGCTATAGACAGGGTGGTCTGTATAGACAGGGTGGATGTATCACACAGCTGATAACAGGGTTGCCTAAAGTGACCGCTATAGACAGGGTGGTCTGTATAGACAGGGTGGATGTATCACACAGCTGATAACAGGGTTGTCTAGAGTGGCCGCTATAGACAGAGTGGTCTGTATAGACAGGTGGATGTAGCACACTGCTGATAACAGGGGTGTCCAGAGTGGCCGCTATAGACAGGGTGGTCTGTATAGACAGGTGGATGTAGCACACTGCTGATAACAGGGTTGTCTAGAGTGGCCGCTATAGACAGGTGTATGTATCGCACAGCTGATAACAGGGTTGTCTAGAGGGGGGCAGGGAGGCCACGTGTTCGCTGGCAGCCAATGGGCGCGCATTCTATCCGTGAGCTTCAGACATACAGACAAACAGACAGAATAAGGCAAATATATAAGTAGATTCCATGTCATTATATTTCTATTCATTGAAGTGTAAATCCTTTAAGTAACATTAAAATTGGTCTCGGAGCAGGAGGCTGTTGTTGGGTGCTGTGCTGCCTGGAGTATAGGAGATCCATCTATTATTTCTTCCTGTGATGAATCTGTATAAGACCGCTGGTCTTAATAAAGCTTTGTGTGTGTGTATTAAAATTTGTCTTACAATTTCATCGAATTGCTAAATGTGTTTTAAAACATTCAAGTTATAGATATAATGAATAAATCTTCTATGTATAAAGAATTAAATTCCAAATCAACACCAAAACAATTTCTAATTTCGTAGGTAAATAGACATTTGGGTAGAGAGGCAATGCGCCAGCGTCTTTCACCATGGCAACGTCGTCGAACACAAACAAAGGATGTTCTTGTAGCAACACAATTTTCTGTTATATTCCCAGCTTCCATTATACTCTCAAATATACTCCATCCAATATCCTGAAGGAATCTCGTATTTTAAATCAACATATATCAATCTCTATTCATGATATAAGAACGCGTAAAAAACGTTCAAAACTAAAAATATTTTTCTTACAATGAGTTTCTTTTTATTTTAAAATGGAAGCTTTTTTTTTTCAAATGATAATCGCTCTTACACTACAATTGATTATTATTTTTTATTACATTAAGAATAGTTATACTTCATTTTGATTATAAATAAGTTATATTTCTATAAAATATTTCCTATATATATATATCTAAAATATGCTTTTATGAATTATACATATTCGATGGATTGTCTAAGTTTCAGTTAAAAGGCTATATTTCAACAATACTTTTATAATTATATCCCAGAAGTGTATTCGAAAAGATTTTAATGAGTAATCGTAATTATTTATTCAAACAATGATGTATATAACACAAGGCAATTATCTTAATATACATTGGAATTATATAAATAAATATCATAATATAGAAAAATTAAAATTCGAGAAAAGAATAATTAATTTATTTTATATGACATATATATGTTTTTTTTTTCTTGTAAAATATGGATCATTTTGTAACGTATAATATATTTTTTGCTTCATTATCAGAAATTTGCTTTAGTACTATTGGTGTATTCGGTGTGTGATGATTAACTATATCTTTTAATAATAATTAACTGATGCTTATTTCATATTCTATTTTATATATATTATCTTCGATATAATATGTTTATGAATATAGAACACACACACAGAGAGCTATCTCTAGTTTATTAGTTTATAAAAAAAAACTGTTTTATGCATCGACCAAACTGAAGATAGAAACATTGTGAGGACCTGCGAGCAAATCAGTGATTTGCCTTTCTGGCACTTTGTCCAGTTTAATCTACCAGACCGTCAAACAATTATTACATTGTGTCTAGTTGTCTCTGTATAACACTTGGAATATTCCATCTTTGGAAATTCTAATGAATAGTTTTAATAATAATAAGAATTTCACATTTAGCAAAAATAAATATCCAAAAAGAATTACAGACATCTTTCAGGAAGGGGTTTGGTTGAAATGCCAACTTTCTCAAGTAAGGAAGTAAACTGGAAAGTTTCTTGTTCATATTTTAGGGAAGGGAATGAATTACGGTGACCTCTATAGTTATAGAACTTATGCCTGCACATTGTTCATTGTCTTCAGCATGTGCCCTTAATCCCATGTCTTTGGGGCGAAGTTCCTTGTTCTTTTGTGCAAGAAGAGGCGGGAACGGATCATAAATATGGACGACAAGATTATTTAATGGAGGCGCCAGGTCTAACGACTCCCATAAACTTCTGTCAAGCTCTCTTGACAATTTCAACAAAGATAATTACCAGAGATAATTGGGTGCCTTGGCACTACCATCTTTACTTGGGTCTCTCATCACATACCGTGAACTATACTCTGGTACACACCATGCCGGGTTTACCATGTGCTGTACCTTTGAACCATGCCGCTTTTACAATTTCTATACCATTGCATCATGCTGTGATTACCATGTACTATACCATTGTACTATGACCTATATACATGCACTATGCCATTATACACTATGCCACGTATGCCATGTGCTGTACCTTTGAACCATGCCGCTTTTACCATTTCTATACCATTGCACCATGCCGCGCTTACCATGTACTATACCATTGTACTATGACCTATATACATGCTCTATACCATTGTACACTAATGCCACGTATGCCATGTGCTGTACCTTTGTACTATGACCTATATACATGCACTATACCATTATACACTATGCCACGTATGCCATATGCTGTACCTTTGAACCATGCCGCTTTTACCATTTCTATACCATTGCACCATGCCGCGCTTACCATGTACTATACCATTGTACTATGACCTATATACATGCACTATACCATTATACACTATGCCACGTATGCCATGTGCTGTACCTTTGTACATGTACCTTTTCCATAGGATCAGCTTGCAAGAGAATTAAAGGAGATGGGGAGAGACCATATTCTCGTCATTCTACTCCGCCACGTAGGATCTAAGACATTTCTCCGTCAAATGTATCAACACATAATCAACCTTTCTCAAAATTTTATTCTGGCTATTGCATATCATTAGGTTCTTTATTGATGAACCAGATTTTACCAATATTTTTTCTTTGCTCTTCAGGAACATTAGGGGATTGTTTTAAATTGAAGAAAAATTGTGTAAAGTAGATTCTATTTTTTTTTATTTGAAATGGTAGGCTAAAACATTGAAATAAAACTTGTATAATATTGTAATATTTCAGGTTCCCCTCTGCTATCATCATCATCACCAGATCCTATAGCCTTACCCCATCTCCTTTAATATTCCTGAAAGATAATCCTATGGAAAGTAGCGAAAGCAGTATGCTTACAACATGGTAACATAATAAAAGTCGCTAAGATGATTTCTTGTTTACAAAAAGACTGTCTATATCTATGGAGCATAAAAAAAACAATGGGTGATGATCATTTTATTCTCTATATCTCTGTTTACTGACCAAATGGTCTTTCATTGGAAGTAGATTTAGATCTGAACAAGACATTTTACCAGATCCTATAGTATACTGTATATAGTTTATATATCTCTCATTGACGAAGATATGTGATTAGCATCTTAATATTAATTCTGAAGACATTTATAAACTTTCACATTAATATTCAAACTAATAATCACTCTCTGCCATGAAATATTAAAGATTCTAGTGAAGAATTAGAAGTTTAATTTGTTTACAATAGATTTTCAACCAACGCACCTTAAACAGGGATATTCGATCTTTAAAAAAATAAAAATAAAACTTTTGAATATTTTGCAATCCAGAAAATGTATAATTTGATTACAAGAGGTATATTTAGGATTTCAGATGTGTGAAATCTTATTTTCGATCTTTCGACAAACATCACGCACGTCTTCATCGAAATAACTATTCACACATGATAAAGACAGGTGTGCCGCTAGTCGAAATATTGTAAATAACATTTTCTTTAAAATACAAAATGCACTTCATGTAATAGTAGAATTTAAAACATTTGTATTTAGAGGTTCATATTTTATGAAGCGGATACACACATAGAAGCAGTATTTAAAGTCTGAGCAAAACACTTCCTTTTAAAACGTTGTCAGCGAGTTACAGAAACGCGGAACCTATGTAAATATTGATTTATTGGCTGAGAAAGAGATGTTCATTATACATTATTTTAAAATTTTCAAATAATATGTTCAAAGTTAAGAAAATTATTTTGACATATATAGAAAAGTGCGTCGATAGTATTGACCACAATGATGCTTCTTTTAATATGAAAAGTACATTTAAACCTATTTTATTCCATAAATCATCTCGGAAAATATGCATTTTTAACAAAGAGATTATACCGCATAAGCAAACCCCAATACAGATTAACATTCAATGAGCGACCAATCAAATAAGTGACCATTTCCCTTTACTTTGTGCAATCAGAATGTGTGTGACTGATCTTTATCCCGTTCAAAAATGAAAGACTAAGTACAGGAGAGCTCAGGAGTATATTAATGTTTTATGTTATGATCTCTCTTAGAATATTCTACTGTTCAAAATTATATTTTAGATAATCGAGCAGAATTCAAACCTATGACTGAATTTCTACTAAAATATATTATTATTTCGTGCATACTCATACAAAATTGCATGTATATCGAGACCTTTTCATAGTACCTGTGTAGTTTGAAACATTCAACTTTTCCTATAACGCAAGTAAACATCGTACACCCATTAACAAAATTTAAGGAAGTGGAAAGTCTTTGTGGAAGTGGAAGTTCCGGCTTATTGGCAGTTTGTACCACTAGATCAAATCTTATTTTCAATTTTGAAGAGTTTAAAGCTGAAATAACTCTCGCTCCGTGCTATTTTAATAAAAATACCTAAAATAACAATTTATGAAATTGTTAAACTTAGGTTGTATAAATAAGGATAGCTGGCTATTGATGAAACCTCCCAGCAGTTTCGCTAAATCAAACTACCAGAGACTGCTATAGCTGTTCTATCATTCTTTCCTACTTTAACTGACTGATAACGAGTTTACAAAGTGGGAAGAGGAGCTTCTTTTTATTGGCATGCACACAAGCTTTCGGACATATCGTCCTTCATCAGGTAAGGTGGCCTCTTTCATGTGGCCTCTTTAATATTGTGGCGATCTTTTCTTTAATTCTGTCGCTGGTAAGCCACGGAATCACGAAGCAAACTCAAAAGTAAGTTTTATTCAACACACTGTCAAATAGAAAAAGCCGACAACAATTTTATGCTTTATCCTAGCTTACTCTAGACAGTCAGCCTAATAAAAAAAACTAATTCTCAAAAATTTACATATTAGAAGGCGCAACAATTGACGTCAAATATTTACATAGATCCAAACAAAAAAAGAGAAAGAATTAATAGAAAAACTAGTTAGAACATTTACATATTTACAAAATAGTTGAATTAAAATACTTTGTGACATTACTCCCTCTTCGGAAGAACATCGTCCCGATGTTTAAATTCATCCGTAGAAACACACACAGTCTCCAGATATTCATCGTTCTGGGTTTCTGGATCGTTGTAAGGCTTCATTCGTAAGACATGTACAACATCTTTGTACTTGGCTTTTCTCCGAGATTCATCCACCGTTGTAACTTCGTAGTTGACGTCTGATAATTTCTTAGTTATTCGGTATGGACCAAAATATTTCTTTAGGA
Organism: Cordylochernes scorpioides; assembly: GCA_030710605.1. NCBI lineage: Eukaryota > Metazoa > Arthropoda > Arachnida > Pseudoscorpiones > Chernetidae > Cordylochernes > Cordylochernes scorpioides. Next base: position 49,178,229 of record CP092863.1, on the reverse strand, counting down.
GCTTCTCTGATAAGCCAACTTTGCGCACCGGTGTGAAGACCCAAACAAGGTCGCCGACGTCGTAATAGACGGGCTTATGTCTTGAATCATAACGTTCTTTATCTATGGCCTGCGCTTTGAGTGTTTGTAAGCGGGCTAGCTGCCGTGCTTCTTCAGCATCCATCATCAAATGACTTATATGCTCGTCCTCCTCATAATCCGGCTGGTAGGGAAACAGAGCGTCCAGCATTGTCTCCGCCTCTCGACCATGTACCAAAAAGAAGGGTGAGAAACCGGTAGTTTCTTGCCTTGCTGTATTATAGGCAAAGGTGATAAAAGGTAAAACAGAATCCCAGTTCTTTTGGTCCACGTCTACGTACATCGAGAGCATGTCAACCAGGGTCTTATTTAATCGTTCAGTCAAGCCATTGGTTTGGGGGTGATAGGCCGTTGTAAAGTAATGCGACATTCCACACATTTTTGTTAGTTCGTTGACGACCTTGGCTTGGAATGATCGTCCCCGGTCCGTAATCAGTTCTCGAGGAGCTCCATGCTTGAGGACAACGTCTTTCACCATAAACTTCGCAACCTCAACAGCTCCTCCGGTCGGTATGGCTTTTGTTACCGCGTATTTCGTAAGGTAATCTGTACAAACTATCACCCAGCGGTTGCCATCCCTAGTCGGAGGGAATCTCCCCAGCAAGTCCATGCCTATCTTCTGGAAGGGAATGGAAACAGGGGCTATAGGCTTAAGGTTTCCAGGGGGTAGTTGGGGTATTTTCTTGCGCCGTTGGCATTCCCTACAATGTCCAACATAATTACGAACACTTCTATAAAGACCAGGCCAAAAGAATCTCCTGCGTATTCTGTCATACGTTTTGGCAAATCCAAGGTGTCCGGCTGTAGGGGCATCATGGGATGATCTAAGGACCTCTAGACGTAAAGTCCTCGGAACCACCAGCAACCAAGGTCGTCCCAAGGGATCATAATTTTTCTTGTAAAGTATGTTGTTGATAATGACAAATCTTTTATAATTCGGGTCTCCACAATTTGCGATTATTTTTGTTAATGATGGATCTCGTTGCTGCTCCTTTTCAACATCACACAACACTGCCAGACAAAGTATATCTTCCTCTGTTTCTTCCGCAGTATCTGGTAGAGGGCTTCTAGAAAGGCAGTCGGCATCCTTGTGCTTGCGACCATTTTTATAGCAGACAGCGACCTCATATTCTTGGAGGCGCAGAGCCCATCTGGCCAGACGTCCAGAAGGGTCTTTCAAATTCGCTAACCAGCACAAAGAATGGTGGTCGGTCACAACAGAAAAAGGGCGCCCAAACAAGTAAGGTCGAAATTTGCTGATTGACCAGACCACGGCCAAACACTCCTTTTCCGTTGTTGAATAGTTTTTCTCCGATTTGGACAGTGTTCGGGATGCATATGCAATTGGCTGTTCACACCCATCCCTTAGCTGTACCAAAACAGAACCAATACCAAAGCCACTCGCATCGGTATGGACGTAAATTGGCGCGGCCTCATCGAAGTGGCCCAATACAGGTTCAGAAGTCAATGCCGATTTTAAATTATTAAACGAATCTTCTTGTCTGTCATTCCAACTGAATTGTTTTCCTTTCTTTAGTAATTCGTTCAGCGGCCCTGTTATGTCAGCAAAGCTCTTGATGAATCGGCGATAGTAGGAACAGAGACCCAAAAAGCTTCTGACTTCGGATACATTCTTTGGTCTTGGAAAATTCCTCACTGCTTCTACTTTGTCTGGGTCCGGATAAATCCCATCTCCATCTATTAAGTGCCCCAAAACCTTCATACGTCTAGATCCAAAATGACATTTTTCCATATTAAGTGTGAGACCTGCTTTTGAAAGACAGTTCAGCACCATTTCCAATCGCAGTATATGCTCTTCCATTGTTTTAGAAAACACTATGATGTCATCCAGATAGCAGAGACAGATGTTCCACTTAAGTCCACGTAGAAGGTTGTCCATTATTCTTTCAAAGGTCGCGGGGGCATTACACAACCCGAAGGGCATCACTTTAAATTCGAAGAGGCCGTCTGGGGTTACGAAAGCAGTCTTTTCACGGTCAGCTTCATCAACTTCGATCTGCCAATACCCTGATTTCAAGTCCATGGTAGAGAATACAGAAGCTCCCTTTAAAGAGTCGAGGGTGTCGTCAATTCTGGGTAACGGATATACGTCCTTTCTGGTTATTTTATTTAGGCGGCGGTAGTCCACGCAGAACCTCCAGGTTCCATCCTTTTTCTTAACTAAAACGACAGGAGATGACCAGGGACTATCCGATGGTTTTACTATTCCTGATTTGAGCATCTTGTCCACTTCTGTTTGAATAACGCCCCTTTCATAAGGCGACACTCGATAGGGTCGTTGCCTAATAGGAGCATGATCTCCTGTGTCAATGCGATGTTTAACGTCCAAAGATGTTCTTTTTGGGCCTGCCTTCTGGAGCTCAAATACGCCTATGAACCTCCTAAGGACATCAAGTAGTCGGTTCCTGTCTTCATGGGATAAGTCAGTATCCATAAGAGACACAAGCCTATCCAAGTCTCCAGTGTTTTGTGTGCTGCACTTGTCTTCTTTCTGGTTAAGATAATCGTCGTATCCATCCAAGCAGCATACATAGCTGTTGTCTATAATAGATAATTCAGCCACTTTCATACCTTCAGGGATGATCTTAGCATAGTTAGTCCCATTCACCACCCAAACCTTGCCCCTTCCGTGGTTGAGACTAACAATAGAGGCAGGAATAACTATTTCCTTTTCCAACGTTAGACCCTTAGAACACGTAATAGCAACTTCCTGAACTCCCGGGACGTCGCTACAGACAACCGTTATCTGTTTGATTGAGTTAGGTGGAATAATGTTATCCTTCAAGGTATGAAAGGTGTCCACTGGATGGGGTTCCTCTTTCATCGGGGCGTCCTTCAGGTAGAGTTCATCGTGCTCGCAGTTAATCTCAGCCTGAGTTAGTTTGAGAAAATCCCAGCCAAGGATCACACAATGACTGCACTGTGAAAGTACAAGGAACTCGAATGGTTGGGTTAGTTCATTTACTTTAATTCTTAAGACACACTTTCCTAAAGCCCTGACGCATTTGGAGTTAGCTACCCTTATACTTGGTCCTTTACTCGATAACATAGGGGTTCTTATGCGGCAACGGAAATCTTCTGATATAACTGAATAGTCAGCTCCAGAGTCCACCAAAGCTAGTACTTCAGTTCCATTTATAGTTACGGTTATAAAGTTCTTCTTTAGTTTGGCAACAGTCGTCGTCGGAGGATTTGAAATTTGTGCGGCCTTACCTCCTACGCAGGTCGCGGGATCTAGTTTCCCTCATTTCCTCTTGAAGATGAGCGGCTGTTCATCCTAGCAGGCGATCTTGATGTTCGACGTCCTGTGGATCGCCCTCTCCCTGGGTAGGGGGAGTCACTCCTAAGTCCACGATTGGGGGGTGACCATGAACCCGTTCCGTCCGCATTTGGCATATAGTCTCCCAATGTCACTGGTCTTCTAGCATCTCTCCTTGTGCGAACATTGGCGAATATTTGTCGCCTCTCTCGACAATACCTGACGACGTGGCCAGGTCGCCCACAATGGAAGCATACTGGTCTGTCATCCGGTGTACGCCATTCCCGGGCTTTGGGCAAACTAGCGGAAGAGTTGTAAAAAGTTCTTCCAGCTTGATCATACGTTGGGGCTGGTCTAGGTTGTTTCATCATAGGACTTGTAGTGGTCCTGGAAATCGGTGCCAGATTCTTCTTTACCTCTTCCCTTATTATTTCCTCTAGGGAATCTGTGGTATGCATGGGCTGAGCAAAGGCTCTCTGAACTTCCTCTTGGACGATCCTTCTAATCAAAGAAGAAAGTTCGTCTTCCTCGCAAGCCATGGAGGTCACATTTGGGAGTCTCTCAAATTTTTTTGTCGTTATTCTTCGTTTCTTTAATAATTCTATTTTTCTGCACTGACTCAAGAACTGTTCCACATTATCAACGTCCCTGGCAATCAGTATTTGATATACGTCCTCCGCCACTCCTTTCATTAAGTGTCCTAACTTGGTTTCATTGTCCATCCGGGGATCAATCAATTGGCACAAATAAAGCACGTCTTGAATGTAAGATTCAGAGGATTCGTTTGCCTTCTGTGCTCTAATCTTCAGAAGTCCCTCAGCCTTCTTTATCTCTTCTTCCTGTTGTCCGAAGGTTTCGCCGAGAGCCCTCTGAAAAACCTCCCAGGATGTTAGAACATCTTCAATATTCTCATACCACTGCCGTGCAGTTCCGGCCAAAAAGAATATGGCATTCGCCAAACACATAGGATTGTCCCATCTGTTATATTGAGCTATGCGCTTGTAATCTTTTAACCACCTCTGTGCGTCTTCACTTCCATCTCCGGAAAAGGTAGAGGGGCATTTTGGTTGCTGCAACGAGAAGTATGCTGAGGGGACTTGAGCTGGAGTTTCTTCTCCCGATTCGCTCTTTAGCATGATTGGACTTGTTTGATGAAGTTCGGGCTCGGGTGGTAAACCCTTCAATCTGAGACTTCTTCTTAAATTTATGGGATCAGCCGTTTTTCTTTATTTATTATTTTTTCAAGGCTTTACCCAGCATCTCCACCAAATTGTGGCGATCTTTTCTTTAATTCTGTCGCTGGTAAGCCACGGAATCACGAAGCAAACTCAAAAGTAAGTTTTATTCAACACACTGTCAAATAGAAAAAGCCGACAACAATTTTATGCTTTATCCTAGCTTACTCTAGACAGTCAGCCTAATAAAAAAAACTAATTCTCAAAAATTTACATATTAGAAGGCGCAACAATTGACGTCAAATATTTACATAGATCCAAACAAAAAAAGAGAAAGAATTAATAGAAAAACTAGTTAGAACATTTACATATTTACAAAATAGTTGAATTAAAATACTTTGTGACAATAATATTCATGTAGACTTGTAAAATTTTGCATGTTTTTTTATCCAGCAAATTTTTTATCTTGAAGGACAATAACCTATAAAAATCATTTTTTTCTAGACTACATTATTAAATAGAACATATATAAATCATACCCTTTAATAAAAACACTCAAAGCATTAGTTGTTGCCTTTATTGGAATTTGTCGTTGTTATGGGTGGTCTATAAGGTCAACGACCTATCTGATGAGAGACATATTCTCATAGCAATACCTTTTGTATAGAGATGTATCCAGAACTCATTCAATTGTCAATAAACAGCATTAAATACCAGGAGTATTAATATCTTAGGTGATTCTTCTTGGAATGCACATTTTCGTAGATAAAGAATAATTATTTTGAATTATAAAAATATGGTCGCTAAAGGAGGTGATCAGAAAGGTCTCTCATGGCAGGTTCTACTGCAGCACCTTCTGCATGTTGAAGATTAGTGTCTGAGGAGATTAGCGGCCGATCTCAAGAGCGAGTTAAGAAGGAAGGAGAGAGGGTGAAAAAAAGTTGTCGCCAGGCAGCAAGTCGCTGGAGATAGACCGAGCGTGTCTCCAGCATGAGTCGGCCTCGTTTTTTTGCAGAGCATCTGGCGGATTAGGGAGGGGATGGTTTATGGGAGGAGTCTGTCAGCTGGGAGAGGAGAGGGTGCTCCTCCACAAATCTCTTTCATCGACCAACATCTTCATCCGGAGGGACTTTATCATTTGTTATGTGGCGTCATCTATCATTGAGGACATCGTCGTAAAGATAAAATGCCGGGCATCCATCAGGCCTTGATGACTACATTCTGATTTAAATTGGCTGTTGATTTTATTTCCCTCATTTCTCTCTTTCCTGTGTTCCATGTCAGCGTGATGTGGAAGGGGAGGAGTTCATTACAGAATTTATTTCATCTCCAGAGATAGAATGACATCTAATAAAAAACAGCCTAGATAAGGAGGGCGCGTCTTATTTCTATAAATTACAAGGAGGGTTAAACGATATCAGATTAGAAAATATTCGTAACGAGTGAGAGATAATGTAAAAGGTGGTTGAGTGATCCAAAATATCTATAAAAACACTGATAACAGTAAAAGACTGTGCTCTGCCAGAGCTATATAATTTTATAAATTAATATACGTGTTCCAATACACCATGTATAGGTATCAAGGTAATATACTTCTCCCAGAAAAAAAAAATGATTTTCTTTTACGATTTGAAGTCGAATACAATTTTCTAGTAAGTTTATTTTCAATATTCTAAAACCTATATATGATATATGGCGCTATAGGGTTTGGTAATGATGTCTATAAACAAGACATTTTTATCTTGTCGTTCAAGATAAAGAGATTGCCTTTTCAATGCAAAAAATGTTCAAACTGTGTTCCATTAAACATCCTCACCATGAGCGAACTATCGCAAAATCAGTCTATATACACTCACACACACAAAGCTTTATTAAAACCAGCGGTCTTATACAGATTCACCACAGGAAGAAATAATAGATGGAGCTCCTATACTCCAGGCAGCGCAGCACCCAACAACAGCCTCTTGGTCCGACGCATGTCCAATGGCCACACGTTCCTTTGTGCATACGTCATGGTTAGCGAATCTCTGAACAGGCTAGTGTGGAATCAGCCGCGTTCTAGTCTTCGCTTTCCTCGTCCAAATGGACAACGGTATTCGGCGATTCAATTAATCTCCTCCGAACGCTGACTTGTAGAATTTATATAAATCAAAAGGAAGAAATTCAGACTATATATAAGTAGAATGAACACTATAATAATTGTAGCAGTCTGGTAAAACAAGATATTGATGTAGCGATACTGCAGGGAAAAGTCATCGCCCTGAAGAATCATGCTTTCCCAATCGTTTTTATCTCCGACTTAGTAATGGCAGAAAAATCCTCTTATATAAATTTTAAAAGATACCGCGCTAAAATTGTATATTTTCATCATTATGTAAAACTAGCGCATTTTTGAAATCATGAGTAAGACAAAAAAAACTTTGATGTCAATAGAGCTATGGCTATTCTCTCTTCTAACCATATTAAATTGTACATACTATTTAAATCTGAAGGTCATTAGGAGATTTCAAATAAATTAAACATCACATAAAGAGTGATTTTCTTCTTTTTTAAAGAAAACATATTTACTACTGACCTTACTACGATTATTACTATTGGGCCGGTTGGCTATCAGTGGGCAACTCTTTCAGTCCACTCCCCCAATTCCACCAGAATAATAAACCATACATATCTTACAGCTCTAGTATTGTATTGGGTCATTCTGCGCCATATATCCGACACTGAAGAGGAAATATTGGATGTTGAAGTGCTGGATTCAGAACAGTCAAATATAATAGTAGAGCTGTATGGTAGATTAAACTGGTGAAATCTTAGGGTGAGTTGACCACTGATGACCTAGTCCCCCTAATATTTTTAAAACTGTAGTAAGGACAGTAAAAGGAATTTGTTTCATTATATGAAATTTGAAAGGTCGTGTTCAATATTTTCGTTTCTTATTGAAAAAGAATAAAAGTTAACAACGAAGAGTTTATTTTTTATTCCTTCTTCAAGATGATGTCAGGCGATTCCTCCTCTTGTAAAAATGGAGATTTTGTTAAATTTTTATTCTTGCCAAGAGATACAAGGTTTGACAAAGAAACGTCGATAATAAAAACATACTTTAAGCTAATATGGATAGCTGATAAAAAAAGGTTCTCTATACTTATTTATTAATTAAGCGTCTGATATATATATATAGAGAGACGAGCGGCTGAAATTGTTATCTTTGCCACCACGAGGATCACACGGAGGGTGGGTGAGTGGGATCGATGACTGAAGAACGGTCCTCCCCACCGTGGGTGATCCACATGGATGCTTCCCCTCTCCCACAATTGGTCGGTCCCCACTAGAAGTCCGTCCGTGAACACTGCTATGGACTATTGTAACAATGTTTTCAACCCAGCGTGCCTCTCTCAAACCGTTAGCTCCCTTTTAACTCTTCTATAACTTTCCATTTTTTCCTCAAATCAATGATGTAAGATCAATCTGTTTGTGGCGAGGACAGCGCGAAAAGAGTATTACAAGAATTCGAAATAATCTCTGTCAACGGCTAGGCCTCTTGGTATGTTCTAAAACTTGGGAGATGTGCTTTTGCAGTACAATGTTAAATAGTCAAATAGCTTCAGTTACGGTAAAACTTATTGTTGGTTTTGGATGAGAGCTTCTACAACACCTACTTTACTGTACCGTCCTCAATCCCCGGGACTACCATTTGTTCGGGTCGAGAAGCATGCCAGGCTTCAATTCACATCGGACAATGGGGTGAAGAGGCTAGTTGTCAAATTAACGACAAAGATTATATACCAGAGCTAAGGCTCGACCTAGATATGGCGAGATATGTACTACTGTTAACAGCGAATATATTTAAAATATAAAAATCATTAATTTCCTTTATGTTATTTACTTATTACCTGCACCAAATATGTGCTTATAGAGAAGGATAAACGATACGGCGCGTTCTTTTCAGCAAAATAACTTTACATAAAACAACTAATATTAGCATGAACCTTTATAAAATAGATAAGTAAATTTTAATTACATTCACTCCGTACGTAGAATGTGTATAGATTCGACAATTATATAGATTATCAACTGCAACAAGCATGTTGTTATTGGAAATACCTTGACGCAACAAATATACCTAGCTGGATTATCGTGGGTTGGGGGGGGGGGGGGGGGATTTTAAAAAATGTATATATATAATATATCCGCTTCAGAATTAATTCATATATGCATTTTACATTTTCATTCTTAAGCAAATAGCTATTCACAATAAACTTTTAATATGGAAATAGATAACTACAATACTTTCCTATAAAATCTCAAGAGTCCCATAGATCTAGAAAGCTTGTCCAAGAATTTTTAAATATTGTTTTTTTTATGCATTTAGCGCTTTTATAATATTTAATCGGAAAAATCAAATCAATAAAAGCAAATATAGTCTTGATAATTTAGAACTATTTTGATATTTTGAAAATTTTAAAGCACTTTGATATTTTCTTATCCATATCCATATCCGTCAAGGTATTTACAATAATAACATGCTTGTTGCGGTCGATAAACAAGTTCAGTATCCCTTCCCTCGAATCTATACAAGCTCTATCCACGGAGAGAATATAATATTGTACACACAAGTCTCAATATACTCTTCAACGATATTTAGATTCCTTAATTGTCAAAATCTGCATTTCATTTACTTATTGAAGTAGTAATTATCTAGAAATTATACAGGAAGATGTCTTTCTATCTCTCAGAGAATAATAAAATGCATGTCAGTGTAGATATGTGTTTTTGTCTAATGTAAAATATACAGAGGATGATTCACCTTCAATATAGAGAATTTGAAAAAGTCTTTATTTTCAATATTATTTTTCAATTTTAAGTTTATTATGATTTCTTGAACGTTAAACAACATATTGATATCGATGTCTCAATGAAATCAGACTTTTATCTGGGTATTCATATTGATTTATTCCCAAGTCTTCAAGCAATTCCAAATTAAGAAAAAATAATCTCCTGATCGTGCAACTAAAATTTAATTATGGCTTGGGCCATCTATCGGAATAAATGTCAACTAATCGTTAATTTTTAATTATTACAGAATTTACCAAATCCAATTTAGTCAGTCTCTTCATTTCTTTGGCTTTTTCAGAAATCTGAATGTACAGGAATCTATATAAGCACTGTATACAACGATTTAAAGTGAATCATAGAATATTGAATAGCAGAATTTCCCCCATTTTCATACTGATTTATGTGCCATGTAATTCAGGGCTACGTCGATTTATGGCTCGAAGCCGGATCTTGATGGATCTATAATTCCCATATATAAATTCTGTACAAATTAGGGGAAATATTTTTCAAATTCTGTCTATGATATTCTCAAATTAACTAGACTTGAACTTCCCTCTTATGGAAAATATCTTTGGCTTTTTCAGAAATCTGAATGTACAGGAATATATATAGGAACTGTATACAACTGTTTAAACTGAATCATAGAATATAGAATAGCTCAGAATTTTTCCCATTTTCATACTGATTTATGTGCCATGTAATTGAAGATAGAGGTTGACTGGCCGGCATTGATAGTTCTGTAAACATTTTTACAAGAACAATTTTTAACGCCTTTCCAAATGCTGTATTTTTATTTATTTCTCCTGACGAAGATAAAATATTTTTGTTGAAACGTTGAGAAAATAAAACTCTCTCTAACTCTGGCAGAAGTGTCTATTTTTTACAAATATTAGGGATATATTATTCAAAACCTGACTATTATATTTTCAAATTTACTCGTATTGATATTCCCTCTTGTGCAAAAATCAGTAGCAACTATATAAAAACCTTTGTAAAACCTCCTCTTGTATTGGAGAACCTGGTCTTTCAGGCCCTTAAAATGGTTTTTAGCATATTAAATGGCATGTAAGCGGTAAAATCCACTGGATTAAACCAAAGTTACATTCAATGTGACAATATGGTGCTTATATCACGGCTAAAGATTCTCATAGAGATCTCTGCATATTGATTTATTTCAATGAATGTGTTTTTGCGATAAATAAAAGGTGAAATTTTGTCTTTATCTCTCATTCATAGTCTAAAATCTTTCCTTATAATTCGATAGACAGTAGATTATGAAATATTCTTTCGTGCCGAGATTATATTTGTGATAAATGAAAATCTTTAGATTCATAAAGAGGCATTTGTTGGGCCGAAGTTACCAAATGCTTTAAAGGTTTCTTCGAATTTTTGTCATTTTCGGACAATTCTGCTGAACAATCGACATTTCATTATTTCCCCCTGTTATAAGGCCATTTTACGAAAATTTTGAAAAGCTGATATTTCTTTTTTTTTACCGACATTTTAATTATATGGGAATAAGAAAATCATTTTTTTAGGAAAGTTTAAATAACATTACAAAAAATCTCAGAGATTTTCCGCAAGTATTTTAAAATTTTTCATTTTAAATATCGAAAAAAATCACTTTCCACACGTACACGGTTAATCTTCTAAAACGTTGCAAAAATCAGTATTTTAGAAGAGAACCGCTCTCTATATATAAAAAGAATGAATATACCCGTTAAACAATTAAAAATGTTTCCGGAGATGAGTTTCTTTTTATGTTAAAACCGTCTCAAGATTTCGGGTCTCTGCCCTACTACAGGAGAAAATAAATAATGAATAAAACGCCGCCTGATGCAAAACTTTTGTTGCCAAAGCTTGAGACGGTTTTAACATAAAAAGAAGCAGATCTCCGGAAACCCTTTTAATTGTTTAATCAATGTCCGGGAGATTTGATTCAATTGAATTGAATATATTCACTTCAACCTCAACTATAACCATAACCTTCATTGAAACTGAAGAGATTTTGTAAACACGATCTCTCGCCATGCTCTAAATCAATCAATCAATCAAATGATTTGATCAAACAAATCACTGAATCAGATAAATCATTGTATCAATTAAATCTCTCGCCATGCTAGAAATTTACATCCTTTTCTGTCATCGTCAGTTTATTCTTAAAGTTGACAGAAATGCATGGAATAATACAAAATAAGGTTTGGAAAATTTTAAAAAAGGACGGGGATTGCATTTAATGATATCATACAATAGTCTTTTTCAGTGAGGCATTATAAGGAAGAGTTATTGAATGAATCCAATTTCTATAAAAACGTGTCTAGAGTATTATATGTTTAATTTCCATTTTTACTAATTAGTAACTCTCAGGTCAGTGAACACCTCTCTCTAAAGAACATTTTGGCCCTGCAGCTAGGTGTTGTCCATTACAAGGAAGTACTACCGTAATTAGCTTTAGATATTTACAAATGTAATCAGATTCAACACCAAGATAATAACTAGAAAATAGCAAAAGGTGATGGCTACTAGAACGATCTTGAGTTGAGCAACCCAAGTAATGTGGAAAGCTGTGTAAAATAAACCTTCTAATCTGGCCTTTAACTCATAGCGTATCATTTCCAGTACCTATTACAGGATTATCCCAGAACCTCCCGATGTTGAAATTGTCTTTAAGGTGTTGAAAGGAGGCGTGCAATCACCATGGAAAGGCCCATTTATCAAAGGCTGCATTGTCGCTATTCACCACAGAATCCTTCACTTTCATAGTTGAGAACGAAATGATTACGCTCTTGGTAAATTTATCTTCAAGCATTTTCTCAATATAGTTTACCTTTCTTGCTTCAAAATGAACAAACCTTTTTGTTATCAAGATTAAAGGTTGCAAAAGCCACCACAATTTCCAAGCAATCTTCTCCCGTACTTGAAGAGTCTCAATGTTAAATTTTCCTTTTACCTTTTTGCAGCACCTAAACATGTTTTAAATATGCTTAATTTGTTTCAAAAATGATTATTTTATGTCTTCCACGGAAAAAACAATAACAACTTTTGCATAGTCACTAGAATACCAGTTGAAAAGATCACCTAAAACATGGATCTTTCTGGTTTCTCCTGGAGTTGGTTGTTCATTGGTTGAATAAAATTATAGTGGTTAGTCAAGAAAGTTGTCGCTTATCAGATAGGCGGCTAACGGAATAATCTACTGTAATTGCTATGGTGATGAAGCTGGAATATAGAAAGCATGCCATAGATATGAGTAATGGTCTCTAAGGTGTTTCAATTAACATTATATCAAAAGTGAAAACATAATCTCCCGGTTCATCAGTGGGGAAACCCTCCTCTTATCTTTAAAACTGATGTTTTGTGCGAGTATAATTCATATGTAGGCTATGCTAGTCACAGCAGCCTAGTCACGTAAATTGACGAAATCACTGGGAGGGTCGATCACCGATGAGCTATTTCAATATTGTCACACCATCTGTTCAGTGTTTGTGGAGAAAGAAAATTGTCTTAAGAGAGAGAGAAAGATAAAATATTATAAGCAATTCTGACTAAATTGTATACTAAATGGAGTTATTGCCCACAACATTTACTTTTTCATAAAAAGCAAACATTTGTCATCACTGCGATGAAAATATAACACAGAATGTGTTTCCATTTGGATGGATTTTTATAATATAAATTCATGGACAAAATTTGAAGAATCGGAAAGTCTTTGATTTCTCCGATTTTTTTTTGTCTTTTTTTTTTTAAGGAGACCGAGGAAAATTTGTTCACATTTGGTTATCTCGTGTGCCTTCAATAAAGGTCATTGTGTATCAATATTTTTTAGAGTTATTGTTTGAATCTCGATATGTATGCTAAATGGTAAAACTTCCTTAAGTTTTGTCCATGAGTGTATTGTGCATGTGGCGTTGTGTTTTTGAAATATAATCAATATCCATTACATGTCAACTTATATATGAATCAGAATATATCTGAATATATCAAATAGGATATACCTCCTGTATCTATCAAATTTCCAGATTTTATTCATGCTTTTATTTACGTTGCTTCTATTTTAAATTGTGCTTTTTGTGTGCCTTCTAAATGAAATTTTATGTTAAAACCTTTAAGAAATATTAGTTAGGGTGGGAAGTTACAATCACAAAATGTAGATAAAGGTTTGAAGTAACTTACCTCAAATTGAGATTTTTATTTTTATCGCTTTAATGTTTACAATGAATACATTTGTGTGAATTATTATTTCTATTGATTTTTAACCTTATACCAAATGAAAAAGAAAATAAAAATTAAGATTATAATTATCATAAAACATTAGAAACGCATACTTAGTTTTGCATATATATTTAAAAAAAAAAAACATTCTTTCAAAATTTTTGTCGCTTTTGTGTATGTGGGTATTCCTAAAATATTTTACTATCGTCTCAATAAAAATATACAAGGAAACTACATTTCATAATGAGAACAATGGCACATCTGATGCATTTTTCTGAAAGTTCAGATCAATACTGTTCCCGAAATAACATAATTTTTATATTAATTTGTACTTGATATCACCGGTTGATAATTGTTCAATTTTCATATTTAGAGGGTAAACCAGTATGCATCAATTTTCATTTGATAATATTTTGGCATAATATTTATTTTTATTAATCAAGATATTATTATTTTCATATATTTTATTACTCAGCATTATCTCATTGACTCTGTTCCATTATGTAAATAAGTGTTTTGATCAAAATAAATTGCTTTGTCATCCTCTCATGTCTGTCTTACATCATTTTTCTACATGACAATATTATAGGAATATTTATCACATATATTTCTTTCTCTATGACCAATTTAATGTGAAATCTACACAGAAATAAACCAAATTCTAAACTTGCAATTTGTCCTTGATCCACAGACACAACAAAGAGGTGGACGAGTGGATAAACCATCGAATTTTGACAGAAATGATCCGGGATCGAATCTCACATTTGGTACTTTTCACTGAAGAAAAAGATTGTTTCAATTGTCTCCGATTCTTGAAAAATTCATATCCCCATCAGGGAGTGCAATATCAAAACAGGGGTCTGACACACTTGTAAATGTAAAGTCGAACTTTGCCTTCTACATGTGTAGAGATGTGGTGTACTTAGAGTAAAAACAATGTTAACCATTCATTATGCTTATTATAACGTGTACCACGTGTTCTTTGGAAATATTTAAAAAAAACAAGCCACAAATGGTAGGATGTAAAGAGATGAAAACAAGACTATCCCCATCTAACTACGCATTGGACTCACCAATATGTAAAAGTTTTACATAGCCTGAAATAATGATATTTTTTATATTATAATCATCGAGAGAAAAGCGGAGGTTGTTTGGACTTTAAGAAAACAATGGAAAAGATTAGATCTAAAATTTCTCTTCAATTACGCTAATTGAAATTTTTGTTTCTCTATTTGAAAGATCACTTTAACATAATTGTTCGAGGGTGAAGTAAGATTCATCCCAAATTACACTATATACAATTGGAAGAAGGAAACAACTCCAGACATCTTAAGCATGTAAGTCACTAGGTCTGGTACCATAACCCACTATTTATTATGTCCAGAAAGTAGATTTGAATTGTCCCCCTAAACCTTGGTGTAATAGTACTTTGATATAATACATTTTTATCATGAAAGACAGAGAAACCTTTGGAAATTTGATTGTCACCTTTGGTAAAGCTTTGTATTTCGGGACAGGTTAAAATCTATCTCAAGGCCTGCATACATCCTGAAGTATTTGCCAAAAAGGCCACTTCTTTCTTTAATAAATATTTTAAAATAGCTGTTTATAAAGCACATGAAAGGAATTCATTTTGTTGATTAACTCTGTTCATAGCGCCCATATTCCTATTAAAGAATAAGCAGCAACACCACTTTTGGTAAATTCATACAAATACAAGGTTTCTGGATATGGCGCTCATCATTATAAGGGCGGCATAGAATTCCTAACATCTTAAGGGTGAAGATATGAAATCTGCCAACTAAACGTTGATAAACTGGTAGGGCAGAACTATCATGGGGAGGAATCCATTGAAATGATGCAGGATGTTGATATTCTCGTGGAAAAATGGCACCCTTCTACTATTAATAAATACATTAAAACAATGCATCTATTAAAAGTAATAAAAATTATACATTTCTTTGATTACACTTGTGCATTACACTCAGATTCAGGCCCAAGTAACATCAGCTTTGGCAAATTCAAGCAAATAAGCCGATCTGTATGTCTCATGGTTTAGAACTATCATCAGTATAGGGACGGTTTTGATTTAATAACAACCTATGTGAGAATATTTATAAAATCGAATTAATCCACCAAATATGTATTTTAAGCTGTTTACATATGTAAAATATTATTTTGGTTGTTATAATTGATATAAAGAATAGGTATATAGCGATGGCGATATTTGTATTCCACAAGACTATATCCCGGAAAAAGGCCTCACAGTGTTCTCCCTATCCCTTGTGAACTGGCGAATCCTGTATAGGGCGAGAGGCCCTAAATAAAGGCTTTGTTGTTGTTTGTTGTTATAATTGATATATGGGCATCTCTTTTAATAGTACAATATAGTCTACCATGAGAAACCGCCCAAAAATATATGGATACTTTCCTGGCCTCTCCTGGAGGGGGGCGTTTATTAGAGGTTATATTAGAAAATTAAATTTTGAATTTAAAATGGGTGTTTGAATTTAAGAGGTGTATGCCTTATCATAACATTCAGAAAAGGAAAGTTTTTTTTTTTTTTCAATTGTGACCAATAAGTATGTGAAATGCTGGCGTGATGTATGTAAGGTGTTCAACTTGTGTGTTATTGAAGTAGGATCTTTTCCCATATTTTCTAAAGCTCTTCTCCACCGGTCTATAGGCTGATTAATTACCCTAAAAAACCTTAATTTTCCATTCTTCCATTTCTTATTTTCTTCTTCTTCTTTCGTCTATACGTCCACTTCTCGAACATTTCCATTCTTCCTTAGACTTGGATTTATGTAAATATTGTTTTTTTGTTAAAAGGGCGCGACATCTTTTTAAAATTATTTTTATTGTCATATATATATACACGATATAGATATATATATTTATTACGAAATACAGAAATATATATAGAGAGAGATATACTGTCAAATATTTTTTTCTTTTTATCAAATTTTAGACAAGTTGTTCATAATGGGAAATTCACAATAACATTTTGGCTTCTATATACAGCGTTCGATTTACATGGGGATAAAACAGAGGTCGGAATATTCACAGAGATCAGAAAGGAATTTATAAATCTTAATTAATTAATTAAATAATGCTATAGGTTTCTGGATGAGTTTCTTTTATTAGAGTTTTAATTAAATTGAAAATACTGTACAACATCCCATGAGAGACCATCTAGATACAAGCTTAGTGGGGCTTTGACACGGTCTTTTACTTAACACTGGGTTCGATCAGGATAAGCCTCTGTCTATTTTTAAAAATATGGTCGTTTACGGAGGTTATTTCTTCTCAGATGGGTCTCTCATGAGAGGTTTTACTGTATTATATTTATTATAAAGGATAGTTTCTCTTTAAAATAATTAATTATTTTCAAATATTAATATAAATTTAAACATATTCTAATAATATTTTTAAAAATAAAATAAATTTGATAATAAACATCTAATAAAATATCGTCAAGATATTGTGTGTAGTATTAAAGTTGATCAAATCTACCAGGAGTCACTCAGCACATCCTCAAATATTTCTCTATTTATTTACAACGTTATCTACCACATGTACACACA
Organism: Cordylochernes scorpioides; assembly: GCA_030710605.1. NCBI lineage: Eukaryota > Metazoa > Arthropoda > Arachnida > Pseudoscorpiones > Chernetidae > Cordylochernes > Cordylochernes scorpioides. The sequence goes on along the minus strand of CP092863.1, from coordinate 49,161,064 downwards.
TCTTATAAAATGGATACATTGTTTTATAGAACTATTTCTTCATATAGCGTAGTATTTTGTGTTTTTCGTAGTAATATTTTGAATAGCAATTTTATTTTAGATTATATTTTGTTGTTCATAACACAGTTGGTAGAGATAGTCTTTTTAAACTAATTTTTTCCAAACTATAATTTTAAGTGTTAGTAAATAGTTTCTCTTATCTAAAATATATTTTAAAATTTATATATCACGAGATTTACGTATATATTGTTATGCTTAGGACGAGAATGGGTCTTAAATATAAGGTTGTCCCAAAAGTTGGCGTTTTTCTTTAAAAGTTGTTTTTCTTTTTACTTGGCGAATAATATTATTACGGCGAATGCATAATAATAATACATAATATAATCACTTTATACATAATACAAAGGCATTATACCAAACGGCGAATTATATTATGGCGAAAAATATTGGTATTTCACTTTTTTTTGCAAGTGCTTACGAACTTTTGGGACAACCTTGTAATACCCAAGAAAGTGTCAAATTGAGTTTTGACGTGAATTCCAATAAACCTTACTTAAGGCGACTGTTCTAAATTCTTAACCAAATGGTCAATTAAGAGTGTTTGGATCTTTTAAAGAGATGTTTCAGCTTATTATACTGATCTCTAAGCTTCAAAGAAATGTTTTCACAGAAAGAAACTGGTCGCCTTTTCAAGGTTAAAGTATATAGATTTTTGTATTTGTCATTTACTAGTATCACACATGAAATTAAATATATTTTTAGAATAATTTGTATTGTCTTATTTACATATTAAATTCACAAATTTTTCAAAATTATATTGAAAAAAAATCTATTTTTAAAAAATATGGCTCAAAATTAAATGCAAAAAACAAAACACGAATGTGACACTAAGGTAACGTAGAGTTGTGCGATATTCAAGACTATGTGATGGATGAAATGATAACGGGGGAAATTGATATAACACGAGAGTGTGAAATTAACCATACTCTTTATAAAAAATGGACGTAAAAAATTCTATGTGTGTTTTAAAGATATTTTTAACTTATTACTTTTTTGTTGTTATTATTTAAAAGAAAGAACATTCTTTGGTAAATGGGTCTATGGTCACACAATACGTCAAAGAAAAATAAATACTTAAAAAAACGAAGGAAAGGTTGTGAAGAGGAACTGTCATGCTTTGGCAGTTCTGAGGTCAGTGCCATTTTGGGGTGTAGAGGACATCTTGGATTGGCGCTCTTGCTCGTTCAATTCTTTGATGGCTTGGATCTCTTTCTTGAGCTTCATCCTCCTGTTCTGGAACCAGATCTTGATCTGCCGCTCGGTGAGGCACAGAGCGTGTGCCATTTCAATACGCCTTCGTCGTGTTAGGTAGTGATTGGTGTGGAATTCCTTCTCCAGCTCAAGGGTCTGGTATCTGGTGTAGGTTTGGCGGCCTCTTCGACGTAGACCATTGGCTCCTGGAACATACCGGCAACATGTAGCGTCAACATGGTCAGTACTGGGATATCACATATACTAGCATGTATTAGAAAACCTCCGGCTGGTTTCCCTCCCTCATTTCAAATTACTACACATTCAAACTGGTAACTTTTGAAAATATAGCAATACTTACATATATATATTATTTATAAATGAACTTAATTTGGATTTTTAAATATATTTTTATTTCCAATATTTTTATGGGCCTTTCGCTTATCTTTTTCAAAATTTTCCCTTAGAATATCCATTGAAATATCGCAAATAAAAGTTATTTAAAATCCAAAATAAGCTAATTCAAAATATGTATTCTAGATGGCGCTCTACCATATAAAATACTCAAGTAAGTGGTCAGGATATCACTCCTCCTCTTTTGTTTATAATATATACCAAAGGGTTTTGCACACATTCCTTCAAACATGCATTAAAACAATGTACCAATATAAAAATGCAATGGCTGTTTTAAGGGGAGAGGTGTCACTTTTGATTAATGCAGACCATCCTCCCTCAACATTGTATTGAATATAATTATGTAAATTCGAAACTATTATAGACGCGTATGATTCTTTTAATTCTTTTTTAATAGTTTCGAATTTTCATAACAGATGGCGCGCTAATGAATCATAATATAATTATGTCTATTTGAAAATAATTCTTATTAATCTACATTTGAAATGTGAAATTGACATAATATACTAATCTGTTTGTGAAGCAGCGCTGTAAAACCTTCTTTGAACGGCCTCCTTATAGACCACTGTAGTAAAAATAACTTGTCCTTATTTTTTTTTAATCCAATCTCCATTGAAGAAATATACGAATTTGTATATAACAAAGAACACATATGTAAAATTCAATCATTTTTGTAAATTCATTTTAGATTTTCTTTTCTGTTTGAGAAAACCAACCTTTCAGTTTTAATTTTGTTTTTAGTCTTGTTTATTGAATTGTATATAAGAGAATTGTATATAAGCTGCTAAAATGTAATTAGGCGCAAATATCCCAAGCTGAGATATCGCGTCGGATATGTCAAATAAAAAAATTCCGACCCTCCAATCAACGACCTTTTCCAAAAGAACAGAAGTATTCCTATGTTAGACGGCTTCTCATGGGAGATTTTAATGTATCTCTTCATTTGCATATTTTATTAATTAAATTTAACACGTGTTAATATGGAACTTACTAAGTACCTTTTTTAGAAAAATAACGTTTTAGGTTTCAAATAGATTTTTAAATTATTCAAGTATAAAAATTTTCAGATATGAACGCAATATGAAAACATCAATCAAATGCTAAAAATTGAGGAAGAAAGTCGGATTTAGGAAGATTTGATATATGTATAATTTTTCATTAAAATATAAAGTCTATAATAATAAATAAAGCTAGCTAAAAATCGTTAATGTAAATATTAACCTTTCTCTTGACACATGATGATTTACTGTTATTTGTGTAAAAAAACTCCATGTAAAAATTATTTGAACAATGTATTTGAAGAACTGTGTAAATATCAGTGACGGTATTTATGTTCGCTTTGTATTGTTAATTAATTAAGAATTAATTGTTAGTTAATTAAGAATATAATTAAATAACTACAATTATGTATTTTGTGATGTATAAAATAGGTAAACAATTTGCCATAATATACGGCCTTAATGTTTATACGGCGTTCGTTATATTAGTAATCTTATTGGTTCTCTATCATCACGTGACCTTAATCAGCCTAATAACATTAAGTTCATTAGTCAATTTAATTCAGTGGTTACATTAAGCAACAAAGAATATACAAGATTATAGAAGATCGACTTTTCGAGTCTCCGAATCTGTTTCTTTTGTGATACTGATAATGTTTTGTTAGTTTATTTTACAGAACATATTTATTTCATGGTTTAATTCTGGATCATAGACATATTAGAATTCTTAATATTGAAACAAAGTATTTTTTTTTATTAGCAGAGTATTATTTTTATGTTTATATTTTGCTACTCTGTACACTTCCCTCTTTTGCTTATCTTTTGTTTATCACTCATAGTTTGTTCTTGCCTGAAATAAATTGTTGTCTCATCCCGAAGTTGGTCTTCCCTAATTTTCCACGTGGAAATATCATCATTAGAGGAACCAGATGTTTCTCTTATTCCGGAATGTTACATTTTATCGATGTTAGAACAGTTCAATTTTATCGTGTCGACATCTTTTAAGGTTCAATTCTTCTTGATATCAATCACAGGGCAATCCCGCGCCATCTATATATGATAAAATGAAACATTGAAACACCAAAGTTTCTTTATAAATAAGAAGTTTGTTTTATATAAAATAAACTTTCGTGCTTTAATATCTTCTTGATAATGTTCCGTCGTAGGTGCGATAGGCTCTAGTATGAAATATGCATAAAATATGTAAAAACATCCTTGTCGTGCGTTAATAGAAATACAAAATAAAGCAATGTGAATATATACTCGTATCTGCTGTAGATATATACTATTAAATAAATATTGACTATCAATTATGTAATTTGATATTTAAAGCAATATTAACTATGCCACGAAATTAATTAACATAACTGTTAGTATTATATAAAAGGGCGGTTTTTTTTTTGCTTTTTTTCTTTACAGATCCAGGTACGCCCTTTTATATAATCTTAATTAATGAATCGCCTTTTGACTCAAATAATTGTTAGTGTCAATGAAAATGATTAATTGAATTTCAAATGTGTATAATGAGATGAATTGTATTATGTGGAAATATCCACATACATACACACAAAACAATGCGAACTAATTAAATAAATATTAACATCAGTGTCGGATTATCCATTGAAGAGTTGTCTCAAATAGGTTTCCAGAGATTTATAGAATTGATTGCCCCTGATATTTGTAAAATATATGTTGATGTGATAATGAATTCAAATGTGTGATTTGTCAAAATATCCAGAGAACAATGTGAGCTATGTGACAAAAAAGTGGTCAATTGTTGATAATAAAAATAAACATGAGTAGAGCTTCATCTAATGAAACAAAAAATTTACACACCACATAACTAAGAGTTGATTTAGTTTTGTTCCTTAATATTTGGCCAACATATTTCTTGATAAAACAAGATAATCTAACCACGTACCTCTTTCGGATTGTTGACCCTCGTCATCGCAGTGCAGGTTGTACGTCAACGACCAAAAATATGACACAGGAAGCTTCCTTAGAAATCAATAAATGGGTATTTAGGGCAATTTAAGTAATCCGGCTGAGAGAACATGATAAAATATTCTCGATTTCTCAGGAGGAAGTCTATTGAAACAAAGTTTTGATGGTTGAGGTACAACCTGAACCGCGCTGACGAGGGCCAACAGCCCGAAACGCGTACGTGGTTTCTTTCGTTTGTTTATCAAGAAAATAGGCTGGCCAAATTTTATGTAGCAAACCTAAATCAACGTTTAGTTGATTTCCCCCCCACTAGAAAGCTCATTGTAAGCGGTCGGGATATCTCTTTTTTTTTAAATGTTAGCTATGAGTAAACAAAAAAATAAACATGAGAGAGAGAGAGTTGGAAAAAGAACAATATTAAATATGTGTGAAATGTGATAAGATGTAAACCGCTATATAAACACCATTATATAACCCCCATATTGAAGATTAACTAGCTATAAATGTCAACAATATGTAAACTATGTAAATAAAAACATCAGTGACAATAGAGTGGCGAAGTGCTCACACACGTGTTGATGTGACAGACAACAAGATGTTCCTACATCGTAAATCCCTCCAGACCTGCCAAGCGGAACAGCATGTGTTTCCACCGTCATCTCATACAGTTAGTTCACCAACTCTTACATGTTATTATTGTTGTTATTACAGAATGAGGTATTCAGTCAAAGAATTCTTGGATAAGAATCAATAAAATATTGTTACTATGTATTAAAGAGGTTTATTCATGGTAAACGGATTGCGGATTTCGACAATTTAGAAAGAGGGGATCATATATCGCCGCAACTATTTTTATTAACGCGATTAAAGGAAGCTTTCGGGCAAGCACTTCTTCAGCCACTAGGTACACTATAGTTAGCTGAAGAAGGGCTTGCCCGAAAGCTTCCTTTAATCGCGTTAATAAAAAAGAGTTGCGAGGATATATAATCCCCTCTTTCTAAAGAGGTTTATGTTTAATATAAAACTACTACAACAGGGGAACTTTACTGTAGGTCTCAGAGGAACTACGGAGAGCTCTAGAAGAAAGACGTAGTTCGAGGATGTAGTTTGAAAGCGTGTACCAAAGTGATGTCACAAGTCACTAGCAACTTCTAGTTGTACGATCTGAAGAATCTCGTATTATTTGTCACCCTGATCCCAGCACTATTTCACTTTTGTACTATCTTAGTTTGGCGTTCTCACGCCTTTCCAGCCTTAAATACCGATTCCTTGACTTCGGAAAGCCTTAAAGACCTGATTTTTTTTATCGTTGTGGTAGAGCTTGCACTAGCTGAGAAGGCCAACAGCTTGAAACTCGTACGTCGTTAGCTTTTCTTTAGTAATCAAGAAAGTGTATTTGGCCAAATCTGGAATAATTAGAAATCAACGTTTAGTTGATATTTATTCCTACTGATGACGCAAATCATTAGTAAATTTAGTCGCACGATCAGGAGATGCCTTTCTTTTGATGTACCAATGTGTTAGACTTAGTGAAAATTATCTATTCAATGCCGTCACGATGTTTTATTGGCTCCATAGATTTGCTAGTGCCATTTGAAATGCCATAGATTTGCTAGTTTTATTTGAAATGCCATAGATTTGCTAGTTTTATTTGAAATGCCATAGATTTGCTAGTGTCATTTGAAATGCCTAAGATTTTCTAGTGCTATTTGAAATGCTGTAGATTTGCTAGTGCCATTTGAATTGCCATGAATTTGCTACTGCCATTTGAATTGTTATAGTTTTGCTAGTGCCATTTGAATTGTTATAGGTTTGCTAGTGCCATTTGAAATGCCATAGATTTGCTAGTTCTATTCGAAATGCCATAGATTTGCTAGAGCTATTTGAAAGGCCATAGATTTGCTATGGCATTTGAAATGACATAGGAATGCCATTTGAAATGTATAACTAGGTAAATAAGAGAACTCCTCTCTTATACATAATTGTAACTTTCAACTTTCCCCCATAATTCTTAACATGAAGCCCCTATATTTTTAATATCCAGCAGTGTCCATTATACAGTATTTGAAGCATATTTTGTAAATAATAAAGTATGTTTTACTTATATTCGTAAGACATACATACAGATAAGCTATCTTCATTTGGAACGCTTAAATATAAACTAAATTATTGATACATAATGATTTGCATATATATATATATATTTTTTTAAAATAGAGAAATCCATAAATATATCTTTAATAGACCTTTTTAATTAATGATATTTATAGTTTTGATAAAAATAACCTAGATATTTAAAAGAGAGAGAGAAGCGTTTTGCCTTTTTCGAAATATCAGAAAATTTATTCTGATAAGTGAAATAATTTATTTTTGTGTATATATGAAGACATGATTCTAAAAATAAATTATTCACAAAATTTTATTTCCTAAATATTTTTGTCTATAAAATTAGGGCGTATAAATATATTAGTTATTTCTGTGAGATTAAAGGTCAAAGTGGTAAACTCGTCGCTTCTACCTTTGGTCTCTTCTTAGCACTAATATCCGGTGATTCTTACTGTACTATTGTGGTTATTTACTGATTTCTTTAATTTTTTTACCAACATTTGATAGACAGAACGTTAATCATTACCAAGGTGTATGGAATTGCTTATTCATCATTGTAACTACTGCATCGTCCATTTCTTTCAAATTGTAATGTTAATTGGCGCACATACGAGTATATATTAAAACGATATAAATTCAGCTCATCAAATTATCCTCTCGCAAAATTATCTTATAATATATTCTTTAAATGAACCAAATGAACCTCTCAATCATTGAAAAATAAAGGTTTTCAGAATAAATATCTACTAAACTTTGATTTTCATTTTTTTCGAAATGAAACTATATTTAGGGTAAAATGTATTGTTGAAATTCATTATTTTATTTAAATATTTCTTTAAAACGAGATTAGCATTATTCGATGGAAAAATGTTGCTGAATAAACAAATATATATTTATCAAAATAAAATGAACAAATATATAATTAGAAGTTATAAATGTATTTCCATTAAAAAAATAAAGGAGAGCTCTTTCATTGTATTCATGCTTATCTAAATGGAAATCTTTCGGCCTTCCCTCTAAAAAAAGAATCTATCATAAATGCATAGATACATTTTATGATTAAAATCATTTAAATTATTATTATTAAAAATGAAGATTATTTTTCACCACACCCAATATATCCACTTTTATTACTACATATAAGGCGCTTGTGTATGTATTGTGTGTTTTATATAACATTAAATGATGGGCAGAATAGAGTTTTGCAACTGAATTGAAATAAAGGTTTTGGGAATGCCTCAACTAAATACTTATTTACTCCAAGTCTTTCGTTGATTCTCTATCGTACTTCTTAAAAGATCCACTTTTATCAAAATTAGAACATACGTGCAATGCGTTTGAAGTAAATAAAAATATGAACGATAAAACCTAAAAAAAAAGACGCGTTTTAATTTTTTAAACATATTGATAAGTAAGCAGAAGAATCGACTCTTTGAAATAATAAAAACTATGAAAGGGTAAAAAAAAAACAGTAAGATATTCAGAGTGAAGTATAAGAAAAAGGCATCTCCTTATCGTGCAACTAAAAGTTGATGTCTTGCTTCATCTGTCGGATTAAATTTAAACGAATCGTTGATTTTCTAATTATCCCAGAAACGGCCAAATACCTTTTCTTGATTAATCTAGTTGATATTTATTCTGACAGATGGCGCAAGCCATCAGCAACTTTTCGATGCACGATCAGTCGATGTCTTTTTCTTAATTTATCCACCTGACCTTAGTACACTTTTGTACTATTTTTACAGTGAAATATATATGTATTTCACTACTACAAACGCAAAAAAAAATTGACTTTACCTTTGCAATGTAACAGCCTTTTATCATGTCTGAAAAGTGGCGAAAGTTGTCGTGCAAATGCAAATTTGTAACTAGTAAAAAGATGCAGACTACCTGGGTTCGTAGCGCACTTTTTTTTTCACTTAGCGCCACCCTTCCTATTTTTTAAAAATTATTTTAGAACTTGGCACTCTGCCTTCATCCCCTGCTAGATTCTGGGCTCTTCTTGCTCGATATCAATTATTTTTCTTTATCACATCTCCTCTTGTATAAATACTTCAACCAATATAATGGATATTCTTGTTGTAAAATGGAGGTGGATGTGCATACAGAATACTGATGCATTTAATAACTGCATTTATTAGTAAGAATGTTATAGGTATTATAACATTGAATGTGCTCTATATTTATCAATTTAAAGGACCGAAATATTTATTTTATCAATATACACTCAAGGACAAAACTTAAGGAAGTTTCATACACCACTCGTACACCACTTATTATTTGTTTATATAACGGCGATTTCCCCATATATGTAAATTTTCGAACTTTCTCCTTTATAAAAATGTATACTGTCATAACAAGCATAGACACATGTGAATATTTAAAGAATATATAAAGTTTTAAACAAATTAATTTTGACTTTATAATATTATCAAGTATGATAATTTTTGTAAGATATAAATTGTTTATATTTCTGTATACACTTATCACTTCCTTGTTACTTTTAATAATAAAGCCTCATCTTTTAATGTGAACTCGTTCTGGACTGTTCTACGACTACACCAGTAAACAAAAGTCATCTATATCCCATAGTATAACGATATATATAATAAAATATATTATTATAATAATAATAAATATATATCATTACTAAAATGTGCAACTTCCTTAAAGTTTTGTACATGAGTTTATATAGTGATTTTCGTTGCATAGAGTAAGAGTGATAAAATGATATTTATACATGGAATAAATACTTCTCTCTTATAAATAATACAATTTATAATAATATAGGTTTACCTATAAATATAGATAGAGGCCGGAATTCATAGTTCTTCAAATTAAAGATACTTCGACCAGTAAATCTTTTTTATTGTCTCGACGTTTCGACAAAAATCTTTTGTCCTCGTCAGGAGCAAACAAAAATTAAAACATTTAGCAAAGCGTTAAAATATAATATATTTTTAAAGCTTTTCCAAATGTCAATTTTTGTTTGCTCCTGAAGAGGACAAAAGATTTTTGTCGAAACGTCGAGACAATAAAAAAGATTTACTGGTCGAAGTATCTTTAATTTGAAGAACTATAACTATAGAGGTACGGCATTGCTTTAAAAGCGAGTTTTTATAATACACACATACAGATATACAACTAAAGACCATCACTAACAAATATATAAAACAAAATAATGTCCTATGCCACAGAATACAAAGATGTGGCTACATAGCAACTTTGCCACCATGCTAAATCCATGTCAGCTGCAGAGAGTATATTCTGAATGGACAATTAACTCTCTTATGTATGTACCAGATGCACCCATTGGTATGCGGAAGTCAGGAGTCAGCAAAAAGCATTTTATGGCCGTTTTATAGCTCCTAGTTAACAATAGAGATGTAATTAGATAAGTGCTTCTCGTGTCGTAGGTAGTGGCAGGGTCGCTGCACTGCCATATTTATAGTCTTTGTGGCCGCCATCACGATATCTCTTGGTAGTGCACATATGCCTAGTGGAGTTGTCCCTACTGAGCTGTAACGTAGGTGTGATGGAATGAGGGAAATGATACGACAGCACTACTGGTCTCTAGCTATGTGTGGCTGTAAAGAAAGACAAAGGCATCTCGCTTTCCTGCAGAGAGTTTACATAAAATAATTAGTTTTTAGTGTCCTAGGATAAGTGAGATAGAGTAATGCCGAGTAACGTAAGGTTGCTGCACTCTATTGATACCTACTATTTCTTTTTAATTATTCATTCTATTTACTATTCATTCTATTGACAGTTTATATAGTTCAGTGCTATAGGATGAGCTTTATAGATTGACAGAACATTTATTGGATAAAATCTGCGTAACTCTAATATTTCTAGACTATGTGTTTGACACGAGTGGTATATATTAATATATCCACTATCTTTTTCTACTGATGTACTTTATATACTTAGTAAAGGTTTGGCACTAAAACCATCATTCTTGGTCTACGCCTACCTTTCCACAAACCCACAAAAAATGCAGACTTATTTCTTATATATCGTCTCTAACCTCCATTCCTCAAGGTCTTATCACACTGGTAACAGTCTCAGATTTGTCTCGAACTTTGGCGGAGAAAAATAACATTAAAGGTATTCTGCTACTTTGTAAGCAAATAACAAACAGCCTATAAAACCTTTCTTAAAACTCGATATGATAAAATTAAATATTCTCAATGTGTTTAGAATTTGATTATAAACATTTTTTCATGAAACCAAAGTCGTTAATGTTCTAGGCTTCTGAATTTTATGTATAAATATTGATGTTTGTTATTGAAGTTCTCATGATTAAGTCTTGATAAATAAGACTTCTACATTATAATTTATGTTTCACTCTCGAGTTATGGTGGCTAACAACTAAGACACACAACCTATGGTACTACCTATGGCAGAAATGTCGAGAGTGGAGGGATGTGTGCAGGGAGTGGTGAGTCATGGACCCAGGTGGCACCAATCACCAGGACTTCTGGAGCAAACTGACGCCAGCTGGGACCCTCGGGTAACTTCCCTCCTCGTGGAGCCACGCCATTGGTGGCTGATATACAGGAATAAACATGGAGAGAATATACAATTATAAAACAAGAAGTTATTATTTAATGTATGACTGACATTTGTGATGGTCTAAAGGTTATTTTCGGTATTTAGGACTCAGTTTCAAATTCTTATTGTAGTCGTTTAAGAAATTCTTAAATGTCTCCCCCGAAACTTTAAAAAACCCAACCCCATCCGTGAGTACAAGTAACTAAAAAAGGCTCTAGAATTCTATAAGTGCAAAGTCGAACTCCTTTTACATGTGTAGAAAAGTGCAATTTCAGGAAAACAGTCACGAATTCATATCCTCTGTTATTTTCATGATCCCTACCATGCGAATAAAAGAAGATAATGAGAGAAAATACTATATTGTTTTATATATTATTATTATATAAATAACCTTTATTTATAGGAATTCGAAATTGAATATAAAACATTTTTTTTGTATTCTTTAAAAAAGATAATGGTATTGTGAAAACCAAGCTCCGTCCATGGAGTACACAGAGGCACGCTACCATGGCGATATGTATTAACTGCCATTTTATATTCGTCGAAAAAATATGAAGTTGCTCATTGTCTGTAAGTCGCCAACTTAACGAATCTCTTTGTTCATATTTTTGTTTCCCCGTAATTTTATTCTAAAAGTTTAATACAAAGATCTACAAATGATGGGGTTTTTAAAACCGTCAAGATCAGCTTTATGTGTTACCCTCTAAAATGACATTCAATTTCATTGATGAAAGATAAATCTGCTGGATAATTCAGTTCAATCAATCTGTGCCAAGGCCAATAAGGAGCGTCATGTCGAATGATGTCCTAGAATTGGCCGATCGTGTGACCATCCAGTGTACATGGAGTAAAGGGGAGAACCTTACACTTTTAAATTTCGGACTATAAAATTATATTCCGAAACTATTATAGACGCGTATGATTCTTTTTAAAAATAAGCAATTTCTACTGTCCGTACTGCAATGGAAAAATTAATGGGAGGGCCTGATTTTTCCATTGCAGAACGGACAGTAGAAATTGTTTATTTTTAAAAAGAATCATACGCGTCTATAATAGTTTCGAATTTTGATAACAGATGGCGCGCTAATGCATCATAATAAAATCATATTTAACTAATGAAACGATGTTTACTGATTCACTCCTCACCAAGAGACAAAATCAAAACCCGTGACGAAAGAAAATATCTTACACTGTTTTGTATATAGAACACTATGAGTAGTGTTTGGGAACGTCGGGGAAACATTGCCTAGAATTCAAGTTCTGTGTCACGCAGGGAGATGTTCAATTTGACCTGGAGGTAAAAACATTACTGTTATACAAGGATGGTCGGTCCGTGGTTCCTATCTGTGGACACCATGCCTGGGTTTACCAGTCGCCTCGCATCCTCTTGAACATATTGCGCTGACTTCCTTTTTGACGTGACAACGTCTTAAATTAGGTTGCGGCTGGGAGTCACTTATGAAAAAGTGTAACGCCCGGTAACGTTACGATGAGTCATCGAACGAGAGTGCTGCGCGCGCAGCGCTAGAGAATTAGGCGCATTGAATCGGCGCATGCTTGTCTCTGTCTTTGTCTTTCTCGAACGTTCTTGGCGTTGGAAAAACAAGAAAGCGTCATAATACAAGTTCACACGTGTGGTTAAAGTATCGTCAGCTGTGTCTGTAGTGAAAATGTGGAGTGCTTAGACTCGTCATTCACAACAACTACAACAATAAAGGTAAATAATTGTACACTGATATTTCATTATCGTAAACTATGATTGATTGATTAATTGTTAGATTGACACAAAAGTTGAGAAACTGAGTTTATAGGTTATGTCATACTATTGATAAATGTTGATAGTGTTAAGTAAATTATTAGTTTAAAATTAATTAATTAATTAATTATTATTTTACAAATTTTAAATAGTTTCAAATTTATTTAGCAAAAATTTGAACCTTCGATCTGAATAAATGTTTTGATTTTCGAATTGATTCTTTAAAATTACAAATATTAAGAAAAAGTGGCAGATATAAGAAAACTTTATTTAAACTGTGTTGAGCAAGAATTTTAACATCTAATTTAAGTAAATGTTTTAATTTTCAACTTCATCATTTACAATTACAAATTTAATTTAATTTCAAATTTATTTAGCAAAAATTTGAACCTTCGATCTGAATAAGTGTTTTGATTTTCAAATACCAACGCGGCTGGTGGAGTGGCGATCTATCGTAAATTATCATCGACATCTACGGCGGAAGTGTTCCAAGTTGCGATTACAGACGTAACTCGTGTCATTAAAACCAAGGGTGACATGTGCATGACTGAAGTTACTTGCTTCGCCGCTAATACTAGCTTCAAGTTTATACTCGGTGCTGTATATATTCATCCAGGAGCTAGTATGCAGGATATTGGAATGTTACTATGGCAAGGACTCGGTCCGTACATTCACAACAGCCAGTACGTGCCACCGTTCGTGCAAGTTTTTTAGTAAACAAAATATATTTCTATAGTTAAAATTTGTGCAATTCTTATTTTCATTCAATTCCTTGTTCCTATTGTGCAATTTAATTATATTCATATCAATAAATATTCTACCGTTGTCACGTAAAATCTTCGCCCGTAAAACCGACTTTTTATTCACTCTACTCTAAGTCAAATCCCAACCGTTGTGTGCATCGAGGAATCTTTCTCAATTTGTGAGAGCAATGAATACAATAGGGAAATGTCGATGGCATAATACAATATTGCTGTACACTTCTGTCTACAGTCTTTTGAGTTTTACTCGCTAGGGAAATTTATGACAAATATGACTTTTATATAATAAAGGACAAAATATTCGATAGACGCCAACTCTATTTCTGTAAATGAACACAAAATCAAGCTGAGCTTTTGGAGGGACTCTTTATCTGAAGCTGAAAAGCTATCTGTCTCATGCCATCTTTCTTAGCTACAGATTTAAGGAATCTCATTCGGAAGCTTAGCTTTTGTCTTTATGTTCGTTTACAATGAAAATAATTGGCGCACGGAATTTTTTAATGTCCTTTATTATATAGATAAACCGTCGTTTTAATGTTCTGCTATGACATATATGTATATTAAAGATATTTTACACAATAAATATTTTCTACGGAAGGAGGGAGAAATATTTCCCAAATACAACATTAAAGAAAAATGCTTCGAAGAAGAATAAAGAAGTCCATTCATTAATGTGATGTGAATAAATTAAGTGTGTCGACACCGGATGCCCCCAGAAAAGAAAAAAGGCATTGAGATCAGGAAGATTCAGGACAAAAAGAAGAAGTAATGGAAGGCCGGTGAGCAACACCTCAATTTGCATACAGCCTGGCGGGTGGCCATTAGTTGGGCCATTTCCATGATTTATCATGGCCAACAGCGCGGTAGGCCAGGACTCTCCATCTTACTGAATATCGGAATCTTTTTTGACAACAAATGAAACTACTCTCTTTGGATTCATATTCCTTATTGTATTCACACTGGTTGCTATTCATGTGTCCCTTAACACAGTAAAACCTCCCATGAACGACCCATCTCATTAACGACCACCTACGTGAGCGACCACTTTTGTAAAATAGATTACTTGTTCTGATATAATTGAACCTTCAATGAACGACTACCTCTTGGAGAGACCAAGGGCAATCTCATATGGTCTGCTCTTTGCTTCTATATTTTAAACAGAAACATATAAATGATAAAAATGAAAGCTAGGATTAGCTTTTGCATCATTGTTAGAATGAAAAAAGGACAAATTTAAAAAATTAAGCAATTTTATTTATTTTAATTTCACTACTTATATATTCAAAACTAAAGATATACGTGGCATTACTTATCATAGGTTTCTATTGTAATAGTAAGTAATAAAGTGTGCTTTACAGAAATTTCAGTTACCTTAATCTGTCAGATTTAGTCAAGATAAAAAATGCATCGTTTGACATTCATAAAAGAAAAATATGTTCAGTTTTGCATATACCTTTTTTAGTGAAAATTTATGATATCAAAAACATCTCTCTGCCATATTGATTAATAATATTCAATAGCTCTCAACTTCGAAAGTTTGATAACCCAATATTTTGTTTTATAAGCGAACATATTTATAAGCATAAAAAAGAGTGAAAGGATATAGATAAGTTTTTTAAAAAATATAAACCCTTAAGCATTGTAAAAGTTCGAGATGTTTGATGTGTATCCTCATGTGCACAAAACTCTGCCTTTTAATAAATGCACCAAATATATATATTCAATATTTTGAAACAATTAGTTGATCTCAGACTGTTAACGAGCTACAACACACAAGATTTTAATGCATTTTATGTATTTATTTGAAAGAAGAGTCATAGTTTTTGCATTAATAATATCCGATTTTATACCATTTCACCGGTTGACACATTTTTGGCAAATAGGCCGATTTTATACTCCTCCTGTAGGAAATAGAGAAAGCGTTGACTCCGCTGTGTGAAGGCCATGTCCACGGTATTCCTGTTATTCCAAATTTTCAAAACTGATTCTCTGGTTCATTTATTCTCAATCTGCGCGTGTGTTCTACGCAGAAAATATCTAAATAATACAATTTATACAAAACTTGCCTAGAGTTATGTTGAGAATAACACCTTTGATTGTACTCTCTTACCTTTAAAAATAACACCGCCTTTGCCGGTCCCAAGCCCGGATGAAAAAGGAGGAGGGGAAGCAGTAACAAGCTCACTAAAAAAACTGGGCTCAGCTGGCCCGGCTGATAGTACCCTGTAAGGGCTCCTAATCCAGGGATACAGGATGAGCAGCGTTTGTACTCCATGTTAGGAGCGGCTGCACAGCTTGATACCCTAATATGATTGAGTGGAGATAAGAAAGAAGAAAAAGAGACCTTTAAAAATATAAATTAATAAATAAGCTAACATACTTTAATATTTATGATTGAATATACATCAAGAAACAAACTTGAGAAATAGAAAAATTGAGAATCTAAGCTATAATTCAAAGGAGAGGACAAAGGAAAGGCACCTACCTCTTTAATTATTCATTAAAGCATTATGTTCATCACCCTACTGGAGCACTTTGCTAGTCAGGAGAAGGAATGAGCCATAGCACCAGTTTAGGCAAATTCAGACAATAACCTAACCTATATACCATGGTTTCAGGCTATAGCCTTCATCAGTACAGGGGCGACTTCTATTTCATAACATCCTACGAGAGGCCTATTTCTTATCACCACTAGTTTTATTTTTTACTAGCATGATAAACATAGTGCATTGCTTTAATGAGGAAGAGGTGCTTCCTTTGCTACAACATAAAATCCATCTATTATGTTGTATAATTCAATTTATATAATTTACTATATAGAGTTTCAAATCTGATTTATACAATGAAAAATATTCTCTAAGATAGAAGTTTCAAATTCTATATCAAGTCAATTTGTCGGGAACTCTACTATGGACATTTATGATGACATTCTTTGCTAATGTTTCTTCTTTTGCGCAGTGTTATCATCCATACACGATATAATTTATTCCTGCAAAGCAGCTATATTCCTGTACTTTCGATATTATCTCAACTTATTTTCATTAAAATGTCATTTTTACTTTCCAATGGTCAACTTCAGACAACTTACTGATCAGATTATCCCTACATTTGTATGTCGCCCGTGCACCTGGCTTATGTTATCGTAATGAATAACGGCTTTAGAATTATTTATTATTTTTAAAAACTAATCTTCAACGTTAAAGGCAATAAGGAAATATAATGCGAACATGACGTTTGAAATTACATTTAGCAGTGGGTGAGACAAACACGATGTCATGCCATTACGACATTTCTTTCGACACAGGGTAAGGTTGACCAAGTGGAGAAAGTTTCCGCACAGATGTGAATATGTAAAATAACATATATGTAAATATGATTTGTTGTGTCACTAGATAGAGAGTAGCCATGATGAGGTGTTGCTTATATTAGACCACGGACTTAGGTTTTATAGTTTATTACAATATCCTACTGACTAGCAAATATGATGCCGCTATTTATATGCAATTTCTAAAGCAACAATGGAGTATGCAAAGGGATATTTGCATTTGTACAAATATTCAAAATATTCAAATATACTACATTATTATTATTATATAAGAACCTCGAAATAAAGAAAGTGGGCCGTTGGGCGAAGATTATAACGTTCTGCCACAGGCTGCAGAGATATAACTTTAGGACCCACCGGCCGCTTGACTTAATTTTGAGAAATATTCGGAGTGATTAAACATCGTACCTTAAAACCTCCCATAATGGATCGTCCAAAAATATGGGTACTTTTGGTTTTTCTTGGAGGTGGTCGTTTATTGAAGATTGGATTAGATAAAAATGAGTCATTTTTGATTTTTAAAAGTGGTCGTTCTGAAAGGGTTGTTTTATAAAGGGAGGTCTTTTGTAGAATATTTTTCTGCAATAGTATTTCTGAATTACCAAAAACATTTTAAATCAGTTTGAAGGTTATAATTGAATGATTTTCTTTTTGATATTTTAACATCAATTTATTTTCCCATTTGATTTGTTTATGATTTAATGTTATAGATTTAAATCCAACGTTGAGAAATAATAAACGGTCTATTTCTTACACATATTACAGAGTTGAATTAAGGGGACATATAGAATTTTGATGTGTATAAATATTATTTAAAACACTCAAATATTTTCTTTTGATGCCGTAAAAATCACCATTTAACACACATATTTCTAAACAAATAACTATGTACTCTAAATAGCATATTTATTTTGCGTATTCTAGCCTACCAATAACTCTTTAAAATATATATGCATGAGAGATAATTTAGAAGATCTAAAAAATGGATAAGTTCATTTGATCATTTTTAAAACAGAATAATAATTCAAACATGATTATTTATTTAAAGAGATAAATACCGCTGAAAAATAAAAGTCCACATTTTACTAATAGAAAATAATTTATAAATAAAAACAATTATCTAATTGTAAAAAGGCGAACACAAAATTCACAATAATATGTAGAAAAATATCAAAGAAATTACTATTTACTAACCAGCGCAAATCTAATAAATCACAGTCTCTATGCCAAATATTTGTAATGATAACCATAAAGAGCCCAATATTAATACCTAACCAAATTATAAGAATCATATATAAGCATAAATGATAATTATCAATTTTCGAATCAGTTGGAAACGCCAGGGTAGACGGGTGACAAAGGCAAGGTGTAACATGTGGCGTAACACCAGGGTGTTACATAAATATATTAGGAATAAACATGGTATTTATGGTGACCAGTATTGCTATGGAGGATGTCTTAATGTGCCATAAAGATTTTATCAGGCCAATAAACTTAACGGAGAGTGCTCCATAAAGAATGTTTACCGCCTGCGCCTCATTAGCTTGGTTGGTTGGTTGGCTTACGTTTGCCGTGAGGTCACGCAACTGGACAATGGTTATTGTACGACTTGTTTGGTCTTCGGGAGACATTTATTGAATCTTTTATCTCTTTTTATAAAACTTTACTAGTTTTTTCAATGATTCTTATGTAGCTTTCTGATAGTTCATGGCTTTATTGTACGGATGCTTTCTGTTTGGGTTTGGTCTTCAGGATCAATTTATTGTATCTTTAGTTCTAATGCCTTTTCAGACAACTTTACTAAGCTTTGTTGTGTATCGATGCAGCTTTCTGATAGAACATGGCTTTATTGTATGGATGCTTTCTGTTTGGGTTTGGTCTTCAGGATAAATTTATTGTGCCTTTAATTCTAATGCCTTTTCAGACAACTTTACAAAGCTTTGTAGTATATCGATACAGCTTTTCGATTCAGCTTATCGATACAGCTTATAGTTTTTAATAGCTTTATTTCACAGCTATTTAAGCATCCTTGTTTGTCTTTGCTTTTCAGGGTCTATTTATTGTATTTCTTTACTTCTAATAATAATACTTTAATAAACCTTCTCAACGATTCAACTTTCTGATACGTTATTGAATGCGGTAATAATTTCCTAATGTTTTCTTAGTTTTCAGGAGAGATTTAATGGATTTTTTACATCAAATGTCTTTTGCACAACCTGACTCTGATGTTTTGATTCATTTTTCTGTAGCGATCTGCTATGTAGTGATCTAGTAGTAAGCTTTCCCAAATTCTCTTGTTTGCCTTACTCAATCTTCATTTACTCCAAGTTTTTTTAACAACTGTATTAAATATTTTATTGATTCTTATTGAGCTTTAGAGGGAGTGTGTGTCTTGATCTTATTGTATATCCTTTCTTGGTAACTGTTTCATTTTGTTTTTAAACCTCGGTACATTGTATCTTCATTTTTCTACTACAATACCTTTATACGAAGCTTCATAAATCAATATTTATGTGAGTCTCTGATGTGTATATATAGTTGCCTAATTATGCCTCTTTTTCATACTTTGTTTCAATCTTGAGGAACTATTGATTTTTTCTTCAGACACATTTAATATCTTCTTATAATACATTGGAAAATGAACGTTTTTAGTTATTTTTATTTATTTTACAGCTTAAGATTCTAACAGCCGAAATAATAACTAAATTTCCCTTTATCAACAAATTAAATGTACCAACACTTCACCCTACGTATTGCTTTCAAAAATATCAGCAAACAAATCTAAGGCAATAGATTACTATAAATTTTTTAGATCATCATTATGTAAGGACCAGTCAACAAGTGAATGACTTTGAGACGAAGAGTAAAGCCAGTTCAATTTCTATGTAACTAACACAAGATGATTATTACCTTACCCAATTGGGAGAATCTGTTTGAGGCAAGTCCCTAATAAAGGCTTTTATGTGTGTGTATAACTAAATTTAAAATTTCCCCTTTTTAAATTAGTTGCTTGATTTATTTAAAGTTAATAAAAATATGTTTAAACTGTTTACAATTCAAAAACGATGGGTGTCAAATGTACATAAACTTAAAATATATCGATAGAAAGCTAGATAATCCATAAGAAGGGATAGGACGGGTCAGATGAAGCATTTTCGAATGAGTTTGTCTGTGTCCATGGTATTCCCATACTTACACGAAGCTTTTTATTCTTTTAAAAGGCTCGGAAAGTAAAAATAATATATAGAACCAACTAAAGAATGTGTTCAGAATGTTTGCCTATGGATAACACACTTCATTTTTTCTTAAAATAAAGAAAGTAATAATAATAATCCAGATAGAGTAACAACCAATTAAGATAAAGAATATGTATTTAGAACATCTGTTTTACAGCTCAGGTTTTCCCACATATACACATCTTTTATATATATATATATATATATATATATATATATATATATATATATATATATATATATTATATAATCTAAAAATATTATATAATCTAAAAATATTATATAATCTAAAAACCTCAAATATTTCTATATTTTAAAAAATATATACTTTATTTTATTCATTGATAATTTTATTTTTGTTATCATCGTTTTTAGAAAGACTTTTAGTTTAGTTGTTTAGTTTCGTTGTATAATTTTGTTGTAAATATGCGTAGTTAACCAATCAATCCTTTTAAATCACTAATATAGGATTAAATTATAAATTCTATATAATGTGAAATTAACAAATGTGTAATCTTTCCTCAAGTAATTGAAAATAAAAGCTACTTGACGGTAAATAATTATCTTTTTTTTATCACGACTGCACCTCAACCCTTTATCTTATCAAGCCTAATCTAACAACAACACAAAATATTCATAACATATATATATTATTATAAACTTTGTAAGGATTGTAAAATCCATAATAAACAGAATTCAACCAGAAATAATGATTAAGCGTGTTCCTCTATGACCAAGGTTGGTCGGTGGACGAGTGATGTTTAGTCATAGGTTTTCAACCGCTTGGACCCGGGATCGAATCCCACATTGGGAACTTTATCTAATATAAAATTATCCAATGGCACCTGATTCTTGCAAATACCAACCCCACTAGCGAGTGCAAGTAACCAAACGGACTGTAGCACACTTTTAGGTGCAAAATTCGAAATGCGTGCGCGCTTTTTACATGTATAAACATGTGGTGCACTTGCAACAAAAGTAGTCGCCAACTTCTACCCATCTTGATTATCATGGCTTGTACCACGTGTACTAGGGATAATAATTATTACTTGAACTTAATCTTTTATTGATATCGGAAAGCTATAGAGGTAGTAAGAGCTGACAAACAAAGGTAAGCGTGAAGCAGCCATTGAAGAGTTTTATAGGACTATGGTATATTCCCTCACATATCATAATGTGTGTTTAGATATTGAAAAGGCATATATATATTGGATTGAATACAATATTTATTTGCCAATATATTTCGGTTGGATGAACGCCAACCTTTGTCAAGGCATAACATTACATATAATAATGCATATTGACAAGTTATGAGCAGTTGAGTTAGAAGGATTAGAAGTGAATAAATAAGAGACTCAGCGTGACATGTTTGAATATGGTGAAGATGTTCGCACACATATTGCCGAACCCTTCACTTTAATCGTCCAACTTCAGGGAATTCCATAACAAGAGTCAGCCGTGCCATGATGGATGGAAATATCCCGGTAAACAGCCACGATGCCCAAGTTAAATAAACAGTGGCAATCTTCAAGGAAGTATCGCACTCAATTTGAAATCTAAAAATATGAAGGCGGAAGTTGCAGCGCGAGGATCCTCAACTGAATGCTGTCCTAGAAGTTCAACTACAGCTCAGTTCGATGCAATGTAGAGGGATTAATTGAAGACTAGACTCGCTGCCAACGGAGCATGGAAACTACAAGATATCGTATTCCATTGTTTGATGGACAAGAATGGCCTTTTGATATTTTCCACAGAAGTCCCCCCTCCAGTAAAACTCCAGAGTAAAATATAGGCAGTATATATATATACAGGAAAGCGCGATATACAGTATAACCTTTCTTTAGCAGAAACCTCTCTATAAAGGACAGTTTTCATTTGCAAAATGACCATTTTTACTATTTAGCAACTCTCAGGTAAGAGGACACCTCTCCCTAAAGGACACTTTGGCTCTTCAATTAGGTGTCCTTTACAGGGAGGTTTTACTGTATTACATAAGAATATGTAAGTTTTTTTATTATTTCTGAGAAGTACAAACACTATTTGAATAGACATATATATTCATATGGATATTCGTCTATATGATTTAGATGATGCCATTGTTTTCAGAAAATTCACTTTTTTTAGGATTAATATAAAATATATTACAATATAATACACTGCGGCCTGTGATTGTAAAACGACACTTGAAATTACACCGCATGAGTTTCTTTTCGCGAAAAATGAAAATTTTATTTCAAGGTGAAATATCAACTATTTCTATCCTTTTTACTTTTATTTTTCCGTTCGTCATTACTCTTCATAATTCACCCTTTCATACATCATCCAAAAAGGATAGAAATAGTCGATATTTCACCTTGAAATAAAATTTTGATTTTTCGTCGAAAAGAAACTCATGCGGTGTAACTTCAAGTGTCGTTTTATAAAATATATTATTATCAGTCTCGATTCATAGAATGATGGCTTTGTTCTTTTTGAATTCATATGTTTTTAATTTGCATACTGACCTCTCTCTCAAAAACCAATATTGCTCCCCGAGTCACACGAAATATTGGAAGAATGCAAGTATTGTGATAAGAGATCTCCTTTTGATGATACACTTGAGAAAATATTTTAATAATTTATTTTCTAGAGTCTCCGAAAATCTTTCTCAGTGTATTTGACCAATTCTCTCAAGTATTAAAATTACAAAATATTTTCTCACAATGAGTTTCTTTTTATTATAAAACGCTAGCTTTCAAGCGATAATCGCTCTTCAACGGGTTTAATAAAACATCGACTATATCTTAAAAGAAATATTTACAAAACATACGCAGCGTGGATATTTACAACTGAAATTATCATTGAAAGCGAGCGTTTTTTATTAAAAAGAAACTCATTGCGAGAAAATATTTTGTAATTTTAAAACCTTTTCACAATTTTATCATGAATGGAAATATCTCAAGTATGTTCAAAAATACTTTTAATAAAAGGATAACCAACATAAAATTATTTTTTAAAAAATAATTGTTTTATTTTTTATTAGTCACTGAAATTTATCAAAATATTTATAATTACCTATACCCTCTCTGTACCACTTTCTAAATAGTTTAATGTTGAATAAATTAATTATTTCAAAGAGATGTTTTCATATTTACTTATGTGTTAGAACTTTTTATTATGATTTAGTATTGATAAAATGTAAATATTTCTATTTGGATGAATTTTATACCTAGCAATGTGCATTATTTATAAAAGAAAACCCAAATTAAGTTTAGTTGTTGAATCTTGTAATATCATATAGGTTTCGGCGACCCTCTGTAACCATTTTCAAAGTGAAATAGGAATATCTTGTGGTTTATTACAGTCTAAATACTACCACAGAATGCATGAAGTCTGTCGTTACAAAGCACCATAGAAACATAGATAAAACTAACAAATGACGCGAAATCATTTGCTTCCCTTCACTTGATATTCAGGATTCTCACCTTATTTATATATTGAGTAAAAATATATCAGGCCTCCACAGAAAATTATCTTTTCAAAAACATTTTTATTCTCTAGCTTTCGGGCACGGACGCCCTTCTACAGGAGAAAACCTGGTATAATAATTCGCCAATAGAACACGAGTTAAAATATAATCGGATACTATTTTACATAATTTTATAAAAATTATGTAGATATATATAAAAAATCATATATAACTTTGATACAAATGGAGATAAAATATCTTAAAATATATATGTTATATAAAAATATTATTTTATTTTTAAAATTATATATCATAGATTCAAATATTCTGTTAAATCGACCGCCAGAGGTCACTCTTCCCTTATAAAAACTCATTGTTGTTGTATCCCGATGGCCGGCTCAAACCTTTGTACATTATGTAAATAAGTTTTCATTTTTTTATTCTTACGCCTTAAGCCAGGCAGTACTTTTACCAAATTATGTTTTATATATATATATATTCCTTTAACTCAATTAAAGCTATTATTGATCTTTGCTATTTTTATTATACTTTCAAGATTTTAACCACGACTGCATCACCATAGCATAATCCACAAGATAACCAAAATCAAGCAGAAATCTCTTTTTTTTTAAATTTATAACATATATATATAATAAAAAGAAAAATAAATAAATATAGGACTCTTGGGCATAACTAAGGAAGCAAGGGATACATATCAAACCGTTGCCATCACCAGGAGATGTCTGTTTCCCACCGCAACTGTAGGAGGGTGTTTGTGCCTGAAAGCTAGAGAATACATGTTTGTGAAAAGATACTTTCCCTGGAGTCCTGATATATTCCCTTCCCTGATATATTTTATTCAGTATTGATAAAAGGGATTATTTTAGTGAATTATTTGTATATAGATTTATATTTAATTAAAAAGGCATATATTGGATTAAATATATGCTTTATGATCCAATATATGCCTTTTTAATTAATTAATTCGTGGATGGCTTTTCTTGATTTATCAAGAAATTGGGTTGGCCAAATATCAGGGAACAGGCTAAATCAATGTTTAGTTGATTTCTGTTCCACCAGATGGCGCTCTGCTTTCTGTAAAGCACATGTGCTCCTGGTCAGGATATGCCATTTTTAATTTTAATTAAAGATTTATTTATGGATTGCTCTATTTTCAAATAGATTTATATATTTAGATATATATATATAGTGGTAAAATAAATGTTATCCAACATATGCCTTTTTAATTAATAGAATATTATATAACATTGTATTAAAGTATTTCCCTGAAAATGATCGCCGAAACGTCAAGAAATAAAGGTAGTATATAAAGGTTGTATATATATTTGGGTATATTTAATTCAATATAAAACCAACCTACAATATATATAATACTATTTTCTATATCAAAGAAGCCTCAAGTTCCCAGAGTATCTGTACCAACAGAGAGAACGTTATATTCTAAATTCAGAAATAATGTATACACACATATTGTTTCTAATAGTGGTCATACAATTTCATACATTCCAATAGTTAACAAAAAACACTAACTCATGAGTTTTATTAAGAAAAAAGGCATCTCCTTATCGTGCAACTGAAAGTTGCTGATGGCTTGTGCCATCTATCGGTATAAATATCAACTATTCACGTTGGTTTTTAATTATTCCAGAATTGACCAAATACCCATTCTTGATTAATCAAGACAAGCTAACCACGTACACGTTTAGGGCTGTTGGCCCTCGTCAACGTGGTGCAAGCTGTACCTCAACGACCAAAAAATTGGTCATTCAGGTTAGCTTTTCTTGAATAATCAAGAATGGGTATTTGACTAATTCTGGAATAAATGGCTCAAGCCATTAGCAACTTTCAGTTGCACGATAAGGAGATGCCTTTTTCTTAATTTATGAACCTTATCCCAGTAAAATGTCACATTTGTACTATTTCTCATAAGTTATAGTAAATTATATTTTAAATAAATATATATATAGGGGGAATATAGTAATATATAAATCATTCATACATATTAAAACATCATGTTTATCATCTTTTTAAGAATATCTCTGTATGCAAACTACATTATGAACATTCGAGGATTTTATAATATAGATCGCAGTCTCTAAAAGAAAATAATTTATTATTGCTAACAAATTTCACCAGAAATATAATAAGAGAATATTTCCCCTTTTTAACGAAATAAAATTGAAATTATTATAATTATAAGTCATCTTATTAAACATACAAAATACGCCATCCATATAATGGAAAAGACACCATTGCGCACTGAATTGTCTTTAAATGAAGGTCTTACAGCCAATTATGCTATATATCATGCTATTCATCCAAAAACCAATCAACAAGAGATATGACTCATCAAAATATTTTGCAGCCGACAATTTAATCACATATTTGATTTAAGAAATCGGAATTTATTCAGCTAGGTATTGTTCCGTTTCTATATTTTATTTTACAAACTTAAGTTTCTAGTCGAAATAATACAAAATTTGACCGTTTTGAATGTGATGAAATTTGTTAGGTATTTTTAATGAAACATCAAAAGATGACCATTCTTTTTTATATCTTCAGGTATCTACATTTTTTGTCTTTTATCTTCTAAATTACGTATAATTTCATTTCATTTGGAAAATAAAAAAGAATCTTTTCTCTAATTCAATGGTTTTAATTAGGTTTCCAATTATAGCTAGCGGCCTTTGTTGCTAAGCCCTTACAATACACCCAAATACGATTTAACCTTTAACCCTGAACAAGCCATTCTAAAATACTCCCCAACGGAAAAACAAATTTGTATTTTTGTTTACTGAGATTGCCATATTTGAAATAATTAAGTTTTTAAAAATATGGTGAATATGAAAATAACTCTGGGAAAATTAGCGATAATAAATTGTATATATATATTTTTTATAATTTTAAAAGGTGGACAGAGGTACACACGGATGGTTAATCTAAGTACACTTACCAAAAATGCCATGTGAATGCCAGCTTAAATTTGTGATTACAATAAACTAGAGCTCCATTGGGTAATTTCTACTTACTTTGTGAGTTGTACTTAAGCAAGAATCAGGAATAAATTGACTAATATTTTCCATAGTTCTTCAAATTAAAGAAGAATCGGACAGTTAATATTTTTTATTGTCTTGACGTTTCGACAAAATCTTTTACTGGCCGAAGTATCTTTAATTTGAAGAACTATGAATTCCGGCCAGGCAGCCTCTATCTTTACGATAATAATTTTCAGTAAAAAGTGCTTATCCCGAAAATATACTTCACTATTTCATAGAATAGAATGAAGCGTTTGGACGTATCCAGGTTAAATCAATATGATAATCTTGGGAATATTGAGAACCTTCTGCATCAAAGAAAAAGCTAACATATTTTTGGCAAAGAATAACAAAACTATTCAATATTATGGCCTGGAATATAATTTTTGGTGAGATCTCAAGTAATAATAGCGGATATTTAATTTTTGGAAAATAATAAAATTAAGGATATATACAACAACAACAACAAAAAGCCTTTATTTAGGGTCACTGACCCTATACAGGATTCACCAGAGGTATGCATAATTATTAAGGATATATATATTAATTCACAGAAATGGTAAAGAAACATTTGCTCGACTTCTCAATGAGGAAGAGCAATGCTTAAATCTTCACTTTTATATTTTAACTTTCACATTAGCT
Organism: Cordylochernes scorpioides; assembly: GCA_030710605.1. NCBI lineage: Eukaryota > Metazoa > Arthropoda > Arachnida > Pseudoscorpiones > Chernetidae > Cordylochernes > Cordylochernes scorpioides. The sequence continues at coordinate 49,133,573 of CP092863.1, read as the reverse complement.
AATGGCCATAATCAAACTCAATATTTTTCAAATAATTCGTTTTCAAATTCAATCTAAATAAGCAGACCTGCCCAATTTAATACATATAGGTTAAGTGAAATTAACAAAACTGTTGAAAGGGTTTGCCATTCTGATTAGCAAGACATTAACAATAATTCCATCTATAATTTTGAAAGCAGAGATACTCATATCTATATATAAAGTATAGGTTTTAAAATTTGGCATATTTTTAATTCAATACTTGTTTTATATGTTTGAATTTTCGATGTTTCAATTGTTCATATTATACTAGGTTTGCTTTTATCATGTAAAAAATGTACGATTGCTTCATCGAAGGACAAATAAAACAATTATTAAATTCAAAATAAAAAAATAACTGTTTAAAAATTAGAAATATTAGGGATTGCTCAATATTCAGAAAGTATAGGGTTTTATTTTTTAATAAAGCTATTGATTTTTGAAAACTATTTCACGTTGTCACGGCCGATTTTGAAGCTAGCGTGATTTCTGTCGTAGAGATGAATGTATAGTTATATAGAAAAATCATCATTATTATAAATTGTTTTAAATTGATTTAGTAAAGTGTAGTTCATATAAATAGAATCAACAATTTTGAAACTAATTATAAATAGATTTTGTATATCAATTTATCGAGACAGGACTATTTTATGTGTTAAAATCAGAGAAAAATTCGAACAACGTTTTGATTTATCAAGGCTATACAAGAGTAGTCCACGTCCTACATGTAAGTTTGCATATGTTTTTATTGGGTTTCATTTCAAAGGAATATTTATTGTAGCATCAGCATGTGATTTATACGACATAAATATTCTTTTATTACGATTTAATGATCGTAACTCACGATTTACGGGATTCTTTTTTTACTTTGATTGAAATATCCGCGTTCTTTTTCTAGAGAGCTTGTATTCATTTATTGAATATTATCATCTCAATGATCGACCACCTTGTTCATATATAAAAATTTCTTGTCCTTATTAAATAAACAAGGCATCCTTGTCTAGGAGATACCAGGAATATTCATAGATTTGCGGCGTTCTTTCATTGGAGATTGGTTCCACTGTGATTACCTTTAAAATGTTAGTGTGGGTTACAATACCGACTTTTTAAAAGTATTTAATTCAAAATGTGTGTTGTATGATCTTTATTTAGACAAGTTGTTTGTAGAATCATCGCTTACTATTTATGACAATTGACAATAGTTTATTGACATCTTGTCAACAGTAGGGAGAAGGTTTACAGCCATTTTTAAAATAGGGAGAAATATATACAACAGACGGAGCCCTTTCCGGAGGGACGTCTGGATTTCATCAGGAGTTTAAAGCCGCCTTGAAGCTTACTATTTATGTGCGTGAGATAAATACCATATTCGTAATAAAAAACCTTTCAAGAACATGAGAATATCCAGTACCAATTGAAATTATACAAACAGTGAAACTCCTCTTTACGCACGACTATGCTTCTTCAACGACCACGCAAGACTAGCGACCTCCTTTGACAAATGTCAAGTCCTCGCTTTAGAACGAACGAAGCAACCAACTCATTGCTCCTCAAATTTATGATTTATTTTAACTAATCTTAATTAGTGACCAGTTCCATTATCTACATATTTTCTCAACTTTTAGAAAAATCATAAACAATATCCAGAATACATTTGTCTTCTTTCACTCTCTCCGTTTCATAAACACGATTACAAAACTACATAAACTAGTTCAAAAGTTTTAAAGTTATTGAGCAAATTTAGCCGAGCAATAACTCTTGTGACTACTAAAAAGCCATATCGAACCATTTTTCTAAGTTCCCATTTAATTTCCGAGTAATAAGCTGAGGCCGTAAACAATCCCTAAAATTGTTTAATTAACTTTCCTTCCAACTTAGCGCAAGTAATATCTCTCATTTCTGGAGATCTATTGGAGCAATTAGCCGTCTTGGTGGATGATCCATCATTGAAACTGCCTTTCTTCCTGTACTTGTCTCCATGCTAATTTTTATTCTCTTCTAGGATCTTTCCTAAAGTTTTATATCATTCTATTGTACGTATTCAATGTTGTAGCTTCAGATTAATGAAATACTACTCGGTTAGCTTAGAATATTATTCATACTGACATACCACTATATCATGATATAGTATTGTTTCTTTTTGTTCTATTCAAGATACCAGAGACTAACGCATTATATTCAATTGGGGTCAAAATAAAAGCGACTATACAATTTTTTAGTTGTGGTCAAAAGAAGGGTGACTATTACTTGTAAGTTCTGACTAGTTATTTCAAAGTTGTTTCCAAGATTCCTTCTAATCACATATTGTATCATTCAATCTCTGTAGACGGAACCACTCAATGTCATTTCCATGTTCCTCACGCATCTTGGTTCTAGGGACTGGACGGTCACAATGGCACAGTGGCGGGCGGAATCTTTGTGCCTCCACTCTAATTGCTTTCATCCAATTAGCCACAGAGCCTCTGATTTGTGCGCGGGCTCCACACGTGCCCCACCAACTCGTTAACTTTCCTCTTGAATTAAGGAGTTATTCCCTCCTTTAATTTTGTTTAGAATTCTCCAGATGTCTCGGGATATAATGCTACATCCCTGCTACAACTTCTTTGGCACTGAGATGGATCTTAAAATATGTATTACACAAGATATATATACATTGAAAATAGAGGTTGCCTGACAGGCATTCATAGTTCTTAAATAAGAGACACTTCGCCCAGAAAAGATTTTATTTAAAACCCTTTCTGGCCGAAATGTCTAAATTTTTTAAAGAAGGTATATATGGCCCCCTAAAAAACAACATGCTCGTTACAACCATTGTTAGTTTTTAAACCAAACTGGATTCTTTTTCACAATCTACACAATTCAAATATAGAGGTAAATAATTTTGTTTACTAATATTAAGTTACTAAAGATAGGGTTGTTTGTTCACTATTTGAACAAATATTTTTCATTTAGAATACAAAGCTTTATAATGTATGTATTAAACCTATGTCAAATCCTTTGTTTGAAATTTTGATTGGCGTTCTCACAGCTATTAGTTTTCATAACGTAGTAAAAGGTATTATCAAATTGTGTGAGATTTCTTACAAGAGATAGTGGGTCTAAATATAGTCAGTCAGCAATATAGATTCAGAGAACGAGAGAGAAAAATCATACCTTAATTATCTTCAAATGATGTTATTTTCCGTTGAAAATTAGCTTTAATATCCTTAAAAGTCAAATTGTAGGATCTTATTGTGTATATATATATACATGCTTACAAATAATAATTTATAATATTCGAAATATCATTTTAAAATACTATTTACGTAAATATACAAATAAATGTTATCAAAATGATAGTTCTTCATATTTAAAAAGTGAAGACTTTTAAAATATTTAATATCAGACGGCCTAATGACATTTTTGGCGCCAAACTTAGATGTCAAACGATATGGCGCCACAATTCTTCTGCTTCAAATCTTCGATATAGAACTTATAACTCCCTGAATACATTAAACATAATATTAAAATTCTGCATTTGACCAAGTTTTATTGAACCACTCTATTTACATATTTATTCGAATAATATGACATATTTTCAAATAGTTCATCCTTAATATATATGTAAATATATACCGTCTACTATTTAAATTGTGAATTACCATTTATATTGAATTTAAAAATTGTATAAAAGTATTTATATTTTTTCTCGGTGCATGAATGCAATATTCCATTGATGGAAATTGTATAAATATAGTAATTGTGAAGATCTGCATTTTTGATTTTGAAATTTTAGTTGGAATATCTGATGCTGAAATGTATATATTCGGAATTTCAGACATTAAGTTAAAGGGCCTTCTTTTCCAAGTTATTAGACATTTAATTTGTGTTTAAGTTATAAAGTATCATAGACAAAATTATATAATAAATTGATTCCTAAAGTATTAAGATGACTGATGCCTAAGCATTTAAAATCTTTTTTTTTATCAAAGACTGAATTATAGATGACTATTCCTTTTCTATTTCATTCATCCTATAATTATCGAAGAAAAATTCATTCGATATGAATAATTATTTTTACCGCATACTCTGTAGTTAAAATAAATAAAATGATATCGAAAAACTATTAAAATGGAAATCAGATATTGGTTTTAATATTTTAAATTGTGCGTATTTAGGTATATCTCTCTCAGCGTACTATTTCCATTGAATAAATGCAATTTTCAATAAGTGATATTTTATTAAATATCTCAATAGGTATATATTTAGCCAAAATTTGAAATTACCTGTTAAATTTCTAGCGCCTGTTTGAAATCACAATGAAGTACACCGCTATTATATTTCTGTTTAAATTTGAGTATTGTCTAAATTCTTCTTTGTTTTAAAGAATTTATTAACATAAAATTATTTACGCTATTTTTATTTAAACATTATAATCTTCTGAAATCAAATAAGGATATTTGCTATGTTCATAAATTACGTGAAGGTCAACAGTCAAAGATAGTCTTTTGATACTTTAAAGAATATCTCTTTAAAACGTTTAGAAGAGCGCCAAGTTTTTTTTTTTTCAATATGTGTTTTTCTCTGAACGCAAAGGCTATTTAATGTTCTTACCTACTAGTATCCAGTCAACTTCCTTGTGTATTAACATTTAGGAAAAGTCTTTAATAGCTCTTTTATAGCATAAAAATAATGATTGTTTTGTGAAATAATCTCAAACAAAGCTTTGCTGATTTTATTCTTTTAAAAAGATGGATGGCTGTTATCCCATGTCGAATAATTGTTATCATTAAGTATTTCTAAAAATAGGGCGAGTGGCCCTAAATAAAGGCTTTTTGTTGTTGTTGTTGTTGTTGTAAGTATTTCTAAACACAGTTAATGTAATTTATTACCGTTTGAATCTGTTAAATGTGCGTTAACAACTTCTAAGCTATAGATATTTGGAGTTTACTACAGAACCTTTTGTGAGGTTATAGCCATTAGCTATAGAGTTTATAGCACGCTTACTGAAAACATGCCAAGATATTGATGCTTGTTTTTCAATAACTCGTATAGCCTTACAAATATGCGCATATCTATTCAAACAAAAGCTTAGAGCGTGTTCCATTTTGAGATATTTTATCTACGATATATACAAGAGGTCATGGTTTTACTGTAGTTGTGTATGTGTTGTGTGTGATTAAGTATTTTTTAAATTATTAATAAAGAGATAAAATGAAATATCATAACTTAAACAACATTGACTATCAATATATTTATTTTGAATATATTTTTTAGTAGAATGCTTACTACTTTAGGATTTTATTAACTAACAATTCAATAGCATTTCCAGCAAAATGACCTTCCCATATTGATAATTTTGCAATAATAACTACATTGAATGCGAAAAAAACTTTTTTTATCAATAAGCCTAGTAAACGTGGTAAAGGACATGCTAATCATGGTGGGTAGTAGTTGGCGACTGCGTTTACTGTAAGTGCACCACATGTCTACAGAGGTAATAATCAGTTCGATGTTTTCACTTATAAATATTCCAGATCACCGATTGGTTACTTTGTATTCACTCTTGGGATTAAACTTCTTCAAGATTTCGTATGCATTGGAGCATATTTTTTATTCAGAAAAAAAGGCTCAATGCTGGATTCGATCCCGGGTCATGACTGTCGGAAATCGACGGTAAAGAAAGTAAAATGGTATTATACCATATTACTAAGGATATAGAAAATAAAGAAGGAAGACTTGAAGTCTGGGAACGTTCAAGGTAAATCAATCAAAGAGTTGAGTGCTTGGTATTATTGCTATTTAATATGTGTAGTGATTCCATATGCTGATTTGTTATATATATATTTTAAAGAAAATGAATTTCCGTAAATATGTAAATATGTATATTTTCATTAGACAAAAAGAAAGGTATTATGTAAATATAAAAGAAGAAATATATATAAGGTGTTAAAAATTGCATATCTTGACCAGGAGCACATGTGCTTTACAGAAGGCAGAGCGCCATCTCACACGCTCTGCCTTCTGTAAAGCACATGTGCTTCTGTTCAGGATATGCCATTTTTAATATTGATTTCAACACCTGATCTTTTTATCTTTTATTTCGTTTTTTAATATATAAGGTGTGTGTGCTGAAGATTCCGTTGTATTGTCTATAAATAAAGGCCTATCCTTTAAGGTGGATGAAATTTTTAAGGCAATCAATAAGAAAACTACAATATGATCAGCATTGATTCGATATCAACGACAAATAATATGCGCACTTACAAAATATATATCTATCAAATATTCCTTGAATAAAAATCCTAACAACAGAGCATTCTTTTGATTATTTATCTCTAGATAACTATTAAAAGCCAGAGTCACCATTTTGTTTCATCATCCTGTGTAAATTTATTTACGAAAACATATGTTTATCCCGTGAGTGTGTGTCTCTGATTAAAATGTTAAAAATAGAACAAAAATATTTTTTGAAAAATGGGGTTGTAATGTGTTTTCTTTCTAAGCATTGACTTTACAAAATTTGAAAGTGGGATTAAAGTCAACGATTCACCCTTCCGTATATTTGAAATAAAATCGTGCATCAAATATCCGAAATAAAAGCTCATTTGGAGTCTTACTGAGAAATCAGGTAACGACGTTGGAAACACAGTAGAAAAAGCCTTTAAACAAAATCTTATACATGATACTGTGGACTTAGTTGTTCTAAGAACGAATGTACTTGAAGTCCACGTACGTTACCATTTGGTGTGGTGAATATGTGGGAAATAGCCTAAATAAAGGCTATAAAGGAGCCTTTGGAATTCATCTAACAATGTTGGAAACACGGTAAAAAGTCTTGAAACAAAATATTCATACATGATACTTCGGACTAAGTTGTTCTAAGAACTGAATGTACTTGAAAAAAAGTCCACGTACGTAACCATTTGGTATGAGAAATATGTATCAAATATCCTAAAAATAAGCTTATTAAGAATCTTTATATTGGAGATCAGCTAACGACGTTGAAAATAGTGAAAAAGCCTTGAAACAAATGATAACGGGGACTTAGTTGTTCTAAGAACAAATGTACTTGAAGTCCACGTGTGTTACCATTCTTGTATGATGAATATGTGTCAAATAACCGAAATAAAGGTTATTAGGGAGCCTTACATTAGAATTCAGCAAACGACTTAGGGAACCACGGTGTAGAAAAGCCTTGAAACAAAATCTCCAAACACGACTTTGTTCCTCTCAGAGCTGAATACTGGAAGTCCATGAGTCACCATGTCGTGCGGCCATTGTCTCGAAAGCCAAACTTCCTTTGCGCCCGACCTTTCTAAATGGTCCCGACAACCGGTTCTGGGACTTCTCCTTCCTCCTCAAACATACATAGGATTCTATGGCGAATGGCACTTTTCACCAAGGCAGTCTTGTTTGTTAGTGCCAAGTTTCATCACGTTGTTTCCTTGCTGTAAAGATATTTGTATAACTTTTGTCTCTCTACTATCTGCTTATATTCAAATTTATGATTTATTATATATATTATACATGAATCTTAATAGCGTGTTGTAAAACGTATATGGATTTTTAATGCGCAAATAATCTCATCAAGCCTCTGAATTAGGGATTTTAATTTATTTGCAAAATTGTTTCATGGCTGTGATGCTTGTACTTCAATTTCATAATATCTGTCTTTCGATCCTTTAAGGTTTGTACTTCGAATCCATATAATATTTCCTATTTATTTCTAGGTTTGTACTATGTGATAAGTCTAATACATGCTAAGAATTCATGAAAATCTGTAATGTTTGGACTCCTAATATGTAGAACCTGTATTTTGAATCTGTAAGGACTGTACTCCCAGTCTGTAGGGCTTGTTGGTAGAATTCTCACCTTATTTCGATCACGGTTATTCCGTCCGTCATTGTCGTTCTACACAGACTATCCCCGGCCGTAATAAATACCTTCAGAGATTCACATAAATAGAAATCCTGTTCGGCAAATATATTTTCGGTCGGAATACGTGGGACCCAAACGGTTCTAAATGGTTCGAAACTATTATGTGGCTGATTTTTAGTTCCAAGTGACATATGTGCCGATATTTTATATAGTTTAAAATTATTTCTTGGTTTTTCAGTCGTTAATCATCCAGAGCTGAATGCACATTGGGTGAACCATACATCTTCACTTTAAACATCACAAATCATACACAGGTTTTGATATTATTTTATCCCTTCCCTCGAAGTAAAATTGTCAAATACGAGTATATCTTTCTCAGAAATTTCACTTTAATACATAAAACCAATTATTTGAATGAACAAATGTCAATACCTTTTTTCCCCTCTAAATTTATATGCAAAATGGAACCTTTCAAAGGAGGGTAAGAGTTACCTGAATGGGATTCTTAATTCTCTTTCACTCTTAAACCTTTTTTGGATACAATATATCAATAATTTACCAAACAATATAATATTTTCCTGTCAACACTGCAATCTACAGAGAGCATCTTTTAATAAATTGGGCGGACCTCTTGGAAATATAATTATTCCGACAAGCACTACAATATTGCCTATGCATCGTAGAGGTTCCTAGAAATCCTAAATATGTCACAATTTTAGAAAATTCAATAACCTACATTCAAAAATCAATAATAGATACAAGGTTGTTCAAAAAGTTCGTAAACACTTGCAAAAAAATTGAAATACCAATATTATTCGCCGTTATGTATGATGTCTTTGTATTATGTATTGCCGTAATAATATTATTCGCCAAGTAATAAGAAAAACAACCTTTTAAGAAAACTTACAAACTTTTGGGACAATCTTATAAAAGCTATAAGCATATTGTTTTCTGAAAGTTAACGAAATCATTTTTAAAAAATCCTAAATATCAACTTTAAACATTAGCAAGAAATGTGTGTGAGTAAACATTCTTGGGTTTGAAAACCCTTGAAAAAGAGACAGGTGCACTAGATGTGAACACTTAATATAAATAAAGCATAAATATTCTTTAGTGTAACATTTTACATCCATTATATATTTAGTTTTTTATCTCTCCGAATATATATGTTTTATCAATATACAATAACACACGCAATAAATAAGTTAACCAATGATAAGTAGTCGAAGTTTAGAAGATATAAGTTGAATAAATGTAAGTTATTAAGACGCCATCTGTTTATAACAAAATAAACTATTTAGCACGAGTTTTATTTTCTCCGACTAAGAACAACGTCCTCATTGAGATATGTGTCTTTATTGAGATTTATACTATTGGAAGGGTCTGGTTCATATCAGTGGTTCCCAGTGATACCTACTATACCGCTCTACTATTTTATAAAGCTGTATGAGGGGTCGGTGGAAGGATGGTCTAAACCGTTGGTTTTCGACCGCTACACACCGGGATCGAATCTAGCATTGGGAACTTTTTTCTTATTTAAAAAAATGCCCCAATGGCCCCCGATTCTTGTAAAATTCCGACCCCACCAGCGAGTGCAATAATCAAACGGGGTTTTGGAATATTTGTAAGTGCAAAGTCGAACTGCTTTTCACATGTGTAAAAGCAGTCGCCAACTTCTACCTACCATGATTATCATGGTCTGTACCACGGTTATTAGAGATAAGTAAAAATAATAATAAAGCTGTATATAGCTATTCCAAGAAATTCTCTAAAGCGTCGGATATACCAGAAGAGAACATCTCAATACAATATTAGAACTGTAAGTTAAACTGGTGAAACTGCTGGGAAGGTTTACTACTGAGAGATAAGCCAGGCCCTCCAAATATTTTTCGTCGCAATAAGGTTAGTCGCTTTATTTAGGGAAAAATCTTGATAACTACGCTCATGGACAAAACTTAAGGAAGTTGTACTTTTAGCATGTATATCGGGATTCAGACAATAACTCTGAAAGATATTTGATACACACTATTCTTCATTGAAGACACACGAGATAACCAAGTTTGAACAAAATTTCCTCTGCCTTCTTCAAAAGCTTAAAGAAGTTGTACCTTTTAGCATGTATATCGGGATTCAGACAATAACTCTGAAAGATATTTGATACAAATTTATCTTTATTGAAGCCACACGAGATAATCAGGCGCGAACAAAATATCCTCTGTCTCTTTCAAAAAAAAAAAAAGAAAGAAAGAAAAACAGACGATCACCTTCTTAAGTTTTGTCCATTAGTGTAGTTCTTTGTGTCAACAAATGCGAGTTCAACAGTTCTTTATATCAACTATACAGAATTTAATGGGACAAATTCTGCAATTATTCTTTTGTTAATTATTAATACTCAGTAGCATTTTAAAACGAATTAGTGAAACTTTGACCTAGGAAGGTCATCTACTCATCAAAGCTGGCTTTCCCAAGATTGCGCAAATAATACAATTACTTGCAATAGACGCGTTATTAAATCGATTTTGCCAGTCACAGCTTGATGATAGAAACCCTAATTAGTTTGAAAGCGTTTGATAGTATTAGAGTTGAGAAATTCTTTTCAGCATTCTTCGTTCAACATATTTCCTACACCGTAATAAAGAAAATCTTCAATTTTATCTATTTTTTTTTTCTTAATCATTCATATTTATAATGTTGGTGTGTGCCTGATTAGACATCAAATAAACGATATATGAAATTTTTCTATCATACTGATAAGGTATTTTTTTATTATCAATCATGAGGCACCGAAGCCTCTATGAAAAAAGAATTTTCTTTTGGCTAAAAGAGCCAAATTGCTAAGATATTACTGGAAAGAAATGCCGGACGGAAAACCTTTATTTGGTATTTATTGTCTCGATTTCAAAATTAGAGACATACAGTTCTATTTTAGTCGGTTTTATTATTCAATTCATAAACTTAGTAAGTGATGTTTTCCTCAAATAATTTAGAAAGAAAATCAACTACAGAATTCACATACATTTCTTACTATACATATTTATTAAAAGACACGGTTGTTTAAATTGATTCTAAAATAAACAAATTTCGCGAAAATATGTTCTAGAATAATTTATCAGCAATAAACTAATCAGAGAATCACAGAAAGTCATGAAATAGTTCAGGAATATAAAGTTAGGGTCTGTCGGGGTATATTCTTCAGGGTAAAAAAACATTAAAGTTTGATCTTCATGGTTTCTAGCATTACCCAGGAAAACTCCGGCCGCGTCATATGAGTAATGTATGTATTTATATAGATATACATGTGTGTATTTGACTGCTGACCCGCAAAGGTCAAAGATTTATGTGCTATTTGCTCTCCAGCGCCGTGTAACTGCATGTGTGCTTGTCGTATATTAAGAGATAAGAGTTTCACATGGTTACATATCTCCCTATGGACATTTTGGTGCATCTAATGTGTCACACACCAATTCTTTTATCTCATCCTATGAATATATTATATATTGGTTAATTGAATCCTAAATGAAACCTTCCTCAAATATTCTCTTTGTTTCTAAATTTAATTTGTTAATAATAAATAGATATTTAAAATTCAATTACCATGTATTGATGATATGTTTAATAATTATTTTAGGCAATGTGCTTCACCTATTCATAATTGATAAAAGTTTTATAAGTAGTTCTGTAGAGATAATAGTTAATGAGAATATATGTGAAAAGAAACACATTGCCAAAAATAAATATTACAAATTTTATAAATATGTATGTATACCTCACACTATAAAATGTTATTTTAATTTTTTTCAGAGAGTTAAAATACTAATTTATGTATTATATATTTAAAAGGAGAAAAATCCTTTTGAAGATAAAAACTTTCTAAAAATGTGATAATAGATTACCTTAACATATGGACTGAATAGATTGGGGAATATTTGAAAATGTGTTAGGTTTATTAGAAATTGGGTGAATTATTATAAGATATTAAGTGAATCCATCACTCAGCCTTCAATAGATCCTCCTGGTCTTTTCTGGGGATGAGATCAGAGAACAAGGCATTCTGTATTTCACAAAAGTGATTGTTGATAAGATTGGCCGCTGATTAATAGAACGGTTTGCTGTATTGAGCTTCAAATAAATAAAGTATAAACAAACAATATAAATATACAGTAGAACCTCTCTTTAGCGGACACCCCGCTAGAGGAAACCTCTCTACAAAGGACAGTTTTCATTTGCAAAATTACCATTTTTACAATTTAGAAACCCTCCGGTAAGAGGACACCTCTACCTAAAGACAACTTTGGCTCTGCAATTAGGTGTCCTTTACAGGGAGCTTCTACTGTATATATTTTATCCATATTTTATTTATTAGAAATACATATATATCTTTCTATCTAACCAGAGTTTACTAAAATATAAAGTGACGATATATTGAAGATAGAAGGCTGCTTGGCAGGCATATATATTTCTTTATAAAATATCCATTTAAAATGGTTAACTTTACTGTATGAGGCGTCTGATTTTCTAAAATAAGCTCTATGATATTTCAAGTAAAATATAATGTACAATTAAATCGGATAATTTAGAAAACAATGCTCCTCAACAATTACAAAATATCTTCAGCATGAGCAGTTAGGTTATGCCTTTTTTATTTTTAAAACCAACACCTGACCTTTTGTATTTTTTCACACATAATATATATTTTTATGTACTCATTACAAATATTTTAAAATATAAGATAGATCTCATTATTTTTTCTCCTTTAATATTTTCAGATATTTAGCTTATTCTGGGTGTAATTTTTAAAATAATTTTTTCAAGCACAATTTTCCCGACGTATTTTGTATTTTAAAAATGATTTCAACTGTGATATTATACCACTATGCGGCGCTGAGTTTGTTTATACAAAATGTAATGCCTTGATAAAGGTTGGCGTTCAGCCAATCGAAATATTGGCAAATAAATATTTTATTCAATTCAATATATGCCTTTTTATTATCTAATATATATATATATATATTCATATATCCAAGTTAATAAAACATTGATTATATAAATATGGAGAAAAAGGGGAGTTTATAGGCGAAATTATATATATGGAATTTATAGAACGTTATGTCTTAAAATATAATTACATATTGAACAATGCGACATAGAAATTTGAAATTATACAAAACAATATTGTTGAAAATGTTCATTTGATATTTTTAAAAATAAAATAATTAGTTGAAAATATTCAAATAAATGAAAATATATAAAATAATATTGAATTCAAACACATCTTTTATAAAATCAAAATAGGTATTTATATATATTTAAAAAGACCTTGACAGTAAAAATAAAAATATAAATATTATAACACAAGTTTATATATTTATCCACAAACACACCGCTCTATAATATTTTTATAGTTAGTCTAATTTATATATGATAAGTGTCAAATAAAAAGGTTTTAAAATAACGTTTGATTTCAGGATTGTGCTGATATTTGATGGAGAAGTCTCAGAAGAAGAAGGCGTTCTGTATTATAGAATTGTATATAACCTCTATGATATATATAATCTATTTGTAATTATTGTTCTACTTATTGGTTATACTATATCAATACAACATATACTTGTATATTGACCATATAAATATATAAAATTAAACTATTTAAAATTATCTCTCATTCTTTATTTCTAATCACAACTCATTTTTAATAAGTAAATATATAATATATATTTAGAGAACATATAATATATATTATTTTCTGCTATTTATACCTTCATATCAATGTTTCTAACATTGTTATTTTATACTTTTCGTTTTCAAATAACCTCATTGAAAAGCGCAACAGTCTTTACAAATAAATAATTTTATAAAATAACTCGACTTTTATTAATATTTCTGTTAGATTTATAAATGTATATATTTCAAGTACATTTCATTTCTATATTAAAACATTTGAAATGCACATTTTAAAGTGTTTAAGATGGTTAGCGAAGAAAAATGCTTGTATATTAAAGTAAAATATTTGTATATAAATATATTCAAATTTTGAACTTTCGTTATTTCTAGCTGACAGAGAATTATATTTATAATAAAGTTTGTGAATAATAATATGTATTTTGTATTTTGGTGTATATATTTAATTCTGTATATTGCTGACGGATTTAAAGCTATAGTTACTCATTATATCATATCATAGTTACTCATTAAAGCTACAAATTAACGCATAATATTTGTAAAAGTTTAATTTTGAATAAATTGCACTAAATATAAATTGTGATATCATAAATCATGATAAAATTGTGAAAAAGGTTTAAAAATACAAAAATATTTTCTCACAATGAGTTTCTTTATATTTCAAGTTGCAAGCTTTCAAGTGATAATCGCTCTACAACGGGCTTAATTAAAACATCGACTATATCTTACAATCTTAAAGTTAGAGGTTGCCTGGCCGGCATTCATAGTTCTTCAAATTAAAGATACTTTGGCCAGTAAATATTTTTTTATCTCGACGTTTCAACAAAAATCTTTTGTCCGCGTCAGGAACGAACAAAAATTAAAACATTTGGAAAAGCGTTAAAAATTGTTCTGAGAGTATCATTGAAGAACTATATATTACAAGTAAGATATAATTTATGTTTTAATTAAGCCAAGTTGAAGAGCGATTATCTCTTGAAGACTTGCAACTTAAGAAGAAACTCATTGTAAGAAAATATTTTTGTATTTTAAAACAAATTATTATGTCAAGATATAAGAAAGATTTCCTAGGTAGGACCTACCTCTTCAGGTTGGTTGTTAGAATCCCTCTCAACCTATAAACTTGCGTTTTACTACCTAGCCCCTCTCCCATTGGTCACTTTCCTGATGGGGGCCTCATCATTATCATAAGTTCACCACTTGCTATCTTTATTTAACAAAATTTTCATCGATCGCTACTGTATTTTTTTAATACATCTACTTTAAATATATTATGTTTACTTTTATATACATATTCGGTATTTTGTTAGCTTTATAGTTTTGATTGATTAGGTATTGATGCTCATATTTCACTTTGTAATGGAAATGTTTAACATAACTTTTTGTTTAATTTTTTTTTCAAGATGGCGGATTGTATTGAGCTGTCACCCAGGTAAGATTTAATATTTTTATTACCTTTCAATATTAGTTTTAGAAACCCTATACATGTTTAGAGTAATAGTTTATTTCATTAGTTTTTTTTATATAAATATTTATTCAGAAGTATTTCTATTCAATTGTGAGCGAAGGAAATATATTTTTAAAACTTTTTATTTTAAACTTTTTCTGATCAAACTTATTCAAGTTGAGAATTCTAATTATATAAAAGTATTATATGAGTGTTTAAATATATTTTAAAATAAAATAACGAGTTAAAAATATTTAAAATTAAATTTAAATATATTTTATATAATATCGTAGGTTTTTCAAAACTATTTCAGATCAATCCTGATTACTGGAGTCCATACATTAATATATCATCAATTACCAAAAATAAGAACATTTTATAAAAACATTTTCGTTCGTTTTTTTTTGTATGATTCATTTCGTTTAAGATAGTCTGCCGCATACAAATAAACATAAATATTTTAATAAAATATGAATAGTTCGAACTTTCAAAAATATTTATATTATTTTTTGACAATTTTATTTTCCAATCTTATATTTGATGATAGTCATCTCTTGTAAAATTAAACAACCTGTGTTTATTTATTTATTATACCATTCTATGAAGTATAGATCTATATTTCGTTTTATAAAAATGATTATAGTATAGACCATTCATTTAAAAAACTGGAATATCATTTATATTTTTCTTAATAATTTATATCTATACATATTATCTTAATTTAGATTGAGCTATAAACAAATAGAATGATTTATAAAAGTTGAATTGATTACAACGTTTCTTTCACAAATATAACTAAATTTTGTTAATGAAATAAACGTGTTTAATAAATGTTTAAACGATGTTTAATAAAATATTGTTTTCTCTCTCTCTACTTTACTGAGAAATAAATAAAATTATAAAATTGTAGATATATATTTTTTAATTATAGATTTAAACGATATTGTATGTGAGTGTAGCTACTTTTGAACATCTTTTTGATAGTATAGTAACAATTCGATTTTTTCATTAAATATTTTTTCCAGTTTTTTTTTTCAATATTTTATAATTATAGAACGAAGTTTGACAACTATACCGCAAATGTTTCTTTTGAACGAAAAATTGAAATTTATTTTAAGGAGAAATAACGATTATTTCTAACCTTAGGGATGAAGTATGAAAGGATGAATTGTGAAGAGTATTGATAAACGGAAAATTCAAAGTGTTTAAGAAAATAAAATGGTCTGAATAAGGTTTATGACTAAGAAATTGAAAATAAAAGTTTTTTAAATGAGAAATAGTTTGTATATAAGAGTTCTTGATGTTTTATAGTATTTAATACCATTGATTGATTCTGTACATCATTGAAAGAACTTTTAAAATATATAAATCTATTTTTCGGAATGATAAGAATGGAAGATATATGTCGTGCTGCTTAAGTGATGTACAAGGTAGCTAGCAATTTTCTTACATTGGTATTTTGGTAGCTGAGTCGATATTTAGACCAAATTTTATAAAACGAATAACTATTTTCTTAAATATTTTATCATGAAAATTTATATTAAAAAAATTATAGAATATTCGAATAATAACGCGTTAGTTTCAGTCAATGAATATATTTTTCAACAAATATAAGAATAAATGATCTCAAACAATTACTCTCAGAGAAAGTTCAACTTTAAAATTTACCAAATGTTATAAATTCTTTGTCTCGTTTTATTCCCATAATTTTGTAATAACAACATTTACTATATTTCCTTAACCAAAAGTATTGAAAGAGGTATAGAGGGTTAGAGATATTTCGATAAAATTATATATTCTTAAGACCTATTTTCAAGATAGCTTTCTTATGATGATGGAACTTTCAAGGGTCTAAAAAAATGCTTAAAATTTTAAATTCTACAAATACAATTATTTTTATTGGAGATTTTATTTTTGAGACGTTTTACATTTTCATTGATACTTTCAAATAATTGAATAAATGAGTTTAAAGTTTATATTCACAATGAAATAATCCCTTGTATCAATATTTTATTCAACGTATATATTATTGAAAATTTTCCTAAATTATAGATTCCTTTATCTATTTAAATTTTAAATTTTATTATACTTTGTAATAAATATATTTTAAAATATTGAAGAGACTTATCTATTATAATATTATATTTTAATTCTCTTACCATTAAGTAAGGTAATTTCATAAAATGTAGTGTAAAAGTCTCAAGCTTTACAAGCTTGATACCTTAATCTGATTGAGTGGAGATACGAAAAAAGAAGTAGAAGATTTCATAATGTTTATATATTTTCCTTTCGGGGGTAAATTTCTCACATATTTCCTTCTTTACAAAATTAAAAAAAAAGTTTTTGTTCCTTATTTCCTAAATAATATATCTCAAAATCACAACATGATTAAAGAAATTCTAATAAAGATGCAGTAACTGTTAATAAAAATTATCAATAAAAACTGATATTTAAAGTTAATAATCAATAGGCTAACAATTAATAGGCTAATCCCCTAATAGAATGTTCAAATCAATAAGCTTGAGGGATAAGTATCTTTCAAATAAATTTATTTCAAGCTTTCGGGCACAACCGCCCTTCGACAGGAAAAATATATTACGCTACAAATTTTTGGATCTAATCTATATATATACCTATATATTTAATACCTTAATATTTAAAGTACCGAGATTTGAAAAGTGTCAATAAAATATCATGAATGTCTTTATAAAACATGAATATCTGACAATATATATTTATTCCATGGGATACCATAATACAAAAACATGGAAAGATCTTGTCTCCTCAGGTCATACTTTGAAGTCGAATTAGATCAGAGAAACAAACCATTTTAATTTTTATTAAAGTTGTCGCTCAGGTAAGGTTTAGACTGGTCGTTCACGGGAGCTTTTGCTGAATTTGTTCATTAAAAAGTAACAAATTATCTTAATTTGAACATATCATTTTTTTCCCCAAATATATATTTAAATAAATAAACATGTTCGCCCTAATAGTTGATTTTTAAGACAATGTGCATTGTGATTCATTTTACATTACATCAATTTCAACATAAAGGTAAGGTGCTTTGAAATTTTAATAAAAATTCGAATATAATGTGTAATATAATTTATATTAACACACTTAATGTATATTTATCGTATATAAATTTTATATTCTTCATGAAGAAAAAAGTAAGTATCAATGAATAAATAATAGATAAAATGTGTTATGCGCGCGCGCTGAAATTTTAAATAAATTATTTTGAAAATTAAAAATTACTAAATTGGATCTTTATATAAAATGAATAAGATATATTGGATTTAAAAAATATATTTATTACATCTCTTTTTGATGTGTTAAAATATACAATTTGTAAATATTCAATTTAGATATCAATTTTATTATTGACAGTTTTATATAGCTTTCTAAATTGTGATACTTTTGTCTCTACATTTTAAAACACCATTCAATAAAGTTCTAGATAAGAAACACTTCGTCCAAAAAAAAAAGGTTTTCTTTTCTTGATGTTTCTACAAAAGTCTTTAGTGCTCGTCGGGAAAATTCCAAATTCCAATTCTTGCTACAAATGCTTTATTTTCACTTCATGACGAGGATAAAAGATTTTGTCGAAACATCAAGAAAATAAAAATATTTTCTGGCCGAAGTGTCTGTTATTTTAATAACTATAAATGCCAGCCAGGCAAGCTATATCTTCAAGACAACATAAAAGGTCGAGGATATCTATACTTATATGTTAAAATTTGTGTTTGAGATCTTCTTTTAACTTTATAAATATTGAAAATAACGTTGATGTATAAGCTAGGAGGTAGCTTTGAGTGGAAATCAATACATGGTCTAAGGTGGCTTCCATAAAAAAAGTGTGATTGAGGATTATAAATACACTTTCACATTATTGATTTATTTATATAAATCAAAATTGAACTTCGGCAAAATGTCTAGTGGCATTTTCAAACTTTATATTGTTGAATGAATCGGAGAAAAATATCCTTTTGACAGAGCTATTCGAATTCATTCTTTTCTTATTTACACCTTTAATTATTTTTAGCTGAATATTTGCCCGAAAAATCTGATATCCTATAAAAAATAAATATTTTATGCAATATATCGATCATTCAACAGAGAAATTTCAAGAATATATTTTCATTTTTCAAATTATATTTAATTTAAACTATTTGAGATATAAACTCATGGACATATATCGGATCCAGACAATAACTATTTGAAAGATATTTGTTACACAGTGACCTTTATTGAAGACACGAGATAAGCAAGTGTGGACAAAATTTCTATTGTCTCCTTTAAAAAATGGACGTTAGGCGACATCCCAAAATATGAAACTTCCTTAAGAATATATTTGATATATTACAATCCATATAAACTGTTTGTTATTTAGCAATATCTAAAATTAAATTCATATGTATATATATTGGTGGATCATTAAACCATTTATTTCTATAGTGGGTGCAAAATTATTGAGGATACAGATGAAAGTTATATAGAATATTGTAATGTTTTTTTAGAAACCTGCATCAACTGGGGCAACTACAGTAAGAATTCCTTGAACACCTTAATTTCACATTAATGTGTGTGTGAGCATCAAGCCAACGTATCACCCTTCATAAATTTGAAATTACTATTGAGTATGGAATGTTTCTCAGATCTTTACATTTACCCTGGCTGTACTGATTCCTAAACACCAATGTACAAACTTTTGTGAGAGTTAACAAGAGGAGAAATTTTAAAATTGCTTGATAGTGTGTAAATAATATTCAGATGATTGAAAGTTTGAAAATCAAATTAAATCAATCTCAAAAAGCCAAAAACTCTTCGAATAATAGATAATATGTCACATAGATAATTTCCAAAGAATATTCGCTACCATATATATAACAACCAAATGTCAACAAAAATATGGCTGAAATTTTCAAGTTTATAAAAATAAGTAAAATCTTGAATCTATTTTTTGAAGGATTTTAGAAATAAATAGGAGTATTTTTTCTTTCAATAAATAATTATAACTAATTATTTTTTCGTGCTTATTAATATAGATATGAAGTTCATCAGGTAGCTCTAATAACGTGTCCTCTCACTGTATACTAATTAGGGACAAGCAATAAACTTGTAGCATATAGGACAAGCGAATTAAAGGAGTAGATAAGGTGAATGTCCAGACACCTGATTACTTTAGCGCAAAATTGCATCTAAATTGGTCACGTGGAAGGCTATAATGAAGTTAAGGCTTTAATTATGGGTTTAATTAGTCTAAGTGTATTTTATGGGAGTTCCCCCTGAATTGTTCCTAAGACCTCCGCTTGACCTGGACTGTGTTTGGCAAATGTAGCTAGCTATCCTTGTGGGATTCCTATCTTTTTATACTGATTGAGATGACAATATATACGGATGATAATTCGTATTTACTGCGATTATAAAAATGTTTTAAAATATATATCGTCATCGTAGGAACACTAGGAAGTTTTATTTATTTAAAAGAAAATTTCGTGAGCAAAATATTTTCAGGCATCATAGATAAATATATGGTATGTTATTCCAAATATACATATATATATATATTGTTTTGAAAATAGAGCAATCCATATTTAAATCTTTAGATAATAAAAAGGAATATATTGTATTGAATAAAATATGTATTTGCCAATATATTTCGGTTGGATGAACGCCAACCTTTCTCAAGTCATTACAAAAATATACATAAATATACATACAAAAATGTAATGCCTTGACAAAGGTTGGCGTTCAGCCAACCGAAATATTGACGCATAAATATTTTATTCAATCCAATATATGTCTTTTTATTATCTAAATATATTGTCACTGTATAATATTTGCATATATATTTTCCAATTTGTCATGTAAATTTTCATATAAAGATTATTATGTAAATAGTAGCCAAAATTGACTATAAAAAAGAATTTGCCATGGATGTTAAATAAACTTCAAACTACCTTTCGCGTGATTCCTAGTTTTTATTTGACAGGGAATTCCATGACAATATATATATATATATTGGAAGATATCCCTAACCTCATAGTTAAACTTATTCCAATACATACCACTAATATTTGGCGTTTTTCATTCCTCTATATCAAATCCTCTCAAGAACGAGCTATCTGGTGAGTGACCACCATTGTAGAATCCTAATTAACTGGCTCTGATCTAATAGAACCTTCATTAAACAACCACCTCCTGTTGTAGCAGGTCTCTCATGGATCATTCTACCGTATTTTAAGGATTTTTCTAACATAAATTAAAAATGTATCTCTTTCTTCTATGAATTATATTTATATGAATATATTTTTATGAGTAATTATCAACCTGATCTAGTGAATTTCCAACTAATAATAAGAATATCTTTTTTGAAATACATATATATATTTTGGGTAAAATTTCGCTACAATGCGCCAATTTATAACACAATCCCGTTTGGGCATTTAAATGCAAATTCTACCGGGGGAGGATATTGATCTGAAATTGGAATGACTTTTTCTCCTGTCAAAATAACTCAAAAATATGCGCAATTTCTATATTACACACATGGACAAAATTTGAAAAAATTGTACCTTTTAGCATGTATATCGGGATTCAGACAATAATTCTGAAAGATATTTTATACAGTAAACTTTATTGAAGACCACGAGATAACCAAATGTGAACAAAATTTGTCTGTCTCCATTAAAAAAAATAAAATTAAAAAAAAACAGATGACCGGCGACAAAAAAAAGACTTTCCACACTTCTTTACGTTTTTGTCCATGAGTATATATTACAATATCCTGAATATTGCTTTAATATTGGTGATTCCAGTCTCAAATTGTTTTTTAAAATATAAATTTCTATATCCCACTAACAATGTGCTTAAGATCCCAAAATAGCTTCGTTGGTATTACAAATTAAAATTACCATATTTTTTCTTTATCCCAACAACTCTTTACACGTCGCTGTACAATCTATTTTTATTTCAAAAATCTATTTTAACCTCTATTTTGTTCCTTGATCTGAGGAATCTCACCTTGCTTTGTAGGTTTGGTGTCGTGTAGTAACTGGTGCATTGTCTGCTTGCTTCAGTCATTGCCAGGCTCGGGGATCATGCCTTAATGCTCACACAGTAGCCTAATAACTTCATTCCTTATTGAAAATGCCACAGTATACTGTTGTTGTTTCTTATCCCCTTGTGTAAAGATTACATGAATTCCTTGAGTTCATGCTCAACGAGCGCTGCCGCAGTATACTAGTTTTCTGTATAGATGAAGGCGGTGGATGTTTCTTTAAAAATATTATCCACAACTTGATATTATAATAAATAATAGTTACAATAAAAATTATCGAAAAGTATAATAAACTTATATAATATCTCAGAAATAATTCTGTATTTCTCTTATTATAATAAATCTCTTAAATAGAATAAATTTTAGGGAAATAGGAAGTGTGTTAGTGTTCTGATGTTGTTTATATTCATAAAAATGGTAATTTTATAGGAATAGTATCCTCACAAGAGAGGGACATTTTATTTCAATAAAAATTATACCTATTTAAAATATTATGTAATTTTTTTCATAAAAAAAAACTATTTAAAAATTCTCCTTTATATGTTGTTCTCTATTGGCCAATTGAATAATCCCTCACTTGAAAAATTAGAATCATTTTACCAATATAATAAAGCACAATTTGGATTATAGATTATAAACACAAAGTAATAAGACCAAATCCAATTAAATAAATAGTGTGTGTCTATTTATCTATTTGGATTTGTTCTTATTACCTTGTGTTTATTTTACCAATATAAGGTATTTAGCTAAAAAATTAAAATGTAAATAATTATATTGAAATATCAAAAAATAGTATATCCTGAACACGTTCATTTGAGCTTTTTTAGATGGCATACCTTTTATATTATATGCGCTATAATATTTAGCAAATGTTTTCAGGGATAAGAGTTTTTATATAATAATTTTATTATCTCTCTCTCTCTCTCTTTAGCTTTCAGGCTCTTCCCCTTTCAACGGGAATATTTTAAACTATAGCGCCGCTTATAGGCAGTGGCATTATAGTTGATAATACTTCTGTAGAAGGAAGTTAAAGTCCGAGAAAGCTAGAGATGGTGAATTATTTCAAATAAACTTATCTCTGAACATTTTTTTACTAAATCGATTATATTATTTATTGTGTGGTTCATACGCAAACTAATAAAATAAACAAAACTGAAATTATCAAATAATAGTATTGATACATCTTATTTTATATTGAAATATGAATCTGAATGAATGATTTTATAATCTAGGATAGTTAAGTTGCAAACACACACACATTAGATTCTCAATTATCAGAAATCAGGTAGATAAAAAAGCTTTATTAAGAATTTTCTAAAAAGAAGATAGAGGATCTGCTTCGTTGAAATATTGACTTTTAAATAAACTATTCCGAAAGGTAAAATCGAGGATGAGTTTATTTCTTTATGGTATATCCTTCTCACACACAATCTTTGAGTTATCACAGGTCCTTCTACTGGAGTGTATAGACCTAGAGAAGGGTTTGTGATTCCTGAAAGTTTGAGATAAATATAAAATAAAGTAACAAAATCAACCTAGAAACCGTTTTTTTATTATTTAAACAATTAATTATCAAGTTAATTAATTATTTGGTGTTTTTTTTTTTTTTTTTTTTTTATATTCACGCAAAATTTACCCGTGTATTGCTTATGTTGATGCCGCGACTCCCTGGCGAATTTTAAAGAAATTCACTTTGAAATGGAAACAATAAGATGAATAAATTATAAATAGAAAAATAAACTGACATTTAAGGTGAAAACATCAGGCGTTCGTAGTAGAATTTCTTAAAATAATATTTTTCTATGAATTTCTAACTTTCAGGCCTGAACGCCCTTCTAGAGGATGATAAGATAGAAGTGTAATAGAATAATAAAAAATAAAATGTGTGTAATCTCTCTACTGAAATCTACATAACACAACACGTGTTCTATCAAAATATCCCATATATACGGTGGTCTGGTTCTTAAGTTACTCGCCATAAATTCCCGCCTCGGCAAACATTTGGTTAATAGCAGTTACCCAATTCTCAATGCCAATTGAATACTTCAGGGAAATTTTCATAAATTTCTTTGGTTAACAATGAATTGTGCTGATTCATTCTATGCGTATTTATGTTTTTAAAATGTTTTTAAGATGTGAAATAAACTTCAAATTAGTTTTTTTTTCAATATTCAAAATATATAATGATATATTTCGTGTATATATACTATATATATGTATTTTATATATTTTTGAAACTTGGATTAGGTGTGAATAATGTATTACACCTATAATTTTATTCCTCGCACGAGGTTTCATCTGTTCTTTCATGTACCTATTTATCGTTTTTTTAGATTTGCCACCATAAGACTATAATATAGCCATATTGGATAAAATATTTCATAGGAATAACGTGAGCATAGGTATGGAAAAAGATATAAAACCAACTGATCTTTTAAAAATATTTTCATTATGCAAATTCATGAAGATTAACCTCATCGAATATATATATATTTTTTATTTTAAAAAGAAAACGTGAGTTCATATGTGCAATCACTTTTATATACTATAAAATATTATAAATGAACTAAATAAAGCCTCCACTTTTATTCCTTCGATGCATATCCGTGTTTTGAACTTCTAATAGTTTTCGATATGCTTAATATTTATATTTTAATTGATGTTTGTAATTTATTTGTGAGAAAATAAAAATAAAAGAGAAGAGGTCAGGTAGTTAAAATGAATAATATATAGATTATATTATATATAATGGGGAGAAATATATTATATATTTTTTATAGATTACGATATATAATGGAAATATATCATATATTTTTATAGATTATATATGATATATTTTATTATATTTAATTTAAAAGAGGCGTATATTGGATAAAAATAGAATTTATTTACCAATACTTCAGTTGGCTGAAATATGAACGAAATATTTGCCTATTTAATTAAATATCTATTTATGGATTGCTCTATTTTCAAATTATTATGATATATTAATAGATTATCCTGGAAGATTCGAAATTATGATCATTAATCCTTCAGTAAAAAAATCTTCCATGAAAGAAACTGCCTAAACAGATAGCTCTAATCAGGCCTATCCTAAAGGTGGTCTCTTATTGGAGGTTAGATTGGAGCAAGTTATTTTCCATTCACAATAGTGGCCGCTCCAGGGAGGTGTTTATTCGTTAGAAGGGTCGCTACATGAGGAGGTTGTAATTGGTTGGTTGCGAGGAGTTGTTGGTTTCGGCAGTAAGCTAGGAGAGAGAGTCCCCCATCACGTGAACTTATTTATGTCCCCGGAGCTAAGTAGAATAAATTGGGCTAATTTATAGATCCGTGCCCTTGGTCCGCCCGTTAGCCTGGAAATTATGGAAATTAAAGTGCTTTGGAAACATGTACGTCGATGGAGTCGGCCTAGATGTGTTGACAAGATTGTCTTGTTTAAAGAACCACATTGGATCAGATTTATTTTTATTAACCTTAATAGAATCATATCAAGGATGTATTTGTTCACACAAATGTATAGCTTTGTAATTTGTTTTGGCGTGTTTATCTATTTATTAAGAATCATTAGCGTTTATGATCACCATGAAAACATGAAATATTTTCGATTATTTATTTTCGGTTAATTTGACACATGTTTTTATATATATTTCATTGGTTCTCTAAATCTAGACTGAGGAGAATCCTCTTTTTTTAGCTGTCATACATTACAAAGATGTGAACATATCTGACCTATAACAGGTGCTAAGAAGTAAAGTTACCTATATGGCTATGTACCGTGGCCTATTGCTATAAAACCAAAGCCGTACAAATAAGACCCATAGCCAGCAATCATGGTTGTCTTTATTTATCGGAATTTGCCAAATATTATGTCATGGACACTTCTATGATAGGAATTAATGTATAGGGATTATTAACAAAATTCATTGTTTTGGTGCATTGTAGAAGAGAAAGGTACCTTTTTACCGAACAAAAATATTCTATATATGAGCAATGCCATACTGATATATTCCTATATCTCAACTTATTTAACAACAAGCATGGCTTTTTTAGATTCTTTAGAATCTATACTTGGTCAAATATTCCATATAGAGTAGAGTAGTTTAATTTGGATATTTATGAGGTCTGATTATTTTGAATTTAGATCAAAATACCCTCTATAGATAATGACTAATTTCATAATCTACTTATTATAGTAGTTTGTATCACAAATATTCTGAATAGTGTTTGATTTTATAGAGCTATATCTTTAATTAAATTTAATTATTGATTGCTCTATTTTCAAAGAGATATCTGATTGACCCTTTCATTCATATAATAAAATTTACAGATTCGACTTGAACGGAATTTGATACATGTAAATATTCACAAGATATGAAGAACCAATTGATGTTAAGAAGACCATTAAGCACAATAAGCTAAACAAAGATGGCTCGAGTCTAAACCTTAACAGTTACTTGAAATATCTGAGCTGTTACTGAACACTTCAGCTTAAAAATATATCTGATGTATAAGCAATGTTGGAAGTAAACTACAAAAATATGACTGGAAAAAATACGTCAATAAGTGGTGGAACCTTTTTTGGTCTTTCGTAGAATAAAAACCATGTAATACCTAAGATATTCTCATCCTGAGATAATAAGAAAGAAGACTTGAGCAAAGGTTACAGCAGTAGGTGTTGGAAGTACATTCTAGCCAAGGAGACATGTAAAAGTGTTACTTGGGAACGTATTATAAAAGAAAAACTAGGAATTAAATTACTCAGCAGAGGTATTGGCAGTAGGCTGTTAAAAGAAACATGAAAACTATTGTCTCATCTGAATGAGGATAAAAACTTACCAATCTGGGATGATGATTACAGTAAAAGAGAAGTGGAAAAGAAGTACATCAGTGAGTACTAGAAGAGCGTATTTGCAAGATGAGGCATGGTCAGAAGCTCATTCATACTTCTTGAAGAGTATGAATATAAGACACCACTTCTGGGTGGACAAAGGTAATTGGCTGGAATGAAAGTATATTCCGGAAAAGAGAGGAAGGCAGAGTAAGGTGAGCTACACCCAGGTCCGGCACAAACAGAGGAGTGGTCGAGATAAAGCTAATCCAGGGAGAGAGATTTAAAATGGCTCCGTGTTGGATTATAATCCACATACCTCATCTTAATTTACGGTCCGGATCTATCCACGAATTAACGTAATGTAAACAAAAAATAAGTTATTTTTAACTTTCATCTCTTATTCTGACTATTCTAACTCTATCCATACAATCAATCCAGGATTCTTTGTTATATAGTAAAAGAAATGGCAAAATCAGCAAAATAATTAAATGAATATTCAATACACAATATCCAATACCTATATTTATACATAAACAAATCAAATACATTTATTCCTATTTGAAATTAGTTATATACAAAAGTGTTACCCGCTTCATTTAACAACGTTCTTATAAAAAATACATCTCTTAACTATATTCTGATACGACTACGTTGCCGCACCACTAGACCAAACTTCACCAAACCTAATCAGAATCTGCATGACCAATGAGACTTTGTAAAATCTTTGTACAAACAGTACGAGTTCTCTGGATAGATACCTGTTTGTATATTGCTTATTTAGAACCCATGAAAATAATTAGCGTGGTCTTTGTACGGAAATGTGAAAAAGAGGCGTATATTGGAGGTATATGAAATTATTTTCGATTCAATTTTTCGACAAACAACGCATTAATCTTTTTCTAGAGAAACGATTAGAATAAAAACGAAACTAATTGAAAATTTGAATGCACTGCGCGTCGTTATTAAAATAATTCCATATATAGATCCAATATATATATATGCACCTATTTTATATTGAAAGTGATCTCTCTAGCGTTGGTGGTAGTTTTTGAAAGATAAAACTCTATCTATATATATAAGCTATACTTTGTCTGACCTCTCATTTTACTTTGGAAAAAATTCTCTCACCAAATAACTTTCCATTAGCAATTCAATTATTGTTCCAATCAAATAAAACATTTTATGAGTCAATTTAGGTACGTCGGTATTTATTGTTGGCTTGAATGCCTTTAAAAACATATCACTTCAGTATTGATTATTTTTCTACCTATGTAGAGCTATTTGATCTCTTTCACTCGCTCATACTATAGAAATTATAATGCTTTAGGAAAGATATATACCTTCAATTTCTGCTTCATCTAATTTCATAGTTTTTATTACAAAGATATATTTATTATAAACACTCAAACTATATTAGTATATCTCATATTTACTTTTAGCCTTTAAAAATATATCATTTGACATTATAAAGTTTTCACATAAGGCAGCTGTTTGTTAAAAAAAAAAGAGATCACGTTCCGCCAATCTTCTTCTTTCCTTTTTAACAAATCTGAGTTGAACATCCATTGAGAGAGCTATAAATAAAGAGTTAATAGTTCGAATAGGTTCAGTTTTTATACATTAGAACGTCTGTTGTTTTATGATTCATTGTTAGATGTCAGAATTTGGGACTTGTAAAACCCCCGTTATAAATTCGAATTAAAAAAAATGTGCTTTATCATCCAAATTAGAAATGCAATACATATGAGATATTCAGAATATTTTAAACAATCTATAATTTAAAGATTATAAATCGATGATGCCCTGGCCATCCTGGCGTCTGCCAAGACGCGCATCTATAGGTACTTCCTCGGAGTGGAACTGAGGAGTGTTCAAGAAGACCTTGTCTGGAGGAGGACTCTCTCAAGGTGGGGAAGTTTTCCTTGTTAAAGAAATTTGTACAATACCCAACTATATATATTCCCCTACATTTTATATACTCTTTGTTTACTATTTTATTATATATTTTCCCACCTTTGTAACAATTGATTAGAAGAATCAATATAATTATTTAAATTGTCAAATTGTCTAAAGATTATAAAGATTGAAAAAACTCAGTAAAGATCCATAAAGCTAGTGAATCGACAACCGCGGTGGATCCGCTAGCAGAAGCCTATATGTTCCGGCGGTGATCATTAGAGCCATTCCCGACTAGTCAGTCCTCTAATGAGGAGGATCCCGGCAAAAACGGCCATAAAACTCTCCCATCAGGACTTATTTTTAAAGTGACGACTCACCGCCAGCTGGGAGAAACGTGAGGAGCTTAGCTCTTCCGCCGTCTTCACGCCCTCGCTCGTCATACGTTGAGTGTTGTTACTCTCCTTTATCTCCGTAGATACTGTAATAGTACTTCATGTCTGTAGTTCCGTGATACCTACCTCATTCATGTCTGTAGTTCCGTGGCACTTACCTCATTCATGTATGTAGTTCCGTAATACCTACCTCATTCATGTCTGTAGTTCGGTGATACCTACCTCATTCATGTCTGTAGTTCCGTGGCACTTACATCCTTCATGTCTGTTTTCCGTGATATTTACCTACTTCATGTATGTAGTTCCGCGAGCACGTACCTCCTTCATGTCTGTAGTTCCGTGATAAGTACCTCGACCCATCCTCTATAGCTCCGTGATACTTTCCTCTCCTTCATCTCTGTAGATGTTATGTTGGTTGAATGAACAATAGCCATAGTCTGTTGATGGCTAGTCCACTGAAAGGATTCACCAATAGTATAGGCCTGATTTAAATTCACAGATAACGTTGAAAATTTCATTTTCCATAAAGAGTGAACCAATAAGAGAGAGATGTTTTATATGAGAATTATAGTCCGCCTTTTATGATGTTCTTATTTCGCCTTCTGACATCGTCTGTCTATATTGACGAGAGAGTTTCACTTGAAAACAGCCTTCGTATGTCTTACAAATAAACATCTATCTTCGTGTTTACGATCCAGGAGCACATGGTGAAATTGAACACCCCGCCAGATATTTATTGGAGGTAAGAACCTGAGACTGACGTTATCTTGTCAGGGATTGCATTTCTGGGACGTCACTCACGTGTTGTGTTTACACTTTTGGAAATATTCACCTGATGAAGACCACACCAAGTTAACGGCTACGTCTCCATAACAACCACTCCAAGTTAACGACCACCTCTCCATGACGACAAAATATCACCATTGCAATAACCTAATTCCAGAAAACAATCCATCAAATAATAAAATATACGCGAAGGATTCCCGCAATATTTCTACAAACGGTCTTGTTGTAAGTCTTGGGATCAAAGTTGGAGACACCATTCGACAGAAATAATCAGGCAAGTAGTCATTGATTAAGTTGAATATATATATATTTGGTAGCTTCCTCCAATCTATTTATTTTAAGGAAATACTATCGGATAGTTGTAAAACGTAGCGGAGAAGGTGTTAGATCTGTCTTATCTACTGAGACAACCTACGGTACTTATCAGCAAGCTGTCACTCCAGAGAGAAGGTAGGTTCTCCGAAGGCTCGCTGATAGACTGACCGGATTGATAAGAGAACACGATGATAAGAAACCAATAATCACTGGGAGGACCGAGACTTCCTGGCCGTAGAGTTGATATCCGATAAGCACTAAATTTGAAAAGAAGTGTACTCGTGGACCTCTCGAAATAACGTAACAAGAATAATTGTAATTATTTTATTAGGTGTTAAATTTTGTGCTAATCAATGTAGTTGCCTTAAAATGGTCGATAAGGGATTTGACCTACTGGAAACGTTGTCTAAGATTAAATAAATTTCGCCTATAAAATAAATTTTCTTTAACTTATTTTGTGAGTGTATATGCTAAGTTTAGGATTTGTTTTATCTCTATAAGAGAAAAATATATAAACTTTGGAGAGCAGGATAGTTTTATTTGCAATAGCTTTTAGAACACACCTAAAACTTTATTGTCTATCGAGAAATTATGGCAGGGCATCGAATTTTCAATAATTGAAATCATATATTTGTAAACGATTTCATGTATCTATTCTGATTTATAATGATTTATTATCAAGTACGAAGACAAATTCTACCATATGAAGTGACATTTTAACACCCCCCAACTTCATGTCTCAAAGACTACATACTTTCTATAATGAAATATTGCGGGAAAATGGTATTCTCATGCCAAAGGAGGTTTTAAAAAAAATGCATTTTATTAATTACCTCTGTGCAAAACGCACAGGTGATGATAAAAGAACGTTTCACAGCACCAGCTTTGGAAAATTCAGATAAGCATCAAACTGTACATAATGAGTTCGAGCTATGGCCATTATCAGTACAAGGGTGACTTCGATTTCATATCATCCTACGAGAGGTGCTTTAAAATTGGTCAAATATGACAAAAGATGTTCAAGCAAAGAAGTGGTAGGACCGATTTTCAGACCAGCGTACAACGTGGTAACACATATCATCCGTGCGGCGTGCTGCACCGGGGAACAAACAAATGCATTCTTTTTTTATTTTTTTTATTTTATTTTTCAAAGGGAGAGGTGCCATATCGTTACAATCATGCGCAATTTATATATTTATAAACTTTTCCTACAAAGGTAACATTTTCTTTGCTGATAAGAACGGGGAAGAGGGCAGCCACTAATTGACAATAATTAGATGGTAAGGCCACCGTGATGTCACCACCATTACTTATCACATTGTGAGGAATAAACTAACAGTTACCAGTATCTAGATGAAGTAACTTTAGCAAAAAAAAAATTAATATCTCCAATAACCTCCTAGGTTTCACTGATTAATAATCTTCTTAGGAGTCGCGCGGGGGGGATGGACGTCGATTTCCGACAGCCAGACCCGGGATAGAATTCCTCATTGGGTACTTTTTTTTCTGAATGAACAAATTTTCTCATTGTCTCATTATTCTAGAAAACGCCCAACCCCACCAATGAGTGCAAGTAACCAAATGGAGCTCTGGCATATTGGTAAGCGCAAAAGTCAAACTGCTTTCCACATGTGTAGACACGTGGTGCATCTACAGTAAGAGTAGTCGCCAATTACTACCCACCATACATTCCATGGACCTTGTGTACTAGGAATAATAAAAATATTCTTAGATATATAACTAAAGGTTTTGAAAATAGAACAATCCATATTAAATATACTTATCCATACTTAGATAATAAAATTTCATATATTGGATTGAATAAAAAGATTTATTTGCCAATATTACGATTGAGGCTGACGTCAACCTTTGTCACGGTATTAAATTTTGTATATAAACTTATATAAGTATTTGTATAGACCTCATATAAGTTTATTCAAAATGTAATGCCATGACAAATGTTCACGTTCAACTAACCGAAATATTGGAAAATTATTTTTTTTTTCAATCCAATATTTGGTATTTTTTATTATCTAATAACTAAAGGTTGAAGAGAGCGAAGGGGAAATGTTTCTTTTTATTAAAACGTTAAAACACAAGTTTTCAACCTCGCTGTGAATCTAATGAAGAAGAACAGCGGGATTTGAAAGCTTTAGTCTTATCGATATAATAAAAATAAACATGTATCCTTTGCTCTTAAGCTTTTCTACAATCCCCTATATTTTTCGCAAATCTAACCTCGCCAACGAATACAAACAACCATTCGGTATTCCGACTTGTAAGTGCAAAAGTCGAATTGACTGGGAACATTGACATTTGTTGCACTTATAGTCAGTACAAGCCGCGGAAAACTTTTATCCAGAAGATTTTCACAGTTTTCAAACCTGACACTCTCAGTTGATACAAACCTAGGGTTACCAATCAACAGTAACAATTCAATGATAAACTTTAAATAAACATGTCATAGAACACATAATCTAAATCATATGAAAAAAAAAATTTAAAACATAAAAAATTATACGAATAGTTTTTTATATTTAAAAAATGTTCGAGTTTTTATAAGAGGATGTTTAATCGGAAAACCCCAAGATCTATAAGCCACGATTTACAAACCCCAAAAGAAAAAAAATTGAAAACATCAACATATTTGCATTAATTTGTATGTACATTTGTACATATGGATGTACATTTCTAGAACTAATATTAGATTAAATTTTTCCTTTTAAATCTTCTTTTATTTTAGAAGATTTCACATCTCTAATTTTCAGCATTATAATTATAAATAAAAGAATAAGCATTTTATGAGGACAGTGTTATTATGTTGGTCAAAGTTTTATTCCATCAAATCTAATGAATGAAAGTCAAGCTAAGTTAGGTAAAATGAGGAATGTGAAAAATAGTCTCGCGTGTCCTCCTAACACTACAATTGATAGTGAATGGTAAAAAAAACGCTTGTTTAACAATGAACAGCAGTTAAAAAACGGTGATAAAACTGACAATGTGTTTTACTTGGTCACGCAACGTGGTAGTATTGATACATTCATAACTAGCTCAGCTCTCAAATCTCCATCTAGATTTTGTCTATCTTGGAAAATATACAAAAAAATATATTAAGAACAATTTCTTTAACTTTTCAGGGATCTAGCCTACTGTCTTCTCCATGCACATCTCTGTATTTGATAGTTTTTGACGGGATTCTAAAAGCATCTGCTACAGAATTCTGTTATCGTAGCTCTTTTATGCAGAGTAGCACAATTTTATCGTTTCGTCTATTAGAAATTCATTTGGTGATATGGTCAAGCATTCGTGATCATGTCAATTTTCAAAATTCTTTCCCTTCTTCTTCTTTTCTTCCGAGCACCATATCTTTTAAACATCAGGTAACAGGCTCTTCTCTCATATAGCATGCCATAGCCATTGCCTTCAGCGATTACTAACTAGCAATTTTATTATCGTTTGTTCTATTATCTAAGATAAACCTATTGAAATATTAGGAATGAATGTGCGCGAATTTTTCTTTTTTGGAAAGTAAATGATTCCCTACCTCGCGCATAAATAGTTTATAATTTGGAATACAGATGGTGCGGCTATATCTTCTAATAAACAATGAATATTTACGATAGATATTTAGCTTCTAATAGGCACCTTTACCTTCAAACAAGACGCCAATATTTTGATTTAAGCAGGAAAAGTTATCTTTCCATTTTTCTATTATTACATTCAAAGGGCAATTTCATACTTCGATATGTCAACGTTCTTTAAACGATTTTTCAGGTCTACATGTTAAACAGGCACACATATATATCAATGCACCAAAAGCGACACTTCTTCCTTTAAAAATGCATTACACCATAGCAAAACTAATGGTTTGGTACCCGAATACCATCCTCTTGCCACTTTATGCCGTATTCTTAGCTTTCTAGGTCCTGTCACTTCACCAGCTTAAACACCTTTTTGACCAATTCGACTGATTTTATAACTCTTCTCGTAGGATGATAGGAAATCGAAGCCGTCTCTGTATTTATGAAGGCCATAGTCCTAAACCATGGTATACATGTTGGATTTTTGTCTGGATTTGCCAAAAGTGGCATTCTGGTTTATTCCTTATCACACCTAGTTAATTTTTTTACTGGGCCGATAAACAGAATGTCAAAGGTTCCAATTTTGGCATATAAAATACCATCCTACCTCAACTTTAAAAATTGCCATTTTTTTGCATTTTGATATACAAAAATTCTTTATAAAATACTCTTTAATATATTCATCTTTTTTTTTGTTGTTTTTATTATAAATACTAGGATAGAAAATTTCGAATACAAAGGAAATAAATTTGCGTCTATATGTAGAATTTTGATGAATAATTTTGCTAAATGGGATTTTTCCAAAGCATATATATTCATAGATAGAAAAAAAGATATTCTACATACCTTTCATTAGTATCATCAATTATCAGGCTAGAGTTCTGTGTTTGATTATTAGAACAATGCTGTGTTTGAAAACTCACATAGAGTTTAGTTATTTAGCTTAACTATATTTTGCATATGCACAATATAGTGCTTCGTATAAAACGAAAATTATATCAGAAAATACTTTCAATAAAGAAGAATTGTGCTGCAATGTGTTTCTTTATTGACAACTGGCAAGACTGGAACTGCTGTCGAGCCTAACGAAAAACGCTAAAAGCTCTTCACTTGTCAATTGCCATTTTAATTATCGCCTTCCTTCTGTTGAAACTTTTATCCCATGTTAAAGGGTGCAATAATAAGGACTTCCAAAGCTTTCCCAACCAATTCAATCAATTCTGCTCCAGTTGCACGCTTCAATATAATGATTGATGAAAAAAGCTTCTGCCTCCATAGATCAGAATTGATTGGGTCAACCCAACTGGCCTCAATCTCTCCTTCCGCAATACTAATTGGGAAATATTGTCCTATTAGTTAGAATAGTCAAGTTTGTCGGTCACTTAGTTTATACATCGCCTTCAGATATATAATGATAATCCCCACCTAAATAATGGAATGATGCAAGCAGGCTTATGGATTTCATAGTTTTCACCATCGAATAAATGAATTTATAATATATAATGGTATATATAAGTAATAAAAGTTTAAACATCTATACGCAAATATTCATATATTGTATATAGCGTGTGTTTTGTAATAAATAAATATATCGAATAAGTGAGTTTATAATATATAATAGTATATTTAAATAAAAAGGCATATATTGGATCAAAATATCATTTATTTTGCCAATATTTCAGTTGGCTGGTATTGGTAAAATAAATGATATTTTGATCCAATTATACCTTTTTATTTAAAGATTTATTTATGGATTGCTCTATTTTCAAAATAATAGTATATATAAGTAATAAAAGTTTAAACATTTATACGCAAATATCCATATAGTATAGAGCGTGTGACTCATTTTATTCACTATCAATCTCTAAGTATCTCCTTCACGACGGAGGACTACTTACTATCAAACCTCCCTTTGAAAATTAAACGATTTATAGCCCGTCAAAGGATTCTATGGCTAATTTTCCGCGAGGATATCACGGGGTTTTGGAACAGCGACTCTATAAATTGCTACTTCTGCAATGTTGGCATCCAAGACAATTTGGTCCACTATCTATTCCATTGCCCATTCCTACATGAAAAGAGACTGGAAATTCGCGAAATTTCGGGGCCAACCCACTACAATGTACAACATGTATATAAAATCTTCACTACTCTCCTGCTGGTTAAAACATTTGTTTATAAATATTTTAAATATTTCAAGGCGAATGATAAAATGAGAGAAGAAGTGCTCAACTCCACAGACAACGGCTGATTGCTCCCCCTCCCCTCTAAATTGCTTTTCCTCCTCACTCATGTACATATATATCCGTTATGGGGAATCCTCTTGTAAGACAATAGTGTCTTAATAAAGGTTTTTTGTTGTTGTTGTTGTTGTATATAGCGTGTGTTTTGTAATAAATAATGATATCGAATTTTCTGAGTTTTCTCTCTATATAAAACAATATCATTATAAATAATATTTTACTTTCCATATATCTGTATTAACACGAACATATTATTTTAACAGTGATATTGTATGTGTGATTATATTTATCGTTTTACCTCTACCTAAAACAGAGGTTTGTTTCTTGAATTCATAAATTAGGTAAATATATTTAAAATATTCGATCTTTCATGAAATTTAAAACATATATTGAGATTATTTTGATCTTCGAAGTTTGACGTATTTTGGCTGGTGATATGCGATTAGTGTTTTTGTAATTGTTTATATTAATATAATTTTAGAAATTATTTCATATATATCAACTCAAATATATCGGTATTTTATTTTGGAAATTCATTTCTTTAATTGAAATGTCATTTTATTATTATAATAATTATTATTTTCTCCATAATATAAATTTATATATCAATTTTTTTTATCCCCGTTTAATATAAACAAAAATATTTTAAAACTTAATTCTATTGACGTTATGTGACGCTGAGTTTGTTGTTGACACACATTAAAATGTTTTAATACCTTGATAAAGGTTGGCGTTCAGCCAACTAAAATATTGGTAAAATAAATGATATTTTGATCTAATATATGCCTTTGTATTAAAATATATATATATATGTTGACATTTATATGTAAATAAGATTCTATTTACAGTTCATGCAGCGTTGAATATTATATATGTTATTTTTTTGTTGTTCAAATAAAATATCGTAATTGATAGAATTGGTAAAATATTTTAGCTAAGATCATTTGAAGAATTAATTGAATTTTATTTTAACTTTCTAAATCAGCTTATTGGTTATTTTTAAAATGATATTATTGGAACTTGACACACACACACACAAAGAGTTATTTCTAAATATGAAAAACATTGTATAATATAACTTTTATTTTGAATATTTATATATTTTGATATATTATATATATTCTAAATATATATATAATTGTTTTTATATTTAATATAACGTTATTTTATATATTTTTAATTAAAAAGACATATATTGGATCAAAATATCATTTAATTTACCAATATTTCAGTTGGCTGAACGCTAACCTTTTTCGAGTATTATAACATATTAATTTATATATTTTATTTATTATTTATATATACTTTATAACGTTTATTTACACCAAAACTATAAATTTCTACCATATTTAATTGAAAATTTTTTAAATGTATTCATGTCCAATATATTAGTATATTTTCTCACTTTTATACTGGGTAGGTTTTCCTCTTACTTAAACTACATTTGAGTTTTTGAATATTATAATCACAGCCAGAGGCAAATCTAATATATATGTATTTATTTAAATAAAAAGGCATATATTGGATCAAAATATCATTTATTTTACCTAAATAAAATGGGACGCTTCACGATTTTGCGCGACATATATGCCTTTTTATTCAAAGATTTATTTATGAATTGCTCTATTTTCAAATATGTATTTATATTTTCATAATATTTTTGCATTTGCATATTATGCTTCTCAGTGTCAAGTGTGAATGTTCTTAACTCAATTCGTAAGAGTCTAACATTGAAAATAATTTAATATAATATGTATTTAGATTTTTAACACTTATTATATTTTAGAATTACTTATGT
The DNA here is from genome assembly GCA_030710605.1 of Cordylochernes scorpioides. Lineage (NCBI taxonomy): Eukaryota > Metazoa > Arthropoda > Arachnida > Pseudoscorpiones > Chernetidae > Cordylochernes > Cordylochernes scorpioides. Next base: position 49,095,661 of record CP092863.1, on the reverse strand, counting down.
TATTCTTGAATTTCGGAAAATGAATAACTCGTTATACAAATGCTATAAATTCCTATTTCACATAATCCTTCACTTCTATCATAATTGTGTATGTTGTTGATCTATTCAATTGAAAATTGAACCAATTGAAAATATAGTTGTATTTGAGATATCTAAAGAGTTTATCTATAGTCGAAAATACGTCTCGTTTGTAAAATTTAATTTTATCATGAAAAGATTCATCCTAATTAATTTTGTGAAATCTATAAATTCTATACCATTTTAAAACATTTATGTTTAGAATATATGCGTTAAGTATAAAATAGTGTGGTAAAAATGGTGAATTTCTTACATAAAAAGTCGAAATAAGAAATCTAAGAAATCTGATATATATTTGATTATATAAATAACGTAAGGGAATACAAATTCAGAATTTTCAAACCTTTATATGATTATACAGTAGATGTTGGATAATTCGACCGTCTTTAATTCAAATATCTATCTTGGTCCCTAGAATTTCCTATATATACAAGTAGAATTTCCTATATATACAAGAAGAAATTCTGCTTTTAATTCGAATTTTTGGTTGATTCGATTTCTTTTTGGTCCCCCCCTTAGGCTTCAAATTATCCATGTTCGACTGTATATAGAAGATTACTATAGAGAAGAGAGAGTCAGTATAACATTATGATAATTTATTCATTATGTAGTGTGCTTATTATTGACAATTTGTGTGGAATATTCTGTATGATACGTTCCAAAATTTAGCACTAAAGTTACACTTCTGTTTTAACATAATAACATCAATACATATAAAGTATAGGTTTTATTTTAAATATATATAGTACATATAAATATAAGAAATATCATAGTTAGAAAGACGATAAAATGTTTTAGTAGTTTAATAATCAAAAGAATCCTAACAGGTAGATGAATATTAAGTGAATTGTAAATTTTTGCTATCTCAAAGAGTTATATAATAAAGCTATAGATTGTTATGATAGATTTGTGAAGCTCTCTAAATATATGCAATGTAAAGTGAAGTGGAGAAGAGCTAAATCCCATGCTATTAATGTCTATTCAACGGATTCCGTTCCTTCTTCCGAGTGGAAGTAATAAAAGCGTGATTAAATTAAGAAATAAAAAAGAGAGAAAAGCAGTGTGTATAAATATGGATTGTCAATTAGGCCATAAACCGGGTTGAGCGGCAATAAAAGGTCCGGTCGGGATGTTTACGACGTGAAAGTCTGTCCTCTTAGAGCGGGCGGGCTGACTTTACGACCACGGGGCCACCTCAACGAGTTATTTAAAGACGCTGATAAAAGACGGAGGGGCGCTCAACCTAAGCCAGAGGGATTCTAATTTATGGGTGTAGGGTGGTCAATAAAAATCTTACCGGGAAGGTTTGACCAACCTGCGATTGTCATCCACGGGTAGAAGGCATTGGCCGCTGTGGTGGGTTGTGGGACAGTTTGACAGCACTGTTGCCAAGCATCTCCTCTCAGCGGGTTTCCTGAGGTTGGCCAGATGTCTTTAGGTGTTGCTGTCTCCTTCGGCAAGCACTCGCTAGGCTTAAATGTCCCTTCAGCTGTAGCGGCCGAGTAGAGTTTCCCAGCCTCGGGACTAACGAATTCTGTTGGAGGGGCAGTTGTAGGGGGTCCGTAGGTTGGAGGTTGGAGAGAGAAGCGGTAAGCTGCGGCCTCGGCGGGGCTGGGGTTGTAGAAGCTGGCTTGGTCGAAGAAGGCATTCATCGTGGTGCGGCGACGTCAGGCATGCGAACGACGCTGCCAACATCGGCGAACCGGGCCGCGAGGCGGCGGACCAATCAGAAGCGCCCAGCTATTGAACGGCAGCTTGGCTTTGTTCTCCCGCCACCCTAATCCAGCGGCGGTGGCACCCAGGCCGTCTTCTCCACCCACACTCAACAATCCTACCTCTCGAGATAAAAAACACATCAAAGTTTACGACAATTAAACGATTTCATTCGATTATTACGGCCATCTTTACGGCCCGAAATCTTAAACTAAACGGCGAGTTTATGGCTGGTGGTAGAGCTCGTAAAATGCCCTCGCCGAACCATAAAATTAAAGACGTGTTACTCTAGGAAGTTGATGGCCTTTACAGACTCACGCCAACTGCGATCTACCTGTCACATCGGCTAACATTTAAACAACGATGTGTGTGTGATTGAAATATCTATTTAACATGTATTACATTAATCTATACCTTCATTATCGACTCTCTATATTCACATAAAAACTCTTCAAATCTTATTTTTGAATCCTATTCATGTGTAATAAACACAGCGGGAGAGATTATTAAAATTCAACATAGTTTTGATAAGAGATATTCTAATTATAATTATAATATGGAGATTATTTTAATTACATTTTTATATAAATTATTGAATAGAAATATAATGTCACACAAGACCGACCACCTTGCTGAATAACCACCTTTATAAAAATACAAAATGACTTGAGTGATCTTATTAATCCAACCTCCAAAATAGACCAGTAGTATCGATGATTTTGAGCGGTCTTTAATGGGAAGGTTCTACTGTATATCCGAATCAACGTTATCCATATGCGATAATAGGGAATTTACCAATAAAAAAATCGGTTTGCACATGTTCTATCAATGTTATATAATGAAATAGGAAACCACAAAGTGTGTGTACACTATGAACTAATTTCTATTCTATATGCGCTATATGAATCGATGAAACTTAGTTTATGAACAACGTAAACATCAGGGTGATTATTTTTTAATAAATAAATTTATTGCAGAAAAACACCTCCCATATGAGATACATAGGGTAACTAACCACTTTTATAAAATATATATTATCTCAAAATCAAGTATTCTAACCATAAATGAAAGATTTATCCAAGAAGATACAAAGAGCGTGCGTGATTTTCGGCGATATCTCATGGGAGATTGTAGTGAAATGTGACATATAGAGCGGTAAAGTTCCCAAAAGAGCCATGAATCCCTGTGGATGAGCTGTAAAAAGGATAAAGACGGCAATAAATTTGTCGTATTTAGCTTAAATACATCATTCTTAGTTCTTCTTCACTGCGGCGTTCCCGGACCTCAGCATCACAAGTCGGAGTCAGTTTGGGTTTTAGGAAAACGGAGGGTTATCAAGAAGGAGGTAATAGATAGTCGGCTATGTGAGGTTTCTCGCTGTATGTTGAAATTGTTGAAAATGTATTTTGGTAAATAATACAATGAGATACAAACGGAAATACATAGAGTATCCTTAGCACAATCTTTAAATTATCCTCTACTTCATCTTCTTCTATCCCCAAGATAGAGGGCATTGCGACGGCTGTGATAGAGAGGCATGGAGACATCTGAGGCTCTTCATTGGACACGACAACAGCAACAATCTACTTCTACAGGCAGTTTGCGACGGCCTATGCTTCATCAAAAAGAATACTTCAATAGAAGACAGCTTGAAAACAAGGATAGCTCTGGTTTCACCTGCAAATGGTCGCTCATTAGAAGTTAAATTCTATCAGAGTAAGTAGGTATTCAAGTAGTCATTTATCAAATGGGTCGCTCATTAAAGAAAGTTTACTGTATATGATAGTTTTTGAGAGTTTTTTTTTTTTTGCCGAAGCAAAATACTTCTTATTTATTCTACTACCAAAACACCATTTTATTTATATCTTCGAACAAAGCACATTTACTAAACTGTCCGCTTATCCTTAGATGCGTATTGAATTTCAAATATAAACAGTTTCAAAAACTGTATAATTAGATAAAAACAGACAGATCAATATCTGTGCAAAAATTCTCAAATTGGACAAAGCCTTGAAGAAAATTTGGTAACTTCCACTTTTACTGGCTGAGTGTGACTTATACAAGAACCGGGAGCCATTTAAGAAATTCTCTTTTTTTTTTTCCAGAACTACCTCAATATGGATTGCGAGCCGTACCCAGTTTGACGGAGAAAAAAGGTTTTCAGGCCATTAGAACACAGCACTATTTAATTTTTTTCTAGTGAAATTGTGAAGTGTTGGTAAATGGGTTTCATAAGGATGAAATGTTGGTGTAGGTTCAATAAGAGAGCGAATTCCTGCCATTGATAGACATGGGGCAAATGGTTGTCCATCAGGATCCAGCTAATTGGTAGGTTTGGAGGAAAAATTACCAAGTTTATTAAAATTCCTTCAATTTTACGACAGATAAACGAGCTGCGGAGGTCCATCATGCCACTTCTCGAAGACCGTTTCAGAGTTTTACAGCTTGCCATCAACAGTCAGCAGGCTCCTAGCTCCAGACTCTGTCCACACCTGGAATTACTTTAATTAAACTCCAATTTTCTAACGAGAAAATACCAAGACATTTGAACCGACAACTCTAGCAAAGCTATTTTTGTTGTTGAAATAAATATAAATAAAATGTTGATGTATTGAATGATCACAGGATATGTTTGGAAATAAAATCCACACACAGCGCGCATAAAAGATATTTCATACAATATTTATTTCAATATCGCAAATATAATGGAAGCTCTTTGTACCATTATTGAATGTTATAAGGCATAATTTGGTTATATGGAATTTATCAATAAAGATATAATGAAGGTTAAAATTTATAAATAAAACATTTCATAATAGAAAATATATCATTATAAAGAGTATTAGAATATATAAGGACATTTTCAAGTTGAAGACTTCATCAAATCCTTCTTATAAAGGTTTATTGGCCTTTGACGTTTAGGCGAACTACTATCTCCCTTTTCAAAAAGGGTGAAAAGTTTATTATTGAATACTTCACTGTATAAGTGAATAATAATAAGCTATCAAAGGACACGTTCATAAAAATGGTGAAGTCTTAACTTGAATTAATCAAATTCCAACCTATATAACAACAACAACAACAACAAAAGCCTTTATTTAGGGCATTCCGCCCCATACAGGATTCGCCGTATTTACACATCAACAAGAGGAGAGGGCAGAGGAAACATTTACAACAAAATAAAGTTTGTCTCACATTCAGTTACCTATTTACAGATAAGTCATCCTCCAGTATCCTTTGCCCTGATTCCAACCTATATATTCATACAATTATGATATTCTCTCTCTCGCTTTATGGCGGTACATATACTAAATTTGGAACGATACATAGAAGATTAGCTTGGCCCCTGCCCAAGGATGACGCAAAATCATGAACCGTGTTCTCTTTCTCTTTGTTTCTTTGAAAATTGGAGGAATGTTTATATTAAAGTTCATACGTTATAACCTAAGAATGTCGTTTATGTTGGTTAGAATATATCTCCTGATAGAAATGATACAGATGTCTTAAAGTCAAAAAAAAAAACGACAAGAAGACCTACAAGATAAGTTACTTCGAGAAATCCAATCATTCTTTAAGATTTTCACTCCCTATTTGGACTTTATGATTCCCTTTCAATGGTCTTTCAAGATTCTTTACTTTTCTTTTTATCGATTGGAGTTTTACTGGATCATTTCTTCCTTCAATACCTTATTATAATTTCCATCTCCAGCTTGAAACAGCTATCCATAATACAAACTATTTCTATTCTTGTTGTATTCCTCCTACTTCTCGGTCTGTCTTCCTTTTTTTATTCTTCTCCTAATTTTATTTTGTGTACTATGCGAAAAATAACGTCGAAAATGTTAGATTAGTCAAATTGTACTTAATACATCTCAAGCACGATGCGACGTCAGCCATCTTAAGACAGAGATGGCTGGCTTCGCATTGTGTTTAGGATGTAATACGTACAGTACCCCCAAAACGTTCGATCGCGAATAAAATGTTTTTAATAATAATAATACGAATTGATATTTATAAGCAGGGGTGCATAAAACACTAAAGGATGGGAATAGCTAGAATATTTTCGCCTATGATAAATGATTACTGAGGTTATAATTCGTGCCTAGAGCAAGACGAAACAATGTTGGAAACGATCCTCATTAACACCAAGAAGACACATAAACCAGGGAGAGCGTGAGAGGCCAACATCACCATTGTGTTGTAGCGAGATGATCTAAATTATATTTAATTACCCTTCTCCCATCTCTTAATGACTTAATTAAGATCATTTAAATGTGTGCGATCTCTTTGTCTCTGTTCTTATTTGCTTTGGTAATATATAATACATAGTAAACTGAGCAACTCTAGCGTGCCTCTTCATGTCGTTCGTGCCAGCTTTGTGGCTTTTATTCTTCGCAGTTTATCTAGGTAGATTGATGGCATTTATTTCCATCTTTTGTGACTTCGTTCCCAGTACTGTAAATACTTAATGATCATTTATAATTGAAACATTTTATAGCTTATTTAGCTCTATTCTTTATTACCTTCATTTTTATAATGTTAGTCTCTATACATTTAAATTTTACATAAATTTTAAGATGAATTTAGATGCTTCTTTTTTATTAAAAAGAATTCAAATATTTGATAATTTTTAAAATAAATGTACCCAGAAAAAAATCGAATTTTACAAATAATTCTAAAAATAATTTCTTTCAACAACCCAACGGTAAAAAAGGAGAAGGTTTCCTAGAAACCAATTTCAGGAATCTATCAGCGATCTCTTGTTCAATCACCGAGTAGACGAGAAATAATATATACACAAATAGAATAAACAATGATAGAAACCTCTGTAATTTTAAACCTCATTCAATAGATTTATTGGTGCTTCCCTTTCTTGTAGACTTATTTCTTGTAGATAACTATTTGTATCCCTTCAATATATCTATACAACTTGTAGATATCCTTCCTTTTTTTCTATGTTTACATTTGTATAAATAAAGTATGGTTCTTTATAACAAGTACATATGGTACAAGCCATGAATAATTATGGTAGGTAGATATTGCGACTACTGCAGTAAGTACATCAAATATCACCACCTGTGGAAGCAATTTACACTCACAAGGTGCCAGAGATCTGTTCGTTCACGTTTGAGGCTGGACAAAAGTGATTAACAAAGATCACATTAGATTCATTAATTTCTTTTTTTATGTGCTCACTGTAGTTTTCGAACCTCGATACCCGAAAACAAGTACCACTCCATATCTGACACTATGATATATTTATATACCGGTTTTCTAATTGTGTGAGAATAATTGAAGAATATCTATTTAAGGAATATCTCACTTGTTCCAAAAGAAGAGTCCATACCGAACAAGCTATGATGTCAGGCAAGGTGATGATTCAACTCGGATAAATGTCTACGGTAACAACACACTGCCTCCGAGGATAAGTTTTTTGCTTTATTTAAACGATCTCTAAAGCTTTCAGGTATCGCAAACCCTTCTACAGAAGTATACAACGAAATGAATCCTAACTTTTAACTTCCATATAGATCTTGCATTTTATATAAGCTTGGGAGATCGTTTAAAAACATAAGAAACTTATCCACGGAGGCAGTGTGTTGTTACAATTTATATTTCAGAGGATTCATCTTCCGATTTTGCATAAATGTCTACACAATTGCAGTCTACTTTGTGTTATGAAAGTACAGAAATCGTTTTACAAATAATATTTAATCGCCATATAACGTAACAATGATTTTACATATTTGATGGCCACAGACACGAGTGAGGGCTGTCAAGATGAGTGATGGCAGAGGAAGTCCGGAGAAAGTATGTAGCCAGATAAGATATCGGCGCACAACTGTCGGTACGTTTGTACAGCGGGTTGTCCCAGTTGTGTGTATTTGTATAGGCAGGCAGCAGGCCACCTTAGCGCTAACTGGATGTCGGAAACTTTCCAGATGTCCCCAGTTACATACAACTGATGATTTGTTGAAAGCAGTTTGACTTTGGTTTTACAAGTTGCAGGGATTACTTACGCTCCCTGGTAGATTGGACGTCTGACAGAATGGGGCAGACCTTGAAGCAAGGCGAATTTTAAAATCAGATTCTAGGCGAGTTCATCGCAATTAGTACATCAAAGCTTTATAATATAAACACCATCTTATAAAATAAATATTGAAAAGAGGTTGAACATAATTATATCAGTATATATATATAGGTGCTCTGCCATCTAAAAAGCATATGTGCCTTTGGTCAAGATATGCTTTCATTATTTTTAATGTCAACACCTGACCTTTTTTTATTTTTACTCTCTCTCTCTCTCTATTGTTTTTTCATATATATAAATTATTAATGAGGGAACTGATTCAGATATAATTTTTAAGAAGCTATGGTGCATGGAAAATATCAAAGAGGAAAATCCAAATTGACATGATCACGAATGTTCGGAAACATTTTTTTCAAATAAAACAATTTGGAAATTTTGACCAGGAATAAATATGTTATTGTCCGTAAGACATGCTCAAAACGAAGTCTAAAGAGTAGAATATGGAAAGACTTTCTATATATATAGGATGTATACAAAACATTCCCCAAATGTGAAAGGTGTAAAGAAATGCGGAGACTCCGGGAAGGTACAATAGCTCCTGAGATAAGAACACCACATCACCACGATACCACCTTTAAAAAAAAAAAAATTTTTTCAAGTTAATATCTCAATAGTTCCTTGTAAGGAAGTCTGAACATACACATCACCATTATGGCTCTTGTACCCAGAGGCGTTATGCCATTCTTTCTACTTCCTTTTTTATAAACATAGAAAGTCTTAAAATTAGGTTTTGTTCACTTAATATTACATTTGTTAATTATATATACACTGTATAAATGATATATAATACATTTTTAAGTAATTATATTGTCATGTTTGTGTGTAAATTTTGTAATTAATTATTTTTTCACCTATTTTTGTATATTAAATTAAAAAGTCATTTGTTATCATCATTATATGAAATGTATTTAAAAACAAACGATAATAAACAACAACAATGTAATTTGCATCTTCCTTATAATAAAACAACAACAAACTTAAATTACTAATTTAAAAATATATTTTAACATTTAAAACAAAAACGTTACGAAATTTATTTAAATATTGTATATAAAAAAACGTCATATTCTATAATAATATCAATGAATATATAAAGAACGCTATTAAAAGATCCAGACAACTATCTTGTCATTCTTTCCTTCACATTTTCGTAAAGTATTAAACTCTTTCTAGAAAACCTTTCTGGTAATTTCAACCTTCCCATGACCCATTGAAACGTGTTAAGACATCCTCGATTTGGTTCTTCTTGAGATTCGAGCCAATCTTCCAAAGTACGTCATCCTAACCTACACGAAGATCGAAAAAGTAATTTCTACTAAATATTCTTATAAAATCTAATAAAGGCAGAAGCTTGTGTTTAATACAGAGAATTATGTTGGAAGTTGCGTTGTAGCTCTATTCCTATTTTTTGAGTGAAATTCCTTTTAAATATTGTATCAAAGGGTCTAATATATTGTATTTTGAAGTTAATTTCACCATTTTGCGAAAAAAAGTATAAAATTGACCTTGTACTGGATCTGGAGGATAAAGTAAGAAAAAGACATCTCTGATCTTGCAACTAAAAGTTGCTGGTGACTTGCAGATGGCGCAAGCAACTTTTAAGGGCACGATTAGTAGATGTCTTTTTCTTACTTTATATTTTGGTTTATTTTTAATTTGATACTAGAAGTTCATATTCTGGGTGAGTTGGTGGCGTGAGGTCCTTCATCCATCCCGCAGACCGGTGTTGCCATCTGATGAATATTCCGGTGCCATTTTCTGCCGTCGTCATCTATTTGATTCTGTATCAGAACAGCTGTTTCTATCCCAGCAGTGTCCCAGCCATTGTTCCTCTGTAGAACATCATACATAGTAGCTCACCAAGTCTTCACTGTATTTCACACTACACTGCTTCTCCACCCATGCCACGTTTTTTAAAATACAGAATTCACAAGAAGATATTAGTTAAAAATAAGAAAATATTCTGTCAATCCATGGTCCCTGTTCTTAAGGGGATGCATTATTCTTAGGCTTCCAGGGATTGATACTGATCGATCATCCTCAGCTTTCTGTCGAAGTTAACTGATATATAGCCCAAGACAACCATTGCATATGATAATCAATGCGATTCATAATACAAAAACTCACCGTTCGGAGGAGATTAATTGAATCGCCGAATGCCGTGGTCTATTTGGACGAGGAAAGCGAAGAATAGAACGCAGCTGATTCCATAGGAGCTCTATCTATTATTTCTTCCTGTGGTGAACCTGTATAAGACCGCTGGTCTTAATAAAGCTTTGCGTGTGTAATACAATAACTATATGTGCGACATTTGATGATCGTGTACTTGCTCCAGTTAATATTATTATAAAATAATTGTCGTGATCCAATACGACCTCGGAACAACGACCGCCATGTTTTTGTGTGGTACCTCAGGAGTGGCCTTACTGTAAGGCTTTTCTTAAGCTGAAATTTGTAAAAATCTTAATACACTATATTTTTTGAGTATTTAGATATATTTAAATTATATATTTCTCTCTAAATGCCTATTTCCACAAAAAGATAGAAATGATCTTATTATAATATAACTTATTTCAACAATAAAGCTATATTTTTGTGCGATTAGTTCGTTTTTGTAATAAATGTAGCCATATGCGTGTTAGATGACCTCTCTCTGTTTTCTAGGACAATAGTTGTTTATTACCGTATACATTTAGAATTCTGTCACAACCACTTATCTTACAACAGTCCGTCGGTGTTTTACTACCGATAACCGGCCTATTCGAAAATGTATGCTTTCTTCATAATGTGATATTCATGATCATGAATATACAGATTTTGACATGAATGGAATTTTATTGAAGAAGAAATTTAAGTGACTTTAAGGAAAGCGCGCCCTTCTTCAGTTGAAAAACTCAAACGTATGTGAGATCTTATACCCTCTTGTGGCACTCGGTGTCCCTCTCCATAAAATTACTTATCGATACAATAGTGTTCACCTATTTTAACAGCGTTCAGTCTTCATTCTCGGGATAAGGACTCTTCAAAGCTGAAGGATCCCCTGAAGCTCCCCATTATTTTCTTAATTTCTATATTTTTCTCTATTATTATTATAAATATATATATATATCTTTAAAATCTATATTTTATTATCTTCCATCTATATTTATCGTCAAACCCTATTGATAAAAAAATATTTATGTATAAATATTTTTTTCACATACACACACACACAATTTAATTAAAACAGCTTCAAAAATAGACTTTCTTTACACTTGGTTTTCTTCAACACTTGGTATCTTGGATGTTTAAGTTCGTAAAGTTTAAGGGCTTTTTAAATTTCAAAAAGGTGTTGGTGATACCGCATTTTAAAAATATATATTTATATATTACTATTATTGAAGAATAATTTTGTAATATCTTTCGGACAAGCCTTTTTCCGGCTAAAAAAAGGTGAGCTTATCTTGTAACATATTTCGTGAATGTAAGATAAGAGCAGCACACGTTGATCATTCATTCCCCAGGTTATGTTCCCACTAGGGTTCATTCCATGGGGACTTGGTCATCCTGGGTCAGAGCGATCGTTATCTAGGCGGAGCTCCCCTGCGAGCAGCAGCTGCCACCTCACGGGGGAGACTGAGGATTTATAGGTGGGGGGCCACCGACGTCTCTATTCGCAGCCCCCTAATGACAATTTAATTCCAAGCCCTTCCTTGGGCCCAAATTTATGATAATTTGTAACGCCATTATCACCAGGGCATGTCTCACCACAACATGGCGGCGGTAGTGCCCCATAACAATCCCCCTAACGGTTATGGCACAACCAATAGAACAATGTTGTAGGTCGGCCTCAAGTGTTAACGATTTCAAACGGCTTTAATCGTGATTTAACGGCAGAATCTTGTTTATCGCCGCTACATCTGCCCATTATTTATTCTTACCACATATTAGATCGCCATTTGTCTCGCTTTAACCTACTCTCTCGCTCGCTCCCTCTTTTTAAAACTAAGTCCTCAGCTTTGGGTGCTTCAAGTGCTGCTTAGATTCAAAGTTGATAATCCAGGGACTTATATTAACTCTTGCATATAGTGAGATGTGTTGATCTGGGGAATTTCGAATACAATGTGGAGGACTTCTAAACAGAGATTCTTCAAAAACAGAGAAACGTCTGATATCCAGAAGAGAAGTTATTCGTTTGAGGTTGAATAAAGAAGGTGTAAATATGGTTTTTCTCTCAGTAAGTGGTAGATCATTAGATGCTCGCTTATGGGGAGTTTAATGTTTAGAATACCTTTTCTATATTTGATATATCCACGTGCTTATAAAAGAGCTGAAGAGTAGACACAATTTGACAATTAACACAATTATATTGACATCTTGTCAATACATGCAAAAGTGCAGAGTCTGCACTATTATTTTCAAATAATTAGATATATACAACACTATATACAATGAATATATACATGGCGTCTCTCCCACCATTGCACAGTTCGGTGGAGAATCGCCAGCGGGTATCCAGCGACACCACGCATTTAGCGATTCACGAAGAAAACGTAGATCGCGTGCTTCGCCGTCTGAGGAGATGGCGTTTATCTCGAGACCAACCAGAAATAGAAGAGGATCCTCACACATTATTCCAATTGTAATGAAGTGAGAGATACAACTAAACTCTCTTATACTCTCTTCAACATCGAATTTAAAATATTTTTATATTTAAAAGAATTTGAAAATGTGTGTGTGACATTCCCAAGAGTAACTTTGAATTGACATATGTTGAATACATAATAAATGTAATTTTTGCCAAATTTTATCTAGCATTGGTTGTCAAGGCTCAATGAAAGCATTCAAACGTCAAAGATAGATTTTTATGAAGGTTAAAGATATAAAACAACAGTCTCAGCCGAACTTAAAAAAGGATATTGTCTACATAAAGCTCACGTCCAATACGTATCTCCCACCACAACATACTTACATACCTCGGAGGTACCGGGTAGCGCGAAAAATTCAAGAACAACGTGGCTTGACGTTGCCCGAAGTTGAGAGAGCTTAAGTTGAGATTGCACTGTATTCCGAACTAAAGAAATTCAAAGAAACACATAATAACAAATTTTGAAATTCAGTAAAAAAAAAAGTATTTCCTGATCATGAAACTGAATCTATCGGAATAAACTAAAATTAACATAGATTTTTCTTATTTCACACAGAATATTAGCCAAATTGAATATCCGGATGTTACAAAGCGATAACAGCGACTTATACCAGACAACTCTTTATCGTGACAAAGTTTCTTTTCAGGGAATGTGTCAAAGCTTGTAGAAAGATATACCTAATAAACAAACATATAAGTCCATATTTATTTATGTATATTCTTTAAAATATATTCATAGATATGGGGTAAGTGTAGATATACAACAACTTCCTGAATTAAAATATAATTAAAAGTCTTCAGGATTTAAAGAAGAAATAATTCATCGATAGATTATTTTAATCCTAATATAATGAGGAGATTTCAAGATGAGTGGAATTTTTATGGCGGTTTATAAACCATACACACATTATATATACAATCACAATAATAAATAAATAATTTTGGCCTTAGTGATGAAATCAGGCTCCCTTAACAGTGAAAGAAATATCTTCATTCTTTTGGTTATTGGCCAGTACATTACCTATAGTAGAAATATAATACTCCAAAGAACAACAAACCAAACTTGGGCGATGTCAGAAGCATGCAATGGATCTTAGGTAGAACAAGTCCTGGCTATGGTCAGAAGAAGACAGTGTAGAGTCGATGCCTCAGAAATATCTAAACTAGATGCACTGCTAAAATGAACGACAGGTGGAAAATAAAAAGATATGGACAATCAAAGAGAGACAAATTGAGAAAAACAAGTCAGGTTATGGCACAGCATGTACAAGGAATCATTGACGCAAAGAACTTATAAACCAAACTAGGGCAAAATATGATTTGTCGCCAGTGTAGAGAAATTCGTACATCAGGTGCAGAGGCACGACACAGGGCATGACAAGTACAATCTGCAGACTCTAGGTCATCAAATAATCAAACCAAACTCGAACAAGATCCATAATGAATGGCAGTTGAGAGGAGTCCGGTAATGGCCAGGTGCGGATGTCGTAAGGGAGATCCCATCCGTTCCGGTGGATCCACCAACCAGCCTTCTAAGAAATTAGCCGCAGATCGTAAATCGGCCGGCGAGCGCCGATCTCTAATATGACATGGCCACCCGCCCATTTATGATTTACGCGGCGGGTTTAGTCTGAAGCATAATTCTGCCATTGGGAGGAGGAGCTCGTAAACATCTCGTGCGTGAGAGGGCCCTGGAATGTTAATTATAGAGAGCAGGGTTTTACATAGAAATGGAGCGTCTCTGTAATTACCTAACGTAACTTAACCCGTGTCATCCATTGTCTAGCCGTCCTGCCTGCCTGCCCTCTATGGGGAATGTGCTTTGTCCACGGGGCGCATCCAAACTTTAGCCAAATATATCGAGGTTGTAACTCGCACCTTTAAATAGCTAGGTTCTTGATGCTACCTACGTGTTTATCCGTTTGTGGATTTTATCCATTGTTCACCGATGGATTAATTAAAATCCATATAATTAGGTTAAATATTGGAAGATATATATACTATATATAAGCATGTTCTTTGAAGGAAATCCATAGGGTGTTTTATATTTATTGTATTCAAATAATATATAGAAAATATTGTAAAATTTATTTCAAATTGATTTCTACATAATTCCTGAAAAAGTGATTTGAAGTTAACATTAACTTTTTTTAATATAAAATAATTTCATAAAAATATCACTTTTAAATCTATGATAATTTGAAAACATCCAATTTTGGCCATTATTGGTTTATATGGACAAATATATTAACTATTCCAGTTATATCATAAAAGAGACCATTTGCCCTTTATTTTTTATTAAGCAAGGGAAAACACTATTTGACTTTTCCACTTCTCACCAGAGTACCCGGAAAGGAAAGACGGACAAAATATGGAGAAGGAAAACTTTACCTATTTTTAGAGGCCCCAAACATGAAGAGAAATGCTAATACATGTCTGATGTAGCTAGCTATGTGAAAATAAGGAAAAAATATAGAGAAGAAGATGATGAGTCAGTATTATATGAACTACTAAATACTGACAGTTCGAATTAACATTGCTAAAAAACGCCATCTATCGGAATCAAGATCAACTGAGTGCTTTGATTTTTTATTTCAGAAACAAGTGTTTACTAGTACTAGTATTCCAAAATGAAAACTAGTTTATATTTTTTAATTAAAAAAACCATCAACATAAGAAATTCGGACGTTGGCTTTCATCATTATGGGTTAGGCTGCTACTCCTCAACGACCAAACAAGGTAGTCATCGAAACTAGCACTTAAACAAAAAATTCTATATTAAAAAAAGAGACATTTTTAATATCTAAAATATATTTTTTCATATTTCAGTAAAATGCCTATCTCATAACACAAAAAAATAAATATTTTTCTTTTTATATACGAGTATATATATCTAATATCTATATATCACATCGATACGTCTTTAGTAATTATTATTGCCATTTAGTATCTTGATTTATCCTTCACTCCTTAAGCATATGCTAATACTGGATAGTCAGTCAATGACTATACATTGGTTTATTATATTATGATGCATCAGCGCACCATCTGTTATGAAAATTTGAAACTATTATAGATGCGTATGATTCTTTTTAAAAATTAAACAATTTCTACTGCCCTTACTGCAATGGAATAGTTTTGAATTTTCATACATTGGTCTACCATTGCCGTCGGGTTACCTGGATTGTAATAGAAAATAGTCTAGAGGGGTTCTTGGTACACATTGGATAACTATACCATGATTTTGTATATAACAGGGTTTCCATTAGGACATGTCAAATACACCAAAAGTATTGGAAAATAATGACGATGAAGAAGAATTTTCAATAAAAGTAAAGAATAAATTATTGTCTATCACACAATGATTCTAACTTGAGTTCAATCCCTTGACTCAATATTAAAATAAGAACATTAAGCCTCCAGGGAAAGGTTTATTTTAAAAATATTTTTTTTAATTCAAAATCTCTCAAGCCTTCGGGCAAGAAAGCTTTTCTACGGGAGAAAGCGAAAGCTTGAGAGATTTTTAAATAAAAAATATTTTAAAAAGAAACCTTTCCCTGGAGGCTTAATGTTCTTATTTTAACACATGGTTCTACAAACCATAATAATACTGGTGAATAAATTGACGGAACGTTCTGAACTGGATACCTACTCTTAACCACAGGCAAAATCATTTGGATTTTGAACTTACAATGCGCCATGGCTCTATACATTTCCCTCATTTATCAGTGAAATTATAAATTTGAAAGATACAAACGGCTAACGAGAGCATCTAAAGAAAATAAAACTGTTCGCATGAATAATCAAACGGTATCCTTCAAGAATGTTTAAAACCGCTAGACTAATCCATCTTTCTTCTATAATATATTGTAGCAAAATATTTATTATTTTATAAACATATTTACGATTTTATTTATTATAATTTGTTACCTTTTAAACTTCCCTCTTACCTCTCTGCCATTTTATAAATGGTAATTTTGTTTTACATTAAATAAATTGCTGTGTGATCCTGAGGTTCGTCTTTCCTAATTTTCTACATGACGATATCTTGACTCTATCTAAATGGATAAAGACATAAATATATGTAGATAGGTTAAAAGAACTTGTATAATTATTTATGTGCAAAATTGAGCGCTTTTCTATCCGACAATTGAATAAACGAAAATGGAATTTCTTGATGTTTATCACATTACAAATTGCGCTGAAGTCGGATCAATCATTTTTTTTATTATCTCATTGTATAATTATACAAGGCCAATGGAGACTGAATTCATAGATCAAATTAGGGTAGGGTTGGAATATAGGTCCTATCTATAAGTCTCCATAATGGGAAGCTGCTGTCGTTGGTTGGCTTTATACATAGAGGTGACAGTTAGACATTGGACCCCCCCCCCCTCTATAAACGACAGCAGTTGTCGTCTCTAAAGGTAAATAGACAGTCGCCTCTCACTGAGTCAAGAAAGTCATCAAGATAATTAGTTTACCTGGCCGTATATCTAAGTGAATTTTATAATCAGAAAATGTAATCATATATCGAGTATACTTTGAATATTTCTTTAAATTATATTCGTAATATATATCAGGTTGTCCCAAAAGAGTTCATAAACACCAATAATATACACCCATAAACATTGAAATACCAATATTATTCGTCATAATATTATTTCTCGTTATGTATAATGTCTTTGTATTATGTATAAAGTAATTGTATTATGTGTTATTATGTATTCGTCGCGTGAAAATATTATTCGTCAAGTAATAAGTAAAACACCGTTTTAAGAAAAACACGAACTTTTGGGACAACCTTATAAAAATAAAATTTGAAAGAGGATTGGAGAAAAAACACTAAAAGGATACGTAGGGTCGACACGTAAGAATTAATAAGAATATATGGCGTGCCTGCTCAACTAAGGCTTTGATCTATCTGAATAATTGTAAAGATGAGAAAAATGGACCAACATTTAATATATGAAAAAATAGTACAAATGTGATATTGTAATGGGATAGGGTGCATAAATCAAGAAAAAGGCATCTCCTTATCGTGCAACTGAAAGTAGCTGATGGCGAGAATATAATCAACGAGAATAGTTGATATTTATTCCGATAGATGACGCAAGCCATCAGCAAATATCAGTTTCACGATAAGGAGATGCCTTTTTCATAATTTAATCATTTGCATCATTTGTTCTTGAGTTTCTTTATTTCTCGATATTTAGGTGACTCACTGTCTTCAAGGAAATAAGTTCTTGAATTCTAGCTTCTATTTATATATACAATTTTCAAAATTCGATTTTATTAATATATATATGTGTGAAGAAAAATATAAAAAAATGGTTAGTGTTGATATTCAAAACAAAATTGACATCTGACCGTTTACATGAACATTTTAGATGGCAGCGCGCCATCTAGTGGAACAAAAATCAACTAAATTTGATTTAGCTTTTTCCATGAGATTTGACAACTCCATTTATTTTTATTTTTTATTTTTCTAATAAATATATTATTTATATATTTCAACACACACAGAACGTGATATCCCTACAAGAGATAATTGCGTCAAAATTTACAATTGTTCAACAGAAACAGTTATATAGATCTTTATTCAAGAAAAAAAAGGGAAACAATAAGAGATAAATAAGAAACCTCTGATACTTTCTAGTTAGACAGATGGTCATATAATAATATTTACAGAGGTGGCTAAATCTCCGAAAGTTTTCACTGGTGTTTACAAATCCTTACAGTTCTTCAACATTAGTAACTGTCTGTTGTCTAGCGCTTTAGAAAAGTGGGCATTCCAAGAGTAGGTGTCTCGAGTCCTGGGTTTCCTTACCACGGTGACAGCTAGAATCCTCAACAGCTCTAATTGTTGACCAAAAATCCCCTAAAATTTCCGTGGTTTGTTATGAACTGGGTATTGTAAAAGTTAGAACGGAAAAATGATGGAATTCCAAACGAGAAAAATCATTGATATGTTTCATTTGTTTAAAAAAATATTTCAGCCATTTTTTTCACTTGAAAAGGATATGATTATACTTAAAGCATGTGGTCTAAAAGCATTTTGATCAGATATTGAAAGTTGGGCCAAATCACATTTGATTAATTTATTCATTGATTAAGCAATTTCGATAAATATTAAGATAATCAAATAAACTTTTGACAATTATTCCATAAGAAGGGTCATTGTTTGGCAAAAGAACTATAGACAAAATTTAGAGTGTAAGAAGCTGACTTACGGCCAGGCCATGTGGAATGTACGTATGACTGTTTTTCTGAAATTACAAATGGATTGCGAAATTCTTGGACTTCTGGAGATACCAAAAAAGCACCAAAACCTGTTTCAGGTCATCCATCATAAAGAGAATTTTGATTGTGAAACAAAATTTCTTCAGAAACGCTGAAATAAATAAAATAATCCCACTGTGAACAAAGGACAAGTTGATCTTTGTTCTTGGATTCCACCAAAATAAGGATTTATGAATGACCTCGACATGGATCTTAATCCTAAATGTTATTATTCCATTATATTTTAAATATAGCAGGTTTATCCCTCAATGAAAATTTGGCATTTTTACCTCCTCCACAACTTGTATTATTTTCCTATAGTTTGATATAGCCGTAAATATTTCTTTTATAGAGAATTTGGATTTTCTCTCTTGACGATTCCCTCGAGGTTCCTTAACATATTCCAACAGTTAAGGTTTCTATCGATAGAGCTCCATTTGTAGGGGTGACAGAATTTCTTTAGAATTTTGGAATTACTTCTGGGGAACCTGATATACATGACCCCCTAGTTTTCAAATATTGTGAAAGCCAAGTTCGTTTTCAAAATATTTATTAGGGTATATATATATTCTTGTTCTTCCCTCCTCCCTTTTTTGTGCAAAGAACAAATATTTTAGTAATTTTTGAAGGGTACACGAATGGTAGACATAAAGGGTAAGGAAAGGCATGTATTTGAACACGCTCAGGGATTAGTATAAAATTTCAATATAAAGAAACACACAATCATTAGATTTACCAATTTCAATCTGATCAGCTATAAAAAACTAAACTAATTCCTCTAGCTACCTTAATATAAAAAAGCTTAGAGAAGTTTTAAAAGATTCTGATTAGAGATAATTAGTGCATTTAATGGGGATATGTAGTTAACAAAGTTTGAAGACTTTATGTTTGCGAATCGAATCTGAATAATTCAAATCTACAAAGAATTTGGTAGCAGCAATGGCAACATCACCAGAGACAAGCATAGGCTCATAGTAGGGAAAACACAGCGTGAGTTAGTATAATTTGAATTGTAGGAAATTCACGTGAAAAAAAAACTTTGGAACATTATAGGATGATAAGAGCATAGTTTGCCACAAATTCTTCTATGGTCTGGTGGACCTAACTTTGGACTTTGCCAACCAAAGGATCGAAATCAGGATTGAAGAATTCTCAAAAATATATAGGCTTCAATGGCATTCTCGTACATATCTTTTTTATTATTATTATTTTATTTCAACAAACAAAACGCGATATCTAAGCAAGGGATAATTGCGTCGATTTACATTTTTAATCAGAAACAGTTATAAACATATTATACAATAAAAATAATAATAATAAAAAGAAACAACAATATATATTAGGAACCTGATCCTTTTAGGTTAAAAATATATTCATAAATATATTTACAAAAATGGTTGAATCTGTAACAATTTTTTCTGGTATTTACAAATTCATATAGATCTACAACATTAGTAACTGTCTGTTGTCTAGCGCTAAAGAAGAATGGGCATTCCAACAGTAGGTGTCTCTAGTCCTGGGTTGCCTTATTCAGTACATATCCCAAAGCAACAGTAAAAAAAACAAGCACCAAAAAAGATTATGGAATTCCAGAATAGCAAAGCTGAACTGTTTCTATAAGTAATGTTAGTTCTCTGTGCATGATCCCACTGGAGTTGTTGTGAATAGCTATACTGTTTCTCTTCCACCCAGGGGCTTACGGAGGACCTTCTGTCAACTGGTTTCAGGATCCTTCGAATGGAACGCGCGACAGCGTACTTACAGTACAATACTATCATCCACCAGGATTATATATCATAGCCATGTACTTTTACGATATAATAATAACAATGAATATTATTACTATGATAGAAATCCAATGAATTAAATATTAAAACTGACAAAAATAATCTCTACATCATAATTGAATACATAAAAATTAATGATTAATTAATTGAAAAATAAATGATGAATACTTTTTCAAGTTTGAAAACTATATTTATCCTAACAATTAAAAACATTATTGGTCACTGAAATTTTTCTTGTTAATTTGTAAAATTCAATGATTCTGGTGTGTGTGTGTGTGTTATCACAACCATTATCTTTTCATACTTCACTCTATGGGCATTTCATAGACGTCTCTTCGCCATTTGTTTATAGTGTATTTTTCAAAAAAATAATAAGTTCTAAAATAAATATAAAACTATATACAAAGTAAGAAAATAAAAAAGGCATCTCCTTATCGTGCAACTGAAATTTGCTGATGGCTTGCGCCATCTATCGGAATAAATATTAACTACACGTTGATTTTTAATTATTCCAGATTTGGCCAAATACCCATTCTTGATTTATTCCGATAGATGGCGTAAGCCATCAGCAACTTCCAGTTACACGATAAGGAGATGCCTTTTTTTTCTTTTCTTACTTTGTATATAGTTTAATATTTATTTTATAACTTATTATTATTATATTTTTTTTTAAAAATAAACTATAAACAAATGGTGAAGAGACGTCTATGAAATGCCCATAGAGTAAAGTATGAGAAGATACTAGTTGTGATAACACACACACAAGAACCGTTGAATTTTACAAATTAACAATGGTTTTAATTGTTAGGATATATAATGATTGTATTATGTGTGTCAAACTTGAAAATGTACTTTTCATTAATTTTTCAATTAATTAATCATTAATTTTTATGTATTTAATTATGAATTATAATATTTTTGTCAGTTTTACTATTTAATTCATTGGATTTCTATCATAGTATTCAATAATTAAAATTATTTGTAGATACATGTATTGACATGTATATTTTGTGATTTTATACTATATCAATGTAGTAGAGACACTCATTAGTGTCAAATATATACAGTAGGTGTATTATTTAACTTTCATATAGTTAGAAGTATTATATTTTTGCCTTTTCAATACAAAATATAACCTTTATGACCAAGAGTATATTCCTAGGTCTTCGTTATTCAAGTTTTTTTTAAATTCATCTTATCAAGTAAAGATGATGACAACGCTATCTTTCAGTTTTAATTTTGTTTTTAGTTTTGTTTATTGAATTGTATATATAATGAGTTGTATATAAATGTATTTAGGCGCAAGTATTCCAAGCTGGGGTATCGCGTCCGATATGTCAAATATACGGTAAATAAAATAAACGGTATCTTCAGATTGTGAAAGTGAACTTTGTAATGAAGTCGAACTGCTTTTCACATGCATGTGGAGCACTTACAGAAGAAGTAGTCGCTAACTTCTACCCTCCATGATTATCATGGCCTGTACCACGTGTCCTAAGGATAAAATAAAACTTTGTATTGATAGTTACTGCCACCTGTCGGATATTCATTGAGGAATCAAGAAATAGCCAACTACGTACTCATTTCGGGTTGTTGGCTCTTGTCAGCATAGCTTAGGTTGTTCCTTAACGACCAACTAAGATTGTCAAAGTGCTTCATGATAAATCAGCGGATTTTTACTTTGAACGGAAATACATAAAGGTGAAAAAACAAAACGCTCATTTATCATATTTTCAGCAAACTCTTAAAATTTTAAATAGGTATATGCGTCAATATTCAAAGTATGAAATATACTATCCGTTTTATTCTAAGTTAGTATTCCTAATTAAAAAAGAGAAAGTAGAGAAAGATATTTAAAATTTGAACGTAGAGCTTTAAATTCTAATAAACGAAAGCTAAAACTTGTGCTGACATCTATCAACGAAATTTGAAACTAAAATTGCTTTTTTCATTTAAAGTTGAGTATAGACTATTTATATAAATTTATTTTAAATATATATATAAATATATTTAAAAAAATAAATAAAATATATGTTATATATTATTAATAATAAAAACATTTGATAAAGAAAATATTTGAGTACGCTCAAGCAAGCATACACCTAAAAATTGAGAGTCTTTTAGGAATTCTGTAAAAATTATTGTACAAATAATCCCTATGGATATTTAATTGGTTTAAATTTATAAATAATAAATGTGAATAATCAATAAATGTGTATTTTTATGATAATATTCTCCTCACGACAAATTTGTCCAAAATACTCAGCGTGAATGCTGGAATAGAATTAACGTTTGAATAATTATACAATAAACACACTTGTTCCTTTTCTGCTGACTACCCGTACAGTTTACAAATATACATGGCTATTTTTAATTTATAGGATAATTATCTTTAAAACCTTTTAAAATATTTCTAATTGATCTTAATCATCCTAAAAATTGAGTTGTCTATATCTCAAAAATTCGGTAAAACCTCAAGTGAAATCACTTCCCTTGGAGACCATTTTTATAGAATCAAAATAAGAGAAGAGATAAGAGGTTTCCCTTATCTAAATTAATATTGAGATGCAGAGAGATTTTCTAATATTTTTTTATTAACGTTTCGGCGACCCTCTGTCATCTTTTCAAAACCTTATCTACTCCAACCTCCATTGGACGACCACCTCCAGAAGTGACCAGGAATGTTTATGTTTTTGACTCTTGTCTCTTACGGGAGAATCTATAGCGAAATTAAAAAGTCCACTTTGGACGCAGCAAAATTAGACAGCTAACTATACTTTATATACATAACCTTTACATAAGGACTCCTAGTTAAGTACAGGGAGACCATATAAAGTAGACAACTATTTACCTAAGGTTTAAAAAGGTTTGTTTGAACTTTTAACCTTTCTTTACAGCCACCGGTATGTACTTTAGATGTCTCCCCCCCATAAATATTACGAGGTATTTAGAAATTAAACAGATTTTCAAAAAATATTTTTGTTCATTCTATTTGCCCCCTGTCTGGATAGTTTAAGAGTAGGGTATTTGCTTGGTGTGGGCTACGTAGGTTTAGTACCCGCCTGTCGAATTACCACAAGCCCCACGTATGCGAAATGAGCGGGGTTAGAATAGTATACGTATCTTATTTTTAAAGTTTATTTTATGGTGAATAAGCTGTTATATGCAAAATTTCTTTGTTCGAAATGACGTGCTATATCGGTAAACCGTCCAAAGATGTACAGAGAGTCATTATGTTGTTTCTATAGACCGAAAAGTGAACCTCAACAGAGATTCTCAAAGAATATTGCACACCTAGGACGAGGTAGTAATATTTTAATAGTCACTATGCAAATGGGGCAGTTAATTCGACTTAGTCAGAACGTCACTAGAAGACTTGAGTCTTCTGGAGATTGTGAATGATACCTCTAAGTGGAAAGGTATCTTAGAAACGTCATCGAAGGAAATTGTTCCAATTAGCTGCCGACTATAGCAGATGATTTTAAAGGTTCTCTAGTAAAAATCGTAACGCAAGACTTGCTAAAACAGCATGAAACCTGCAAAAAGATGCCTATTGTTTAACGACTTTGAAGAACGTAAAAAGGGAAATGATCGCAGAAAAACTTTTTGCTTGAAATCGAATTGACCCAAAGTTCTGGAACGGATCGTTTCTGTCGATGAAACCTGGTGTTTCAATCACGGACTGTTTGACAAAAGAGACATAAGGGAATGTTTGTCAAGTGGAGAGCTTACGTCATAAAACCTACGTCAGAATCTATTTGGGATGCAGCTTCTATCTTTTCGACTACACACAAGTGTTTAATTTTTTTTTATTCAACAACAACAACAAAAGCCTTTATTGAGGACCTCTCGTCCTATAAAGGATTCGCCAATTTACAGAGTAATTGAAGAGAAGAGAACTAAGAATACAGAGAGAAACCTATATGTAGTAGGTATAGTATAGTATTTTCTACACTGTGACTATATACAACAGCAGCAACAAACCTTTTACTGGAATCAAAGTCCCATACAGGATTCGTCATTCTAATCCTGACATAGATTATTTACATATAATTATTTACATCAATTAGATTATGTATATAGCTTCCTTTTCTCTTCAGCCGTATTCCAAAATTTGAACAACGAAAAGGTTCCAGCTCTGTTTCTCACCACCTCATTCAACAGGGGCTCCAAAGAGAGTCCCTCAAGGCCTATTTCACTGAGGAGCACTTCTCGTTCGTCTTTCAGCCCCATACATGAGAGCAAATGGTGATGTAGCCCAGGCTCCATTCTTGTCCCGCAAATCTCGCATGTCCAACCGTCTGTTTTAAATATTCTGGGGCGATCATCAGTAAAGAGCACCGAGAGGATTACAAGGGTTTAATAATAATAAAATTGTAGAGATTGTGGGAAGAAGGTTTACTGATAACCGGATTATTATGAACGGTTTCAAAAGTCGAGCTGCACACTACTGCTAGACTAAGCGCTTGGGCAAGGGGATATTAAAAACTAGCCTCTGTCTTCCGAATTTTTTTTTTTTTTTGTAGGACAGTTTCACTACTGCAGTTAGGAAACAACTCATTGCTTATTACGGAAAGAAATTCCGCCACATCCACCCTACAGTCTTAACCATGTGACTATGTGGACCGTTAAACAGGGGCACGCGAGGGCGCCTATTGACCTCGGATGTTGAGATGAAGAGGTCTATGGAGATTGGTCACATTAACGTCCAAGATTAGATGCCAGGGCTAAGGCTCGATCCAGATAATGAGAGATATGTGCTACTGTTACCTTTTATACTTAATCGAATATATTTTCCTTTACTTCTGTGATACATGTTATTAACCTTGATTATTGACTATTTAAAATATAAATTTCTTTGTATTCCATAAATAATGCAACTTGGCATAAGTTGTTCAAAGTATAAAGCAGCAGTAAAACCTTTCATTAGCGACCCATATAATCCATAAGCTATTTGTTTGGTGAAATCACACATATCATTTCCTGAAATAAGCCAACGTCCAATGAGAGAAAACCTCCAGGAGAAACCAGGAGTATTCATATTTTATCAGCAGTCTTTAATGGGAGGTTCCACGGTGGTTTCTTAAAATGGGTCTCCTAATTTGTAATGGTATTTTCAAGGAGTTACCATTGGCCCTTTGAGAGAGAAATAATCACATTATATCCAATCCAATGCTCAAACCTTTTTCAATCTTATCTACTTGGACATTCGAAGTTTAAGATAAATCAAGGGGGTAGGTGGAAGGATGGTCTAAACCGTTGGTTTTCGACCGCTACGACCCGGGATAGAATCCCGCATTGGGTTTTTAAAAAAAATCACAAATATACTTGCAAAAATGCAAACCAAGAGTGCAAGTAACCAAACGGGGCTCTGGCACATTTGTGAGTGCAAAATTCGAACTGTTTTTCACATGTGTAGACATGTGGTGCACTTGCAGTAAAAGCAGTCGCCAGCTTCTCCCCAACATAATTATCATGGCCTGTACCACTGTTATAGGGTTAATAAAAAAAAATCGGTATATATTTATTTAAATTAAATTTTTCAAAAATTAAATTTAAGAAAATCCGTTCAGATTCATTGAAACTTAGATCATTTTGCTTCGCGTACATATAATGACAAAAATGGAATAGATTTTTTAAAATAAAACTAAGAAGGCACAATTTTGAAGAGCCAAAATTAACGGTTTTCAGTATAACTCAAACTTGCGTAGCGTGTGATTGGTTGTCGCCGACCTAGATGCAGCAGGAATAAAGTTAAGAAGCGAACACCGAGCCAGTATGCATTTAAGTTTTAGGGCTAAGTGAAGTATAGTGATGGTTGGTGAAATATATTAGGTGAAATTGCATAAATTTTAACCTCTGAAATTTCGCTCACTCTACGTATCCATGTTAATCCTTAAAATGCAATGCCTTTACAATTTTTTAGAAGAAAAATGTATGATCTAATCAGAAAAATATCTTTTGAAGTCACCTCCTTTCTCTTGGAAAGTTTATCTGTTCACATTTCTTTAAAGCGTATCAATTCCCTCAAAACAGCTTTCAGCGTTTAAGATAGTAAGAGAACTCCGCCTTTGCCGGTCCCAAGCTCGGATGAAAAAGAAGGAGGGGAAGCAGTAACAAGCTCGGTAAAAAACCTGAACTCAGCTGGCCCGGCTGATAGTACCCTGTAAGGGCTCCTAATCCAAAATGGATGAGCAGCGTTTGTACTCCATGTCAAGAGGGTTAAATTAACACAAAACAATAACGCGCCATCTATACCTATAAAATGAAAGGATTTAAAAGCGCGAGTGTTTCTTTTATACATAATACAAACTTCTACTATCCTTACTGCGATGAAAAAATATATTGGGAGGGCTTGGCTCATCAGAATGAACTTCACCACTGATGAGCCAAGCCCTCCCAATATATATTTTTCATCGCAGTAAGGATAGTAGAAGTTTGTATTAGGTATAAAAGAAACAATCGTGCTTTTAAATCCTTTCATTTTATATGTTAGGAGGGGCTGTATATGGCGTCTGTTCCTCATGTCAGAGGTGGCCTTTTTTTTGGAGCTAAGTCGGCCTGCCACTGAGTAGTGCTCCAAGTCTTGATGACAAAGGCAGACGCATTCTACTTCACCCAGTGTGGAGATAAGAAAGAAGAAGAGGATAGTAAGATCAGTGTAAGATAAGCATTAAACTCTCACAAGAATTTACTTGTAATATTGCAGAGTCTTATATTGGTACTGAGAGTGATTAATGGCTATTTTTTATTAATATATTTATATATTTATAGCAAAAGAAAATACAATTTTTAAAATTATTTCTACGTTACAAGCTTTCGGGGATCGTCTTTATCAAGCAAAGTGATAAACATGTCGAATGTTTTTGACAAATCTATGACATTCGATCAAGAACAATGGTTGATCCTTGTTATAGAAGAACCTCATTGGTTGGGATAAGTATAAAGAAAAAACGCCTTAGTTAGGCTTGAGAGACTTGCCCATATATTGACATTTTTATGTGAGAATATGAAAAAAATAGTCAAAATTAAGAAATTAAATAAAAACAATTTTAAAACTATTTTAGGCGCGTAATATTCTTTTTAAAATAAAATAATTTCTACTGCCCTTACTGCAATGGAAAAATTAAAGGGAGGGCCTGGCTCATCAGTGGTGAACCCTCCCAGCGGTTTCGCCAGTTTAAGCAGTTTAAGTTTCGGCAGTAAGGGCAGTAGAAATTGTTTTATTTTAAAAAGAATATTACGCGTCTAAAATAGTTTTGTAATTTGATAACAGATGGCGCGCTAGTGCATCGTAAAAACAATTTTGTGATAATAAAAATACTATGATGTTAATAGACTTTTTTGAAAAATTCGTTCAAGTAATACACCCCAAAACATATCTAATTAATGGCTAAAGTTTTCCTGTATTCGAAATGTACACGTAGTAAGCCCACATAAAACAGACCTCGATGGTTCCATTGAAAAAAAAACGCTATTATTGAAAGTATGTTACACAGAAACGAATAATTTATGTAAATTATGTAATCGATAAATTATGTAAATTTAATGTGTACAACGGCCGTCGGAGGTGTGTTGTTATTCAATGATGAGCCTTCGAAAAACCTCGACCTAGATTCAAACCCCGTATTGGCCAATTTTTCTGAAAGAAAAAGGTTCAATGCCTTCCCATTCCTGCATAAGTTTAACCCAGCTAGTGAGTACAAGCGCCCAAATGAGACTCTGATACCTTTGTATGTACAAATGTCAAACTGCCTACTACATGTGAAGACATGTGATGCACCTATAGAAAAGTAGTCGTAGGCAACCCACCATGTTTATCATGGCCTGTACTATCTATACCTGGGTTAAGTAAAAAAAAAATTAAAAGTTCTATTTAAATTTTTGTTTTGGATGTGTTTGTCCAATTTTTGATAACAATGTCGAACTCTTTGCATATTCTACCTGGTAACCTTAAGCTAAAAAATGGTCCAATGGCCCCCGATTCGTGCAAAAGTCCAACCCCACCAGCGAGTGCAAGTAACCAAACGGGGTTCTGACACATTTGTAAGTGCAAAGTCGAACTGCTTTTCACATGTGTAGACATGTGGTGCACTTACAGTAAAAGCAGTCGCCTTCTTCTACACACCATGATTATCATGGCCTGTACCACGTGTACTAGGGATAGGCAAAAAAAAAAAAAAACTGAAACTAACATGTGAAAGTCGACACAAACCTAAAGGAACCACCCCCTTTACAAATAAGCAGCGTTTAGACCTAGGTACAATACTCTAAAGCACCTACTCAATAAACAGTATTTTTCTCACGTTATATATTATTTTAAAAATATAAGCATCACTGTATATTTATATATTTATGTTTTTTTTTATCACTACCGAAACTTAAATTAAAAAAAAAAACAATAAAAATAAAAGCCTATCTTATATGGTAAATAAGTTTTATTAGAAAAATTCAGAATATGTTATCGTTCTAAACAAGTTATTCTACCAACGCCCAGCCACGGGAAAGTGCTGCCATCTACATTCCTTTATTTAAACTATTTTACAAAGATTACATTCCTACAAATAACTTATTTTATTTAATATTTTGAATGATTTAATTCTATATTTAGAATTTGTTATATATAAAAATATTTTTAAAATATCGATTAATATATAATATTTATTTGTATTATTTTATATAATCAATAACAAAAAAAAAAGTGTATTTATTCGATGTAAATGGGTTATTCTTGTTGTTGTCGTGTCCAATGAAGAACCTCAGATATCTCCATGCATCTCTATCACTGATGTAAATGGGTCTTCCTATATACAAGTAGGTAGTGTTTATTTGTATCTGTGATAGCTGGTTTACATCTAAATATAATGAGAGAAATTTTAGTGAAATGTTGAATGCCTATATAGAGACTGTACAATCTTTTTCTTAATTCTTTATTTTATTTTTGGTAATTTTGTTACCTACTCTACTACAATATTGTAAATAGTTTCACGAGCAATTATCCAGATCGGATATAAGTATGTCTTATTTACAACTGGTAATAAATAAATAAATCTATTCAAAATGTTAACGAATGTGATTTAAATAAAATTTGATAGTATGTGAATTCCTGTAGTTCCGTAAAAGTGTCTGCTACAATAAGTGAAATAACACGATCTTACTATGGTGTAAGGTACCAAACATTTGTGGGCAACTTAGGTCCATTGTTGGGGCATTATTGTATTCTTTTCTCGAAATATGCTCGTGTATTTCTGTATCAAGTTTTCTATATGTATTGACACTGAATCATGGTTAAAATATGAGTTCCATTGATATTTAACGACATATTATGAATCACGTGTATTTTCCCACGCATGCATTTGATACAGAGTGACCTTTATTGAAGGCACACCAGATAACTAAGTGTGAACAAGATCGCCTGTCTCCTCTAAAAAAAAAAAAAATAGACTACCTGCGATATTTCCACTTCCTGATGTTTTTTCCATGAGTTTAGATTATTAAGGTGTCATTATAAGAAGATTAGGGACTTTTGTCGTTCAATATCCGTTAATCAATCCGGCATTCGTCCAGGTATTCTATCAACCAAGTCAAGTCACAATCAAGTCACCACTATGGCTAAGGATGGATCATCTTGGAGGAAGGTGGTTGAGGCAGACAGAGCAGTCTTTGCCTACCTGAGGTAAAAATTATGTGAAGCACATCACGTTTGTAGAGACGCTCGAATGGAGCTAAGATTTCTTGAGGGAGAAGGGTTTTTACACTCCAAGTCTACAATCTACCTCAATATGAATATATCTACACAGTGTTTCAGCAGTAGACATACATCAGTATTAAAACAAACAAAAAAATCATATCCTGACCGCTAACATGAACATTTTTAGTTGGAAGACCGCCATCTAGTGCAACAAAAATCAACTAAACATTGATTCAACTTGATTCATGATATTTGCTCAACCTAATTTCTTGCTAAATCAAGAAAATAAGACAACCAAGTTCCCGTTTCGGGATGTTAGCCCTCGTCAGCGTGGTGCAAGCTGTACCTCTGCGACCAAATATTTTGGTCCTAGAGACATCCTGAGAAATCAATAAATTGATATTAAAGGCCAAATTTGTGTAAATACGTTTTTCATGTAAAAAATAAAATACTCATGTGAGTGGTCAGGGTATGCCTTTTTTTTTAACATCAATACCTAACTTTTTTTTCTATTTTTCCATTATTTTAATATAAATTACTATCTAATTAACTATTTCCTGACATCAACACCTGTCATACAAATGGACGACCCGATTAACATTTGTTGTTCGTTTCAGGTGGAGGCTTCGAACATTTCTCCACTTCATATACGGTTTGATTTTTACATGTGTCAAATTTTGCTCTGTTATTTACATTATAATTTAATGTGTTTTATTTTATTTTATAGAGAGTTTGAATGGATAATATTATTCTGTACATGTCTTATTTGAAAAAGGTATCTCCTTATCGTGCAACTGAAAGTTGCTGATGGCTTGCGCCATCTATCGGAATAAATATCAACTATTCTCGTTGATTTCTAATTTAAAATATTATAAATCAACGCGAGAATAGTTTATATTTATTCCGATAGATGAAGCAAGCCATCAGCAACTTTCAGTTGCACGATAAGTAGATGCCTTTTTCATAATTTATGCACCTTATCCCCGTACAATATCACATTTGTACTTTTTTTCACGTATCTTATTTGGTATTTATAAAATCTGTAAACTCATTCGACTTTTATTCACCTAGAAGAGAGTCATAGTGGGCCAACGAAACGTTGATATAAATATATGTGAAGTTTTTGTGAATTACTTAAGGTCAACCAAAAAGTGCCAACATGCAAATATGATTTTCCTTACAATTTTGTGTTGTGTGTGTTGCAATACCTTGAATTTATGAAAGATCAGGAAATATATGTCATGTGCTCTATCTATTGTTTCTTATTTTATTGAACATATATATGGAGTTTTATAATTACATATGTTGTGAGGTATATAAAGAACAATATACATTAAGCTACTTTTAAATCATCAGAACTAAGTGCAACGATAAAACAAATTAGATAGGGGCTTGGCTCATCAATTGTGAATCTTATTATTATTTATTTGGTGAAACCACTCAAAGGTGAGCCAAACCATATCTTCTAATTTTGTCTGTATTTGTAATGAGGTCAGTAAAAGTAGTTTTTGATATTTTATATGAAAAATGTATTTAAAAAATATATTCCTGAAAACCTTTCAACATTTAGCAAACTTCTCTAAAATTTCATAAACACAATTAACACTACATCAACGCTGATTTCTGTGAGTAAAAATAATTACCACACGAAAAAGTGTCTTTTTCTAAGAGAAGCGATTCTTTAAAAGTATAGAATTCGTGTATTTTCGCACAAAAATCGTTTAAAATAAATTTATTCAGAATTATAGAATGAGGAAATTTAGGAAGTGTTTTAAAAATAAAAAATGAGTTACGTAATTCACAAACTTGGCAAGACACAAGGTACATTGTGATATGGAATAATTTGGTTTGTAGATAAGAATCACAAGGTGACAATGTTTCCTTGAACGACAGTCAGAGGTTTACTGCGCATTATTATCTCTAGGCAAATATAGCATAACTAGAGAACAAGCAGATCTTTGTTTTTATAGAAAAATTCATGTGTCTAATGGTTTCTTTTCTCAAATATAGATGGCGCGATGTTGTCTCATGTTGAATTTATACCCAACTAGTCCTTATTGCGTGTGTTTAGCATTATACGATGGTAAAGTTGGAAATGTGAAAGGGAAACGTTCCTGAATATATATTGGGAAAAGAGAATGGTTATAAAGAATATGGCAGTAGATAGTGTATTCTATTTAAAGAAAAACAAATTTTACAGATAAACTACCAAGAATGTATTTTCTGATATTCATACACTTCCCTGTGAACGAGTGTTATTATGATTCAATAATTATTCGATGCAAATATTTATATATGTATTTATACTATTATAAAAGTGTATTTGTCCATAGTTATCCAAATTATCATAACTAAGATTCCATCCTTCAGTGTTACATATATAAGTAGATCGTCCAATACAGTATTAGAGCTCTAAATTAGAGGTCTTGTAGATAAAATTGACTAACTTGCTGGGAAGGATTCCTATTGATGAGTCAAGCACTAACAATTCGCAGTAAAGACAGTAGACGCTTCTTTTTTCTATTAGAGAAGAAACATTCGTAAGAGTATAATATATAAATTAATACATAGCAATAACGCGCTATTTATATAATACAAATGAAAACACCAAAACGCGAATGTTTCGTTTCACAAATAAATCTAATTTCTACTGTCCTTACTGCGATGAAAAAATATTGGAAGGGTTTGGTTCATCAGTGGTGAACCCTTCCAGCGGTTTCGCCCATTTAATCTACCAGACCGTTTCTTTAGAACTTAATACTGTATTGAATATCATTCTGCATTTATATTAAACACTGTAGGGTGGAATCTACACCCTATAACCCTACAGTTTTGCATATAAAAGTAGAATGATCCAATACAGTATTAGACCTCTAAAGAAGCGGTCTGGTAGATTAAAAAAAAAAAAAAAAATTGGCGAAACCGCTGGGAGGGTTCACCACTGATGAGCCAAGCCCTCCCACTATTTTTTTCATCGCAGTAAGGACAGTAGAAGTTTGATTTTAACATGAATCATGAAAATTTCTCTTATAGAATTGTAAATAGTTATAAAACGAAGAGAAAAATGTTTATTAATATGCATGGGCTACAAGCTTTCGGGCTTCAAGCCCGGGTACCCGTCGAAGGGCTTGAAGCCCGAAAGCTTGTAGCCCATGCATATTAATAAACATTTTTCTCTTCGTTTTATAACTATTTAGAAGTTTGATTTATTTGTGAAAAGAAACATTCGATTTTTGGTGTTTCCATTTGTAGTATAATATATAGTTTTATTGCTTATAACTAGCGAACCTATATTGGCAAAGAGATTTAGGTAGAAGAAAGACATTGATATATAGGGCGTAGAACGATCATGGTCCAGAGACAGAATTACTCTTTCCTCTAGGAGGTCGGTCGTTCCTTTGTTGTTGAATTACACTGAGACCTGTATTTTTGTTCTATAAAAGTACCCAATCATCATATAGGTTGCTCATTGGAGGTGAGAGTATTGTAAAAACATTATTGGTATTGCTAGACATTTATTCGTCTAGCATTATAAGATGGTAAAGTTGGAAATGTGAAAGGGAAACGTTCCTGAATATATAATGGGAGATATAAAACGGGTATAAAAACATGGCAGTAGATAGTGTATTCTATTTGAAGAAAAACAAATTTTACAGATAAACTGCTAGGAGTGTCTCTTCTGATATTCATACACTTCCCTGAACGAGTGCTATTATGAATCAATGAATTTTTCTTGAGAAAATCTTCAAAGATATAAAACATCTTAAAGGGACCAAGGGAATGCATTTATTCTAACAGTCTCTTATGGAAAAAATGTATTAATTAATTATAAAATAAAGGCTGAGATTAGTTAAAGACGGTTAAAATAGATAAACACGTAAACTCAACTACGTGATTTAATTTAACTACCAAAAAAGATATGATGTTTACTTAATTATACCAAGTTCACAGGGTAAAGCCCATGGTGATCATTTTGGGAGGGAATTTTCGAATTCTAGGTGTATACTCATGTCTGCACATCTAGAAAACGGTTCACATTTAAACCTACAAGCTTTCAGAGTTCGGTTTGGCTACTTGTGCTCACTAGTGGGGTTGGATTTCTCAGGGGTCATCGAAACAATTTATTACGATATTCATTAAAAAAAAAGTGCTCAATGCGGAATTTGATATTGATCCTGGTTATCGAAAATCTGCATATAAGACCAGCCTCCGATAGTCTCTGTGAATAAACAAAATTCAAAGAAAAAGTGAATATACAAAGTGTATCACAAGATATAATAATTCTTCAGAAAAAAAGAGAGAGATTACGAAAATATGGTGATAAAAAAATAGATAGTTTTCAGAAATAAAGAAAAATAAAACAGAAAAAAGTGACAAAATGACCATTTAAAAAATTATCTCAATGAGAATAAGGCGAAATAATTCCCAGAAGTATAGATAGGTAAGTACCAAAGTAACCCCCCTATTGGCTGTTGCCGAGTGTGACAACTAAAGTATAGGGAGGACGTGAGGGAGTAAATATTAAAGAGACAGAATCAATGTATAACGTGGCGTAGTTTGACATTGGTATTCCACCCAGGTCCCCGGCAGCTGTCCTGCTGATAACCGACTGCTCCATCAGTTCTCGTGTTGTTCTCCTATACGACGTAAAAATATACTTTGATTTTCTATCTTCTATATGTAAATAGATATTTTGCATCATTTCTCTTTTGTTTGTATTTGTTTGCCTTTAAAAGAGGGGATGCTGCCTGTGCCGGCAGAAAAGCTCGTTGTAGAGGAGAGCGCGCTGCTAGCTGATACAATAAACATGTCTCTTTTAGAAGTCTTTTAAAACTAGTCCAAGTTCATTTCTGGAGTCTTCAACTTCTTGAAACATTACAGGGCGAGTTTTCTCCGTGGTACAGCCATATCGGGGTTTACCTCCGCGGCATCTGGTGCTAGACCTTTGTTCAGCACAGAACTTATTGGGAAAACAGAATGTCGTTGCTACATTCCTCCGAGATCTCTCTGCCATGTCTATACCCCTCCACTTCACAATTCAGACAATCCCGGCGTTAAACCAAAGTATAAACTTTAGATTGGCCACACTCAGTAGGAGCAAGGAAGTTACTGTTCACTCGGAAGTTTGTTTACAAATTTTAAGGTTTGAGATAACATGATAATGAACAAAAGCCTTTCCTGTTTATAAGAAGATAATAAAACAAACATTACCTAATCAATTGTAAATAAAAAAGTCAATTTCTCCATAAATAATTTTGTGATCTTTTGAATATTATTGTAAATTAAATTCACGTGAAAAGATGGAATTGGTTGCTGTAACATATAAAAAGGAAGAATGATATATTTAGATATGAATGTAACGTGTTCTAAATATACTAGAATCATAACTGAAACACGACTTTTTATATTAGTTTTAAATTATAAAAATGGCGATTACCTCATTCCATGAACCATACAACTAACATATACACACACAAAGCTTTATTAAGACCACCGGTCTTATACAGATTCACCACATGAAGAAAGGAATCATAGATGCAGCTCCTGTACAACGAACATATGTTGATTAATCGAAACTAACGATACTTTAACCAAGATAAGGTTACAGACTGCATAAACTGTCGACACCTAGGACCCAGGATCCCACTGTGAGCAATTTTTCTAAAAACAGGAAAAAAAAAATGGGGACAACGGTTTCCGATTTTTGTACAAGGTCAACCTCACCCGTGTGTGTAAAGAGCCAAACGGGACTCTGGCACCTTTAAAATACAAAATTGAAAGACTTTCTATATGTATAGACATAGGGTTCAAAACCACACTTGAGTAAAACCAGTAAAATTATAAAATGCTGTGTGATAGAGAAATACATTATTTATTCCACAATATATAAATCCACGTAGGATAGATAGCTTTCGGGAGCTAGCCACAAGCTGGCCTATAGACACTTTATCACGCTAGGTTTTATTTTCAACTTAACAATTATCTACTGTCCTTTATTGCAATGGCTTTTTTTTTCTGCTCCAAAAGCTCGTGTTAATTATTTTCTCTCGCTCTAAAATATCTTTATAGTATGAGCCATACTGCCAAATATAATATTTGTGGAGGTTTGGCAGATTAAAATGAAAAAATACCTAAAGGGATCACGACTAATGATCCATAAACGGGTGCCAGTAAGCTTTCCAAATTTATTTTTCAATTGCAGAAAAGAAAAATTTCTATGAAAATTTGCGCGAAAACAGTTTCAAATCTCTAGCTATTTTACGAACAATATAATGAAAAATATCTCTTAAAGCAAGTATTTTAAGAAAACTCGCTCAAAAAACTACAATAACAAGTTGAATATATTAAATAATAGACGAACATATTTGGATATTAAAATCAAAAAAGGCATATCCTGACCATGGGCGTATGAGCTTTTTAGATTGCAGAGCGCCATCTAGTGGAACAGACATTAACTAAACATTGATTTAGCCTGTTCCCTTATATTTGGGCAACCAATGTTATTGATAAATTTGGTTTGGTCGTAGATGTACAGTCTTCACCTCCCTGACGAGGGCCAACAGCCCGAAACGGTTCGTGATTAGCTTTTCTTGATTTATCAAGAAAATGGGTTGGCCAAATATCAATAAACAGGTTAAATCAATATTTAGCTGATTTCTGTTCCACCAGATGGCGCTCTGCCATCTAAAAATCTCATGTGCTGGTGGTCAGGATTAGCCTTTTTTTATTTTAATACTAATACCTGACCTTTTTTATTTTAATACTAATACCTGACCTTTTTTTATTTTAATACTAATACCTGACCTTTTTTATTTTAATACTAATACCTGACCTTTTTTTTATTTTAATACTAATACCTGACCTTTTTTATTTTAATACTAATACCTTACCTTTTTTATTTTAATACTAATACCTGACCTTTTTTATTTTAATACTAATACCTGACCTTTTTTATTTTAATACTAATACCTGACCTTTTTTATTTTAATACTAATACCTGACCTTTTTTATTTTAATACTAATACCTTACTATTCATATTATTTTTTACCGTAATTTTTTCACATATTTGGATATATAAGAAATACGAATATCTCTTCAGATCACAAAATACTTTTCTTAAATTTACCATTTCGATCCTGTACATTATCTGAGTTGTGTGTTTGTGTGTATTTTTAGAATACTCACGCAAACATTTGACCTTAAATATATATTTCTTTGATTTATCACAATGTGACCATAACCACCTATTTGGTCGATGAGGTGGAGCTTTTCCATCCTGGCATTGGTCAACAGTCATAAATTAATAATAAAATGGCTTTTATTGATTTAAAAGGAAAAGGTTTGTGGGGCCATTCTAGAATAAAAATAAATCAACATGTAGTTGATATTTATTCCGATAGATGGACCTATCCATCAGTAACGTTCGGTTACACGCCCTGGAGAAGATTTTATTAATAAATTTACCACCTTATCCGATACATTATATGTTTATCTTTGAAACCAATTATTGGTTTTAATGATGACATATAACCACACCGTATCAGACCCGAGTTGAACAATGGAACACACGAGAGGAAACAAATGTAACTTCAGTTACGTCATTGTTCAAACATGTTGTTGCCTAACTGTACATTCGTGACAACCTATTTAACAGAAGACAATCTTGCTACATTGCAATCACTTCATAGTCTACCATACGATCACATTAGGGTTAAGACCATTACTTCTATGAACAACCCCACAATTTTTTAATTAATAGAGTAAAATATTTCATGAGACCTTATGATTAGTGAAACCTCTATGAACGACCACCTTTGTAAAATCAAAATTGTCTTGAATTATAATCCCCAAACTTCTCATATAAAAGGGCCCCCTCCAGAAGAGACCAATATGATTGATATTTTTAAACGGTTACTCATGAGAGGTTTCATATATTGTATAAAAAACTTTCATATATCCACGTGCGAGCAATTAAAGAAACGACACCTAAAACCCAAGGCAAACACCACCAAAAGTATATAATTTAATATTTTTCAATAATTCATTCCAATATGATGATAATCTCAGTAAAGCTCAGTGCTATAACCTATTTCAGCACTTCTGTTTCTGGAGCCGCGGCTCCAAATATCTTCATTGTTGTTATTGTCATGTCCAATGAAGAGCCTCAGATGTCTCAGAGATGCATATCTCTATCACAGCAGGAGCAATGTCCACTATCTTGGTTGTGTAAAGCTGAAATATCTTCATTCAAACCCGTATATAGCGCAGTATTACCTCAGAATAACGATATATCGAGGTTCTACTGTCACAATTGAAACTCTCATGATCAACCCATCTAATGAATAACTGCCTCCCTTATCAACCATTTTTATGAAATCCATGATAACTTGTCTTAAACAATCTTTAAATAGCGCGCCAGCTATGTATGTGAAATGGAAGTGTATTTAGCGCATTTTTTTCTGATTAAAACAATTTTCTAATGTCTTCATTGCAATGGAAAAATATTGAGAAGGCCTTGATCATTGGTAGTGATTTCTTCCTGTAGTGTGTTTCGCCAGTTTAATCTGCATAACAGCACTAATATTGTATAGGGCTGTCTATCTGTCACTTTTGAAGAATTCTTGGTATATTTACACAAGGAAACGATGGAAATAAATTCGGAGAACAGTCTAAATACATGCATTTATAGGCATCAAGCAATTTACATCCGAACCACAATTTCTAAAGTAGCCGCTTAGTCGTCAGTTAAATATAAGGAAAAAGCGCGCCATCATTCCATAAATAGTGCGGCCTGTACATTTCTGCATGCATTGATGGCAATTAAATGATGTTATTTGTCAAAATTTGACTATATACGATATTCAGAACTATTCGGCACAAATTTTTATTTTTACAATTAAAATATATTTCCGATGGGAGGCTTTAACGCTGATTATCCAGGCCCTCCAAAGAAAGTTGTTTTATTTGTAAAAAAAAAAAAAGAGAAAAACTCTCGATAACTAGTTCCCATTCTAACACGCCCAATGAACGGCCACCCCCCGGAGAAACCAGAAGTATCGGTGCTTTTGAGTAGTGTCTTATAGGAGGCTTTACTGTATGCAAACCTCATAGAACATGAGAGAACTCTATGGTTACCTTCCTAGTCTCTTAAGGAGGTAGTCTTTCAAGAAGTTCTAACTGTATTACGAACAATCACAGAACAAAGATGGAACTTCCCCTCAGGTCAAAGATCATGATCCCCAGAGAAAGTAAGGAAGAGTGGCCGAGACCTCCCAGGAAGGACAATAATAATGGCACTATGACACAAAGCCCTATAAATCTGATTGTCCGGGATGCGATAAGGCCTTCTTCGCCAATTAGCTCCTAGCGGGACCCTGAAGTTTCAATTACCTGACGCGGGCGATAAAGTCCGGGCGATAAGCTTTAATTGGCGCCGTCTACAGTCCTAGAGCCGGGATTTTCCAGCCAGGCTGCGGTAATTTCTGATTTGAATAGAACCCTACATATTTACTGATACATTCCCGCAGTCACAACT
This sequence comes from Cordylochernes scorpioides, assembly GCA_030710605.1. NCBI lineage: Eukaryota > Metazoa > Arthropoda > Arachnida > Pseudoscorpiones > Chernetidae > Cordylochernes > Cordylochernes scorpioides. The sequence goes on along the minus strand of CP092863.1, from coordinate 49,055,856 downwards.
CTATATCGTATGGCATAACACCATCTTGTCCAGCTGAATGATAACGCCGGATTTTTGGAACCGTTTATGAAGGGCCATTTCCGTAGACATTTTAATTGAGTTTTAGATGTGCGATTCTCGAACTATAGAAAGGCAACTCTTATTCAAATGAATATTTTTTTTAGCATATCTAAATTAATTCTAGATATTTTGAATAGGTAGTAATAATAAAATGGGTATATAAAATAATTCCTCAGAAATTTCTAAAAGTTGATCTCCTTCAAGTTGAAAAATTATTATAGAAAATGTATAAGTATGTTTAAAATCTTTTCTATTTTGAAAATGAAATCTGAATGTTAAGGAGGGAAATCTGTATAACCAGCGTATTCTAGAGTTCATTAACAATTTCCAACTAGGTCAGCTGGTGCAACATCTTCGTCCCTCAACTGGGACCTTTGAAATGGACGATAAGCTGGTTGGTCTCACTGGCCTTGTAACTGGAGGTTGCCAAACATCTTGCTAGGGTCGACACTGTCTAGTGCCACGTTGTACTGGACAGTCTGACAGAATAATTCTGGACACTGAGCACGGTATCTGGTTTTTACCTTGCTTTGTACTGGGTAGTTTAGTCTGGTTTTGAATCGAGTGTAGATTCCGGAAGCAATTTTGTCATAGATACTGCCTTGTTTTATACTCTGCTTATTTTTGGACAGTATAGTTCTAGGCATTGTATAGTTTTGTACCATGCTTAGTTTACAGGGCAGATTTGGTTTGTTACTGTCTAGATCTTGATATCGAGTCTATAGAATTTCTCTGAAGCAGCTTTGTCCTAGATTCCAAGATCATTTAATTGAAAGCAATACTTTTTTGATATTCGTTGTCATTTTATGTTTCTACTTTTATTTTTTTTCTGTTTGCCATAAAATTTGATATTTACCTATATATAAAATAATTCAACCCTTCAGTTTTAATTTAGCTACATTAGTTGTTCACCAAATGGCGTCACCTAAACAAATAATATTTGTCGCAATATTTATACAAGCTGAGAAAGTTGATCATCCTCAAATAAACAGTAGAGTGAAGCAGGCTATTTGATATAAATGTTTATTCAGATATCATTTTTCTATGAATGGGTTCCAAAGTGCGGAAACGAAATCTTGCGAAATGTGATTCTTCCAGCACCGGTTAGGCGCAGCTAAACAGGGATTGGATTTCGCCCTACCAAACTGCTTCCGCCTCGCTCCTCTGTCGTTTGTCAAATCGTCAATCTACAGGAGGGCGGGAGAGAGAAGTGTTTGGAAAACCAGATTCCTTTCACTAGCCCCCTTAATCCACAATCACTTCGGACTTACCCCAATGAGTCTATTTGGAAAAGGTATGCGTACATCATCCATAGAGAGGACACCATGTTAGCCTGCTATATGGACTCATATGAACGGACAGATACGCCAAAAGGATGGGTCTCATTGAGGAATACTCCTGTCCTCTCTGCGACGCCGACATAGCGAAACTGACTCATATCATTTTAGAGCGCATCAACCTTGATGCCCTTAGAACTCATCTTCTCACCATTTGTACAGTAGAATTGGGTTACACATACCGAGAATATCACGTTAGGCGCATCGAGAGATTACGCCTGACAGCTGTTCAGGAAATGATTGAAGAACATAGAAGTATCAATATTATCAAGATAAATGTCTATTAGTGTGCCTAGAAGATAGTTCGTAAGGCGCGAGGGTCAATAGAATTTACTCACAAGTGTGATTGAACCTGGGGTTATAATTTTAATCTGAAAAGAAACAGTCATCGAGGAATGGAGTAATTCTATTGAAATTTATTCTGAACGAGGGCCACAATAAATCCAGAGCTACATTCTTGTTTATTGAAAAATGATTTGATGCCGATAATAAGGTCTAAAAGAAAAGCATTTTTGTTCGATGAGTACACTCGCCTTTATGTGGATCAAAAAACGGCCAAAACTTCAAAATAAATTCTATTAGAGACCTAACATTGCACAAGTTATCATTATTTGCTTGGATTTCCTCAAATATTTTTGAACGGTCTGAATGGCAAGATGAGGGAAGGCCTTTGCACGATTATTTAAAGGGACTCTGACAAATATCTTTCTGTAGTGGAATACATGCACGTTATGAAACATTTTTTTTTTGAAAATGTGCATAAATAAATTGAAAGACTACTTTAGGAAAATTAAGAATGTTATTTGGTTTATGAAATTTGTTCTAAAATAAATGGGAAACTCACGAATGTATTGTTTCAATGATAATATATATGACCCTGGTTCTACCTTAATTCTAGAGAATCTAGTTTCTGGTATTCTGGTTCGAGCTTAGATAGTTTAAACAACCTTGTTATGGTTATACTACCTAGTTTTACCCCACTTATAATTCTAGAGTCTAACTTATAACAGTCTAGTTTTTCGAATTAAGTATAGAAATTATGAAGTAAACATGTTCTATATTCTAACTTGTTTTGTAAACGGCTTTTGTAAAACCTCTTATTATGACAGCTATTTTGACTAGTATTATGGCTACTTTCCGACAGCTCCTGTGACAAGTCTAGATTTACTGAAACAAGCATGTTCTAAGTGATAAGTATGTACTCTGCCTGGTTCTGGACTACCTAGTATCTGACAGTTTAGTCATAAGACGAGTAGATTTCCTGAAAAAAAACAGGTTCTAGAATCTAACAAGCTTTTGTATGATACTTAGTTACCACATGTACGGCCCAAATCCTGACGCTTAAATTCATGTATGCAGTTTCTGAAAGAAACTTTGCACTGAAACCTTCTATATGTTGAATAATTCTGACTGCGTTATTCTAGATTAGGATTTCTAAAGCACAAACTTGAGAGCGAAGTCGGCTGAAGGAGTGTTCCCATGTGGTTGTCAAATATCCTTGTACACTCAACGCGCATAAATTAATAGAATATGTTCATCTTTATATAATTGAGAACATTTGAGATTTGCCGTGGATTCTATCTAGTGTGTGAACATAGTTTAGTTTTAAACAGAGCACGCTAAATGGAACTCTAGCTTCTACATAAATCCTAGCTTCTGAATATAGCCTAGTTTCTGGACACCACAACGTTCTGGAGCATCCTGGAGAAATTCTCTAATTTATGTACTCAGCCTAATTATGGATATGATATTTTTGCGGATGTGCAGCCTAGTTTAATACATAGTATGGTTAAGAAAGTGCTTAGCTAATGATTAATTTTCCCAATTCTGGTGTTAAGAAAAATTCATTGATCTATATCTTTTAGGTTTTTCGAAGTAAAGATCACTAAAAAATACATCCATTGATGTATTTTGAAACACGAGAGGTTACACTTTCGCAAATAAAAAATATTATAAAAATAATATTTAAAAACTAATTTCCATACTGCTTCATATTAAAATACTAATTTTTAAAAATATTTTCTCAAGAAGGTATTTATAGTGGAATTAAGAACTATTATAGATTTTGATATCACTATAGCTTATCGCTATACCTATTGTAAAGTTTCAATAAAGAGTAAGTTGGGGAGATGTCTATGTTAATTCTGGGTTTAATGGACTTACCTTGTCTTCATATAGCTAGACTGCTGGTCTCCTGGAAAACATACAAATACACTTGTAGAAATCAGAAGAATGACAACCATTCATATTTAAGACTTGGTAAAATGTGTACCAAGATTTTATCAATCTCAATTCCAAATAAAATTCTAGTATTAAATGTAATCCGTAAAAAGAAACAATAAATAAACGTATATTGCCAAATTATAAAAAAGGCATCTCCTTATCGTGCAACTGAAAGTTGCTGATGGCTTGCGCCATCTATCGGAATAAATATCAACTATTCTCGTTCTCGTAATAGTTCTCGATAAGGAGATGCCTTTTTTTTAATAATTTATGCACCTTATCCCAGTACAATATATTATTTGTACTATTTTTTCATAGTATATCACCAAAGTTGATTTAAAATCAATTATAATTTTTGAATTGATCATATTAATGTCGGAAATGCTTGCCTTCAATTTGCATATCTATACATATTTGTATATAAGTATTTATTGTTATTTATAATACAATATAATGCGGCTTATGATTGTAGAACGACATTTGAAATTTATCCCGCATGTGTTTCTTTTGAACGAAAAATCGAAATTTATTTTAAGGAGAAATAGCGATTATTTCTTCTTAAAATAAATTTCGTTTTTCGTTCAAAAGAAACACATGCGGGATAAATTTCAAATGTCGTTCTACATTTATTGTTATTTTAGTAATTTAACATCAGATATAAGGGTAAATAGCATACCGCCTCAATTACTGAAAGGATAAAATTGGCAGCGACGGATGACTGACTCTCAAATAGATAATATTGCGTGATAGAAAAAACTAATGATATATTTGGAATCAGCGCAAAGAGCTACATTTAGATAAGATGCTGTTTCTTTTGGGACAAAGAAAAATATTTTTTGATAAACCAGTGTAATGTAATAAGGTTTATGCAAAAATGCTTACGTAACATTGCATTTATTGCTGTATTTATCCCCCTAAATAAATAAATAAAATAAATAAATTTATCCCAATAGAGAGTAAAAAAAAAAGGCTGTCACGCAAAAAACATTGGTGATGGAAAACTTATGATTAGAATTTTGAGTTCGGCATGAAAAGTTACACTAGAAACACCATAAGGTTCTCTTGGACAAAAATGTTGTTAAACAGTGTAATGGTTCCGGATTATGAGGATTAAGTAACGGATTGACACCAAATCGGATTAAAGACAGAAAATTTCATATCCCGAGGCTGGGTCCTAAATCAAGATTCGACTGTATATCAGACTTTGACGAACGTGTGACGTTACAAATAAATTTGAAAAAGCATTATAAATTTACATTAAAAAATAAATCTTTTTCAGTTGTATTTATTGTAATATATAATTCAAACTACACATCTCTGAACACGTAGAAAATGGCACTCTCTATTCTGAGAATCTCGGCTTTTAATTAATAGTTATCTATAATTATTTTGTTTATCTTTTAGAATGCATAAGGCCTAGAGGAATTCTCGATTCCATATATATACCACATGTGACATAAATATTCTTTCCCTCTTTTCTTTTTCTATTTAAAATATCCTTAAACCTTTTTTCTTTTCTGAGCGAGGATTCAATTTCTTCCCCTGCTTCTCATTTCTTTTTAGATTCATTTCTAACAGGAGAATCGTCTGTATAAGACGGAATGTCTTGCTTAAGGAATGATACTTTTTTAATTAATTGAGCCTTCTAAATATTTATACTATTGGTAGCACATATCCTTCTCTATGCATATTCAAAGAAGTCTCCTCTTTAGGTTATTTGAATACGAATTGATTCAGGAGCGCTGAATAAATCTCAATAACATTTACAGCTGGGTTTTAATATTAAAAATTCATATTTTACTCTCCAAAGTTTCAATACGATATCAAACATAGGACAGTATATATATATTTGACTTTCAAAGCCTCAAATTCATTTTTTTTTAGAAAAAGGTTTGCCAGACCAACATGTATCAAAGTTACAACATATTTATTAAATAAAGAAGATAGACACACTACCCGTTATTGACGTATTTATTACCTATACTTTAATTTTTTTTTAATATCCAAGTTCTAATTTGGCGGACAAAATTTTTAATTTTATTACCAGTCTTATTTTCACTACGATATATTATCCAAAACTATATCCCTATATATGTAAATCTAGACATTTTGATTTTTAAAAAGGTGTTAAATACATATTATCTATTTATTTTCAATATATTATTATAAATTTGCTTTAAATATACAAAAGTTTGACGAGTTGTGTGCATGTAGTTTTAATAATAGTGTAAATATAATTATAAACTTGCTCCCCTGAGAACAGCGAGTCACTGAAACATAGAGAAATAAGTAACTCCAGAAAAATTTTGGTATATATGTATTGTTTCAAACTCCAAACCAGCAAATGATTTTATAAACGATATTTATAGTCAAAATTCGAAACTATTATAGACGCGTATGATTCTTTTTAAAAATAAATAATAAAGTTTCGAATTTTGATAACAGATTGAGCGCTCTAATGCATCATAATATTTATAGTGTATATTTTATAGTATTGCACAATTAAAAAAGTTCCTAATACGTTTTCTTCAAGGTACGTTCAAAATTTAGAATTTGTCATTAAAATGTCGAATCATTTTCAAATGGTACACGATTAGAAAAATTCTCTATATACAACGTATGATATAGTTACTTGATATGAGTCCAGATCACGTAATATATTCACAAATATGAAATATAGGACTTTCTAGATAAAACAATATATCTTTAAATAAAAAAGCATATATTGGATCAAAATATTTTGATCAAGATATTTTGATCCAATATATGCCTTTTTATTTAAAGATTTATTTATGGATTGCTCTATTTTCAAAAACAATATATATATATATATATATAATTAATCGCACGCCTTTAAGATTTTTTTTTTCTATTTTCTAAAGTTGCGTTTATTAGAGCAATTATTAACTCCAGTTTGGACCGTATTGAAAACCAGCTAATCTGAATAGAAGTTTGAATTAAGTTAGAGGAAACAGCTTCCAAATCATTTCAAATGTTGAAGCAGGCTTTTAAACAAAATGTGTGTGTTGTTGTCCTATCACAAACTTTCACCAATAAGAAACCCCGAAAATGCACTTAAAACAAGTCAACGATCAAATAAAACTTACAAATAGGAATCAGAGAAATAGGAAACCATGGAATTTATTTTGAAACATATAAAAAATTAAGATACCTATGCAACTTGAATGATCCTTGGACCAAATTGGTCGCACAACTCTTAACAAATGAACAGAAAGGGCAGTGCACACAAGGAAACGTGTAAAAGCATTGTCGAAATGTTCAATTCTGATTTTTGTTGGCTAGAAGCTGTTAATATAAGAGGTGAAACATGGGCATACCGATTTAACCCCTAAACTAAGAGGCAATCAAGTCAATGGCTAGAGCCTGGGTAACCGAGATTCAAGAAAATAGGGATGATTAATTCGAAGCTATCTCTTTAGGGCCATTAATCGACATTACTACTTTGATTTATTGCAAAGTTTAAGGAAGGCTGTGGATCAGAAACAATCCGAAAATGGCATCAGAAAAATTGACTCTTGGATCATGACATCCTAACATGGCCTTCACTGTACACTCTATTTGGCCAAACATGGAATACAAAATTACGATTTCTTATATCATCTCTTTTGGAAATTAAAAAAAGGGTTGATTATATTCCATAAAAAGGTATTTTACAAACACTTTTTATACATGTAACTCATCCCAGAATATTTTTTACAAAGATAAACACGGAATCATTTCACTATCCCAGCCATATTATTCCCCTGACCTTGCTCTAACGAATTTTCCCTTTATTCTTAAATAAAAATAATTCTTAAAGGACATTTTATATAACAATAGTTGAAATAAAAGAGAATGCGAAGAATATTTTGAGAAGCCGAAAAAGAGGATTTTCACAGATCTCTTGACATCACGGAAAAATTTGAAACAAGATTATTTAGATCATAAAGACTTGATATTTAGAGAAAATTATAATATATAATTTATTAAGCTTTTGCGTTTATTTAAAAATTTAAAAGTCTGGAAATTGCCACCTTTCGCATATAAGATGAAACTTTTTCAATTTTGAAAGTTTCTCTTTTGATTCAATTAGAAAATATACAACAACAAAAAAGATTCGTTATAAAACGTGAGATGATAAAAATATCAAAGAAAAAATGTTAGAATCAATTTGTAGAAATATAAACCTTTCAAATTGCCAAACGACCCTTTTTTATATCAAATATCAAGTTAAAATTGTGGTGTGACAAAGAAAATTTCCTTGTTGCTTATTGTGTAAAAAAATCCACCAATTATTCTTATCAATATAAGTACACAATTAACTTGCAGTTACTAAAATAACTCAGCTCGCGTTGACCCTTTCGATCATCTCTATTTCAATCAATTGTTCCAGCTTCAATTCTAACGTTTTGCTGAACGCTTTGACATGCTCTTTATCTTGGCAAGGGAAGCACTCACACATATCACCTTAATTGCATTCAATAGTTGCACTGCGATCAATTAAATACCTGCAACTGCTGACTATATAGGTAGAATTTATTGACAAAAAACGCTATTCTAATATAAAGAGATTTCCTATAGCGGTATGATTCTGTATTTGAGAACAAACGGAAGAGGAACAATTGAGAGTAACCGCTCTCTTCGCCTCCATTCAAGTAAAGAAACAATAGCAGCTATTGAAACTTGGTGATCTTTTAAATATAATTAGAACATTCAAAGTCACAGCTTGGTACATAGAGACAATTAGCGAAGCCGCTGTTAAGGTTCACCACTGATAAACTGTTTTATTCCAAATAATTTCCACACTAGGTGATTGTAGAAATTTATTTTCTATAAAATATAGCGATCATTTTTATTCTAAACTTAAGTAGAATACATAGTTTCATAGAAGATTAAAATATCAATGTTAAACCATGGAGGTCTAGATATTCATTATGGATCAGGTAAATCTTTCTTATATTTTCATTACTAGCTTATACGTATTATAGAAGAATAAACAAAAGTCGGGGGGAAGAACATCTTTTATAAGAGGACAATTATACCCGTAGAAGGACGTCTTGCCCGGAAGCTTATACGATCGTCCTTTTATAAGAGGACAATTATACCCGTAGAAGGATGTTCTTTCACGTATTCATATCAAGATAAATTGACATATATCAACGATATTAATAAATATATGTCATAATTTGCCTAATGCCCAATATGTATAAATTATTTTCGCCATAATTAATATGTTAAAATGTAAATACAAATTCATCCATCTATAAATCTGTACAAAATAAACGTGGGAGCCAGCGCGCGCGGGCGAAGGCTACGCCATGAGTGTGGAACAAGTTCTTTTCGAAGCATACATGCACAACGGTCGCGCCCTTCCATTCGACCACGACAGATCCGACATATATATATATATCTGAAAAAGAGAAAGTAAGCCAGCTATATAAGTGTCCCCAATAACTCACGTCACAGCGAGTGTGGGAGGAAATCTCAGCCAGCCGATATAAACTCCCCCCTCTAAATGTCTCCTCCAGATGACGTCAGAGTCGTTACTCCACGATGACGTCATCCACCCCGGAGTGAATCAGTTCGAGGCCAGGGTGGTGGAATGTTGGACTCACCCAAACACTTTGATTTAACTTTCTGAGATGTTTCCTCTTTTATATTTAACCCTGGTAGATACAGTAAAACCTCACATAAGTGACTCGTTTAATGATGACCTACCTCCTCCTTGACCGTCAACTTAAAAAAAAACCGACCTTTTCTGATCTAATACGACCTCATGTGAACGACTATCTTGAGGAGAAACTAGGATTACCTCTTTTTTATTAGTGGTCTATTACACTCCCCCATTACCTACTTAATTGTACAGCCCTTGATGCAGAGAGGAAGGCCCTATATCAACAAATTAAATGTACCAAAATTTCACCCTACGTATTGCTTTCAAAAATATCAGCAAACAAATCTAAGGCAATAGCTTACTATAATTTTTTTAGATCATAATTATGTAAGGACCAGTCAACAAGTGAATGACTTTGAGACGAAGAGTAAAGCCAGTTTAATTTCTATGTAAATAACACAATATGATTATTACCTTACCCAATTGGGAGAATCTGTATGGGGCAAGTCCCTAATAAAGGCTTTTGTGTGTGTAGTGGTCTATTACAGAGGTTCTACTGCAACTCATATTATAATTCCTATGCCATTTTTGATTTGCACTATTTTTCTACGAAGACTAATTCAGTATGAAAGTTTATCGCATTACTGTATGCATGTTGATCTGTAAAACTCTATTTTATCCTCAACAATAAATTTTCAACGGTACATAGCCCTTCATTGTACGAAGAGGTAGAAATTTGAAGTATTCTAGTGTCATTTTTATAGAAGTTGACGATTTGTTTTAATGTGAATTTTTTTTTAATCCTTATCGTCGGTTCTTTATTCGTCTTAATATTTCAATACGTTGTGTTCAAACAACTCTAACTAAACCACGGATATGTATATAGATAAATAATTTTATTCACGATTGAACGTTAGGTCCACTGTACATATTACATCCCAAACACGATGCGACGCCAGCCATCTCTGTCTTGAGCGCTATGTACTATCTCGGCGACCGTTAAGGCAGTGAGTTCCTTTAATTGTTCCACAAAGTGTGTCGGCGGGCGTCCAGGTATGTGTCGCCCAGACGTCTTTCCGGTCAGTATGGTGTACTCCATTCCCAATGGATATGTAGAACTATGATTTAAACTGAAAGAATCTGGAGTTATGATTCATTTTTGAATGTATTGCTGGGGTTATTATAGATGTCCATGGAGTTCTACGTTACAGATCCTATTCATCAAATGACCTGCGAATATTTTCCAAACAACCACTCATGGAAAATGGTGAAAAGATTAGGTTCAATTGTTGAACAAAAGACACCAATACACCAGTTGATTTAGTTTAAAATTCCATCGATGCCTTGATAAAAACCATTTTTTCACATCATGATAAAAATAATATTTTAAAAAATTAGGTATAAGTTATTATAAATATTAAATATGATTTCTTACTTACATGTATCTTGAAAATAAAATCTATATATTCGATATAAATTAATATAAAGAGGAGAGAGATAGATAAATACAACTCTAGGGAATTATATATATGATTAAATAAATACTCTACAACCTTTTAAATCATTTATTCCTTTGTTTTACTGACGTGCTGTGTTTTTCAAGGAAACCTAACCTTGACGCGTGTCACTTAAACGTAGAAACGAATAATTAAAAAGTTTGTTGTATTTATTTTATCGTAATACAATTCCAATTTTCAAACAAAATGTTTTTTTATATATTTAGGAAATTAGGCACGTAGTATAAATTCATTGTAAAATATAAAATTAATATTTAATAAGCTTGATGTTCGCTATGCATACGTAGAATATTTGAGAGAATAGCAGTAAATGTATCAGGGTAGTTTGAAATTCAAAATGGACTAATGTTTTTATTTTATTTTATTTCAACACACAAAACGCGATATCCCGGCTAGGGATAATTGCGTCGATTTACATTTTTTTTAAAAACAGAAACAGTTATAAACATATATTATACAAGAAAAGGAATTAAAAATAAAAAGAGAAAAAAATAATAATAATGTTAACTTATGATTCTTTTCAAAATAAAACAATTTTCTACTGCACTGGTGTACAGACTTCGGTCAAGGTAGCCCACTATCCAATAGTGCCCTTACTGCACTGGTGTACAGACTTCGGTCAAGGTAGCCCACTATCCAATAGTGCCCTTACTGCACTGGTGTACAGACTTCGGTCAAGGTAGCCCACTATCCAATAGTGCCCTTACTGCACTGGTGTACAGACTTCGGTCAAGGTAGCCCACTATCCAATACTGCCCTTACTGCACTGGTGTACAGACTTCGGTCAAGGTAGCCCACTATCCAATAGTGCCCTTACTGCACTGGTGTACAGACTTCGGTCAAGGTAGCCCACTATCCAATACTGCCCTTACTGCACTGGTGTACAGACTTCGGTCTAGGTAGCCCACTATCCAATACTGCCCTTACTGCACTGGTGTACAGACTTCGGTCAAGGTAGCCCACTATCCAATAGTGCCCTTACTGCACTGGTGTACAGACTTCGGTCAAGGTAGCCCACTATCCAATACTGCCCTTACTGCACTGGTGTACAGACTTCGGTCTAGGTAGCCCACTATCCAATACTGCCCTTACTGCACTGGTGTACAGACTTCGGTCAAGGTAGCCCACTATCCAATACTGCCCTTACTGCACTGGTGTACAGACTTCGGTCTAGGTAGCCCACTATTCACATTGGCGTCCTTACTGCAATGAAAAATTAATAGAAGGGCCTGATTCATTGCAGTAAGGGCAGTATAAATTATTTTTTAAAAGAATTATTAGCGTCAATTGATATAAATCTTTTGGACATTGATTAAACAATTAAAAAGGTTTCCGCAGATGAGTTTATTTTTATTTAAAAAACCGTCTCAAACTTTCTCAATCTCATAGTTTGGCATCAGACAGCGTTTTATTCATTATATATGTTCTCCTGCAGAAGAGAAGAGATACCCGAAAGCTTGAGACGGTTTAATTAAAAAGAAACTCATTGTTGAAAAAATTTATGGAGTCGTAGAGTGAGAGAAACATCCTTTATTACCTAAAGGTATAAAACTATAAAAGTAGGACAAAAGAACAAACAATATGTTCATCAGCAGCTCACGCCGGCCTGCCTTATTCACTTAACTGCTAGCCAACTAACAATCCAACAAAGCTGCGCTATATAGACAGATGTCAATTAGCATAGACAATTCTAAAGTTTTATGTAAATCACAAGAGTATTATATCGTAGAAATATTCCGAAATTGTAACTTTCAACACTTATATCTCCGGAAACCTTTTTAATTTAATAATTAAAGAATCATGTGCGTCAAACAAATTAAGTTTATCATAGCAGATGACGCGCTACTGTATCATGTTATAATGTTGACTTATTGATAGAATGCTTTCAATTGAATTTATTGGATCCACGTTGCCGTGGGTAGAATTCGGATTGATCAGTTTGCCCTCCATAACTTGATTGTCTTAAGTATTGGAGATGGCCAAACAGAGTCAAACTCTCTCAAGTATCATTTACAGTTCCTCACAAAATCTTTTGATATAAATTATCTTAAAGGGGTTCAATTGTCCCCCCCTCCCCCCCTTAGACAAGATGTTAGCCGAAGCAAAAAAAAATCCTTTCACAGATTTTTTTAATGGAATAACAGGTCAATTATCCTAGTAAACACAATTTTTATTTTCTTTCCATAGCGACTATGACGATGTAATATTGTATATGTAATATGTACTATGTACTATGTGATATCATAGCAAAGTATTTTTTATTTTATTAACAGAGTATCATTTTTTATGTTTTGTTACCCTGTAAACTTCCCTCATTGCTTATCCTTTGTTTATCATTCTTTGTTTGTTCTTGCCTCAAATAAATTGCAGTGTCATCGTGAAGTTTTTCTTCCCTAATTTTCCACGTGGCAATATGATCCAAACGACATATTATATTTAAATTGATTTAAATAAATACCAAATAAAATCTAATAATGTTTCTTAATGAGAAATAAAATATAGAATTTCTGATAACAAATATGTAGGGTTATTCTATTGGGGTGAAACTAGTTCATCTTCTATTTCTTTGTATATCTCTTTTGATGATCATTCACATTGAAAATAGAATACCTATTAGATATATTATACAAATCTTTTTATTATTTTATCTTCTATTTATATTGTTTTCATTAATGTAATTCTATTTTTATAAGAGATAATGGATATAAAGATGATGGAAATAAAAAAAGACGTTTCGTGACTAACATTTCTTTCAATATAATAAACTCTTTTAACATTATATAAATATTACGTAACATTTTAATCGAATATTTCAAAAAAAAATTATTAATGCATTATCTATATTCATATGAAATATATTAAATTTTGTCAAAAATATCAAAATTTATTTCAAATTATATTAAATATTTAAAAAAATCAATGAAATAGAAATTTATTTAAAAAAATTGATATGAATGTATTATAAATCTTAATAATTATTTTTTTATTGGTTAATTATAAATATATGCAAGAATAAATGTTAATATAGTTTAAATAAAATGTTTAAATGTATATTTTTTTAACCTATAAAACTGTTCAATGTTTTAATGACTATGAAACTTTGTTTAGTTCTAAAAGACGAATGTAGATGGCGCCATGTGATCTAGAGCGGAAGACGCCTCTCTGTTTACAGACGACTGGTAAGTCATTCGACTTTTAAAAATAAAGTTTAAAAATTAATTTATCCTGTGTCTATTATATTTTCAATTTATGTGATATTATTTATAGTAAAGTATAATAGATTATTTTAAATAGTAATTTATTATTCTTAATAATTATGTATCGAGTTGGTTAGCTATAATACACCTTTATTGTGTTCAAAATATGTATTTATTAACAAATTACAAATACATAATAATATGATCATGAAATATATAATATCAAATTGGTTGTTAAATTGTAATAAAGACGTCGATAAAGAACAAAGACATAGCAACGTCCATAAAATGTTCCTAATTTATGCATAATTTTTCAAATGTTAAATACTTCATATTCATTTCTACTGTTTATGTATTATTCAAAATTTTGATTTTTGAATGAATATATTAATTAAAATATGGTATTTTAAGTCATATTTATATACATAAAGGTTATCATATTCAAATTTGTTTATGTGTGTGTTGTTATGTTATAAAATTATTGTATTATTCAAATATGAAACCTTAAAACAACCCAAAATTTTTTTAAGAGTAGTTGATAGCATTCCTAAATGTTATATTTGAATCACCTTTTTTATGTATAAATTTGATATATAAATACCATATGTGTATTAATACACAATATCAACCTATCCAAAAAGGATTTATAAGGATAAATGTTATGTATATATAATTATAAATGTTGAAATATTTACACTAATTACATATAAAATCGGATACCTATGTTTTAACAGATAACCTAAGGGGCTTTTGTTTGAAGTTTATAATATAATTAAGTAATTTTATTACCAATATGGTCAAATATTATGGTCAATTTGAAAAAAATCATCAAAATAAAATGATATGCATACATTATTATGAGTTAGCATAGAGTTTTTTTTCCCAATATTTAGTATGTGACCTTGTAGTTTTCATCAATATTACATATAATACCATGAAACATTTTAAATGAAACAATGTTCAAAATTCTGAATTAATTGTTGCAAATAATCTTATTGAGGATCTGTAATTATACACGGGTTGTGAAGATATATTGTTAAACAATAGTCTTTTCTCTTTCAATGAATGCCTAGAGACCATTGTGGATACTCTTCAAATGTTGTTTTTACACAAAGGAGAATCATGGCAAGTTTTTATTGCTAAAATCAGAGCTATACTTTATAGTGATGAATTTCAAGTAAAATTTAAATATCTTGATTTATATCTGTGGGAAATAAAAGGAAGATTTAATAGAAAAAAATAGAAGAAGAAGGTAATTTAGTGAAATAAGAAGACATAGCCTCATGCTGAAGAGGGCCAACATTCCAAAACGCGTTATGTAATTGGCTTTTCTGAATTTATCGAGAAAATGGATTGACCAATATTAATAATTGAACCTATATCAATGTTTAATTTATATTTATCCTTCTAGTTGGTGCTCTGCTGTCTAAAATTCCCATTTAAGTGGTGAGGATATGGCTGTATATTAATGTTACAATATCACTTTGCATTTGTCCTGTAATACTGCCCTAGATTTCAAAACAATGGCGTGTGTAATATCTTTGATTTGAAACTTTATAAAAATAAATGAAAGATCTATTTCTATGTTTTACAAAGTGCACTTCAGTTCCAATTAATACTACTGCTCTTGTGTATAGACTCAAGTAGTCAAATCTTCAATTGAGGCAGCAAATGATAAAATAATTATTCTTGATGACAAACATGCATTGCTGTTACAAACACATGTGAGATTTATAGATAATATAATATAGATATCATTACAGAATCTGTAAAGTTTTCTTTCAATATTTTATTTTGAAGCTGGATATCCAATTTGTATTTATTACCTTTGATTTTCCATATTCCACTTTGTTGTTTTCATAATCATAATTTCCCTAATATTCCACTATAAGACCAAAGACATTTTTCATTGACAACTCAGCGCTGTATTTTAGGCTAAAACTCTAACAAATGGTTTCTTTCTCATAGTATCTCAATTATCGCACATTAATGGTTATTTTACGCCAAATAATATACAAAAAAAAAATTTTTATTATACATTCATAAGCACGAGAACATTGGTCTGTTGAAATGTAACAAGGAAATTGGAAGCTATATCTGAACCATAATTGCTATTTTGGAAAATTGTTAGACCCTAACAATATAGCCTGCTCTGATTCTATGGAAAATTTTCCAAATTCGTATCTCGAAATCCAGAACGAATTTCTGAATTGTAAAAGCCTCTGGAACTTACACAGTCCCATCAATATACAACTTCTCGAAATCCATTAATAATTCTTAAATGAACTCTTTAGACAGGAAAGATCCCAATTCTATTTAATATGTAAACATTTTAAAATATTTTAATACACTCGTGGACAAAAACTTATGAAAATTGTACCTTTTAGCATGCATATCGGGATTCAGACAATAACTCTGAAAAATATTTGATACACAGCCACCCTCATTGAAGACAAACAAGATAACCAAGTGTAAATAAAATTGCCTCAGTCTCCTTAAAAAAAAAACAGTAAACTGGTGACATAAAGACTTTCCACTTCTTTAAGTTTTGTCCATGAATGCAATTTTAACTATCAAATATTTGTTGTATCTTCTACTTTGAATTATACGGAATTCCAATTTCAAATCATCCATTACACAGATAAAATGTTAAAATTGTCATGTTACCACCAGGTCATCCCTATATTGTAAGCCGAATTCTAACTTATTCAATTTGAGTGTTATATAATTTCTTCAACATAGCTCTCTCAAATCTTATAAAGAAGCAAGACGTCTATTCTTAGAATTAAATACATTCTATCCAATATATTGTCTGTATAACCTTCCATAATAGATATATTTAAATGCATATATAGTATAGAAACAATATTTGATCCAATGAGTTTATACATATATATCATTCTCTTTAAAGATTCTAAGGATTTAACGTCCAACTGTAATTTAATGCATCCCCATATATACTTTGTTCAACCTCTCTAATTGAAGTTTTTTAAAACATCTTTAGAATATCATATAGCATGAATCTTATGGGCATCTAAATTTTGTAAGATATGCCTATTGGTTGATAACTAAATTATTATAAATGGTGTCAAAACTAGGTCTCTATTGATAGAAATCTAAATATCTTGCAATATTTGGGTTATTTAGTGGTTTGCAAGGAGAATTATTCAATTTTTCAATTTTTGAACAGGTTCTGGTTTTTACAATGGCGCCATGTTTTTAACCTAATTCTTTGATTCCCACTAGAGTTTATTCAAGGGCATAATTTATGTTGCTTTCCATGCTATAAAATATAAGAAAATTAAATCAAAATCCAAATTCATACGCAAAATATTTTTGAATTAACAATATTTCGACTAGCTTTTCGTAATGCATTTAAAAAAAAAATTGAAGAAATATGGAACTTTTATAGGTATTTGGTATTCACAAATCCATTAGTTATTAGCCAATCTGTATATAACTACATCTTTAATTATTAATTTCTGCTTTCTGCATACAAAATTAAGCTCTGTCTCCAAATTTATCGCATATTTTTATTATTCAAACAAATAAGAATATACTAAATTTATGTTATGATACACATATGCATACACTGAGAAATATTTTTCAAAGTAAATTTTTATTATGTCGTTATTTATCATATACGTATATTAATGCTTTTAAGTTTGGTCTTTAAGTTTAAGCATGTCAAATACTTGGTGAAAGTTCATAATGTTTTCTAACTATATTTATATGTTAAACAACGATTGCTTGACATTAGAATATTTAGCGACTTTATGAATCGAATTGATGATGGCTATTAGAAATAAATGACAAGAAGAACGTAACCATTTTTAGATGGATATAATATATTTTGAATCTAGAAATAATAGAATTTTATGCTATTTATTGAAATGAAATGAAATGAAAGAGAGAGAAAGCACTTGGTGATAGTAAATATTAAATCGGACCTATAAAAACAGAAAAATTAATAAAATTTCAATTAATAACTTTATATAGTGCTAAAAAGGAGCATACATATTTATAAGGTACTAGCGGATGTACCCGGCTTCGCCCGGGTTTTACCCGAGTAAAGGTTTGTCTAACGAACATTTGTTAAAACAATTCTCTATAAACTTATATAAAAAAAAAGATATATTTTGATAATTTGAAACTCGTAAATTTGAATCTCTCGATAAAGTGAACAATTTTTCCCGGTCCCTTGAAAAATACTCGATAAGTTGAATAAAATCAATATTAATTGGTTCCCTCGGTAATTGGAAGTTAAAGGAATAGTATCTTGCCTTGGAATTGTATCATTATTCTTGTCTCAAATAAATTGCCGTGTCATCCTGAATTTTGTCTTTCCTAATTTTCTACATTACAAAATCATCGTTTTATCTAGTGAACACTTTTTCCCGGTCCCTTGAAAAATACTCGATAACTAACTTTGACTTGTGCGCAATTAATAGGTAGAAAATCTTACTTTTGATAAATAATCTTTAAGATAATAAACTTAGTGATAATAAAACTTATAGATAAAAAAAACTTGTTATCATCGTCGCAATGGGGGCGCTGCTTTCGAGTTAAATCTACAAATCTGCAAATAACTCTAAGGATATTCAAGATATTCAAGAAATTATTTTTCAGAAACCTTCCTAGTACTATACTAAATAACTTCCCAAAGTTTCATGGCGTTCCAATGAGTGGTTTGGTCAGGCATAAAGGACAGACACACACACACACATACATTCATTTATGTATATATATATATAGATAGACTAGACAATGGATCATGTTCATCCAGGATTGGTCCGAGTGATTTTTAATCAACCTAGATTGTGTTTTACCAAAATATTATAATTTTTATTATGTTAACTGAAATACTTTACCCAATTACACTATTATCAGAATTATACATATATATTCATTAATTAAAAAGGTATAAATTGGATCAAAATATCATTTATTTTACCAATATTTCAGTTGACTGAACGCCAACCTATATATATATATATAACCTATAACATATATGTTGTCACACATTAATATGTCATAATACCTTGATAAAGGTTGGCGTTCAGCCAACTGAAATATTGCTAAAATAAATGATATTTTGATCCAATATATGCCTTTTTAATTGAGGATTTATTTATGGATTGCTCTATTTTAAAACAATATATATTCATGTTGTCCTTATATAATATTAGTTTAATATATATAATAAATTTTTCCTCTCAAATGTGTATTCCAAATATAGACAATAAATCTTGACAGTTCAAAATTGAAAGTAAAAAATACGACACTTAAATCTGAAAATTGTATTCGTGTGTAAATTTCACTTCCACACTGATTAAGACAAATTTCAGAGGAGTTATTAAGATAGATAAACTTTCAGCTCGATGGCATAAATAATGTAAAGATGGGATGAGAAGATATGGATGTTAAAACAACAACACAACTACATCAAATGCCAAATAATGATACCAATATGACTGATGCATACATATGACAGCTAGTCTACTATACCGCTTACAATACGCAGAGTTTATCTTTTCACATATGTATATAGGTACTGTTTCTTTACCAAATAATCTCAAGTTCTATACTTGGCTAGTTCTTTTATGGTAACATTCTTAAACTCTTTCGGGTAATTTCTCTTTTCAACAAACTAACGCAAAACAATTTTAGATGGATTAATAGAACTAAATTCATATGATGGTTATTTGCATAAATAGAGTGTTGTATATATATTTTAATTGACTAATTATACCCACAGAGTAGGTGTGTAATATCACCAGTTAATAGGCGCTAACCATAAAAAAGTTGCTTTGTTTAATATTAGTTTCCCTTTTATATTTTGTTCTCTCTCTCTTGTAAATCAATAGATATAATGTTTGATTATAATTCTTGAAATCAGTTTCATTAAAAATTCTAAGCAAAGTCAACATAGAGCTAAAACTATAAGTTGGAATAGTTCTATTAGTCCTTCTTTTAAATAGTTATATTTCGTGTTTTTTTTTCTTTTTGTGAAAAAAGAAAAAAATACCTTGATAGCTTGAAACTATTAAGATAAAAAGAAATTAGCGAAGAAAATAACTATGAATTACTTTTTATATACAATATTCTTGCGCTAAAAGGAATACTTACAATAAACTATGGTGAGAGTATGTAAATATCCACATATATAGGTTTACCGGCTATGCAAATTGATGGCGTCCTTATTTACACACACTGTGAAATCAATATATATATTGTGTTACTAGATTAGTAAAGAAAATAACTAGGAGTTGTTTTTATACAAGATTCATGCGCAAAAATGAATATTTACAATAAAATATGGTGAAAGTATGTAAATATCCACCTATATTGGTTCACCGGCTATGCAAAGTGATGGCGTCCTTATTTACACACTGTGAAATTATTGTATTACTAGACGTGTCTTTACATGTTTATAATTCAACCACACAAACTTACATGAATCTAGAATTTTCTACATCATTAGATTATCTCAGGTGGATAATACTTCAACATGCAGAATTGCGGAGGGAGACCTGTGTAGAGGAGCGACCAGCGCAATGATCCATGCATAATGAAACGCTATAAAATTCCAAGTTTTATGGGAGGGAGTGCTGAAGACTTGGCTCCTGTACCATTACGTCAACGTGGAACTTTGTCAGAGTGAATGAATCTACTTTCTCTACTCTAGATAGCTCAGTACAAAACGATTTGTTAACAGTTAGTAAAGTCAGAGCCTATAACAGGCCTCAATTCCTATGTCTCATCATGGATTCTTTTCCTGCACATGTTAGTCGTTGAAGGCGGAAGGGAATCCTTCCCTTGGTTTTCCATTCTTCTCTCTGTCCTCTACTCCATAACACCACTTTTTTTTCTTTTTAATATCTTATTTCATATTCCACACTGTGTGTTTCTTTTCACTCGGCATCTCTTCAATCTCCGATATTTTGCTCAAAGTATATATATTTTATTATATCCATATTCCCAGTAATATATTTTTGCTCATTCCTTGAATACGTAGTACAGGCCATGAAAATTATGGTGGGTAGAAGTAGGCGACTGCTTTTACTGTAAGTGTATCACATATTTACACATGTGAAAAGCAGTTAGACTTTGCACTTACAAATGTGCCAGAGCGCCGTTCAGTAACGTTTACCAATGGCAAATGGGGCTACACATCAGTAACCATTTGATCATCATTACATGAAATCAAATTTGAGATCGACTTACTATTATTAACAAATTTATAAATTCTTAAGATTATCTAAATATAAAAAAGGAAAATTCCATCAACAAACACAAATGAAACAGAAAAAAAAAAGAATTAATTAAGAGAGTCAGATTGTTTTATATAAAAAAAACTACATTTTCAAATCTTTACTATGTTTATAGAAGTGTACTTTTCAATTCAATGGTGGCGTATAAATATATTTAAACAAGGTGAATCTGTATAAGACCGGTGGTCTTAATAAAACTATGTATGTGTGTGTATTTAAACATGTGATAAATCAATACAGAACGTCACCCAAGTAATGTTTGTGCTGCGCAGTCTATTTGGTGTAGGAAACAGAGACAAATCTGGACGCTTGCCAATCGCCGTTATCACAACATTGGATCGAAATATGAGAGGGAGGAAAGTCTACTCTGCTATTGATCTAGGAGAATAATTGACGAGGTAGTGTAAACATGCTCAGTAGATCACATTATGGCAGTCACTATAAAAACACTCCTGGTCTCTCCTGGAAGTTGGTGCTTATTGGTGAAATCAAGACATTTGAGATTCTACAAAAGTGGTCGTTCAGGGAAGTGGTAGCTATCAGATAGGTCGTGTATGGAATATTTTAAAATGGTGGCGATACAGATCCCAAGTATGCCATGATTATCATGGGGAGTAGGATAGGGCTGACTTTATATTTCACTTCAGGTGTTGTATATCAGTTTTAAATATTTTTCTTATATGTTTCATCCACAATAAACTTAAAATTACTCTTTCTTGATCTTTTCATATAGCTAAATCTACCATATTATTGATGTTTTTATCACAATAGAGCCCCAAAAATGCTTTTTAAGTGATAAATTTCTTATATGAATATCTTGTTTTTATTTTTTTATTTATAGTTGATAATAAACCTATTTTGATATATAGTTATATTAACTATATATATCGGATATACAACAACAACAACAACAAAACAGCTTTATTAGGGCATCTTGCCCTGTACAGATTCGCCTTTGAATTACTGACAATATTCAACACAAGAGAAAAAGGAGAGATGGAGTATTTACAATTAAAGTATGGCAAATATTTTTATTGTGCCCCTGTTCTTCTCTCTTCCACGAGTGCAATTTTATTTACAACCGATTTTTGATAGTTGAACAGTTCTATTGCCCAACTTTTCTTATCTGAAACAGTTTTTATTGTCTTTAGTGAGTTCAAATGTGGTCTAGGAAGACTTTTCAGGATCTTTTTTCTCTCACCTTCCAGATCTCCGCACTCGGCAGTAAAATGGTATATCTCATCGGTTATCTGACCTCCGCATAACTTACAGTACAAATCTTCTTTCTTAATTACGTAGATATGATTTTCTTTGATCAATGTTGATATTATCCTGATCTGTGCAATAAAACTCACTAAAGCTGAGGACAGATTGCATGAAAAATAATGTTCTGGAATGAATGAATCATAAAGTAACCTATAGTTTGAGTATGTTTTCGTAAGAGATAATTTTGCCAGATCTTGCTGCAATAGCTGTTCAATTTTTATTTTTAGTATATTCGGTAGTTCTATCCGTATGTCATCATAATTTAACCCAAGGTTTAGCCGTGTGAGTCCACAATGATTGATGATATCCATGATATTTTTACAGAATCCTATAGGTTTTTTTGTCATTAAGGAAATTTCCTTCAATCTATTCCAGCATAGCTTAGGTAGTCTATTTTCTTCCATTTCCTGTAATCTAATGAAATATTTCATAATTAGTTTGATCGTTGTAAAAGTCAGAGATAATCTGCCTGTTTCCAACCTTACAATATACCCCGGTATATATCTTGGCAGATTCAGAAAGTTTTTGATAAACGTATTCTGTATTTGGTCTATAATATCGGTATTGTCCCAAGCCCACACAGGGGCCGCATAGAGTAGTATTGATTTAATAACTGAGTCAAATAAATTCAGTGCAACTTTTAATGAATTAATTTTTCCCTTTTTATCAGTCTAATAGTTGCATTTATTGCCGTATTTGCTTTGGCTTTATAAAAGAGGGCTACCTTTTTGCTATTATTAGTGGTAGTGAATGGAAATCCCAAATACATAATATTGGACGCAACAGTCAGTGGGATGTCCCCCCAGTACCAGTTTTCGTGTCTTGCCGGTCTTCCTCCATTTCTAAATACCATCACCTTGGACTTATTTTCATTTAAAACTAATTTGTTATTGTCCAGATAAGACTTTAGTAAATTGATTTTAGTTTGTAGGTTAATTTTAGATTCTCCAATTATGGCTATGTCATCCGCATACATAAGTAGGTGTAAAACGCCAAAATCAGGGAGATGAAATCCTTATATCGGATATATATATATAATCAAACCAATTTTAATCTGAAAATTTTGCAGCATTTTATTGTCTATTGTATTTTTTGGGGGGGGGGGGGGGGGGGGGGGGGTGTATTCAATTTTAATTTACCTTCGTTTACATATAAAAATTTCGCGCTTTCATTTTTTAATAAGGCTCACAAATATTTATCAACAATAACCTTTATTAAAATTCGAAACTATTATAGACGCGTATGATTCTTTCAAAAATTAAACAAGTTCTACTGCCCTTACTGCAATGGAAAAATTAATGGAAGGGCCTGGAATTTTTTCCATTACAGTAATGGCAGTAGAAATTGCTTAATTTTCAAAAGAATCATACGCGTCTATAATAGTTTCGAATTTTCATAACAGATGGCGCGCTAATGCATCATAATAACCTTTATTAATAATAGAGAAATGTTTTTGTGCGTTTTTTCGGCATATGATTCCACAATATACGACATTTTATACGGAGTACGAAATTTTGACACCATCTATATAGATAATACCGTAACAGAGTTTTCCATTGTAAAGTCCTGAGCTATCTCCTCCGAAGATTCTGAACTACACATAACAATCTATATACCAAAATTTTCGTTATTTTTTTCTTCGTATGATAGGCCTGTTTTTATTTTCCTAATGTTAACAGTTATTTTTATTTTTTAATTTAATCTATTTTACAATCGTAGATTTTTTGCATTTATCATCATCAATTCATTTGTTTTGAAATGCGTAAAAATGTGTTTTGAAATAATATATATTTCTGATTCATTTGATTATGTAAGTACTTTGTTATAGTTTTTCATTTAAATATATAAATTTTTCGAATTGTAGATTGAATTATTACTTTTATTCTATAATAATTATCTTTTATAAGTGTTTGTTATAGTTTTTCATTTGAATTTAGCACAATTTTTGTATCTGGTTATCTTTTTTGGCATCTTTTCATCTCTCTTTGGCATCTTTTTTTTTCTCATTAATAAGACCTAATCCAAATAATTTAATAGTGTGTGACGTTTCAGCAACAGCATCAGACAGAAGAATAAATGAACTAAAGAATAAAATCTCATTTTTTCTTTTGTCTGATGATGGTGGCATTTGGATTAGGTCTTATTTTTTTTTTATTAATTTGTTATAGTTTTTCATTTGAATTTAGCTCCATTTTTGTGTCTTATTTCTTCTTTATATTAAAACTTAGAATTAAGCTTTGCTTTTTTATATACATGTTTATTACACATTTAGCAATACTTTTTCTTTATATTTGCTCTTATTTACTCATTTTTTTACTCTTTCACAATCAGATTTTGAAAATGGCTAAATGGCTTCACTTCTCCCTATTTGCTTTTGTAGCTTTTCTTATAAAAAAAAATATTAGAACTTAGAATTAAGCTTTGCTTTTTTATATACATGTTTGTTACACATTTAGCAATATATATACCAAAATATTTTTTTGAATACTTACCTCTTTTAGTGAATTTTTGTCAGGGGGGCTGCAAAAGTGCCGTACTTATGCAGTATTTTGATGCTTTTCCTGTGAAAAGGATAATGAAATTTAAAATTAAGCTTTGCTTTTTTATATACATGTTATTTACACATTTAGCAATATATACACAGAAATATTTTTGGAATATTTAACTTTTTTGGTGAATTTTTGTCAGGGAAGCTATGGACTGCAGTAATCATGCATTATGTTGATGTTCTTCTCATAAAAAAAATATTTGGGTTTGGAATTGGGCTTTGCTTTTTGTATACATGTTTTTTACATATTTAGCAATTTACACACAGAAAAAGTTTGGAATATTTAACTTTCTTGGTGAATTTTTGTCAGGGAAGCTATGGACTGCCGTAATCATGCGGCTGCAAAAGTGCCGTACTTATGCAGTATTTTGATGCTTTTCCTGTGAAAAGGATAATGAAATTTAAAATTAAGCTTTGCTTTTTTATATACATGTTATTTACACATTTAGCAATATATACACAGAAATATTTTTGGGATATTTAACTTTTTTGGTGAATTTTTGTCAGGGAAGCTATGGACTGCCGTAATCATGCATTATGTTGATGTTCTTCTCATAAAAAAAATATTTGGGTTTGGAATTGGGCTTTGCTTTTTTGTATACATGTTTTTTACATATTTAGCAATTTACACACAGAAAAATTTTGGAATATTTAACTTTCTTGGTGAATTTTTGTCAGGGAAGCTATGGACTGCCGTAATCATGCGGCTGCAAAAGTGCCGTACTTATGCAGTATTTTGATGCTTTTCCTGTAAAAAGGATAATGAAATTTAAAATTAAGCTTTGCTTTTTTATATACATGTTATTTACACATTTAGCAATATATACACAGAAATAATTTTGGAATATTTAACTTTTTTGGTGAATCTTTGTCAGGGAAGCTATGGACTGCCGTAATCATGCATTATGTTGATGTTCTTCTCATAAAAAAAATATTTGGGTTTGGAATTGGGCTTTGCTTTTTTGTATACATGTTTTTTACATATTTAGCAATTTACACACAGAAAAATTTTGGAATATTTTACTTTCTTGGTGAATTTTTGTCAGGGAAGCTATGGACTGCCGTAATCATGCAATATGTTGATGTTCTTCTCATAAAAAAAATATTTGGGTTTAGAATTGGGCTTTGCTTTTTTATATACATACTAGCCGAGTGACCCGGGCAACGCCCCGGGTTTACCCGAAGGACCCGCAGGTGAGAAACTATAGAAGAAAAATTTTAACAAATCAGAAAATGAAATTGCAAACAACAGAACTACACTACTTTAAGGACATGAGAGCACATGCACTGTATCACCATACGTGTACCATTTTCAAAGACCCTGCTTAGGATTAAAACTTCTCAGAAGCATAACAATAGTACCAACCTAGAGGTTAACTGGTGTGGATGCATTCCTCTGGGAGTGAGACTATTGAGAAATTCAGTAGGGAGTTATTTTGCTTCTCCGCATTCTAACACTCCAACTGTTAACACTGTGGAAACACTGACTCATGTTTGGTAAGCAATTTCAGGGAAGAAACTATAGACATTGGATTAAATAAATTATTAATTAAATTGCATTAAATAAAAATTATTAGATTTAAATAAATATTATTAGAGTGAAAAAAAAAGAAAGAAATTAACAAATTAGAAAATAAAATTTCGAAAAATACAACTATATTGCAGATAAGATAAGAGGACCTTATTAAAAAATACATAAACAAACTGTAATTCGACACTCGATAATTCGACACTTTCGATAATTCGACACTTTCGATAATTCGACCATTTTAAAAATCAAATTTACAAGATTGATTGTTGTTTAAATACAACTTTGCTTTTGCATGCATAAACACAGGCTCTTGTAGCAAGAACCCAAATATTATTTATAGTCATAGCAAAAGCCAACTTTAGTGAAAACTGATGCCTCTTCAGAATGAATGGAAGACTGAAATCTGAAGGAGCAGAAGATATGGGTCATTTATACTTTCACCAATGCCTTTAGGATCTTTGCGATGGAACGCGTATGGTGTTTCAGCGCATGTGCTCTCATGTCCTTGAAGCACATATACTGACAGTGCCCAAAGTTGAACACACTGTATAGTGTCTGAAATATCTTTGGCCCCTTCGGATACCAACCTTCGCTTCATTCTAGAGAGGCGTTAGTTTTCATGTCATATCTGTAATATAGTTTTGTTGTTTGCAATTTTTTTTTTCCTTTCAAATATGTATCCACACTCTGAAATATAGTTTGTAAATTTTTATTCCAATTTATTTTCTTATATATATATGTATTTTTTTTTCATTTCCAAAATATTTATTTATACTTTCACCAATGCCTTTAGGATCTTTGCGATGGAACACGTATGGTGTTTCAGCGCATGTGCTCTCATGTCCTTGAAGCACATATACTGACAGTGCCCAAAGTTGAACACACTGTATAGTGTCTGAAATATCTTTGGCCCCTTCGGATACCAACCTTCGCTTCATTCTAGAGAGGCGTTAGTTTTCACTAAGGTTGGCTTTTGCTATGACTATAAATAAGGCTCAGGGCCAAACCTTGGCTACAAGAGCCTGTTTTTACGCACGGACAACTTTATATGTGGCTTTTTCAAGTGTGCGAACATTGGATAGCATACATGTAAAGATGACCCATATCTTCTGCTCCTTCAGATTTCAGTCTTCCATTCATTCTGAAGAGGCATCAGTTTTCACTAAAGTTGGCTTTTGCTATGACTATAAATAATATTTGGGTTCTTGCTACAAGAGCCTGTGTTTATGCATGCAAAATCAAAGTTGTATTTAAACAACAATCAACCTTGTAAATTTGATTTTTAAAATGGTCGAATTATCGAAAGTGTCGAATTATCGAAAGTGTCGAATTATCGATAGTGTCGAATTACAGTTTGTTTATTTATTTTTTAATAAGGTCCTCTTATCTTATCTGCAATATAGTTGTATTTTTCGAAATTTTATTTTCTAATTTGTTAATTTTTTCTTTTTTTTTCACTCTAATAATATTTATTTAAATCTAATAATTTTTATTTAATGCAATTTAATTAATAATTTATTTAATCCAATGTCTATAGTTTCTTCCCTGAAATTGCTTACCAAACATGAGTCAGTGTTTCCACAGTGTTAACAGTTGGAGTGTTAGAATGCGGAGAAGCAAAATAACTCCCTACTGAATTTCTCAATAGTCTTACTCCCAGAGGAATGCATCCACACCAGTTAACCTCTAGGTTGGTACTATTGTTATGCTTCTGAGAAGTTTTAATCCTAAGCAGGGTCTTTGAAAATGGTACACGTATGGTGATACAGTGCATGTGCTCTCATGTCCTTAAAGTAGTGTAGTTCTGTTGTTTGCAATTTCATTTTCTGATTTGTTAAAATTTTTCTTCTATAGTTTCTCACCTGCGGGTCCTTCGGGTAAACCCGGGGCGTTGCCCGGGTCACTCGGCTAGTATAGAGATAAAACTGGATAGAATCCTCCGTCATAGTTTCGACCTCAGTATATGTCAATTGTTCCAATAATAGACTAATTTGCTTATTACATTTATTCCTTATACGTTTCCACAATATCCGACCTCTCTGAGTGAAGTTTTGATACTGTATGAAGTAAGTCTGGTAGTTTCAACGCCGTAATACGCTTATTGGTGAAAATAAGTGAATTTGAATATTCTGAGATTAGAAAATGAGGGAAAATATATATTAATCAATTCTTATCTTCACAATTACAACGAATAAATACTACAGCAATAACTATCACTACCATTAATAATGATAATAATACACTTTCTGCAAACCCTGGGAGAGTTCTCTGACCTGAGACTGGACTATTTATGTAAATATTGTTGGAATTCTATGAATGGGTACCACTCTTTGTTAATACCTCTTTTAATTTAGATTTCTTTTTTCTCTTTAATGAATAATAATAGATTGTTCTTTTCTTTAACCTTTAAATAAGGTATTTGTACGGAAAGGTGTGATAATAAAGATTATATTATGATGCATTAGCGTGCCATCTGTTAGGAATACAGTGGTACCTCGATATACGAGTTTAATTCGTTCCGCAACCTTGCTCGTATCTTGAATTACTCGTATCTCGAAGCAAATTTCCCCATACAAAACAATTGAACTACCATTAATCCGTTCCAACCTCCAAAATGTCACCCCAGTTATTTTTGTTACGTGGTTTTAAATAATAAAAACGTATTTATAAATATCAAATATTTATTGCACAAAAACAAAAAAGAGAATGTAAAGAAATAAATTAGATATCCTCACTGGTCTTTGCCTTTTTCGCTACATTTTTCTCGCTTTCACACATTTTTTTCTGCGTCAAAGTATCTCCTTGGAGCTGCTTTTCTGTCACCCACACCATCAGCAGTATCTCCATATTTTCATGAAGGGAGGTTCGCAGCTTGGAAATTATCGTAAGGCCCTTAGCCGGCGTCACACTCTTTATCGACTCCTTCCGTTTAAGCACAGAACATATCATGGACGTACTACGGCCATACTGCCTCGACAAGTCAACAACTCGAACACCTTGCTCATGTTTTTCTATAATTTCACGTTTCAATTCAATACTCATCATCTTTTTCTTAGCACTTGACTTTTTACAAACTTTCTTCCGATCCATTGTTATAAAAATAAATAAACTAAAACTGTAAATGTAAACGCAACACAAAACACAACTTATCACAGCGGAAGCACGCTGCTAACTGATCGTGATGGCGCGACTGCGTGTTACTACCTGTTGTGTTTTAACTTTAAAAGCACACAAAAATATAATAAACTTGAATTTGTTTATTCAAGTCTCAAAAAACAAAGCTTTGCATATAGAACAAATAATAATGAAGAAGAAGAAAGAAACATTTTAGGAAAAGCAAAAACAAAACAAAAGTACTGGTCAAAAAGAAACATTTAAAATCACAGATTAATATCTTCAACACTACCGAACCGAACTCGTATCTCGAATATCGCTCGTAACTAAAAGCAAAAAATCACTTGCTCGTCGGCTCGTATCTCAAAAAACTCGTATGTTGGGGCGCTCGTATGTCGAGGTACCACTGTATTTGAAACTATTATAGACGCGTATGATTCTTTTAAAAATTAAACAATTTCTACTGCCCTTACTGCAATGGAAAAATTAAACTGGTGAAACCTCTGGGAGGGTTCACCACTGATGAGCCAGGCTCTCCCTTTATTTATTTATTTTTTTCATTGCAATGAGGGAAGTAGAAATTGTTTAATTTTTAAAAGAATCATACGCGTCTATAATAGTTTCGAATATTTAATAAAGATTATAATAAGAGATTGTGTGGAAGTTTATAATAAAATATTGAAAGAAGGTAAGTACACAGAAATTTTGTGATTTTCTGAAAACGTATTTGTTGCTATATATATGGTGACTCTACATAGAAATGAGACAATGATTATCTCGTATTCAAGATGCTATGTAGCGGTATAGTTACGGAGGATTGCTTGTGGGAAGGATAGACACCGAGCCAAGAGCAGTGCCTCGAGCCAAGAGAAATGCCTATCTTATAACTAAATAGTTGATAAAAGAAAGGTTGTTAATGTTTAGAATATACTCTGTTATTCTAATAATAAATGTTTTCAAAATTGTATTTTGTACTTAAATCTTGGCTCAAGGAAGTGGTCACTCATCAGATATGCCGATCATGGATGGTTTTGCTGAAATGGAATTTTAACAATTGGAGACATACATACAAATTTATAGATCGTTCCTATGACAACAAAGGGAGTAAAATCATAAGTTAAAATATTTTCAGAAAGTTCAACCTTTAACCTAAGTCGGGGAACTACAGCAAGAAATCACATCCCTTCCTCTACTTCCGACCAACTCACACATGCCATTGATTGGATCTCCTCCTTAGGAATAGCCGAACTGCTTTTCACATGTGATCCACTTACAGAAAAAGCAGTCGCCAACTTCTACACACCATGATTATCATGGCCTGTACCACGGGTACTAGGAATAATAATATAAAAAATAAATATATATAAAAGAAGAACCCAAGATAAAAATATATTAGAAAATAATATTAATATATAAATGAGATAATCTAAAACTAGCACCAGAAATTGCACACAGAATGGTTTAAAGCAAAATTCAATCAAATGAGAATAATTTGAAGCTTTTTATTTTGTCGATTATATCCTACATTTGTCTTACATATCTATTTATTTGGAGCTCAATATTACGAGGTAATCCCAACACACATCTGTTATATGATGTATATTAAATCTAACACATTGAACAAGATACCCTTTCTTTTAAAAGTTAAACATGAAAAACCTAAAATGTAAAAAGATTTGAAAATGTATTCGTTTATTATTTTAAATATTCTATTATGTTTTATATATCTACTATCGGATGTACCCGGCTTCGCCCAGGTTTTTCTCGAGAGAATGTTTGTAGTCTAGTAATAAGAAAATATACTACACCTAAAAACTATCAGAGAAAAGAGAAACCACGGAAGGTGAACAGAAAAATGCTTACAATGGATGTTATGTTTACGATATCAAGTTAAATAAAAACAAAGATAAAATTTGCATATGTTGGTCACTATAAATTTGTATATTTGTTAGGCGAAATTAGAAACATGATAAAACAATTGGGTATTTAAAAACAAATGTAGAAATAAAAGTTGAAGTATAATAAACAATGTTAAAGATTAGTTTTAATTATTAATCAAGATTGTGTGTGAATATGTGAGAAAGATGTAATATCGTTGTTGTTTTCTTGGCCGACTGTTTTACATATGGTGTTATCTTAAAATTGCTTGTTTTGAATATTTTTTAGATTGAGATTATTAGCTAGTATGTAAAATAATTACCTCTGTTGAAATTTAATTTTGTATTTATATATAAATAAAATTAACTCTGTTGATTTTTTTTTTGTATTTAATCGATAACAGCGAAGTTACGCATGTTAATGTTAGGAAAAATATTTTGATGTTAAGCAAAACCTGCTCCATCTCGTTTTACATAAATGTTGAAAATTTGGTCGAAATTGATGCATTGTAACGAAAGTTTTTAGTGATGTCCTCTTATGAAATTTCCATTTTATTAATATAGATACAATGCCTACTATGAAAAAGCAATATCAGGGAACAGGCTAAACAAATGAATAGTTGATTTCTGTTCCACCAGATGGCGCTCTGCCTTCTGAAAAGCATATGTTTTCCTGGTCAGGATATGCCTTTTTTTATTTTTAATGCCTACTATATTCATAAATACTTCCTTTTGATTTGAAATAAATTGGTTATTTAATAAAAATATTTCTCTTTTTAGTTACATGTGTATGCCATAAGGAAGAGAATGAATATCCAATAAAATTAAGTGCTAAAAATGTTATTAGTGATCTAATAAGGTAATAAAACCACATATGATTATAATATATTAAATATAATTACCAAAGTGAGAATCATCTAGTAATTTAGAGTAATATCGTGTTATTGATAGATCAACTAGTGTCCACAGTTTAAGCCAAATGTACCTATATAACATATCTATACCCAAATAAGCAGCGAAATTCAATTTCATTTATTTGAAAAATTTAGAAGAGTTTTTGAGAGGATTGTTTTTTAAACGTTCTCTTGAGTATTAATAGGGAAGACTTCTCTCAAGTATAGGTGCGATATTTGCATATTTACATGCACTTCTAAAAAATATTTGAGAATTTCTATTAAAACCTTCGGGAACCTAGAGCTAAAACTTCGAGAGTGTATACAAGCATTTTGATGTAAAAAATATTGCATATTAGTATGTCGTTTTAGACTCAACATCGGAGGCAAATTTTACCACATTGTATATACATTGTATAATTTGATTGAATCAATAAGGAATCAAAGGTTTGTTTCTTTTCTTATTTATTTTATTTATCAAACTTTCGGGCCAACACGCCCTTCAACACGGAGATCTCCGTGAACTACCCTTGATTTCTTATTGATTAAATGAAAGTGTAAAAGCAGGAAAGGATCTATATTATACATTGTATATGTTATATATATATATTCTAGAACAAACTCTGTCGAGTCAACCGACAAATAGCGCGACTTTACACTATATAGAATCATTGTTGTTGTTTTCTTTTGGCTGGCTCAAAACTTTTGTAAATATGTAAATACGTAATTAAGTCTTTTGTTTTCCTTTTCTACTCGTCTCAAGTCAGCTTTATCTTCCTCAATTATTTTATCATCATCATTAAAGCAAATAGTGATTTAAAGTTGTTTTATTATATTTTTCAAGATGTCACGACTGCATACTATTGTCAAAATACTCTTATATTCAAAATCAACAAATAATTTAAATAAAATATTTAATATAACATACGAGTATCGTATATATAATATCGTATATATAAAATCTATATTTTATAAATACGAAGTACGAGATCTACGTATTCTTCGTAGATCGCGAAATACGTGGTGTCGCTGGAGACCCGCTGGTGATTCTCCACCAAACTCTGCAGCGGTGGCAGAGGCGCCATGTTCATTGTACATAGTATGATGCATATATATATAATTATCTTTTTTTAAATAGTGCAGTGTCTGTGCACTTTGCATGTATTGACAAGATGTCAATAAAATTATTTTAATTGTCAAAAAAATACGAATTGTTATGATATTTTAGTGAAGGCGCTAAGATGGCAGCAGAGTGTATTGTTGGATGCCCCCAAGCCGGGCCCCAGGAATGCGATTGAATGGCTGCCAGCTGCCACCGCCGGGTGGGTGACAGCGAATGGCGGACACCAATCGATCCCTCACGCCATCTTGTCGCCCCCCACATTGGTGGATGACATAGCTGACCAGAGCTGGGAACTGATTTACCTCAGGCAAGCTGCTGGAATGTGGAACTATGTCGCTGTAGACAAGATAGAAAACACTACTATAGAGTTCTTCTCCTCCAATCTTAATCAAATATATACCATGTTGACATCTGAGAATGGTTATCACGGACAACTTTCTAATGGCTGTAGAAATGATCCGTTTCTATCAAGTTATATTCATAAATTACCATCTAATTAAAATATTTCTATTCAATTAAGCTTTTTAAAAACTGAATAATTCATATTTTATTTATTAAAAAATGTTCACATATTGGGTTGAATATCTTTATTATTTTCAATATTCCATATGACTGCATACAAAATTTCACTGAATAAAACTTTTTAGAGAGGCTCGCCTATTCACATGCTGAAATAAATGATGTATCTACAAATAGTAGACGCAAACATTTGTTAAAAGAAGTGAAGTAATAAGCGAGATTCACAGTCTTATTCCCCGATTAAGTTTGGCTTGTAGCCATACATGTTTGATTCAACATGAGCATTTTGCGATTAATAGAGTAATTACCATCTCTTGCTGAAAATTGAGATTTGAAATGGTTTATATTGACAGTTGCCTATATTGGTAACTCTAGCTTCAAATATAATCTACATCTATAAAGTTATGCATTTTCAATTATATCAATAAAATTTTTAAACCTAATAAAGTATTCAAATATCAGAGTTTTTTGACACTTTGGAATGTTGACTGGTAAAACTTAATTTTCTGTGTGAATGTTAAAAAATTAACATATTTACTTTCCTTTTAAGAGAATACTGAATTTAAAAAAATATATATGAATATTTCAGATTTTTTATCGCCTCATTGTTTGTATAGTTAGTTGTTTAAAATAAAGGTATAATTTACATTTAAAAATGAGCCTCTGCTTTCTATAATATAAGAGAGGCAAGACAATGTTGTACAAGTACAGACCTGTTGTGGTCTTTATACACGTGGAAGCATCTCTATCTCTAAACATTATTATACAAGTACAACTTGTATATTATACTTATGTATACTATATGCTATACTTATACAACTAATTCTGTAAAATATTTATTATTAATTTATTAAAAAAACATCGATTTTCAAGTAAAATTCTTTTTCATCGTTCAAAAATATGCAGTTATTAATATGAATAGCTTGGCAACTATATACTCTCCTACAGAGAGCTTCCTCTACATTCTGGAATCTTTATACTATAACATCATTCTACATCTTATATTGTCTCTAATCTCATTCTGGAGATATAACGTTTTTCATTTCAGCCAGTAGAAAAGCATTTTGCTCGAAATCTTGCGATTTATCCAATAAAAACACAATTCACCCAACGATATTTTTACATAGGAAATTACGGGTGTTAATTTTCCGTACATCTATTCATATATATTTTGGCCTTATTTAGACCAGTTCCTATACTCTTTAGAAAATCACAGCATTAATGGTTCCCAAGGCATAAAAACACGACCATCCAAAAGAAGAATTCATTTAAGTGAATATTTTGTTAACTTAGTTTAAAGATAAGAAGAATATGATGTGATGCTAAAAGTAGTAGTAAAATTGTATATATTAGATCAGATAAAAAAATAATTAGAAAAAATAGTATTAATTTATAGTAAGTTCACACACAATCTATTAATTATAAATCCGTGGTTCACCTGAAACACGCGACCTACTGTGCCTTTCAAAAAAAAAAAAACTTCGTAAAAGATGGATGATTGGTCCATCGAAATATTGGATAAATAAAACTTATTAAATCCAAAATAAGCCTTATTTTTAAATTATAAATTTATATTACACGAGGAATAAGTCCATAGATTATCCCTGAGATAACCACAATACCATTGGTAGAAAGACATCGAAAATAGGGGCAGATATCTCGATGCAGTTACTATCGACAAAATAACTACATACCTACAATAGAATTGCAAATATCATTTACACAATTCTTCCTCCCACAAAGGTTATACGCATAATTTCAGTTCGTTAAATCTAAATTTCATCTAAAATGTTTCATATACATGTTGCTTTTAAATATTATTATAGACAGTTATCTATGCAAATCACACTATACATATTTGCATTTCCTATTAGTTTGCTAATTTGTTTGAAAAGCGCGCTCAGTTCATTTTTAAATAAATTAAAATTAACTTTATAAAGCATATTTTGGATTGATAGACCAAAGCCTCGTCGTAATATTGAATTTCAAAATGAATATTATTTATTCAAAATAAGTTTTTGTTATTATTTAACAAACTTCTATATAGGCTATATATATTTGCATGTTCTCATAGATTGCTGTATACGCCCAAAATTACAAACACGCACATATGTACAATAACAAGCGTGTAAAAAAAGACGGGAGGAATGCCTATCGAAATATAGAAAGTAATAAATAATCGTTTTAGATATTAAATGGCCATGTCAAATAAGCACAAAAAGTTAATGAATAAATAAAACGAATTAGAATACTATTCATCAAAGGGAAACGAGTAATATTCACCCTCAGGTTTTGACCACCCCTACTTGGAATCTAATCCCGCTTTGAGCATCTTTTACTGCAATGGACTCTGAATCTTGCCCAACCTATCAGTGGGTGTAGTAATCTAAAATAAAATTATAGCCAAATGGGGCTCTAACATATTGTAAGTGAAAAAAGTTCTCTCTGCTTTCTACATATTAAGGTATGTGTTGTACTTACAGTAAAATAATATAACATTCTAAAAAAATACACTGGCAAGACGAAAACCAAGTATGTTTGAAAGATATTTTGAATAATATATTCATATTTTTTGCACATTTACGATTTGAAAGATAGATCAACGCCACATGAAATGTAATATCTCAAATTGTCAGGTACCACACGTAAATAGTTTAAAACAAGGCATTTCGCTTATCATCCCAGTAAAAAAGGAGTGGTGATGATAGTGTGAACAAAAGTATATTTTCTCCTTCAAAAAGGAAGATATGAAAATAGAAAAACTTCCATAAATGTTGTCCACGAGTGAATATATAATTTTATAAAATGTTTTCTCGTCAGTCAGCTAGACAGGGAAGATGGAACTTTCACAAAGATATGTCTGGAGGAAGTACTAAATCAAAACAGAAGCTTGGCATTACGCCAGAGCCTGTTGCAGGTGTTTCTTACGCAAGGCTACTGTCGCAATGCTCTCGGAGGAATACACATACATAATGGTGCTTCAGAATATCACTAACCTGATATGTAATTTAAAGCTTATTTATTGAACAATTTACACGCATAACCAACATTATCATTAATATATAATATAAGAAAGGTTGTGGAATTTTTAGTTTATGGATCACAGCGTAATATGAAAATATTTAAGACATTAGCATAGCAAAGAATTTTTGAAAACTACCTATTCTCAGAGTATATTTTATTGAGGAGAGTAGAGAAAGTGAAAATTAGTTTAATTGAAATGAATGGGCGAAATGGAAGATTTCAATTTTGATTACGATTGTAAAATATGTAAAATACTATAACTGAATATGCATCGGAGCCTTCAATTTCAAAAATAGGTATAAAAATAGGTTTCTTTATCAGAAATAGTTACGAAATTCAGTTCAAAAATAGGCACAAAATTTGAATGTGTGGTATTGAAGAATATATTTTCCGGTTATTTTAACAAGGATATTTTCCTTGTTTTCATATTCTCGTCTTTATCATTTTAGTGAGATTTCAGAGTTTTTTAAAAGTTATATTTCAAAATATATATGATTTTTGATTCACTTCAATTTTCTTAGTCTTTATTTCCGACGCCACCCGCTGTCTCCTTGATTATCAACAACTACACATAAGAGGAATGGTGTTTCCTTGAAAAGGCTTGGAAAATGTAGGAGATATAGACTAAGAAAGATTAAAGTAAAATATTAATCATATTTTTTGAAGCAGTTTTATTACTCCAAAATTAAAATGAAGACCATATTTTATATGAAACACCTAGATACTTATTTTTTTTTTTCTTACAAACCAAGGGTTTTCCTGAGAGTAGAAAAAGAAGAAAATTCTGGCACTCATCCAAAAAAAAATTCCAAAATCCTTCAAACATTTTTGATTTCATCTTACCAGTGTATTCTTTAGAAGGATAGAGTAACAAATATACATTGTGGATACGTATAAATATATGATAGGGATTTGCTTTGCTACCATGGCTTCAATTTTTCACGTTTAATTAATTTGAAAATTAGGTTGTGGAATGTAAAGGGCGTGTTAATGCCTTATCTTTTTTAAATTTTCTTTGAAGATTCGTTAACCTTTGAAGATTCGTAAGTTTTCTAATTGTGATTTATATTTGTCCTTGTATGAGAACCTTCCGATATTATATAAATCCTTTGGAGAAACCTTCGTCATAATGTTTGAACCATTCTCTCCAAAGCATTTCTCCATTTATTAAGTAACATATTTCTCTTTTTCATTCACGATTTAAGAGATAAGGTCCTCGCCACGTGGAATGTAATAGAAAATTATCTTTAATTATCAGGTATTGCACATAAAGGAATTTTTAGTTGGTCTTTGGATGATGTTCATTTTTAGGACGCTTTTAATATTTAATTGAAAAAAATTAACGTGCAAACTGTTTTGTGATTTGACTCCTCCCCATATTTGCTGAAATGGCTCTTGGAATCCTCTTTTCGAGGTATTTGGTGACCTACTAAATTTTGTATACTTTATAAACGAGGTGTCTGCGAGATATCAATTTAAAATTATTTGAGAAAAAAAATCCATCCAGGGAAGAGTTTCGCGAAAAAAAGATATGGGGCATAGATTAAGAGAATATCTAAGAAAGGAAGAACATTTTTGACTTCTCTTTCACAAGTAAAGGCCATTTCAAAATGGTAACTGTTCAACTTTGTGAGGATATTGCCAACATGCTTATTGTAACAAATGCAAAAAACATCATATATGTGTGTCTATGAATGAAATGAAGAAGCCCTGGATGGATATTTGTCTCTTAAATGATATTATATAAAGTATTTCCTCTCTCTATTTGAATACATTTAAAATATCTGCGATAACTTTTCTAATTGAGCCTCCCATATATCACAATGAGAATTCTCATGGGCAATATTCCATTTATGAAAATAATCAATTGAAGAATAACAACAAGTTTTTGATTTAAAACAAGAACGAACATTTAAGCAAAGTCTCTGGACTTATCAAAGATAGACTGATATATATATAAAGTGGTATTTGCTTGTGGTTTGCCTGAGGCTCTTTAATCCATATTTGCTCTCTTGTTTAACCTAATAAAATATATCTATTGTGTTTATTCTTTAATGAAAATATTTATAAAACATTTCACAATTTATCTAATAAAATATTCCATTTGCGCTCATAGACAAAAGTTAAGGAAGTGGAACATCTTTGATGTCTCAGGTCGACTGTTTGTTTTATTTTTTATATTTTGAAGGGGACAGAGGTAATTTTGTTCACATTTGTGTGTCTTCAATAAAAGTCACTGCGTATCAAATATCTTTTAGAGTTATTGTTTGAATTCCGATATACATGATAAAAGGTACAACTTCCTTAAGTTTTGTCTATGAGTGTCGTTTCTTTTAATATAGTCTAGATATGTTATATTTTGTCTGAATGTATTTGTAAATATTCGCATGGTTTTATGATACACAAGGTCATATAGAAAGATAAAATATTAATAGTCATTAATATTTTTATAAGCAATATTTATCTCATTCCATCTTTAAATTTTAATAAGTTGAAATGAAATATTTAAAAAATCACAATATACGTTTTCTAGTTTTCTATCATACACATTTTAGTGTTTTGTATTTTCATTATTATATATATCATTGGTATAATTCAGTTATAGAGGTTAAAGGCTATTGTTAACTATATAAAAATCGATGATTGTTTATGTAAATAAATATTTAAATTTAAAAAATAAAAGGCATCTCCTTATCGGGCAACTGAGAGTTTCTGATGGAATATGCAATATTGCATTTGCTATATTTTTCAAATATTAAAATGTTTAAGTAATTTATCATTTTCTTATATCAATAATACAATGTTACACCTAGAAGAAAAAAGCTTTTTTTTCCCCAATGGTCCTATAAACAGAGTAGTATAAATAATATATATGTAATATGTTGAGGTCTGGTAGCCTCTTGTAGAATCCTGTCGACTCTCGCTATAGGCTGTGGTAACCGGTGGTCAAACCTGTAGTAGCCGAGAGGGACAGTCAGGGCGTGGAGAGTTTTCCAGTACCTCTCTGCACTTTGGAAGACCTTTAACAGTTTTCACAGAGTACAGGCAGTCGTGGTCGAGGCAGAGTGGAAAGCTTGGGAACCACACACACAAAACGAAGAGACACAGCTGAAGTAGGAAAGTTCCATGAACAGATAGGAGTTGAGCTAA
Organism: Cordylochernes scorpioides; assembly: GCA_030710605.1. NCBI lineage: Eukaryota > Metazoa > Arthropoda > Arachnida > Pseudoscorpiones > Chernetidae > Cordylochernes > Cordylochernes scorpioides. The sequence goes on along the minus strand of CP092863.1, from coordinate 49,015,589 downwards.
GCAAGATGGAGATATAGAGTTCTTACTGTTTTACATGGCGATGATGTGGACCTGGCTACAAGCGACAAGGGCTTGCGCCGACGGTGAAGAGACTAACTCTATTGTCGGCTAAAACCGAGGTGTTTATATACCATTCCCGAGGAGGGGGGGGGGGGAGACATCTGCGAATTTGAACTTTGAACGTCTGGGGCATTCTGCACCCTTTGGACCAGATGGCAACGGGCTGCCGAATTCCTTTAGAGTTGTCTCGATTGTAGACGTTTTTTGAACTTTTCAATCTTGCTTTAACTCAGCTCTTGAACTATTACATAGTTTTATTTATTTGTCTTTAATTTGTACAAAGTACATTACATATGGTGATGCAATGACACAGATTAATCATGCGCATAATTATTTATAGATGTGTTTCTATATACAACATGACAATCTTGTTATAAGTAATTATACAATATAGGGTTGTTGGTTTAAATTACCATATATATCAATTTAAAAATAACCAAGAACATAATTTTTCCCCATGAATAGAATTAATATGTTACAATTTACTGTATTTAATACCTTTTAATAGACGACATTCATTGACAAAACTTAAAAGAAAGTTGTACCTTTTAACATGTATATCGAAATTAATCAATACCTATGAAAGTTATTTGATATAAAGTGACGTTTTTGAAGACACACGCGATAACTAAAGTGTGAATAACTTTGCCCCTGTCTCCTTAAAAAAAAAATCCAGACAACCGGCGACATCAAAGACTTTTTGATGTCGCCGGACAAAGACATTGTATTCATTAGTGGACATTGGAATGTATTGCTAAGTGATAGTGTAGTAGCATGTACGCAGCTTAGTGAATGTGTGGACGATAATGCTTGATGTTCTGTGGATTGTAATTCTGCAATGGTCCGGGCTGCACATATGCTTGTATTCATCATATATTATAATCACGATAGGGGTTGCCTGGCCAGCATTCATAGTTCTTAAAATTAAGAGCGTCTTCGGCCAGTAATTTTGAATACAAAATGTGAAAAATCGCATAGGAACGCCTTTTGAAATCTCAGAATAAATTTTAATGCCTTGCTAAATTCTTTTTTATTTTTTCCTGACGAGGACAAAAGATTTTTGTCGAAACGTCGAGAGAAAAAAAACACATTTACTGGCCGAAGTGTCTCTTAATTCTAAGAATCAGTATATATTGTGAGTCTTACCTATTTCATTGTCATTTGTATTAACGCTTTAGAGATATTGCAGCTGTGACACTTCTGTTCTACTATTGGAAGTGTAGTTTATAATGTTGTAGATATACTGATTTAATATACTATCTTTGTCATGCTATTTGAATGGTTTGATTGGTATAGTAAGCTGGTGTTTCAGAGATGCTGATGTTGGGGAAACTTTATTCTGCTATTTTATGTGGATATTGTGGTCTTTTTGGAGATATCAATGTTTTAATACCTTCATTAGTATGTTGTACGTTTAGCTTTGTGTTTTAGAGATACTAACTTTGGGCTATATTTGTTAAACTATTTCACGTTTTGTTTGTTTGTTGAGATATTAATGTTTTGAACTATTGTTAAACTGTTGCACCTTTATTTTGTTGGTTTAGAGATATTATTGTTCAACCACTTTTATTCTACTATTTAATATGTAAAAAAATAATAGAAGAAATAAATAAAAAGGTCAGGTGTTGATATCAAAAAAGGCATATCATGATCCCTAACATGAACGTTATTTAGATGGCCAGTTAGTTCTTCCATCTAAATAACTGATAGTGGATATTGCTGCTGCTGTGATAGAGATGCATGGAGACATCTGAGACTCTTCTTTGGACACGACAACAACAACAACAACATCTAAATAACTCTCATGTTAGTGGCCAAGATATGCCTACTATTTAATATGTGACGATGTTTTAGACACTTAATGTTTTGAACTACCTGTGGTGTATTGTACTTTTAGCTTGCTATTCTAGAATGCTGTGCTACTTATGCTCTTCTATCGAACGTGTATTTTGTGTTTAAGAGATACTACCTTTGGTATCTCTCTGCTTCACTGTTGAACGAAATTTTCTATAGAGATATTGATGTTTTTGCTACCTGATGTTCTACCATTGTACTTGAATTTTATATTTGAAAGTGATAATGTTGTATCACCTATGTTCTACCTACTCCTTTACGTGGAATTTATTGTTTCAGATAATGTTGTGCCAACTATCTTCTACGATTGGCTACCACCAAAATATATTTAAATCAATATATTTTACTGATATTATATTGTATATCGTGGTCTTAGCAGAATAAATACTGGTGAATATATTTTATAGGTTAGATATGTGTATTGTGGGGTTGTGATTTGTATATGCCCCCGCTCTTTTTCTATTCACATATTTAATATATTTCCGAATGAGATAATTTGTTTAAGAGAAAAAGTAAAATTGTGACAAATAAATTTTCTAAGGTATTGAGAGATAGAGTGGGTATGGTAGTGATGTTATAATGCCCTTTATATTTATTTCAATACCATATTATGTTACTTTCTGATTTAACGATGATGTATATCTGTGATTCCATAGTATTAATTGAAGATAGTTTATAAATATTGGAATTTTTATATATATAACTCCTTGGGAGGGATCGCAGGGCATAGACCTGGTCTCTCTTGGAGTGGGACGTTCAGTCAATATTATTAGGTCGATGTCACAATAATGGTCGCTCATGGAGGTTGCTACTCATGCGAGGTTCAGCTGTTTTTATATCCTTCTATGTGAATGTAGGTGCCTATATATTTTAAGAGACATCTATGCGTCCATATTTTGCTAGTTTCGAATGTTGCTTGTTGTTTAGGTTGTGAATCAGTGAGAATTTACGAAACAAAACTGAAGCTCTCTATGTGATTGACTCACTATACCACTTGATGTCTTGGCTCCTACTAACTATTGATACACAGCATGTTACTGACGGATCTAAACCTTTGTGTGGTAGAATGGACGGATCTTCGACCTGAAGCCATCTCTCCCACCACCTCATCTCCAGAGCACTCCGTTCTTCCAGCTACTCTTCCAAGTGTTGGCTTGTACACCTAACTTGCCCCCTTTGGTCAAGTTGTATTTATAATTAGCAACTTCAATTATTAATTGATTTAAATCTCCTAGATATTAATTAAAGAATTAAAAAGGTTTTCGAAGATGAGTTTCTTTTTATTTTATTAAAACCGTCTCAGGTTTTCGGGCATCTATGACCTACAGGAGAACACATATAATGAATATTTTTCATTTAATAACATAATATTATTTATGTTGTACTGTAGAAGATCAGAGATACCCGAAAGCTCGAGGCGGTTTTGATAAAATAAAAAGAAACTCATTTCCGGAAACCTTTTTTATTGTTCAACTTCAATCATTGCTTATACCTTATTTATCCAATATTTGAGAGATAATAATCTATTCTATCACACAGGCCATTCTTAATTATTACTCTTAGATAGTTTCTGATAGTCTATGTCCAATTGTAGGCTTATAGTAAACAAGTCATTGAAATAATGGCAATATTCGGGGAAGAGTTTTAATTACATCTGGAAATGTTTTTACCATATTAATGAGCTAATCATATCCGATATATACTATATAAAACAAAATAGTTTCAAAAAAGATAGTGTAGACATATTTTTATTAGTATATATATTTTTATTATATCTCAGAAAGGTTTTATTTATATAAGTTCAATATTAATTTTCTTTGTAATATATCTAAAATTAATATGTGCGTTCATAAAAGTCAAATATTTATTTAGAGCTAGGTATTTAAACAAAGTATTTTGTCATTCATATCTTCGTTTAATGTTCAGATTAAGATATAACAGCTTTTTTAAAAGAGGAGAGTCTCGCTAAGTAAGAAAGCCACCCGCAGAATTATGATACATTTGATATATAGATTAATAACTCACTTTTTAATAATGGGAATAAAAACGATCAAAAGTGAGTGTGAGCTGACGAGCGCCAACAGCGCGAAACGCGTTCGTGGATGGCTTTTCTTGATTTATCAAGAAATTGGTTTGGCTAAATATCAGGGAACAAGCTAAATAAACGTTTAGTGTATTTTTGCTCCATTAGATGACGCTCTGCCATCTAAAAAGCACATGTGCTCGTGGTCATTGAGGTACAGCTTGCACCACGCTGATGAGGGCCAACAGCCCGAAACGCGTCCGTGGTTAGCTTTTCTTGATTAATCAAGAATGGGTATTTAGCCAATTCTGGAATAATTAAAAATCAACGAGAATAGTTTATATTTATTCCGATAGATGGCGCAAGCCATCAGCAACTTTCAGTTGCACGATAAGGAGATGCCTTTTTTCTTAATATTTATATAAATGGCGCTCTGCTATCTAAAAGGCACATGTGCTTGTGGTCAGGATATGCTTTCTTTATTTTATATATATGTGTGTGTGTGAAAAAAATAAAAGCTCATGTGAGAGGTCAGGATATGCCAATTATATATATAAAACAAATTAGGTATATCCTGACAACTAACATTAGCGTTTTTTAAATATCCATCTAAAAAGGCTCAGGTTAATGGTCAGAATATGCCTAATTTGTTTTTAATATCAACACCTGACCTTTTTATTTTTAATTGTTTTATACATATATATATTGAAAGAATTTTTATTATATATATACACAGTAAGCTCTATTTGAATTGACTGGAACAAACAAAATATTTTAATATATATATATTATTATATACCAAGTTTAGATATATACCGATATGCTTGATTTCAGGATAAAAACGAACAATCTAATATTTTTATCAATATAGTCAACAACAAAAAAAAAAAACGAATCGTCTTGTGTGTGTGTGTGTGTGTGAGACTACGATCTTGAATTTTTAAACTTTTGGAACTAATCGTCTTATTTTGGAATTTGAAATAATTTCAAAAGAATCATTTTTGCGTAAATTAAACTAAAGTTTCATAAAATATTTTTTTATTATATTGCTCTTTTATTAAATACGCTGATATTTTTAATTTTATACGCCCTAAGAATCATTTTATATTATAAAAAACCTACTCTCTCTATAAAACCCCGATTATTTCATAACCACAATCATACCTGTAAGTGGATTCTACCAAATGGAGTGTAGCACCTTGTAATTGGGAATCAGGTGGTGTGCTTAGAACATAAGCACTCAAAACCCATATCCACCATTATGACTGCCCCTGTTCAGTCTATCTAAAGTGATTTATAATCAACTGAAGAGATTTATTCGTAAATTCAAGTTTCTATTATTTGCAAACTTTTTAATTTGTCCTAGAATTCTTCTATACAAACCTTTCATTCATACCAAAGTTTAAAAATGTTTGAACATGTCCTATAGGTTTCTTTTTGTTCCAATGTACATGCATAGGTAAGCTATCATGTTAGGGAGAGAGAGAGAAAAATATACATCAAATTCTCTATATATTAAAACAAGATGTCTTTATAGAAATCGATTTACGTAAATAACAGACTAGCGCGTACGTTGCAAATTTGTAATTAGCACAATAAGAATTTAGCATCACGTGTCTCACAGTCATCTAATACATTCCCAGCCTTATAAGTTAGCTGATTGAAAACTCTAAAACACGTTTTATTATAGTTTCTTTTTAGAGCAAATATCTTGAAAGTTTTGAACAAATATTCGTTCAAAATGTATATCTTATTTAAATACATTCACTTGATTATTGAAGAGTTTACATTGCATCCTGAATATCTGAATTAAAATTTTGTTTAGATTTTTGAATACCTTTTATATCCACTTATTTTATTGCCGAGATAAATAATTATGAAATAAAATGTCGGCGGCGTTAAATATACTGATAATATGAAGAGGAAGCTAAATTATAATATTTATAAAGTTGCGGGAAAGGATGGTATTCGTGTACCAAAAGAGACATTTATCCATTTAAATATGTTATAGCATGTTATAGCATTATGTTTATCAACTCATCCAAAAGTTAGAGCCACCTCAAGAATTTTGTCAAATTCAGACAAAAGCCAACCTGTATACCATTGGTTTGGGCTATGACTCTCATTAGCACAGAGGCGGCTTCTATTTCATATCATCCAACGAATAGAGTTATGAAGTCGGTCGAATTTTCCAGAAATCTTTTTAAGCTGATGAAATGGTAAGACAGATTTTCCAGATTAGAATACAGCATAATCCACTCTTCTGCAACTTTATGTTGTATTCTAAGCCTGGAATTCGACCCTGCCACTTACCCAGCTTGAACAACCTTTTGGAAAATTCGACCCTGCCACTTACCCAGCTTGAACAACCTTTTGGAAAATTCGACCCTGCCACTTACCCAGCTTGAACAACCTTTTGGAAAATTCGACCCTGCCACTTACCCAGCTTGAACAACCTTTTGGAAAATTCGACCCTGCCACTTACCCAGCTTGAACAACCTTTTGGAAAATTCGACCCTGCCACTTACCCAGCTTGAACAACCTTTTGGAAAATTCGACCCTGCCACTTACCCAGCTTGAACAACCTTTTGGAAAATTCGACCCTGCCACTTACCCAGCTTGAACAACCTTTTGGAAAATTCGACCCTGCCACTTACCCAGCTTGAACAACCTTTTGGAAAATTCGACCCTGCCACTTACCCAGCTTGAACAACCTTTTGGAAAATTCGACCCTGCCACTTACCCAGCTTTCGACCGCGTAACTTCTCTCGCAAGATATTATGAAATCGAAACCGACCTGTATTGATAAGAGCCCGAAACTATGATATATTTGTCTGAATTTGACAAAACGGGTGTTGTGGATCATTCTTTATTACCACTAGTGAAGTTTTACAAGGGTGACAATATTGTTCTAATGCTAATTTAGAAGGAGAGATGCTCTTATGTGATCCACATATATTTATATATCGTTTTGAAAATAGAGCAATCCATACTTAATTCATTAGATAATAAAAGGCATATATTGGATTTAATAAAATGTAAATGTAAATGGATTTAATAAAACAAAAATGTAATGCCTCTATAAAGGTTGGCGTTCAGCCAGCCGAAATATTGGCAAAATAAATATTTCATTAAATCCAATATATGCCTTTTATTATCTAATATTTATATATATAACAACACTTTAAAAAGATTTTCATTGATATTATCACATATTAAATTATTCCATTTTTTTTCAAATTTTCAAACAGTGCATATATTGCGCGTAAAAATATAATTTGAAATCTAATAATTGAAATTCTTCAAGATAATTGTGATAATCAAATTAATTTAAATATAATCAATGAGAGAGAATTATATATATAAATGGCTAAAAAAGAAAACACTAATAAAAGAAATAAATCGATTAATTTTTTCTATATGAATCAATACCTGAAATTTCATAAATGGAGAGAAAACATTTGAGATTTCTATTAATCACCCTCAATTTTACGTTCCTATCAATAGAATTTGAATTTTAAATATTAAGAAATAGTTATATATTGCAACTGAATATATGTATATTAAATTACTGCTCTTTACGAAATGAGATGTTTATGGTTTGAAAAAGAAAGCTTTATGAACATAGAATTATAGATTTTAGAATTGTTAATACCTATTAAAAGTTTTTAACTATTATTAATTATTTTGAAAATAGAGCAATCCATAAATAAATCTTTAATTAAAAAGGCATATATTGGATCAAAATATAATTTATTTTACCAATATTTCAGTTGGCTGAACGCCAACCTTTATCAAGGTGTTATAACATTTTAAAAAGCTGAGTTTGTTGTTGACACACTTTAAAATGTTATAACATCTTGATAAAGGTCGGCGTTCAGCCAACTGAAATATTGGTAAAATAAAATGATATTTTGATCCAATATATGCCTTTTTAATAGAAAAAAGTATTAATTATATTTTTGATTTTCACAGAGGCAGATCTATGTGAAATCCTTTTAAAAATCTTAAGAAATTCATTTGTATAAATAATATGATTCACCTCATTATATTCATAGTTAAAACATAATAATATAAGTTTGTTATACAATTATTATATTTGAAAAAAAATATGAATTTCAAATTAAATTGTTATTTAGACGTCTTTAGAACTAAATAAAACGACTATCAATGATTTTAATAGAGACTATGTATGTTTTGACAGCATTACAAACTAAGCAAGACGAAAGATTTAGAAAAATAAATGGTCAAAATATTATATAACAGTATACTCTGTGAATAAGAAAAAGTTAATAATTTAGAAAGAGATAACTATAGAAGACTGTTATTGAAATTCTAATTAAATTCTTTCAAAAAAAGAGAGAAAACGGTTGGTTAAGTAGATGAACACTTCAACTTTCTATTCGATAAACCTTTCACAGTGCCTCATTAAATAATTCTATAAAATGAAATCTTATAAAGAATAATTATATATATTAATAAACATTGTTTTTATAAATTTTGTGTTCAGAGAAAATTATAAAAATATATATATGCCTTTACGAAAGTTTTAAAAATTGATGTTTTCATTAAAAAAAAAAAGATCATATTAGTTTCGAATAAAAAAATTAATATATAATTTTGTTTATTCCAAAATTCGCTAATATCATAAGATGCAAGCATATTTAAAAGTTAAAAATCTATTTATTAATAATTATATACAAATATATAAATAATAATATTTTCAATCATAAATTATGTTTTAATTAAAATTAGACAATAAGTAAACGTAGTTATATAGTAGGATGGAGTAAAGGTTTAGATGTAGGGGATCATTTAAAGGTAAATAGACAGAATGAAGGATCAGAATTGGACTTACCTGTCAAATCCATCGTCAATTACCATGTCATTAGAGCTCCATAGGACAACATATGGGGCGCCTCTATCCCGTCTGGAATCTTTCCCGAAATACATTTTAACAAATAACCCACTTGGTAACATCACTTAATTTTTATTGTCTCATAAATCTGCTTTTATAGCATTGGAAGCGGTCGGAGGAGTTTATTGGGTAGTTGGTCCAATGGGGCAGGTTGAAGGCGGGGCGACATGGGGCGCCAACTTTCTTGTCATAATTTACAAGTCACCTTGGACGTGATATAAAAGGTATGCCGGCTCCACAACTGATCAAGGTAATTAATTCCTCTCCAATTTATTCGACCCCGTGTCACACCTGTGGCGCCTGTCAAACATGACAGCTGTCTAATAACTTCTCAAAGATTTATTCAACAAAGTATCTGGTTTCTTTCTTTAGAACAACAGTTCCTAGGAATATGGGGTTCTAATATATGTAAAGTCCTATTTAAACTCCACAGGATACATTTATCTTATCAACATTAAAATTCACAGAATACAAATATGTTAATCCTCATTAAAATTCACAGAATAAAAATATCGTTTATAAAAATAGAGCAATCCAAGAATAACCAAAGAATACAAATATGTTAATCAATATTGTTAGAATTAATAATGATTAAGATCTGATAAATTTCTATGAATCTTCAAATTAAACTCTACAGAATACAAATATGTTAATCAACACACATTGTTAGAATTCATAAAACATTTACCTCTGATAAATTTCTATGAATCTTCACATCAAACTCTACAGAATACAAGTATGTTAATCAACACATTGTTGGAATTCATAAAATATTTACCTCTGATAAATTTCTATGAATCCTCACATTAAACTCTACAGAATACAAATATGTTAATCAACACATTGTTAGAATTCATAAAACATTTACCTATGATATAGTTCTATGAATCCTCACATTAAACTCTACAGAATACAAGTATGTTAATCAACACCCACACACACACATTATTAGAATTCATAAAATATTTACCTGATATAGTTCTATTAATCCTCACATTAAAATCTACAGAATACAAGTATGTTAATCAACATTGTTAGAATTCATAAAATATTTACCTCTGATATAGTTCTATGAATTCTCACATTAAAATCTACAGAATACAAGTATGTTAATCAACACACATTGTTAGAATTCATAAAATATTTACCTCTGATAAATTTCTATGAATCTTCACATCAAACTCTACAGAATACAAGTATGTTAATCAACACATTGTTGGAATTCATAAAATATTTACCTCTGATAAATTTCTATGAATCCTCACATTAAACTCTACAGAATACAAATATGTTAATCAACACATTGTTAGAATTCATAAAACATTTACCTATGATATAGTTCTATGAATCCTCACATTAAACCCTACAGAATACAAATATGTTAATCAACACATTGTTAGAATTCATAAAACATTTACCTATGATATAGTTCTATGAATCCTCACATTAAACTCTACAGAATACAAGTATGTTAATCAACACACACACACATTGTTAGAATTCGTAAAATATTTACCTCTGATATAGTTCTATGAATCCTCACATTAAACCCTACAGAATACAAGTATGTTAATCAACACACATTGTTAGAATTCATAAAATAATTTCCTCTGATATAGTTCTATGAATCCTCACATTAAACCCTACAGAATACAGGTATGTTAATCAACACACACATTATTAGAATTCATAAAATATTTACCTCTGATATAGTTCTATGAATCCTCACATTAAACTCTACAGAATACAAGTATGTTAATCAACACACACACACATTGTTAGAATTCGTAAAATATTTTCCTCTCATATAGTCCTATGAATCCTCACATTAAACTCTACAGAATACAAGTATGTTAATCAACACACACACACACACACATTGTTAGAATTCATAAAATATTTTCCTCTGATATAGTTCTATGAATCCTCACATTAAACCCTACAGAATACAAGTATGTTAACTGGACGGGTGATTTTTTCTTACGTAACTGGACGGGGTGGGTAGATTCAACCCACTTATGTACCTTTACGAAATAAGCGCTAAATAATGAATTAAATCAATATTTGAAAGATTATTTAATGATTACAAATGTTAATATACAGATTTTGACTTCTAAAAATTCTAAATATAATCTATTTACAGTTTTCACAAATAATTAAGAAATGTTTTTTACAGACGCTTAGTTGACATACAGAGCATAAGGTTTTCACTTTTCCCGCATTTTTTGATGGATATTTGTAGCACCTTTTTGGAGTATCAGATTCTTGTGGCATCGTAGATCCTCTTGATGTACTTGAACCATCATTATTTTTGAATTTTTTTATTGTCGTCTGTAATTCCAGCGGGAGGGAATTTAGATTACGTGTGGCCAGGTGTTCATCAATCAAGGATCTCCCAAGTTCAACAATAAAGGTACTTCTTTCTTTTTGATCCTTTTTATCAATCTGATAGTTGATGATGATGTAAGAATTCAGAGCTGTGATATCTAAGAGGGCATAAAAAAGTGCCAAAGGCCATCTTCTGGATCGACGAGAGGTAGAAAAATTAGAGACCATTTGGTCAATGGTATCTACACCTCCTTTTGTTAGATTATAATCCATTATAATGTCAGGTTTTCCTGTTGTTTCATCACATTTATTGTCATGATGCATCGAAGATATAAGGATTACTGATTTTCTTTTTTTTTTTTTGGAACATAGGAGACTAAAGTTTTTGTTCCAGAGAAACCAAAAATAGATGTTCCTGATTCTCTTTTAGGATGCGGTTGGAATTGTGGTGGAATCTGAGGTTTGTTCTTTCTCATCGTTCCTAAATATGCAAGGTCATGTTCTTTAAACTTATCAACTAATTCTATTGAAGTAAACCAGTTGTCTGCTGTAATATTTATATTACTCTTCCAAAGTGGTCGACTAATATCTAAAACTATTTGGGTTGGCAGGGATAGTTCTTTTGACTTTGGAGTTTTAGATTTTCCTGTATATACCATTGCATTATACATATAATGTGTTCTTGAGTCTGCTAGTATCACTATTTTTATCCCATATTTATTAGGTTTTGAGGGTATATAAATTTTGAATGGACATTTTCCCCGAAACCCTACAAGCATTTCGTCAACAGTAAGGTATTCAGCAGGTGTATAACAACTTTGAAATTTTTCAATAATGGTTTGGAAAATATCTCTTATGGGTGAGAGCCTATCTTCTTTGCATCTTGTCTTGAAATTATCAAATCTAATACAAAGTAATAGAAAAAGGAAACGCTTCACACTCATTACAGAGCGAAAAATGTCACGGCCTGTTCCATCTGAGGCAAAGATTCTACATTTTCATGACCTGATTTGTAAACTCCAGTTAGATACAACAAACCTAAGAATGCTCTTATTTCTATTTCACTTGTAAAATTTGAGTAAGTACTTTTGGTCAAATCTGAAATTCTTTGGCGAAATTCTTCAATTTTTGCATTTGTAAATTCAGATATTTGTTTTATAATTGCGGCAGTAAAAAATAAGTTGAATATATCTATGCCACAATTTGGCTTCGGTTTAGCAGGGCCTTTCAGACCAGGTAAGTGTGTAATTATGTTATGAGAACGGGTTCTTCCAATTATTGCATGATTCTTGTTCCACTTATAGCGATTTTTCCCAATGAAACAATTACTTGAAGACATTTGAACAGTGGTAAGAATTGAATCACATTCCTCATCTGTACTGACATCTGAAGATTCGTTCAATGAATAATTTTCAGTTTCAGAATCATCGTCAAAATTCTTATTCAAAATTTCGTCTTCCATTATAAATAGAATTTCAAAAATAAAAAGTCTTACCTTGATTAAAAAAAATTAAGGAAGTTTTTTTTTTTAATCTAAAAGAATAAATTCTACTTTGCCAAAGAAAGAAGTCTTATTTTATGAATGGAAGCTAAAAAATAGCGGAAGAAAGCGACTCGAGAATGAGCAATCAGCTATAACCCTAACATGAAAAATTCTCACGCTTCTGGACGGCATGGGCGGAATCCGCCCACACATGCAAATTTAACCGCCCTCCCAAAACTTATATTTTTAAACGATGAATGGAAATTGTTTGTATCACTGTAAAATTAGAATACACCAAAGCTGTTAGCTCTCAGTAAACGAAAAATATATATTTTTCCTATATTAAGTTTATGCATGGGCGGAATCTACCCAACCCGTCCAGTTAAGGGTTAATCAACACACACATTGTTAGTATTCATAAAATATTTACCTCTGATATAGTTCTATGAATTTTCACATTAAACTCTACAAAATATAAATATGTTAAACAACATTGTTAGAATTCATAAAATATTTACCTCTGATATAGTTCTATGAATCCTCAAATTAAACTCTACAGAATACAAGTATGTTAATCAACACACACACACACACACACATTGTTAGAATTCATAAAATATTTACCTGATATAGTCCTATGAATCCTCACAATAAACTCTACAGAATACAAGTATGTTAATCAACACACACATTGTTAGAATTCATAAAATATTTACCTCTGATATAGTTCTATGAATCCTCACATTAAACTCTACAAAATATAAATATGTTAATCAACATTGTTAGAATTCATAAAATATTTACCTCTGATATAGTTCTATGAATCCTCAAATTAAACTCTACAGAATACAAGTATGTTAATTAACACACACACACACATTGTTAGAATTCATAAAATATTTACCTGATATAGTTCTATGAATCCTCACAATAAACTCTACAGAATACAAGTATGTTAATCAACACACACACATTGTTAGAATTCATAAAATATTTACCTCTGATATAGTTCTATGAATTCTCACATTAAACTCTGCAGAATATAAAAATGTTAATCAACATTGTTAGAATTCATAAAATATTTACCTCTGATATAGTTCTATGAATTTTCACATTAAACTCTACAAAATATAAATATTTTAATCAACATTGTTAGAATTCATAAAATATTTACCTCTGATATAGTCCTATGAATTTTCACATTAAACTCTACAAAATATAAATATGTTAATCAACATTGTTAGAATTCATAAAATATTTACCTCTGATATAGTTCTATGAATCCTCACATTAAACCCTACAGAATACAAGTATGTTAATTAACACACATTGTTAGAATTCATAAAATATTTACCTGATATAGTTCTATGAATCCTCACATTAAACTCTACAGAATATAAAAATGTTAATCAACATTGTTATAATTCATAAAACATTTACCTCTGACATAGTAGTTCTATGAAAATTCTCATTAAACCTCACAGAGAGAATACAAACAATTATATTAACTCTTCTACATTTTTAGATATTATAAAATATTATCTCCTATATAGTTATAAGAATTATAATTGTAATATACAGAATACAAATATGTTCATAACTCTCTCTCTCTCTCTTTGCAATAAATAATTCAGTAATTTGCTCATTTTAGAAATTTGTAAGTATGTGTGAAACCTTTTTAAAAATGTTCTAGCGCCTGCCCACATACAAATATATTAATCGAATAGCTTAGAAACTACAGAATATCTTTGTGATCGATTTCTCAAACCTAGGTAATATCTACACTGTGAGAATACAAATATGTTCTTCCAAATCATTAGAAACCAAATAATATATTAGTCTTTGATTTTGAAAATATATTTATTTGAATCTCTCTCTATAACATCAATACAAATATGATTATCAATACCTTAGATGTTGTTTATGATCAGGTGAAATACGTAGTCAGAATCTGCTGAATAAATAGAAATATTTTCTTTAAAATAAAATTAATAAATATTTACAGAAAATATCTTTGATTTGGTAAATAGCATAGTTAAAATCTAAAAAATAGATACTATTGTCAATTAAATTTATTTGAATATTGATTTATGGATTGCTCTATTTTCAAAAAGATACAATTGTGTTTATATAATTTTTAGAAATCACTGAATATTTGTTTTTCAGAAATTATGGTTATGAGCATTGTATTAAAATTTACAGAATAAATTCAAATAATTTAATGAAGGTTCAAGTTTCACAAATATAATCATATTTCTCTTTACACATCAAAAAAGAAAAAAATTAACAGAAATGTTATAAAAACACAATTTTTAAAATATTATGATCATATGTAAACCTGTTTTTATATTTAAAAATCATATTCAACATATGTATAGCTATTATATATATGAAGTAGTTTCTAACTCAGTTCAGTTACAATATGCAAGGTAACCACTTCTAAACATCTGATATATCAATATATAATCCATTAAATAAATTCGTGAATGTCGGATTAATGAACACAATTGATATCATTCCAAATTCTTTTTCTACTTTTATAACGTACTTTGTAAACAACTTCGGGTTTAGACTATATGAGCACCGTCTTTCTAATCTTAGGATTATACAAATGAGTTACCTTTTCTGTAAAATAAGGAACATATTGATATTCGTCCTTTCATTTTGAATTAATTTATCAAGAACAAATTACACATCACACAGATAAAAAGTTAATTATACAATTTAATAAATCATTAGGTGGTGTAACAGTATCATAAACTTATAAAAATATTATTCTAGATTTTAGGATAATATATTTTCTCGAATCATGTCAATCAATTCGAATATTTTATATTAATATAAAAAATATACATATAGACCTTTAGAAATATTTGTTTGAAAAACTGGTATACTTTGAAGAATGTGAGAATATAGATTATTTTCTATTAGAATTATAATATTGTCACAGTTTAAATGAGAATTTTATTAATCAATTGATATACTATGTGAGTGATGTTTCCTTCACAACAAAACTAGAAACTAGAAATGAAGAATCAGTTATAGAATTTACATACCTTCCTTATATAACATTAAACATTAAAGTATTTACATATTTACTAATAGAAACATTTGGTTTACATTTGATTTCCATAAAACCAATTTCGTGACAATATTTTTTCGGTATGCGCGCGTCTCTTAAAATTTACAAAATTCCTACAATATTGGAGATAATATTATGTAGCAATGTTTATAATAATAATTTTTACATAAACGATAATGTTCTTATAGAGAGGCTATCGAATTAATCTTAAATATTTTCCCCAATACAGCCAGTAAAATGTGAGTTTCAAATTGACTTTAATATTAAAGTAGTATTTTGAAAATAATTTTAGAATAAAATATTTCTTCAAATTGACATGTACTTTTCAACAAATATAAATTTATATAATCTTTTTTTTTGCTTATCCCTAGTACACGTGGTACAGGCCGTGATAATCATGGTGGGTAGAAATAGGCGACTGCTTTTACTGTAAGTGCACCACATGTCTACACATGTGAAAAACAGTTCGACTTTGCACTTACAAATGTGCCAGAGCCCCGTTTGGTTACTTGCACTCGCTGGTGGGGTTGAACCTTTGCAAGAATCGGGGGCCATCGGAGCATTTTTTTTTAAATCAGAAAAAAGTGCTCAATGCGGTAATCGAACCCGGGTCGTAGCGTTCGAAAACCAATGGTTTAGACCATCCTTCCACCGACTCCCCTATTTATATAAATAATATTATTATATAAATATCAATCACATTTATATATAAAATATATCTAATTAATAACAAATATTAAATTTTATTGCCCTCTATCGTTAAAATTTTACACAAATAAATTTACTGGCAATGCGTTTCTTTTTTTTCTTTTTTTTTTTTTAAATCTCTACAGACCTACTTACAAATATATTTCTAATTATATTCAAATAATAATTTGAAAGAAAAAAACTCGAGTTTAAAAAATATTGTATCGTGAAGAGCGTATATACAATATGTAGACATTGACGATGGAAAGAATACAAAGTTGAGAAATGAAATAACAAAAATTGTTATAGTATTTCGTGCTAGTAAACTATAAGTAGAGAGATTGTATAAAAAAATACCTATTGTTGTATACCATATATCAACCATGAGAGAAACAAAGGCAAAAGAGATATTTAAGAATCCTTATTTTGAAATATCGATCAAATATTTCATAGATATGATGATGATTAAAAAAAAAGATATTTCTATAGAATCTCTCATACATGAAATATGGAGGATTGGCCAAAGTTATTGTTCTTGGATCGTCCTAATTGGAGACCATCCATAATTCATCATCCCCTAGGTGACCTCAGGTCATTCACGAGCCCTCCTCCCGCCTATGCAAATTTAACTCATTAGCATCCGGGACCTGATTACATCGATTCTTCGTTTGCTAACAAATTAAACCCACTTCTTCTAATTGGTTTGCTTTTAAAATGGTCCATTTTATTCTGGCTTCACTCAACCTAATTAAATTGGTTGGGGAGGAAATTATTGCTCTCTTAGAGATATCTTTCAGAATATTTTTAAAATTTGAACTTTTTTGTTAGATATTTTATGTCAATATGTGACTTGCTTTAATGTCTTTTCAGTATTACACTCTTTGGTTACTTCTCATTTTAATCAGACTGTGAATAAATGACTTGGAAAAAACCTCCCTTTTGAACACACAAATGCTTTGGATTAATTTTGGATTAATTAGAAAATACTTTTTTAGAAAATTATTTATTTAAAAAAAGAGACTTACAATTAGAAATTTTATTATTATTTTCAGTTTTATTTTTTTTAGAATGTAAAATGAAGGGGGGAAATCCTTAAAATCCCTTCCTAAAAGAGATTATTTCAGATAACAAAGAAATCTTACCTCAATATCTATATTAACTATCCACTGTACCCATGGTACGCTTGTATTAAAGTTAATTTATTAAATAGCTTCTTTAATTTTATGCCAACCAAGTTTCCCTGGAGGCCATCCTTAAGAAAGATAACAGAAGACAGTGGCCAGTTCTATTAGCCCTCGAGATAGAGGAATGTGTATTTAGAGAGGCCATATAATCATAACCCGTGAGACACTATTAGCTTTATTTAAGAATTCAGATTCTGTTTTATTTCTAAAACGAGGAGGTGATTCTAAAAAATAATTTTTAGTTTGCCCTTAAGATTGAGCAGGGTGAATATAGAAACGCCAGATACTGCTAGGCGTCGGGAGGGAGGAAGGTGTGGTTAGAGAGGCATGATCTGTTGGCCTCAATTTAAAGGAAGGTGTAGTTAGATAAGCCTGTTCTGTTAGGCTTAGGGACAGAATAAAGTGCAGTTAGAGAGGCCAGATTCTGTTAGTCCTCGGGAAAGTAGAAGGGGTAGTTAGAAAGGCCAGATTCTGTTGAGCTTCAGGAAAGAGAAAAGTATAATTAGAGATATCAGATTCTGTTAGTGCCCAAGACAGTCCACAGTAATAATGAGATAGTTCAGATTCTTTCAGTCCTCGAAACAGAGGAAGGTATGGTTAGAAAGGCCAGATTTTATTAGTCCTCAAGATAGAAGAAGGTGATCTTAGAGATGCCAGATTCTGTTAGGCCTCGGGACAGAAGAAGGTGTAGTTAGAGAGGCCTGTTCTGTTAAACCTCGAGATAGATGAAGGTTTGGTTAGAAAAGCCAGATTCTGTCAGTTTTCGAGACAGTACAAGATATAGAGCGGCCAGATTCTGTCAGTGTTCGAGACAGTACAAGATATAGAGCGGCCAGATTCTGTCAGTGTTCGAGACAGTACAAGATATAGAGCGGCCAGATTCTGCCAGTTTTCGAAACAGTACAAGATATAGAGCGGCCAGATACTGTCATTTTTTGAGACAGTACAAGATATAGGGCGGCCAGATTCTGTCAGTGTTCGAGACAGTACAAGATATAGAGCGGCCAGATTCTGTCAGTGTTCGAAACAGTACAAGATATAGAGCGGCCAGATTCTGCCAGTTTTCGAAACAGTACAAGATATAGAGCGGCCAGATACTGTCATTTTTTGAGACAGTACAAGATATAGGGCGGCCAGATTCTGTCAGTGTTCGAGACAGTACAAGATATAGAGCGGCCAGATTCTGTCAGTGTTCGAGACAGTACAAGATATAGAGCGGTCAGATCCTGTCAGTGTTCGAGACAGTACAAGATATAGAGCGGCTAGATTCTGTCAGTGTTCGATACAGTGCAAGATATAGAGCGGCCAGATTCTGTCAGTGTTCGAAACAGTACAAGATATAGAGCGGCCAGATTCTGTCAGTGTTTGAGACAGTACAAGATATAGAGCGGCCAGATTCTGTCAGTGTTCGAGACAGTACAAGATATGGAGCGGCCAGATTCTGTCAGTGTTCGAGACAGTACTAGAGAAATAGAGCGGCCAGATTCTGTCAGTGTTCGAGACAGTACAAGATATAGAGCGGCCAGAGTGTTCGAGACAGTACAATATATAGAGCGGCCAGATTCTGTCAGTGTTCGAGACAGTACAAGATATGGAGCGGCCAGATTCTGTCAGTGTTCGAGACAGTACTAGAGAAATAGAGCGGCCAGATTCTGTCAGTGTTCGAGACAGTACAAGATATAGAGCGGCCAGAGTGTTCGAGACAGTACAATATATAGAGCGGCCAGATTCTGTCAGTGTTCGAGACAGTACAAGATATAGAGCGGCCAGATTCTGTTAGTGTTCGAGACAGTACAAGATATAGAGCGGCCAGATTCTGTTAGTGTTCGAGACAGTACAAGATATAGAGCGGCCAGATTCTGTCAGTGTTCGAGACAGTACAAGATATAGAGCGGCCAGATTCTGTTAGTGTTCGAGACAGTACAAGATATAGAGCGGCCAGATTATGTCAATGTTCGAGACAGTACAATATATAGAGCGGCCAGATTCTGTCAGTGTTCGAGACAGTACAAGATATAGAGCGGCCAGATTCTGTCAGTGTTCGATACAGTACAAGATATAGAGCGGCCAGAGTGTTCGAGACAGTACAATATATAGAGCGGCCAGATTCTGTCAGTGTTCGAGACAGTACAAGATATAGAGCGGCCAGATTCTGTTAGTGTTCGAGACAGTACAAGATATAGAGCGGCCAGATTCTGTTAGTGTTCGAGACAGTACAAGATATAGAGCGGCCAGATTCTGTCAGTGTTCGAGACAGTACAAGATATAGAGCGGCCAGATTCTGTTAGTGTTCGAGACAGTACAAGATATAGAGCGGCCAGATTATGTCAATGTTCGAGACAGTACAATATATAGAGCGGCCAGATTCTGTCAGTGTTCGAGACAGTACAAGATATAGAGCGGCCAGATTCTGTCAGTGTTCGAGACAGTACAAGATATAGAGCGGCCAGATTCTGTCAGTGTTCGAGACAGTACAATATATAGAGCGGCCAGATTCTGTCAGTGTTCGATACAGTACAAGATATAGAGCGGCCAGAGTGTTCGAGACAGTACAAGATATAGAGCGGCCAGATTCTGTCAGTGTTCGAGACAGTACAAGATATAGAGCGGCCAGAGTGTTCGAGACAGTACAAGATATAGAGCGGCTTGTCATCCAACCCCAGGAAAGAAAAACCGGTCGATGACTCACGCACCCCCGAGCGACCTCCTCAGGGCATCAGCTACATTGAAACAAGTCCCTTACATCATTTTAGGAAATCGTTCTCCATTATCACTCTTGCGTATTTCGATAAATTGGACTTCTCTATAGCAATATCTCCATTTCGATAAATCAAAGCGACAATCACGATAATGCTCAAATTTATCTCTGGTGCTGATATACGTGTGCAGGAAAAGTTCTAAATATTTGTGCTCAATATATTACAGATATTTAAATATTCTCCATTTAGATGATTAGAAATTCATAGCGGAAATATTCCTGAATAATTAACATATTAATCGCGTCCTTATTTTATTCCTGAATACCATGCAACATTAGTTGCACTAGGTCAATACAATTATCTAATTGTTGAGTTTCTCCAATAGATCACTCAGATCATCAGCAACTTTCAGTTTTAAGATCAGTTAATGACTTAAATATATGCACATTTGTAAGAAAACTGTGATGATAACTGTAGTTCCATTAAATATTATTCTCAAAATAAACTCTGTAACGTTCAATTGCACGCATCTTATTAAGGTGATCAATGTTTATATAACCAAAAGTAATCAAAGGCAAAATAGGGGATTTTTTAAATATTTAGTTGAGTTATAATGTCAAATATATAATTTGGTACCTTATAATGGTATGACCATTTTTTGAAATATATAAAGGTATCCCACACCCTTTTGATAAACGCATTAAAATTTGATAAATGCATATAACCATTACATTTAGTTGAAAATATCTGCACAGAACACATAGATTGAGGTTAGATCATTCCAACAACTTCAACCTGTATATCCTGGCATCGTTCTTATCGATAGATTGATGTCATGAGATTCTATATCGGGGGATGAATTATTAATATGGCCAATTTTGATATAATATGATTTCAAATGGTGGTATGTTAAGTTTGAACTTAATAAGTCAGAATATTAAGTGTGGAAGTAAGTGGTATCTATAGACACTTAGAGATGGCAGGTTTTTCTGCCAATTTTATTTTGTGTGTTCTGTTGTTTTTGTTTTCCAATTATATATCGACATGCGTGCACGGTTCTTGTTCTCCAACACGTAACAGGGTCGTTATTGTGAAAGTGAATTCCCCTTTGTTTGAGTCACCATTTTCTTGATACACTAAAACTTCTCATGAGCGGTCTGATTTTGCTAAGTTACTACTTCTGTGATATTTATATAAAAAGTGACTGTGTGGTTCTAATCTAATCCAATCTCCAATGAACGACCACCTCCATGAAAGACCAAGAATATATATATGTCTGGAAAGTTCCTCGCAGAATATAACGAATTTTACTACAAAATTATTTGACCATGCAATATACAGAACCATAATTCAACAGTATTGCTGAAGCGATGTATTAGAGGAATACTGGGAGAAAAAAGTCGAGAAAAGAAATTATAGACAAATTTAGGATATAAGATCCTACGATATGATCAAACAACTAGATATAGAGAAAGAAACTCTCAAATAACAGGAATAATCAGATTAATAAAATTTGATCGAATCTCTCTTTTATGTTAAATAAATACAGAGCTTTTTAAAAATAACAAACCAAACAATTAGCGGTTTCCAAAACTGCCTAGCAGTTCATTTTTCTTGTAACTTTTCAAAACGAATTACTTACTAAATTGACAAAACAAATTTTTGTTAAGTAATATTCAAACACATTACAGATCTATAGAAAAACAGAATTATTTTTAAAACTTTTTTTTTCGCAAACTAAACAAAACTTTTTTTTTCAATAGATAGGCAAATGAAAAATTAACACATTCTTTTGCCATAAATTCTTGGGAGGTCTTTTGTATGACACGGTATTAAAATTCAAAGAGGGGAAGGGAAACTTAATTTGCATACCTCACTGTTGTTATTATTATTGTCCAGGTTTGTTTTTTTCTCCGGGTATCGTAAACTGGGCCGAGAATTTATTAAAAGCCTGGCTGTGGGTGGCTTATGGAAATGAAGCCAGTAAATTACCGGAGTGATCAAGTTTAATTAGGTTGCCAATGTGGTAGCTAGCAGCTTAATTATTCCAGGTGGAGCCACCAATACCTTGGAGAATTCCGCCGACAAGGATTCCCTTTTAGTCTCCCCCTCCCGTGAAGGAATGTTTTGTCCGCCGAATGTTTTATGACTGCCGACTTCCAATTTGAATTCATTGAAGGTTTAGGAGCTCGCTTTCGACATTGATCCTCTCTTTGGTTTTGCATTTTAAATCCATTGCTTGAATTTATTAGAACTTTTCCTTTTTCGGGAGTTCTTTTTCTTTTATTCTTTTAGTTTGGATTGACATTCATCTAGTTTGCTCTGACGACAGGAAGAAGTTTTCCTTTTGGTAAATTCTAAGCAGACAGCTATTTCTAGATTATTCTATCGATCTATTTGATATTTCATGCAATTTAGATATATTTCGCACATGGATAATATATCCTCGGTTACATATTTATGCTTGATACCAGTTTATCATATCCTGAAAAATACTACAAACAGAAAGAGAGAAAAAAACATCTCTTTAATCACATTAGACGCAAAAATTATGCGTCATTATAAGAGATTAATATGGAAAAAGATTTTTATAGAAGGTAAATTTATATCTTCATAGGAATCAATATAAACATTTAGAAATATTAAAAATTTCGGACTATGGCCTTAAACTGTATAGGGGTGGCTCTGCCTTTTATAATAATTTTCTACCAGAAGAATTATTAAATCAGCCTGAATGGCAAAAAAGGGAATGTTTCCTTTTTTAGCGCATGAATACTATCCTTCCACAAAAATTCAACCATAGAAATTGTTAGGTATAAGAATGCACCATTTATATAGTGAGGAATGTTTTTCTAAAATATAAAACTAATATAAGATAATAATTATTCTTATTACATACATATATTTGTTATGAATATTTTTTATTATTTTGTTTAAAAAGATAGGGAATTGAAGGTGCAGTCGTGAAAATAGGAAAAAAATTATTTAGCCATCAAGTAGTTTTTATTTTGAATAACGTGAAGCAAATTACACATAAAATTATTTATCACAGTAATATAGAATTTATAATATGAATTGTAAATTCGTGATTTAAAAAATAGGTAGGTTAACTCTACATATTTATTTAATCGTAGAAACTTTCTCCTTGGGATATTAAAAATATAAAGTTAAGTGCCAGGAGAAAATGTTTTTTATTAATCGAATACACGAGCTTTCGGGATTGCCCGAAAGCTCGTGTATTCGATTAATAAAAAACATTTTCTCCTGGCACTTAACTTTATATTTTTAACTCTACATATTTACAACAATATTCAAAAAGTGGTATCTTCTAAATCTATGGTCAAAAATGTAGAACAGTCAATGAATGAAAATAAAATATATGTTTTAAAAATATATAATAATTGCATTTTAGATTATATAATATATATATAAATTTTTACAACACATACTATAAA
Source organism: Cordylochernes scorpioides (assembly GCA_030710605.1). NCBI lineage: Eukaryota > Metazoa > Arthropoda > Arachnida > Pseudoscorpiones > Chernetidae > Cordylochernes > Cordylochernes scorpioides. The sequence goes on along the minus strand of CP092863.1, from coordinate 48,991,816 downwards.
TAATATATATATATGTACCAAAAGAAGTATATATTCCTTTAATTCGCCATTTTAATCTACTATACCGCTCTATTATTGTATTGTGCGGGTTTACCTATATATCCTGTATATTAAAGATAAACTCTTGGACAGCTATAAACACAATATCAATTTGTGTCCATAATTTGTTTTGAAAATTCCTTTCCAAGAGTTCATCAGTATCAAACTGGCGAAACCGTTGGGAGGGTTCATATAACTGACGAACCAAGCCTTCCAATTTTTATTCAATGCAGTAAGGGTATTATAAAATAGTTTTATTCTATAAGAAATATTTCACCTCATATAAATAGCTACATTTTTATAAAACTTTTATATTATAATAACGATTAGATTCGATAAGGATAAGTTTCTTTATTTGTAAAATCAATTCGAGCTTTCGGGCGCAAGCTGCCCTTCTACAGGATTAAAGGATACAATTTTAAATAAACATGTATGTACGAATATATTTTCTTTAAATGATATCTTGCTTTGGTCTTGTATAGCGTGAGTGGATCACATGCCCGCGTGATTTAGTTTAAATCAAAGAAAAGCCTTGATAAAGAAAGGCGTGTTGCCCCTAGAAATACTGGCCGATTAATAAACTTATATCCAATATATACCCCATATTTATCTATACATATATATATAAGCTAATATTTGCATTATATATCAATTCAATTATTAATAGTTACTTAGTGATAATTATTTTAAAATTCAAAGAAATGTTGGTAAATATCTTTGTACTATGGTAGCATATGGGAGATTGTATTGTATTTCCTTTTGATTTAAATCAGGAAAAAAAAAGCCATAAACCTTTATATTTAAGTTATTCATTACACGTTTGTTTTACCTGTTGTTTTACGCGTATTGTAATTTGGATAACTGAGAGGTATAAATATAGAGATAACATTTAGATAAATTCTATCTCGGTCTACAGAGCTTAATTTGACTGACCCCTGACCACTTAAATGTTGAAGCATAAATTCTACTAAAAAAGAAAAAAAGACATCTCCTTATCGTGCAACTGAAAGTTGCTGATAGCTTGCAACATCTATCGTAATAAATTAAAACTATTCGTTGATTTTAAATTATTCAAGAATTGACCAACTTTCAGTTGTACGATAAGGAGATGCCTTTTTTTCTTTCTTAATTTATGCACCTTATATATCCCAGTACTATATTACATTTGTACTCTTGTTTCACATAATGGGCGAAGTGTGTGTCTATTTTTCATAGAAGTAAATGCTACTGTTATTATTGAGAGAGTCATTATATAGCCCTTCTCTGTAATTAGGTTCAGAACTAAATATCTTCTAACCCACTAAAGCTATTATGAAGATTATTACGAACAGTATTTGTTTTTTATACAGTAAATCCTTTCGTGAGCGACCATCTTTCTGAACGACCATTTTCATGGGATCGAAAATTACTTATCCTGATCTGATAAAACTTTACAAAAGACAACTATCTCTAGGCTAATCGAGAAATACATTCTTTTTCTGTCATGGAAGGTAGAGCGTCCTGTTGTATTCATCACATATACGGTAAAATATTTAATAAACGATCAATTCACACGAGTAACCATATTTCTCAAATTGGAATTAACTTGTCTTGATCTAACCCAGCCTGCATTGAATGACGATCTCCATGAGATGCCAGGAGTATCCATGTTTTCAAAGCGGTATTCCATGAGAAGGACTACTATAGAATGTTAGATAATCCTTTCAATATACTTTAACAATAAAAACTCGGTGGTATGGAAGATTGACGCGACAGGAGGCGGCGAGATCAGAGAGAGAGAGACAAAAAGCAGAAGGTGCAGGTACGTAATGGGCTCCGTGAAACATAAATACCCAGGTGGAGCTAATGCAGCAGACACTGGGGACCACGTAATAAGGACCCGGCGCTGTAACTCAGTGTTAGCCGCTGGTCTCCGAGGAGGACGCGATCGAACCCACTGCCGCCGACTTTGATTACCAGACCTCGTAATTAGAGCAAGCAATTAAGTGCCCCTGTAAATCTCCCTTACGACCAGCACTTAGCCCAACCTGCCGCTCTCCCACACTTTAAAATATGGATGGGGCAGCTTTTACTTTGACCCTCGTAGTGAGCTTACGTCTTTTTACCTTGTTAGAGTCCTATATATACACAACCCAATCCCCCCTTATAACTTCTAGAAACTACCTATTTCAGAAACTCCTAGTTTTCTATATTTTACACGCTTACGTCTGATCTTTATCAGAAAGTATTATGCTGATATATAATGAGTGTAAAATAAAATAAATTATAAGTCTCCATATATATTCGGATTAAACTATTTAGTTTTCGTAAAAGATTTTTTATTCACCAAAAGTATACCGCTATATCTTTTATAATGACAACCGGTAGAAAATAATATGAGAGCCTATAGACTATAACTTCCTTTTAAAGTAGCTGCTTGTCTTAGCTTAGGACAAGGTTTTTTTGTATTTTACAAATATGTTTTCTTGGAGACATTCTCATTTTTATATCGGAAGTTATTGAGATCGATTTTGGTTGTTTTGTATCCTCAGTAAGAAAAGCTTAAGGGTGTTGTTAATAAAGAAAAGTCTCACAGTTTTGGTAAATTCAAACAAACAGCTGTTGTGGTGTTAATATAATATAAGCAACTTCCCTAGGACTACTGTAGAACGTTAGATAAACATTTCAATATACTTTCACAATAAAAAAAATTGATGGTGTGGAAGATGGACGCGACAGGAGTCTGCGAGATCAGACATTCGAGCACATAGCATAGTATGCTCCGTGTTCCTGATATTAACGTTTTGAAGTTTTGTATATCTATATTACTTTAGTTTACGTGTCAAATATATAGGGAAACCTCTCATGAGCGACTCATCTGATGAAAAATCATCTCCCTGAGCGACCACCTTTGTAAACTTAGAAATGACTTGGCCATTAATAATCCAAACTCTAATGAACGACTGCCCTTCAGAAGGGATCAGGACTCTCAATGTTTTCTAAACGATTTATTATGGGAGATTATATCTCTGTTCAATCTAAAATTATTTTGACTAATTATATTTATTTTACATATCTTTATAAATTATATAAAACCATGATTTATTAATGTGAGAAGTAAACATAATTAGATTCCTGACTCATCAGTGGAGAATACTCTCGGCAAGTTGGCCAGTTCAATCTACCAAACATCTACTGTAATATTGATTCTGTTTATAGAGCGCCTGTTGTTGTTTAGAGGTTGCTATTTTCATGGGAGAAAGATGTTTTGTAATAAAAATTGCACATATATATCACACTATTGTTATCACGTTTATATAATCATTTCATGCACTAGATATATGGAATTAGCACATTATAATTGATATTATTATTTTTAAATTAAGTACTAGGACAGTTCTCACTACTGAAGAGTTGGGCCAGGCCACAGTAAGGACAGTAGAAAATTGCTTTAATTAATTAAGAAATCTTTGCTGAAATAGTCTCAATTATAATTTCATACGTAACCACAAATACATATATAAATACAACATTTTAGAACTATTCCTGCTTTATGATTCGTAAATGAAAATTAGAATAAAAATTCTTGCTGATTCTTTTTACAGCATACTTATAGTCTCTCTCTCTCTCTCTCTTTGTCATGGGGTGAGCGCTGTCCAATGAACGTATTGTGAGGGCAGTCTTGCTGACACCATTAGTGACATTATTACCGCATCTCTCTCTCTCTCTATCCTGAAGGCACTATTTCATTAGAGGTTGTGTTAGAATAAAGAAAACAGGCCAATGCCATATGTTTACAGAAATGATCAATCAGGGCGTTGGACACTCACCAGAGGGAGGGTTCATTATTGGAAGGAATTATTGCTGTGTTGAGTGTGAAACATTTCCTACTAATTAAAATAAAAACAAGTCTTTCTACTCTTCACTAATATAAAAAGCAATTGATTATATTCGTATGTAAATGTTTTAATGGCAGAGCGATACTGTTTGTATCCTTTAACTGGTGTTACATAACTGTGGCGATAGATTATTTATCACATTTTAACCTAGTTACATTTATATAAAGATTTTGAGTATTTTATTGTTTGATTTTTAATTAACTTTGCTGAATTTATCTTTTAAAAATTCTCTTAAAACCAAAATTTTGTTCTAAAAATTTTCATTGTTGTAGATAGTTATAAAAATGCATTCTATTGTTTTTGTTAACTGTGGCAATAAGTTTTCCGAGCTGTTCCTCTAATATCCAACTGTTCTACTTGGTGTTTTAATCGGCTCTTTTCGTGAAAATGTTATTTGAATTCTACTCCTTCCTATTGTAGTGAAACAAAATATTTATTATATATATTGTGATAATATATAATTCATTTTGATCATTTTGACTCAGTTCTCTCATTATGCTCGCCGGCCTTCTTGACATAAACAAGAATTTAAATATGTTGATCAAAATAAATTGACCTTTCCTGACGTTTTGCCTTTCATCATTTCAACGTAATATTAAATAGCTTAATTTTATTATACAGTCGAACTTGGATAATTCGAACCCCAAGGGACCATAAAAAAATTCGAATTATCCAAAAATTCGAATTAAAGATGTTAAATTATTTATATAGGAAATTCTAGGGACCAAGATAAATATTCGAATTAAAGAGGTTTTCGAATTAAAGAAGTTCGAATTATCCAAGTTCTACTGTATATGCATGATTATTAATGGTGTATATGAGAGTTTCAATACAATAGAATTATATTTGATATGGCTGTCGTTCACTGGAAGTGAAAGAGCTTTGATGAAAGACAACTTTTATAATTCACAAAGGGACTTGTTCTGTGGTAATTTAACCTCCATTGAACGACCAACTCCAGGAAAGGCCAGGAGTATTCTACTTTGAGCGGTGTAATAAGAGCGGCTCTCTTCTGTGTTTGGGTGTTAGATGAAGTCGAGGTATTTTAGAAATTAAAAAAGTGGTCGCTCAGGGAGGGAATCAATTGTATGTTTATTAGACATTTTGCTTCACTATACCCACTAGAGTTTACAAAACTATACCATCCGATAAATGTTATAATCACTTGTCTCGTATAATTTGGGGAAACATAATACAGGGATAGGTTTCTTGTTTGAATCTTTTATTAACTCAAGCTTTCGTTTCTATTTTGGAGCTCGTCTATAGAAGTACTGTGGACTCTAACTATTAGTTAGAACTAGTGCTGTGACTCCAATGCCCGAATTCTTGAGTTAATAGAAGATTCAAACAAGAAACATATCCCAGGATGCTTTTCCCAAATTCTCAAACAACTTACTATGTCGTTATCTTTACAAGAAATATTACACTTTGTGAATATTCATACAATACGTCATATGCTTACACTTCAAGGAAAACATAATAAAATGGTGAAAAATATTTTTTTAAATTTCTGGTATTAAATATATTTGATGTTTTATATATATAGTACATTTCATTAAGGTTTTTTACTATCTCTACTTGTTTGAAATGCATAATATGTAAGAATCTCTTAAGAGAGAGAGAGAGAGAGAGAGTGAGCAGTAAAATTTATTTGGTAATTAAATGCTTTCACATTTTTGAAAACCATGGAAAGGTGAAATGTATATTTTAAAAATATATTTTAAATTTGAATTGTGATTTTTAATACTTATATATGTAAAGATTATGCAGCACTAGATTATTAGCACTTCGAAACGTTTAATGCAAATCAAATACAAACCATGGATAATTTTCTTTAATGGAAAAAGAGATGACAGAATACATGAACAGGTGCCAGAGGTAAACAGATTAAAGAGTATATGTATATATTATAGTATTATTTGCATGTAATTTTGTAATAATTATAATAATTTGTGCATAATTATTGCTATAATTATTAGAGAGAAGATCAAGAAGTAGATACCATAAAAATTTAGAAAGAAGATCAAATATAATTGATAAATAAGATAATTTTAGAACAACAAGGGGGAAAATGTCACCATTGGTGGCCAACAGATGGCGGCACGAGTCCACTGCCGAGCTGAAAAATCCGTTCGTTTATAAAACACCGCTTCAATCGAAAATGGCAAAACCTAATAAAAAAGAGAGAAAATAAATCGAATAAAAAGCGAAGGGATTTATGAAGATGATGGAGATATATTTTAAAGATCGAAATAAATTGAGAAAATATTTAGGGGTGGATGGATAATGGATTTTTTCCATTAAAGAAATGATTTACGATTGGAGGAAGTCGCGGCTGAGTTTGGCGAAGTTGACAAACTTTGGCAGGAGGAAGGCGAATAAATTGAAAGAAAGCTTTCATTTCTTCTTTTCAAGCCACGGAAGTTAAAATGGCGTTCTACACTTTACGTTCTACTTTAAAAACAAATAGCTTCTTCTGGGCACAATACTATATTGAAATTCCAATAACACTGACTAATATACATATGTACATTATGCTAATGTGTTATATTATGTAATTATATAGGTTAAATACAATATTTAGTGTTTTAAAAATGATAAAATTGCTAGAAATTTCGTTTTAATATTAGTTAATTATATTATTAGCACAAAACAATCACGCGCTATCTATATATCTATATTAATAAAATGCAAATTTCATAAGAGGACATCACTAAAAACTTTCGTTACAATGCATCAATTTCAACCAAATTTTCAACATTTATGTAAAACGAGATGGAGCAGGTTTTGCTTAACATCAAAATATTTTTCCCTAACATTAACATGCGTAACTTAGCTGTTATCGATTAAATACAAAAAAATCAACAGAGTTAATTTTATTTATATATAAATACAAAAAAAATTCAGCAATTCATTCAACTCAATCTAAAAAAATATTCAAAACAAGCAATTTTAAGATAACACCATATGTAAAACAGTCGGCCAAGAAAACAACAACGATATTACATCTTTCTCACATATTCACACACAATCTTGATTAATAATTAAAACTAATCTTTAACATTGTTTATTATACTTCATAATATATAATATTCGTTAGGCAAACTTTCACTCGGATAAATGTAATATAAAAAGCCAACAATGAAGAATGAATGTAAGATAAAAAGCCAACAATGAAGAGTAAATATAATATAAAAAGCCAACAATGAAGAATGAATGTAAGATAAAAAGCCAACAATGAAGAGTAAATATAATATAAAAAGCCAACAATGAAGAGTGAATGTAAGATAAAAAGCCAACAATGAAGAGTAAATGTAATATAAAAAGCCAACAGAGTGAATGTAAGATAAAAAGCCAACAATGAAGAGTGAATGTAATATAAAAAGCCAACAATGAAGAATGAATGTAAGATAAAAAGCCAACAATGAAGAGTGAATGTAAGATAAAAAGCCAACAATGAAGAATGAATGTAAGATAAAAAGCCAACAATGAAGAGTAAATATAATATAAAAGCCAACAATGAAGAATGAATGTAAGATGAAAAGCCAACAATGAAGAGTAAATCTATATATATAATTGCCTTATTCTGTCTGAAGCTCACGGATAGAATGCGCGCCCAGTGGCTGCCAGCGAACACGTGGCCTCCCTGCCCCCCTCTAGACAACCCTGTTATCAGCTGTGTGATACATACACCTGTCTATAGCGGCCATTCTAGAAACCCTGTTATCAGCAGTGTGTTACATCCACCTGTCTATACAGACCACCCTGTCAATAGCGGTCACTTTAGGCAACCCTGTAATCAGCAGTGTGTTACATCCACCTGTCCATACAGACCACCCTGTCTATAGCGACCACTCTAGACAACCCTGTTATCAGCTGTGTGATACATCCACCTGTCTATACAGACCACCCTGTATATAGCGGCCATTCTAGATAACCCTGTTATCAGCTGTGTGATACATACACCTGTCTATAGCGGCCACTCTAGACAACCCTGTTATCAGCTGTGTGATACATCCACCTGTCCATATAGACTACCCTGTCTATAGCGGTCACTTTAGGCAACCCTGTTATCATCAGTGTGTTACATTCACCTGTCTATACAGACCACCCTGTCTATAGCGGTCACTTTAGGCAACCCTGTTATCAGCAGTGTGATACATTCACCTGTCTATACAGACCACCCTGACTATAGCGGCCACTCTAGACAACCCTGTTATCAGCTGTGTGATACATACACCTGTCTATACAGACCACCCTGTCTATAGCGACCACCCAAGACAACGTTTTTAAAATATATTCGCACTCGGGTAAAACCCGGGCGTTGCCCGGGCCATTCGTCTAGTATAATCTAAAAAGCCAACAATGAAGAGTGAATGTAAGATAAAAAGCCAACAATGAAGAGTAAATGTAATATAAAAAGCCAACAGAGTGAATGTAAGATAAAAAGCCAACAATGAAGAGTGAATGTAATATAAAAAGCCAACAATAAAGAATGAATGTAAGATAAAAAGCCAACAATGAAGAGTGAATCTATCTATATATATAAAATTGAATGTCTGTCTGTCTGTTTGTCTGTACTCTATAGATTCAAAAACCATACATCCAATCGCCGTGAAATTTTGGGATATTATTAGGTATATCACCGGGAAGGTTTTTGAAAAATAATTTCCTGAATATCTTGAATATCCTTAGAGTTATTTGCAGATTTGTAGATTTAACTCGCAAGCAGCGCCCCCATTGTGACGATGATAACAATATATCGAGAGATTCAAATTTACGAGTTTCAAATTATCAAAATATATCTTTTTTTTTAAATAAGTTTTTAGAGAATTGTTTTAACAAATGTTCGCTAGACAAACCTTTACTCGGGTAAAACCCCGGGCGAAGCCGAGTACGTTTTATAAGTTTATAGAGAATTGTTTTAACAAATGTTCGTTAGACAAACATTCACTCGGGTAAAACCCGGGCGAAGCCGGGCACTTCCGCTAGTATATATATATAATGAAAGGATTTAAGCACGAATGTTTTTTATACACAATACAAACTTCTACTGACCTTACTGGGAGGGCTTGGCTAATCAGTGGTGAACCCTCCCAGCTATTTCGCCAATTTAATCCACCAGACCGCTTCTTAGAGCTCTAATACTGTATTGGACAATTCTGCTTATATACGCAGGAGGGTTCAAGCCCTCCCAATACATTTTTTCATCGCAGTAAGGAAAGTAGAAGTTTGTATTTTATATAAAAGAAACATTCGTGCTTAAAATCCTTTCATTATATATTAATTATATTGAATGATTTATTCAATTTGTACCGAGAGAGATATTAATATATAGTCAAAAGTTACAGAATGTGAATATTTTCTTATATCAGATTTGGTTTTAAATCTGATGTTTTATCACCATCATTGATATATCACAGAATGGTTTAGAGATCACATGATCAACTAGCACCATCTCCTTCCAGTCACTGAAGTGGCTATATATGGTGCGATACCCGGATCTACATCTACCTGGATCTGTGAAAGAAAAAAAATATACGCTCTTTTTTATATAAACATATTTGATGGATCGCCTTTTGACTCAATCTATAAAGAAAGTTCACTTTTCCCATTAAAATAGACGAAAAAATGGTCGTTATCTTCTTGACCTCCTCGGCAAGCTGGAAGAATCTGGTTGGTGACAAAGCCACAAAATGACACGCAACGTTTTTGCGTTTTTTTTTAATGTGAGAGATCAATTTTATTATCAATATTATAAGATCAATATTCTCCCTGAAAGATATGTTTCAGTACATACTTATCCAAATAATGTAAAACATCTAAATTCAACTATGAAGACGTATGTATGTGATGTGTGGAAGATATTATGATAGATATGCAATTTGTGAAAACAACATTTTTTAGTCTTAAATATAATGTATATAAAATAAATTAAATAAGAGATATTTTCAAAAATTGTTCTTAAATATGGTTTGGTTCAAATGTGATAGGTCTTTTTTTGGATTAGTTATCACACTGAAAATGTGTAGGTATTTGGGACTTAGGGAGTTGGAATTCTAGGTCGAAAAATAAAACACGATTTGGTCTTAAGTTGTATAACTATTAAAAATCAAGAACTAATTTCTTAATACTAATAAAACATTTGACCCTTGTAATTGATTTAAAAATCAGATAACAGCATTTTTATCTTTATAGATTTTGATGAGAATTTAAAAAAATGGAAATATTATTAACAGTAAAATGTTTGAAATTCAACTATATATACGTGAGAAAAAAAGGTAATTAGACCAAATCCGCATAAATAAATAGTGTGTGACGTTTCGGTAACAGCGTTGTAACCATCTTCAGATAAAAGTATTGAATGAGAAAATATTGAGAGAGAATATAGTTTTACGGACTACTAACCAAGGTGTAGAATGAGAAAATATATCACAGCATGTTTTACATAGTTACTGTTATCTCAAGTGTGTAAATAAGTTAGCAGAAGATATTTTTAGGACCCTGAACTATTATTCTTAGAAGTGGAAAACCCCATCTTTATTAAAAATATAATTAAAAGCATATCTATAAATATCATTGATATTTCCTCTTTCTTCCATTCTGTTAATTGTAGCACGTTTCTTTTGAATGAAAAAGGTTTCTTTAAATTGTCTCTAAAAGTATTTTTTTTTATATAATCTAGTAATTTGTTATTTTTTTTAGATTGAAATTATTATTTCATATGATTTTTCTATGTTCTACAAATGAAAAATTCTCAATTTTATCCTATTTTAGAGCATATTGATGGTTTTCATTTTTCTTTTAATGTTCTGGATATTTGTCCTACAAGCATTAGTTACACTTTTAACATTTCACTACATAAATAAAACCTGCTATTTTTGATAATCGAGTGTTCTTATGGTTGTTCATTTATTGAGAAATGGTGTCGCATGGTTCCATGCAATATTTTTTCCTTCGTACTTTTGAATATATTAGTAACCTTTCTCGCAATAACCTTTCTCGTATAAATGTTAATGTGATGAATTTGGCTTCTTGGTTTTTGCACTTTAGATTTTGAATTACAGCATTACTTTCCTTTTTAGTTCAGGTCTTCGATTATTCTATATAACAATTTGATGTGCAAATCTTCATTGATTAGTTATTTTCAGATGTTGTTATTTTCTTTATTTATTTTAACTGTATCATTAATGAGTGTAAAAGTTCTATATATAAGAGCTTTTACTAATCCTACTTTTTGGCTGAAATGGTTTTTTCAGCTATAGTGCCAATAAATCCCTCTGTGTGTTTTGGTTATTTGTATATAGAGGTTGTAATATTGTTATTATTGTATGATAAGTTCATGTCCGGGAAATTTATTGACTTATTGTTATCTACTTCCTTAAAGTAATTGATATCAGGACATCGATTTTTGAAAGTATCCAATATTATTTTTTCACTTTCCTGATAAATAAATAAAATGGAGTCATCCCCATATATTTTAAAATAATAAACATAATTTTAAGTGTAGTTTATAGCTTTGATTTCTAATTGGCCTATAGTGATAAAAGCTGCATTTGCTGATATTGGATTTCCCATTGTTGCATTTTTCATTTGGAGGCATAGTTGATTATCACTAATAAAGTATGTTGTTTACAAACAAAATTCTAATCCAGCTAAAAATTCTGATATTGGTAGATTATTTATTTCTTTATCTTTATCACATGGTTTAATGCATCCACAATTGTGGTATAGGGATAGAAGTAATCCAATAAAGAAACTTATCCTTTTTGATTCTATTCGTATTATAATATATTGAAAGGATTACTCGTCTTAAATGGATTCAACATCTAAATATGATACATTATCGCGTCATCTGTAATTCGAATTCGACCTATTATAGACGTGTATGATTTTTTTAAATTAAACAAATTTCTCTACTGCCTTATGGCATTGAAAAATTAATAGGAGGGCATAGCTCATCAGTGGTGAACCCTTCCAGCGGTTTCGCCAATTTAATTCTAGTTTTGAGAAACAGAAGGATTTCTGTCACTCATATTAAGAGGACGATATTTTTACAGTAAGTTAGGAGGCTAAACCACTTGGTGCCTCTCATAAACCTCAGTTTAGAACAAGTCTAGAAACTTTGGTTTGATGAATGCTACAATATTTTCAGTATCATTAACAAAACGGGGCTCTGGCATATTTGTAAGTGCAAAGTCAAACTGCTTTTCACATGTGTAGACACAAGCAGTAGCCTACTTCTACCCACCATGATTATCATGGCCTGTGCCACGTGTACTAGGGATAAGCAAAAAAATAATTAATCTTTATAATACAATTTTTTTATATATACCATTTGAATGTGAAAATTCTGAGATTTTAATTCATTTTTTATATCGAATCGTGAATGTTTTAAAGGTACTTTAAATAATGAACAAATTATATTGAATTAGAAGACCATATATTAGAAGACAGTTCTATTCTTTTCGCGTAGTGAACATATATATTTTAAATAAATTTGATTGCCATCTATCTATAAAGTTTGTAACAATAAAGACAATGTGTTTCCTTTTTTACATATATCATCTAATATGATCTCTCTACAGACCTTACTATAATAATAAAAGTTCTCATCTTATTCAATTACTATCTTTATCATTGCAGTAAGGTCTTTAGATATAATATTTTATAATATGTGTAAAAAAAAACAATTGCCAAAAAAAACTAATAATTGTTACAAAAAAATAATTTTTGCATAGAAGATATTTATTTCACTCGATATTTCGGGTCAAAGATGTCGTCTTCAGGATGAAATTAAACCAAATCTAGTTATTAATAAAAGACAATTTAATGAGGAAAGAGTTTCTTTTAAAAATAACGACAATACAAGCTTTCGGGCTCAACAGCCTTTCGATAGGTATAACTATGTTACTTGGGCTGTTGGGCAAAGCTTGTATTGCCGATATATATAAAAGATAAAATCTTCCCTCAGCGAAATGTCTTTTATTTATAATTTTATCGAAGAAGAGAGAGAGAGAACGCTTCACGATTTTGCGTGTCATCCTTGCGCAGGGGCCATGCTAATCTTCTCTGTATCGTTCCAATTTTAGTATATGTACCGCCGAACAAGCGTGAACAAGAGAGAGAGAGAGAGAAATATAACAAATCTAGTTAGTTCTGATAATAAATATTTTATATAGCCTTCTCTACGATCCTTCCTTCAATATATCTGATATTGGCAGATTACCGAAATTTTACTCGAAAGAGATAAATTATTTATAGAACTTGTTTACCTCTCTTTACTCAAAATTATTTATGATATTGAAACCACGTCAATATGTAACACGTGTTTGTTTGGAAATAATATTCAGCGCCATCTATACGTGAAAATATAAAATTATAATTGCACCGATCTGATTGGTCAAACCTCTTTGGGAGGGTTCACCACTTATGAGCCGAACCCTTCCTCTCAATATATATATATATATTATCCTTTCGTTTATAAATATTGTAGAAAATTTTCATTTAAAATAACAATAAATATATATTTAACGAATGAAGACATTAATACGCAAATGTTTCTTCTCACAAATAAATCAAAATTCTACTGTTCTTACTGCGATGAAAAAATATTAGAAGGTTTGGGTCATCACTGGTGAACCCTCCCAGCGGTTTCGCCGATTTAATCTTTTTTATATTTTATATTTATCTTTAATATTTTTTCATCGCATTAAGGACAGTAGAAGTATGATTTATTTGTGAAAAGAAACATTCGCGTCTTAATGTTTTCATTTGTTATATATAGATGGTGCGTTATTGCTTTATATAAAAATATATATGTCGCATACCTCGAGATATTTGCATCGTATTGTTTTGTTTTGTATATTTTTACATTTTGTTTCTTTTGAAAGGATGATAGATTTGCATGTCCGCGAGAAGCGCGATGTATATATATAGGTAGGAAAAGTAATAAAGTTAGAGTTTCTTTTGCTTTGGAGCTTCTCATGTTCTGCGGAACTCGTTCTTTTATATAGAACACCACAATATATTTATCACTAATATAGTTATAATTTCACATTTTCATACAAAACATTTATAAATGACTGCGGCGTATAATTATAAAGCTATACAAACAGTTTTACCGCATAAGTTTCTTTTTTATTTATGAAAAATTATTTTTAATTTCAAAGAGAAATATTTAATATTTCTAACTTTTGGATGACGTATGAAAAGGTTGAATACATGAAGAGTGATGGTCTATATATGAAGGGATGACGTATGGAAGGGTGAAAAACCTTTTCATACGTCATCCAAAAGTTAGAAATATTAAATATTTCTCTTTGAAATTAAAAATGATTTTTCATAAATAAAAAAGAAACTTATGCGGTAAAACTGTTTGTATAGCTTTATACAAAACATTGTTGAAGAAGAACACCTTTTGAAAGTTATATCCTTCTGCAATATGATTGGCGAACAACCAATCAAAATATACCAATAATTTTATAAAATCAATAGTGGTTAAAATAGACCTTCCTTGTGTATATTATTTTTACTTGTTAAACATAAGACATAAACGCACTATTTATATATAAGGAAACTATTTAACCAATTTTTGCTTTTTCAAATAAAAACTTCCTAATGTCTTTACTAAGAACAATGGTATTAAATGGTTTCCTTAGATATATTAAATGAAATAAGATTCTGCATCGAATATAAGGTCTCTAGCGATAAAACGTGAAGTTTTGTTGAACTTCTTGGGCGGTTGTTGTTTCTAGTTGCTCTTATGCGATGGATATTAATGGCAATTTGAATACCTAGTGCATAATTTATACGTAAGAAAATAAATTTAATAAATCAGAAAGAGAGATTTTCTTTTCTCTACATTATATTCGTAAACTTATTCAACACTAGGAATAAAAACATACCAATTAAATTTATCAAGCATTACTGTTGTCTATACATTTTTAAAATTATATTTTTATAACCTAGTATCAAATATATAAGAAAAGATCAAAAGAAGATAAAAAATTCTTTCGCAAACTTATTGAGAAATAGTTTTTTTTTATATTTTATATCCTTTTATATATATAGGTATACATATATATACGTGTATAGCTAAATATATAGAGAAATCTATATGTTATTCTTTAATGAGAATATATTTCAAATTCATAAACGATTCACTATCACTAATTGTCAATTTATACTCTCCATTTAGTAGCGTTTATTGAAATGTTTATTACTAGGTTGTACCATTGTTGTCTGGAGTGGACTTTAGTTCCTTGAGAGATGAGTTCGTCCATTTCTTAATGCTATCAATATGATTCGTTCGTGGTCTACCTCTTTCTCTACCTGTCCTAGGTTCAAACCTCCAAGACCTAGATAGAAAGTTCATTATATCTAAATATACATACAACATCCAAAAACATTTATTAAGACCCTAGGTTGTATAGAAGATTCTTCAAGGAGATTATAAGACATAGTAATTGTGGAGAATAGGAGGTATACATAGGACAAAAAAAGAAAAAGAAGTTCCTATAAACACGATATATATATTTACAGAAATGTTAGTAGCGCAGAGTATAAATTATGAGCGTTAGAAGCTTCTCGTTATATCTAAATATCTACCCTTATAGCTTAGCCATTGGCATCATTTCCTCGGGTTCTTGTAATGATATTATAATAAATAGTTAAAGATGGGAATTAACTAAACTTTTAAGAATTACGTTTCTCAGATGTCACATTGCACTTCCTTTGAAAATTTGTTTCAAGTAATATCGCGAGAGAACAATTTCCATCAAAGTTTGTAACCATAGAATTGCTCTGTGGCAGCTAAACATCCATTTTTGGTTAATTCAGAAGTTTTCATAAATCTCTTGTAATATCTCACGATATAAACTTCGCCTGGCACTGATGAAAACTAGAGCCAAAAACCATGGTCTTCAGATGAGATTTTTGAATTTTTCAAGGATGGCGTGATGGCTTTGTCACCAACCCGATCATGATAATATGCAAAAACGGTCAAAAGATATTGCATAGTTTTGTGTTTGTTGTGATAAGAGATGTATCTTTTCATTCGAGAGAGAAAAAAAATCCTTTAAAATAATTTATCTATCAAATACACTCTACAATCATTCGTGAAAATATTTTCTATTTTATAATTGATTTATTCGATTTTTCTCAGCATCATTCTCATATATTATTGCTTTGCTTTTCTGAAGCTGATTTAAAAATTTATAAAAATGATCAGTCTAAGTATAATACTGATTTAAGACAGCATTCAATCTAATATTATTTTATTATGCTGGTATAATAAAAGGTCACTGAATGTCCAATCAGTTTAATCGAATCATTTCTTTAGAAACCATTGCTTCGCTAGCGAATGAAGTTTCTTAGAGAACAACTCAGGGGCGAAAGGAACCAAAGCGTCCAATTAACCAGATAACTCCTCCAATTGAAGGACAAAAGAGCCCCTCGGAGATCAATTCCAGGTTCCAATACTGGGGGCCCTGTGATTTAGTTGCACTGCCCCCCTGGGTCATTAAGTTTTTCACCCAGCCGCTCGCTCACCCGACGTCGTCAATAAAGAAGAATTATAAACAATGCCTTCTGCAACTCGCCGCCATCTTGATTTTTTTTTTTCATTTTACCCTTCTTTTTTTTTTAGTTCTTTAATCCTTCTTTTGCAACCTTCTATTATTTATTATGGAATGTTGGAGAACTAATACTGTTTTATTTGATATCGTTTTTATTTATTTTTGCTGCCTTTTTGTGACTTGAACGTTATTAATATTTATAAAATTGCGATTTTAAATGAGATATATGAAAATAATGAGATTTGTAATACTTTATTAGATTTTGTTGAGGTTTTGTAGAAATAAATTTGGTGATATTTTCTAAGGTATGTATGACGTTCACTGGATAGGTTAGTTATCTTCACCGATTTTTTATTTCGACTTGAGTACAATATCCTATTTGAGACGCCTAAAACATAAATACCTCTGATCTCTACTGAATGGGGTCGTTCTTTGGAGGCGAGATTATATCCAAAACACTAACCATTTTGATTTTACAAAAATGGTCGCTTAGAGTGGTGTTTATTCTTCAGTCAGGTCGTTCACAAGAAATTTTTCTGCGAGTTTCAATTTTTAAAATGCACAGTATATTGTCACAGAATCATATACAAGATTTATGAGACAATTTAAAATGATAGAAATTGAAAAAAAAACTTATCTTTATCTTTGTACACACAACCGAACTAAATATTTTATATGGTTATTTTTTTCCACTAATTCCCAAATTTTCTATTTGCGATAGAGAATTACTTAAAGCACATTTTAGACTTTTTATATATAAAATAGAGGGATAAATCATAAACCTATGCCCAAAGTGTTAAAACCTTACTTATTCAAACATAATTCATATTCTAACATACATTTTATATTAAAAAATAAAATTTGCCAAAAAATCGTTAATACACAGGGAAAAGTTTCTTTAACTTATCATGCACGAAAATTTTGCCAAATACCTAAATATAAAATAGAGTTATATCTATAATATATGAAAGATAATTGGTATAAGAGAAAAAAAGGAGTTTTGATAGTTAAAAATAAATTAGATAAATATTATTTTTTAAGGTATCAAAAAGGTTTTGTATTTTGGGTAACAAAATTGGGCTATAACAAGTTCACCCTGTAGCTTCGGTAGTTACACGTCATAGTAGTGCGAAACATAGGGGAGAAAAAGGAAGAATTGAAGGTATAAGGATAAGAAAAATAGAAAAGACAGAACTTTTTAAAAGTATATATGTTATATTAAAATATTATTCTATTTAAAATTATATTTCATAGATCCAAATACTCTGTTAAATCGACCGCCAGAGGTCACGCTTCCCCTTAAAAACTCGTTGTTTTTTCCCGATGGCCGGCTCAAAACTTTTGTACATTATGTAAATAATACTCGCCTTAAACCAGGCATTACTTTTATCAAATTGTTTTTTATATATATTCCATGGGTTCAATTAAAGCAATATCTGATCAAAGCTATTTTTATTATTATTCTTTCAAGAATTTTAACCACGACTGCATTACCATAATCCTCAACATGATCTAAATTCAAACAGAAAATTTCATTTTTTTTATTTATAACAATATTTTTTTTTCTTTCAAATTTTTGATTAAAGAGTCCTGCGCTGACGGCTCAAATGAGCACTTCACATGGATAAACGCTATGTATCTCAAACTATGGTGGAATTATAGCGAAGCAATAAGAGGTGGTTAGCAAAGTTTTGTCTCGTCGTTACTTAGTTCACAAATATGGAAAATTTGGAGATTTTGAACCAATCTAAAAATATTTGGACTCCTGTTTGGCATAAATGTTGTTTCTTTCACTTTCTCTGTCCTGCACAATCCTGAGAATAGCTATGTGTGATTGAGATGTAAGATCGAGTGTATTGGTCTTCTTTTATAACAGGACAGTCGAAGGCAAGCCAGTTGAATAAAATGATTTTTTAAAGATGATTTTATTAATTGAATATAATATTGAATTTTCCTTTTGATTTTATATTGACCCATATTGTGTTTGAATATTTCTCACAAAATTTTATTTTGCATTAAAAATTTAGTAAAATATCTTTTATAAGAAAGCCCTTCATATAGCAAAAACTCCCTACACAATGATATATTACTTTTAGGTAAATGTTGTACGCTCATTTTAGCGTGAAAATATTTTAATATTTGCTAAATTATTTTTACAGGTTGTTGTAATTTTGTGAGCTAATAGTAACGCATGTTATAAAAAGTACCTTTGTGTTTAAAATATTCATTGCAATTAATTCCTTGCAGCGGTGAAGTTCATAGCTTGAGGTTATCATGTATATGTTGAATTTTGACCAATATCCTTAATTCCATGTTGTGGATAATCCCCAGATGTAACTGTGCGCTCAATTTTAGCTGATACACTTTGATACACTTTTAAAAGATGTGCGCATTTCTACAGTTATAAATACTCAACTTTAAATGTTGTGTATCCACCTTTATATTCAAAAATATATGTATTTATATCATATACATCAAAATGCTTTTTTTAAATTTAAAAACGCTTAATAGATGAAAACGATATCATTAACTTACTGATATACTTTATTGGGAACTTTCGGGGCTTGCTCTGTCTGAACCTGTAGCTAAAATGAAAGGGAAGTTACATATTCTCTCCATTCACATATTGAGAAAGAGAAAACCCGGAAGCTTTTAATAAAATATCTTCTTATAAACCTTGTAGTAAATTCTTAATATAATTTCATCAACATAGTCTATCGCGCAATCGCCAATTTTTCCTCAAAAATGATTTATTGTTATACAAAAATGAAGGTCGCCTCTTCAGTCAAACTAGACGCCATCTATTGACTGTCTACGTATTCTTCGTAGATCGCTAAATGCACACACACAAAGGTTTATTAAGACCACCGGTCTTATGTAGATCGCGAAATACGTGGTGTTGCTGGAGACCCGCTGGCGATTCTCCACCAAACTCTGCAGCGGTGGTAGAGGCGCCATATTCATTGTACATAGTATCATGTTTATATATATATATATATATATATATATTGAGTGTCGCCGCAAACTAGCGGTCTCGGGTCGGTGACAAAGCCATTAACACCAGCTTTGCCAAAATGAAGAGCACCCATCGGGAGACAATGGTTTCAGGCTAATGGTCCTTGTCGTCAGTTCATCTATTATTTATTGTATTCTTGATAATATGTTAGCACAGAGAGTATTATATAGACTCATAAATATTACTTTTTTATACTTAATTCAAATTGATAAAAAGTCATAAATAAGCCGCTTTATTCTTAATGCGCACTGTTTATTAGAAAATGTTAACTTAATTCCATCTCCTTTCAGAGACCCAAAACAAACGATCTTTAAAATAATTCAAATTAGAAAATAAATAATTGATTTACAAAATATAAAGGAATAGATGCTAGGAATACAAATAAATAATCATATTTTAAATATAGAATGAATTCATAACAAATCATAAAGGTTTAGTCATCTGCCAAAAATTAACGTCAACTGTTCGAATTCTCTTTAGGATCGTCTGCACAATTGGTAATGATTCCAGACGACCGAGCTGCCAGACGCATGCGCAGTGTGAGCGATCGATACGTGCCCTCTATTAAATCCATTACTCAATCACAAGCCATTAGGTTTTATGCCATAGTACATCAAACCTTTCCTCTAAATCTTCTTCCTATTACGCTTTGACATTCTCTTTTTTTCTTCTTTTGTTCTTTCTCGCTCTATTTTCAATATTACTTATAAAATATGTTTTTACCACAGTTTATAGTTCTATAGTCAATAAGGAAAGTAGTTCTGGACTCCAAATGAATTCTTAAACCACTATAAACTATATGTTTTGATAATTCACCCCATGTATTTTTCTTAGTTGTTAGATCGAATATTTAAGTTTAGAGTGAAGTTTCTAGCAGCATATACCATGGTATGTAGATGTTTATACACCTTGGTTATACAGAGTTATAAGAGGATAACTTACAAATATAGTAGAACCTCCCGTAAGAGACCACCTTAAACCCTGCATATTTCTGGTCTTTCTTGGAGGTGGTTGTTCATTGTAGGTTGAAATGGTTCATTTAAAGTCATTTGGGACCTTGCAATGGTCGTCAGTTAGGCGCTCAGTCATATGGGCCGCTTACTGGATGTGTTACGGTGAAAACACATTTTATATATCTTCTATTAGGATATTAACTGTTAAATTTAGAATTGTAAATTTCTACTGCTTAGATTCATGCAGAATTGGAACAATATTCAAACTCTATTTCTCTTTTGTCTTTCTATTAAGGAAAAAATCTACAGCGTTGGATATGTTTCGAACATATTTGTAATTTAGAAAAATGTTGGGACTTCCGTTCACCAGTTTTTTTAATAATTGATTTGAAATCTGCAAGTTTTAGAGTTACTCATGTAGGCGTTTACACTATATTAAAATTTTCTCTATATATATATAAACGCCTTAAAAATACATTTTATAAAGCTTTTGTAGGTAACTGGACTCGAGGTTGTCTGTTTTGTTTTGAATTTCGATTTTATAAAATTATGGTATTTTTAAATATTGTATATTTAAAGTATTCACCACATATATATTAATGAATAATATATACCTGATATTATTATTGTTTGGAAATTCACTAATAATCTATCATCTAGCCTTATAATTTGCATAGACTGCGAATTATTGATTTTCTGTACGATCTCCTACGCGATAAATATTCCTAATTTGTAAAAGTGAATTGTGCATTATGAAATATCTTTAATAATATTTTTAATATTGATAATGTAAATTATATATTATATGCTTTAAAATGTATATTTAGTAATATATATTTTTATATTAACGATTTCACAAAATATATTGAATTTTAACATGGTTATATATAGAAATAACAAGTGTAATGGATGGGAAGTTGCTATTGGTCATATTGTAGGTGCATCATATGTCTAAACGTGTAGAATAATTTGAACCATTGAACCTGAGAGGTAGAAGTTTTCTCTTCAATTTCACTCCCTGTCAGGTGGTAATTGCACAGGATCTTTGAATTTATTTATTCAATATTCTCAGCTTGAAACCTCCTTCAAAGATGGTTTTAAATCTGATATCTGACAGCTTAAAACAACTACCTTCCACATTTCTAACCTGCTAGATTTGGGCTATCAAATTTACATACTGCTAACAATATGGATTTTTTAAATGTGACTTTCAATTTTATGGCACAATTCCGTGCCCAAGATAAAAATGTGTCGCATATATCAGCTTTATCAAACCATCTGGCATTCGTTTATCTTTGCATCTATTAACTTTTGTTGCCAACTCTTTTTTTTTAGATATAAAAATAGCTCATCAAAAACGCATGACTCGAATTATTTTTAGCACCTTTTTATATAAACCACAAAAAATTGTTCAGAACGTTCACAAATCTGAATTAATACAAAAATATGTAAATCATATTCAATGTTATTATTTGAATATATTTTGATTGGGGGTTAGACATGAATCATGTAATAAATATTTACAAGCCTTTTTCTAAATTCTTGGCTGATGGCATTTCTCAGTCTACTCATACTATGTGCTCTATACAGTTTAAGAGAATCGCTTCTCTGTCCTTTGGCTAATATCAAAGTGTAATCTACAATTCAAGAGAAATAAAGAATATCGAATGAAAGTGGAAAGACTAGAGGACACTCAATGGTTGCTATGATGCACCACCTATATTATTGTGTCTAGTTGATTATTTATAGTTTTATGCTATTACTATTATATTTTAAATTACATTTTAGCGCGAATTAAAAAAAGACATCCTACTTTCCCCTACTGCAATGCTAAAATATTGGGAAGGCCTGGCTCAACAGGAGTGAACCTTCCTAGCGGTTTCGTCAATACTTATTAATAAATATTAATATTTTTATAAATAATTAGTATAATTAGTAATATAATATAATACTCTACTATGTGAAAAATCAGCAACTTTCATTTGCAGGATAAGGAGATTCCTTTATTTTTCTTTCTTAACTTCTACTATGGTTTGCTTCTTTCTTTTTGAAGTTCGAAACAAGTCTGCATAAGACGAGATATTGAAATTGATTTGTGATTGTAGTTATAAAGGATTTGATTGATGGTAAAAGTAACATTGCGAAATAAAAAATATATATATTTTTTTAAATTTATCTTTGTTATATGATTATCAAAATATTTTCTTTTAATTTTGTAAAGCACTATATAATGGAACTAATTCAATTTCTATATTGGTTCATACAGATAGATGAATTCTTCAAATTAATATTTAGATGTTATATTGAATTTTCGACTTTAAGATTTAAAAAAAATGTATGGCTAATATTTTAATGATATTTCATACGAATGTTTTTTTTTATTTTAAAATAGTTTAATAAGAAATACCTATATATATAGGTTTGATTTCATTATAAATTTTTATAAATGCAATGCATATGTAAAAAAATGTTTGAGATCTATTATTCGAAATATTGATTCTGAAATAACATGTTGTCGCGTTTCGGAATATTTTAAATAAATAATACACTGTATTTCTATATATAGTTAACTTGAGGTACAGCTTGCACCACGCTGATGAGGGCCAACTGTCCGAAACGCGTCCGTGGTTAGCTTTTCTTGATTTATCAAAAATGGGTATTTGGCCAATTCTGGAATAATTAAAAATCAACGAGAATAGTTGATATTTATTCCGATAGATGGCGCAAGCCATCAGCAACTTTCAGTTGCACGATAAGGAGATGCCTTTTTCTTAATAGGTAACTATATAATTATACATTTGAAAAATATAAGCCTAATACGCAAAATATGCCTCTTTAAAAGATAAAAATGTATTTTTAATAATAGTTCAGTTCTATAAAACCCTATACACAATAATGCAAAATGTCAAATATAATAGCCATAATTTATTTAGGCATACAAAGGTATATAAGGTCTGTAATATTTAAAACAAAAACACCGATAGCGGGTCAAATATTGTCCCAATATTTACATATATCCCGGAGTTAATCAACTCATGAGAAGAATTAAGGGAGCAGAGGTTTTTCGTATGCTCATAAAATACCATATTTCAATATACCCTAAGCATTGAATTGTTACATAAATAAATTATTTATATATTTATAAAAAGACACATTATTTACAATACATTAATTAAAAATAATAGAAAAAATATATAAATACTAAATTGATTAATTATTGATTTCAAATGTCTATTTTTGTAAAATTTCCTGATTAAAAAAAAATAGAACCTTTTTATATTTAAAAATATTTTATTGCTATTATTTTTTCATTTTTAGTTTCTTGCTTGTATATTCTAAAATAAATAGAGATTATTAAAAATATATTTAATAATTGAAAATATAGATTCATTATAATATTTACAGAAACTATAAATTAACACACATATATATGAAGAAGAAAAAATGAATATATAATAGTTATATATAAATATTGTAAAATGTATATATGAATTCACAGTTAACAGTACAATCGTTTGGTATGAGAAGTGTAAATCTAAGTAAGGTGAAAGATATAATTGGTGGCCAAACGACACTTTTATGGAAGACGCTAATCTTACGAGGTGATTACGCGACAAAAACTAATACAGAGCCCATTTATTTACACATTTAAAGGGTAGTTAGGGTTAAGTGGTAGTTTCTTGACCTAGGATTGCCTGATAATCCATAAAACTTTTATGGGACATTCCTTCGACCCTAAATCCGTGATATGGTTTGTGGCAACGGTTGGAACCACGTGTGGCTTCCCGCTCTTTTCTAGAGCTTGGTGAGTTCTTCTGCTTCTTTATTTTTTATATTTTTATTGATATTGTTTATTATTTAATTGATACTTTAGGTTTACAAATAGGCGCCGATGTTATATCATTATAATTTTTAAATTTCGTTTTAGTTTCATAATGATATTAATGTATATTAAATTTTAAGTTTAAAAATATTTAGTTAATTTTGCTTTTAAGATAAATAAAATATTATTGAGTTTTAATTAGTAAATTATATTTTATTTATAGATATTAAATATGTAGCTTAATTAAGTTTCCATATTTTAATTATTATCAGGATAACTACTTGTTTAGTAAATTTATTTTATTAAATTTAAAATATGAAGCGAAAATTGTTTTCAAATAAGTGAAATTATTTTTATTTTTGAGTTGTATATATATATTTTTTGTATTCCGATAGAGAAAAAATATGTTTCAAAAATGTTATGATATACAATGTTTGTATTTTATATCCACACATTTTCATATTTTATATCAATGTATATTTATAATTTTGATATATTTAAAGTATATATAAAAAAAAATGTGTTTTTACTTTTGAAAATATATTTCAAATTACCATATATATGTGGTATCATATATATTTTAGGTATTTTTATGTAAAGCACATATATACATTTAAAGATTATATTTGAAACTTCTGAAAATGAAATATATAAAACCTTAATGAAACTTTTTACAAATATAATTGACACCTTTTAAACTTTAATTTGATTATTTAAAAACATACCCGTTGAGATATCAAATTTTAATTTGAGCATCAATTATTAAGTTTATTTTGATATACGCAGATATATATTTTATTAATACAGTAGAACTTGGATAATTCGAACTTCTTTAATTCGAAAGCCTCTTTAATTCGAATATTTATCTTGGTCCCTAGAATTTCCTATATATATAATTTCCGTTTTTAATTCGAATTTTTGGATAATTCGAATTTTTTTATGGTCCCTTGGGGTTCGAATTATCCAAGTTCGACTGTATAAAATTTTATTATACACAACGCCAATTATTCTTTTATTATCGCGTCTATATATAATTTAAATATAGTTATATATAAAATGGTCTGAATTTATGATGTTGTAACATTATAAAATGGAGATTATATTACATTAATGGAGATTTATATTATATTAATTTATAATAAGAATGAACAATGAATTAGACCTTAAAATATCTTATAGGGAATTATTCTTTAAATCCAGAGCCTATATTTAAGAGGCAGAAAAGCATTTGAATAACGCATCAACAAGCATAAATCCGCATTGAAAAACCTAGATCACCTTTATCCTCTTTTTGAAATATTGAAATAATCATTTTGAAAATTAAACAATTCATATTCGAATCTTCAGATAATAAAAAGGTATATATTGGATTGAATAATTAGATTAAATATTATATACCTAAAACCAGCAATAGCCTCAAATCACAAAGCCAGGTTAGACGTGAGAGAAAAATGATAGCTTCAAAGAGAGCTTCTTCAATAAAAAACATAAATTAGAATAAATACACGAAAAATAATATTCCTGAAACATCTCGTTAAATTTTTAAAAATCTGCAATATATACCTTATTGTTTTTAATTCACTGTATAGGAATATAGGCTCTTCTCGTGTTTATAAAGTTTTTTTCAGAGAAAAACTTGTTTATCGAAAACTGTCATATATTTGATTTGAATTCCTAATTATTTTTTTTTATTTTATATAAAATAAAGCTTTTGTTTAAATCTTCTCAATATATAGGTATGTTTTGAAAAATATTCCAATCGACGCTCTCAATTTACTTCAAAGTTATTTGAAATCAGTAGTGTTAACACATCTTTTTCATCTTCAGATTCAATTTGCTTAATGTTTTAAAAGCATTTGTATTATATAAAAATATAAACTAATCTATTTGTGTGTGTTAAAAGAGAAAGTAAGAAAATATAGAATAAAGGTTCAGGCAGTTCAAATTAATGAAAGGCACATCCTAGATGTTCAAATGAGATATTTGGATAGTAATGCATCATATTTCGGAATAAATAAGAACTAAACGTTTTAATATGATATTGATTATTCTATTTTCTTAATGAATGCAAATGGATACCATTGGTTAGCCAATATAGTGAAATAATTCTGAAAGATGGTGAATTACATCTATAAAGCTTATTTGAGTGCCTGAGGGGACATGCCTTTACATTCATATATATACATGAGTATTTTCGTAAAACTCATGTAATATCTTAAATAATAATACAATATAATGCGGCTTATGATTGTAGAACGAAATTTGACAATTATACCGCAAATGTTTCTTTTGAACGAAAAATCGATATTTATTTTAAGGAGAAATAACGATTATTTCTAACCTTAGGGATAAACTATGATAGGATGAATTGTGAAGAGTAATGATAAACGGAAAAATAAAGTGTCCAGGGACACTTCCCATCCCAGTTCCCATCACTGGACACTTTATTTTTCCGTTTATCATTACTCTTCACAATTCATCCTATCATATTTCATCCCTAAGGTTAGAAATAATCGTTATTTCTCCTTAAAATAAATTTCGATTTTTCGTCAAAAGACACATTTGCGGTATAATTGTCAAATATCTTAAATGTTTATACATTTTCCGAAATATATTGAAATGCATTGAAATACATTTTAGTAATAAGTGGAAGAGGTTCTCCCAAGAGTGAGGTATATATATATACCATAGGGAAGTGCATCCCATAAGTTAGATAAAGAGAGAATCCATTAAGAGTGGCGCCCGGAATAGGGAATGTTGGAATCCCAGCAGAATTCAGCTCTGATTAGGTTCAGGCTGTAAATCTTCCTCTATCAGCTAGCACAAACAATACCTGCTTGCAATATTGATGCACCTAACCGGAATGCCTCAGTTCTCTCTTTTTTGCCATCAGAGAATATTCACAGATAATATTTCCTTAGTCGTTTCGAAAGCTTGTCTATTTCATATTTGCGTTATCACACTTAAAATTTATTATAGATTTAATCACACCTCTATGCTAAAAGAAAAAGAAAGAGGAGCCTCTTTTTTTCTGCATGTGAATACCATTGCCACTAGAATCTCTATACATTTTGATTTATCTAATAAAATGTTTATCACGAATATTCTTATGACACGCCATTTAGAATTTTTCGAATAGGTTGAAAAGAGAAAGATATTCTACAAATTTCTAAAAATATGTTTTCCACATATGTTTTAGAAATATAAAATAGAAATATATTTTTTTCTCTTTCAAATTAGAAAAAAGAAACATAAAAAATATGATAATTTATTGATATTAAAGTGTTAATTTTTTTAAAATACTCTAAAATTGTGTAAGTTAATGATTTTAATTTTCATCCAACAATTTCTTAGTACTTTTCGATTCTTGGACGAATTCTTTTAAGGGTATTAAATTAGTGAAAGTTTAAATATTGTATATTAAATATTATAGGGCTGGATGCCCCAATAAAAAGGCTTATGTGTGTGTGTGTGTGTGTATATTAAATATTGTACATAGAAATATTTTCTCGTTGAAGAGCAGAAAATTTGCTCGAAAACTTGCGAAACCAAAATTGAAAGAAACTCGTTACCTTAATTTTATTTATTCTTTTTCAAATAATATCTAGGTAACCATTGCTCGCAGTAAATTTTAATTATATATAACAATTTTAAAAGTTAATCAAATAGTTTTACTAGTATTTTATATATGTGATTTAACAAATATTCCTTTAAACCATTGTTATCATGTTTTAACTTGTTTAATTTACTAGTGTTATGGGAGCTTCATTTAGTAATTAGAATCCACATGTATTCCGCAGACCAGTTTTAGGAGAAAAACTTTGTATCAATTCATTAGTTAAGTGTTTATGTTTATATATTTTCTCACAAAATATTAATATTGAAAACGTAGAGAATAAATTTATTAAGATATTTCTAAATAAAAGATTTATTTCTACATAATAGTGCAATCTAAAAATGAAATACATATTCATCTATTTGGATTAAATTAACATTTTCTTTTTCACATCAACATTGAACAATATTTCTAGATAATATATGTTTAAAATATAAATATATAAATTGATATAAAAGGAATATAAACAGGTAACAAAAATACAGTTAATGTATAATTCTAATGATATATTTATCATATTGGCATTCCCTATTTTCTGCCATGTATTTCATTTGTTTAGAATTAAAATTAAAATACATATATCTACTTTACAATATAGGCGAATTTTGTTGATTTATAAAATAAACTTTGTGCGTGTTTTCTTCTACTATTAAACTAAAATCATAAACTATTGCACATGAACGAAATGCAAAGATCAATGACATTTTAGGCTATTTGGGGGAGTTTATGTAGAGCTATTAAGATATAAAATTAAGAGTAAGAAAGAGTAAAGAAAGAAATAATTACTTATCAAAAGATATATACTTTATTTTAAATAATAACATGCGAAAAATAGTACAAAAGTGAAACTGTACTAGGTTCAGTTGGATAAATTAAGAAAAATACATTTCCTGATACGGCAAAAGACAGATGGCGCAAGCCATCAGCAACCTTCAGTTGCACGATCAGGACATTGATTTTCTTTAATAACAAAGTATAAATTTAACAACATTTGTAAGTAATATCCTCTATATTTGTTTTGATATAATGTGAACTATATGAAACTATCGTGTATATGGGTTTATCTAGCACTGTCCAGGTCATCAATACTATAAATTTGATTATTATATATATGTTGATATTTTTTAAACCCACTAATATATGCATATTCTTTATTCAATTTATATTATCTTTGAAAGATTGAATATTTTCCATCTATTACGATTATATTTTTCATTATTTGTGTGTCGAATATTATCACCTACACATATTGTAAGTTATATGAAATATGATTTTATATTTGACTCATATTAATTGTTAGTTAGGTCTTTGTTCTAGTTTCATTTGAATCAATGTAGGTATATATTACACAATATATGTATATGAAACTCTTTCTTTAAATTCGACACATTTGGATTTCAGGGATAAAACCAGTATTTATTCTATTTTAAGTAAATTGTGTGTTGTTATATAGCTTCCATAAATTCGAGTTCGACTTTTGGTGACTATATAGACAAATATCCTCCAAGTTTATTTGTTAGTAACCATCATTCGTAACTCATCTAGTGACCTTCTGGTATTTTTATATCCCTCCTAGCTAGCTTTAAGTGAATATAAGTAAGCATAGATTCCATATTATACGTGTACCCTGACAACCTTTGTACTTATACAGGTCTTCATGTGTACCCTGACAACCTTTGTACTTATACAGGTCTTCTAGTGTACCCCGACAACCTTTATACTTATACAGGTCTTCATGTGTACCCTGGCAACCTTTGTACTTATACAGGTCTTCATGTGTACCCTGACAACCTTTGCACTTATACAGGTCTCCATGTGTACCTTGGAACACTTTGTGCTTATACAGGTCTTCATGTGTACCCTGACAAACTAGATCTTATACAGTTTTTCATGTGTACCCTGACAACCTTTGTACTTATACAGGTCTTCTAGTGTACCCCGACAACCTTTGTACTTATACAGGTCTTCATGTGTACCCTGACAACCTTTGTACTTATACAGGTCTTCATGTGTACCCTGACAACCTTTGTACTTATACAGGTCTTCATGTGTACCTTGGAACACTTTGTGCTTATACAGGTCTTCATGTGTACCCCGACAAAATAGAGCTTATACAGGTCTTCATGTGTACCCTGACAACCTTTGTACTTATACAGGTCTTCATGTGTACCTTGGAACACTTTGTGCTTATACAGGTCTTCATGTGTACCCTGACAAACTAGATATTATACAGTTTTTCATGTGTACCCTGACAACCTTTGTACTTATACAGGTCTTCATGCGTACCCTGACAACCTTTATACTTATACAGGTCATCATGTGTACCCTGACAAATTAGAGCTTATACAGGTCTTCATGTGTACCCTGACAACCATTATACTTATACAGGTCTTCATGTGTACCCTGACAACCTTTATACTTATACAGGTCTTCATGTGTACCCTGACAACCTTTATACTTATACAGGTCTTCATGTGTACCCTGGCAACCTTTATACTTATACAGGTCATCATGTGTACCCTGACAACCTTTATACTTATACAGGTCTTCATGTGTACCCTGGCAACCTTTATACTTATACAGGTCAGCATGTGTACCCTGGCAACCTTTATACTTATACAGGTCTTCATGTGCACCCTGAAAAACTAGAGTTTATACAATTCTTCCAGTGTACCTTGGAAAATGTTGTACTTATACAGGTATTCATGTGCACCCTGACAAACTAGAGCTTATATAGGTCTTCACGTGCACCTTGGAAATTTTGTACTTATACATTTGTCCAAGTGTACCCTGACAAACCTTGTGCTTATACATATGTCCAAGTGTAACCTGAAAAACTTTGTACACATACAGGTCTTCATTTGTACCCTGACAAACTAGAGCTTATACAGGTCTTCCCGTGTACCTTGGAAAATGTTGTACCTATACAGGTCTTCATGTGCACCTTGACAAACTTTGTACTTATACAGGTCTTCATGTGCACCCCGACAAACTAGAGCTTATACAGGTCTTCATTTGTACCCTGACAAACTTTGTACTTATACAGGTCTTCATGTGCACCCCGACAAAATAGAGCTTATACAGGTCTTCATTTGTACCCTGACAAACTTTGTACTTATACAGGTCTTCATGTCTACCCTGACAAACTTTTTACTTATACAGGTCTTCATGTGTACCCTGACAAACTAGAGCTTATACAGGTCTTCATTGGAACCCTGACAAACTAGAGCTTATACAGGTCTTCATTTGTACCCTGACAAACTTTGTACACATACAGGTCTTCATGTGTACCCTGACAATTTAGAGCATATTTTCTGACGAGGTTATGACCATCAATATTTCTTTGCTCTTTGACAAATGCGTACTTATATATGCTGTACAAACTTTGAATATATAGTTGCCTAATATGTTTACTTATTTTGTGTTGATATCGTTCCTCTCCCATGTCGTCATTATCTTTCTATTTTAAATATATTAACATATGTTCGAAATAATTTAGTGCCTTTACAGTTCTTCTTCCATTGTCTGAATAACCATGGGCTTATGTGCTCTTCACCCATGTATTAATTAAAATGTTTATAGATCACCCATGTCTATATGCGTATTTATAGAATTATTCATATATTCTCCAACAAATCACCTTCTTCTTACAGAGTACTTTACACATGTCTTAATTAACCTACTTATAGATCCACTATGTCCTGATAAGTATGTATAGGTGGCGACCACACTTTGTTTCGGCGAGCGCGAACTGGGGCAAAGCTTCACTACACATACAGGCAATAATGATTACCTAATATTTTTACTTATTTTGTGTTGACATCGTTCCTCTCCCATGTCGTTCGCGCTCGCTGAAGCAAAGTGTGGTCGCCACATATATGATTATTTACATATGTCCTAATTAACCCTGTGCCTATAGAGCTCTTCACTCATAACATGCTTATAGAAATCCCATGCCTGATATGTATTCATAGAATTATTCACCTATTCCTTAATTAACATTATGCTTATAGAGTTCTTCCCCCATGTCCTAATGAACATGCTTATACATCTCCAATGTCCTATCAAGTATTTATATAATTATTCACGTATGTTATAATTAATTTTGTGCTTATAGAGTTCTTCACCCATGTCCTAATGAACATGCTTATACATCTCCAATGTCCTATTAATTATTCATATAATTATTCACACATGTTCTAATTAATTTTGTGTTTATAGAGTTCTTCACCCATGTCCTAATTAACATGTTTATAGATTTCCTATATCCTGATGAGTATTTCTAGATTTATTCACATATGCTCTAGAAAATTTATTTTGTGCCTATAGTGTTCTTCACACATGTTCTGATTAGATACGAGCTTATACAATTCTTCACATATACCCTAATTGACTTTGTACTTCAAGTATTATTCTCTCATATCCTAATTATTTATCTACTTATAAGGCTAACCACCAAATTTCCTAATTGTTTTTGTTCTTATAGAGCTAATTTCTCTCCCATGTTTTAATTAGATATCTGTTTAAAGAGTTCTTTGAAATACCCTTATTGATTTGTGATTTTTTATTTTCTATATCGAAACGGGCGATATCCCTGCCCTCTCTATATAGATATTTGCGTCAATGTACATTTATATAGTGCACATATTTACAATTTTCAAATTAATTCACAAGGACAAAACAAGAAAGACAAAAGGCGGCGCAAAAGCTGAATTTCCTCTCTTACACAAAAAAAGAGCAAAAAATCTTAAAATATAGCTCCAAAAATATTTATTTAATTTTTGCATTAATCTTTACTATCTACATATTTGCACAATTATTTGATCTGAATAGATTCTCTGATATATAATTGCTGAATATTGGAAGCTTCAACAAAAGGTGACTATAATATTGTATTTCTTCGCCGCAGTAACAGTCCGAATCCCAAGGGATTGTTGACGAAAATTCAAAACTAGCCCTTTGGCAATGACCCTTTATCAACTTAAATTATGATATTTTGGTGGCGGAAAAATTGGGATATCACAAAGGGAAAGATTTGTAAATTTCCATTTGTATTAGCAATATTGTATTCATTTAGTTGTCTTAGTCATCTAATAGGATTTTATTATTGTTGGAGAGTGTCGTTTCTAAATAATGTTTGATCATTTCTATTGGAAGTTGTGTCAAATCATATCCGATTGTTCTTGATTCTTTACAATCTGTAAAGAAAGGACTATGGGTAAACCATTTGATGTAGCAGTTTTGTACGATAGAATGGACCATAGAATTATTTGATATTTCAGAAATTTAAGTTTACGTACATCGGTTAACAATGAATTTGAACCATATTTTTTGCCTGTTTGTGAGTATAATCATGATTGAAGTTTTATACAAAGTTATTTTCCTTTTATATTCAATCTCCACAATTTTATACTAGATGAAATTAATATTTTCCATTCGTTCTGTCTTATATAGGTCTTCTTTCAAGTCTTGATTAGGTCTGGGCTTATATAGCTCTTCACACATGTGCCTTAAATTTTAAATAAAGGTTTTTAACCAATCTCTCCTTGATTTTCTATGTGCTTACAGAGTTCTCAGTATATGTCCTGAATTATATAGTCCTAATTCATCAATGACGTGATGGACTTTATTTGACATATTTTCTACACACCTGTATATATATGTTATATAAGAATGTTATTTTAAAATTATAATTCCCAAATCAAATTACTCTGTAAAAAGTCCACCACCAGATGTCGCGGCTTTCCTTATTAAAAACTCATTGGTGTTGTTTCCCGTTGCCGGCTCAAACCTTTTGTAATTATATATTTTTTTTAATTCTTACACCTTAAATCAGGCAATACTTTCTCAATTTATGTATTTTATAAGCTTAATTAAAACAAACTAGCAAAAAATGAAAAAAGGTAGGTTAACTATACATATTTACAACAATATATCAAAGTGTATTCTAAAGCTATGATAAAAAAATGTAGAATAGTCAATGATGAAAATAAAATATTTGTTTTTAAAAAATAAAATATTTACATTTTTATATAATATAATATATATACTCTAACCTGAGTATAAATATTGTTTATTTTTATTTTATTTTATGAACCAATAATTATAGAGGACAAAGATATACGTTCGCCCTAACCAACAATATATCTTTTGTTTATTATTATCTCTAATTATAGGGTGTTGATGTGATCTTAGAAGTTTCCATCTAGTCATTAAAATTTTTATTTATCATTTAGATTGATTTCTTCGTTTATATATACATATAAGAAATAGCATATATTTGTCTTTTATGTTTTCATGTAGTTTAGAGAAACTTCAGGAGTAATATTATAAATTTGAGTGTATTTTAATCTAACGTTTATTATATATATGTGGGTTATGTAATAGGTAAAGAGAAACAAGCTGAAAATTTAGCTTCCAACAATTATAGATTCACTAGAAGACCATTTATCAATTACAAAGAGAAAGAGAACTCCATTTAAAAATAGGAAGCGAAATTTAGAAAAAAAAGATATGGTATTTTCTATTTTTAAAAGTATTCGAATGGTTTAGAAGTATTATCAAAGGAAATCAAAGAAAAGTATTGCATCCTGTTAACACGGTATACTTTATCTTATGAAATATCTTTTTACTTTTTTAGTAATATTTTTTTTGCGTAAATTTTAACTCGTAGAAAAATATTATGCTGTTAATTTTCGTATACTAAATTAATGGACGTTTATAATATAACACGGTGTAAAATGTTTCTTCTCTTTTGATACAAAAAGATAATCAGCCTTCTGTAGGTTATGGCTATCCCCTAAATAAGCGAGATGATATACGTTAGAATTTATATATATATATATAAAATAAAACATTATAATATTTGCATAACATCTATTTTTAATATAGTACATTGTAGTACTATAGTACATTTGAAAATTATCCCGAATGTGTTTCTTTCGAACGAAAAATCGAAAGCAGCAGGGATGCACCCATCCCTGAACACTTTATTTTTCCGTTTATCATTACTCTTCACAATTCATCATTTCATACTTCATCCCTAAGGTTAAAAATAATCGTTATTTATCCTTAAAATAAATTTCGATTTTTCGTTCGAAAGAAACACATGCAGGATAATTTTCAAATGTCGTTCTACAATGATAAGCCGCATTATATTGTATTAATATAGTACTATTCACATATTTAATAGTATTTTAAAAAATAAAATTTACATGCATGGTTAAGTAGAAAAATGAAGTTCCTATTGATATAGTAAGTAGGTGTTTTCTATGTATCTTGTATATTGAAAATATATTTGTTTTAATGTGTTTTCTGTTTTTGGCAGGGTGCTGTTTTATATGATGATATTGGGTGTTAGATCATTTGTAATATTCATTCTAATGTTTTTAAGGAGAATTTTAATAATTCAAGGACAAGTTTGTTTCCGAGAAAATAGTTTTGTTTATTTTGTATCAATAAAGAAAAAACTTTTTGTGGGAGGAGTTATCATCGTCCATATCATCATCGCCCATACATAGAATTATAATTAATAAATTGTATTCTTGCTAGCGTAAGTTATTAACATCGATACTTCGATAGAGATTTATATAATATATATATATATGAAATTTTAATTATCTTTAATGTTAGAAAGGAAAAGGTAAATGAATTAAACTAGTGTGGGAGAGAGAGATTAAGGTATATATATATAACTATTAAAATCAAAAAGGCATATTATTTTATTTTAAATTATTTTTTTTTCAAATATAAAAATATGTGAAAAAATATAATATGTATAATAATAATATACAACTATGTTTCTGAACTTAAATGAATATTTTAATTCAGCGCGTGAGAGTGAGTTAATATCAATACAAATATCTCTGAGCCATCCTCCCTTTAAACAAGAAATATCCTTCATTGGAATTGAGCAGAAATAGACATATAGGTAGAGTTATATAGATGTAGGAACTCTCTGGAAAGCTGGGCTTCTATCCAAAACAAATGTCGTATAGCTTAAATATGAAAAACATATTTTACTACATATATAGGTGATATAATAACTTTAATATTTAGTTTATCTGACGTAAAATCGATTATAATAAATAGTTCATTCTCCCCATAATTTGTTTATTCCATAGCTTGATCTTAGTGGATATAAATTTACATGTATTCTTTGAGAAAAAGAACTGTGTTGAAATATTGTTTGTATTAAAAGTTATCCTCTGTGTGGAAATAAACGATATATATGTATTCAACTATATATACATATTATATTTTAAACACCAGATATTAAATAGAGAGACTGATACTTTATTAAATAGTCTCAATTTCGATAATGAGAGGTTAGAATAATTTTATCTTTTATCTGCCGTGTAATTGTATCAGTAGTTGAAAAATAAATACGTATTGACAATTAGGGGTTATATATAGAATATCAAATATATCCTAACACGTGTATTGCCATTTATCACTATATAGAGAAATAAATAAATGGAATCGCTTAAAAATAAATATTTTCCAAAAGTTTCAAAGGAATATATTAACATTTTTAAAATGAAAACATTAAAATTTTTACTAATGTATATAATGTGAAAGAATAGTACAAATGTGAGACTGTACTGTATTTGGCCAATTCTGGAATAATTAAAAATCAATGAATAGTTTATATTTATTCCGATAGATGGCGCAATCCATCAGCAACTTTCAATTTCACGATAAGGAGATGCCTTTTTCTTAATGTATATAAGTTATAGTTCTCATTTGACATTTGTTGGGTCTGTGAAATAGATCACATGTTCTTGTTGCGCCATCCCCCCATCCCCATAATCTGTCAAAAACTAGTAGATTTTTATTTTAGAACGTGAACATATTTATAGTTCAATGTAAGAAATATCATAATCTACCTAACAGATTTTAGATGTATTTGAAAAAATTGTGTGTGGGGAATTCAGGTAGTTTTTCTACGCCATAAACTGACAGAGACTGTAAAAGATTTAGATTTACATGTAAAATGTATATTCCAACGTGAAAATGTATATTCAAAGTGTCACTTGGTGGGTGGAAGGAAGGGCCTTGCTGCGCCATAAACTGAGACAATGGGGGCCATAGATTTACAGTGGCCTGCCCACAACAATTGGGCAAGGTTATTGATGGCCCGTGGTGGAGCAGCCTTGGCCCAGCCTTCCTTACAGCACCTACTGTCTGCCGTATAAATTTCAGCCATACGCAACCGTACTGTCAAGGTCTCAGACGTTGTTATATCTGGTAGTTTACTCATACCAACTTGTGCGGACAAAGTCTATTGATGCATACATTTTATTTATTTTTGAAAGGGAGAACCAATAGGGTTAGAAGTAATACAATTTCAATAGTTGGATGCAACTTTAAAACAACATATAGATAAAATTAACCCCCAGGTTTCTAAAGCGTACAAAAAAATGTCGCCATTAATCTGGGTTGTCCTTCATACTTAAGTCTTTTTGGCTTTATTTAAAATGGCGGTGAAATTCCAAGATATTATGTGATACCAAGAAGAATCGTTTTTTAAAAGATTTTCCAGCGATGTCAGTTTGAACTTGATATTACTTAGCAGAGTGACCACCTGAAATATTTGGTATTGGAAATCTGAGGAGATGAAGGGTAGATGATTTACTGCTTGTTATTTATTCTGGGAGTGAGGGAAAATAGGATACTCTTTCAAAGTTTTAGCGCAGTGTGTTTGTAGGTAGCCATGGCCAGTTAGAATGATTGTTGAAGTGTAC
This sequence comes from Cordylochernes scorpioides, assembly GCA_030710605.1. Taxonomy (NCBI): domain Eukaryota; kingdom Metazoa; phylum Arthropoda; class Arachnida; order Pseudoscorpiones; family Chernetidae; genus Cordylochernes; species Cordylochernes scorpioides. The sequence goes on along the minus strand of CP092863.1, from coordinate 48,954,167 downwards.
CCATGTTTGATCCTTGAAATCATGGATATCAAAAGTTTTGGCGTGGCTGCAAATTTCATCAGATTTCAAGTTGATTAATCCTCAATGTGTAGGTCTGTCCATAGATACAGTGCGAGGTAAATATTTTTATTGAGGACGACACCTTTTGGAAGGTTTTGAGAAAAATATACAAGTAATAATGTGGAGCAGACTCAGCTTTTTGGTATGCTAACTAATTTCCCGCAATATCTCCGTGGTCTCTGACTAAGAACAATCGTACATTGAGTGTAGGTTACAGTTTATTTCTGCAACGAGTTGGGTTTTGGGGGGCTGCATATATATAGCATAAAAAGCCGATTTGCAGTCTGAGATAATTTGTAATTTTTCATGTGAAAATATTTGGTGGATTTTGTTTTTTTGAGTAAAAAATCACTGAGATTTCTGATTGGAATGCTGAATAATCGTGATTTAAGATGTATTGGTCGTAAGGGAATTGGCAAAATTATTTCATATCCAACTCCTTCTGTGGATTGGGATCCATCAGTATATATAGCGTGCGCTGGGGTGTTTACATTATCATATATTTAGTGATACCAACTATTTTCTGAATTGAGACTTACATAAAATTGAGTTTTTTTAAAACTAACATATAAACATTTATCCTGAAGATAGAAGTTGCCTGGCCGGACTGTCTATTTTTTATAGAAATATAAACATTTGATATTGGGAAGAATTTATCATACCAAATATATCCTTCTATAACATACAATATAAATGTGAAGAGTGTGTTCCTAAACATGTTAGCATAATGTCAATGTACAAGTAATTCCGTTGTATTTATTGTGAATAAAATTTGTAGAAACTCAAATAGAAGTTCATTTTTACTTGGATTACTACGTGTATTTATAGTATATTGAGAGATAAAAAAAGGGGGATGTTTCCGAGCGAATAAACGGAACTTTAACTGAGTATATCACGAAATATTTCAGTGACATGACAGAGCTGTTATTATCCGGTGTCCTTCTAATGTAGTTACCCATCTTGAAGAAGGAATAAAAGTTAAAGTCTAAGAGTTTCTTTTATTAATGCTATAAAGAAAAAATTCGGCAACCTTTCGGACTTTGACGTCCTTCGACAGGCAACTTTCCAAGAAACTAGGAGACAATATATATATATATATATATATATATATATATATATATATATATATATATATATATAGCTTGCCAATTTACAGCATTAATAAAATAAACTCGTCGACTTTAATTTTTATTCCTTCTTCAAGATGGGGAACTACATTAGAAGGACACCGGATAAAAACAGCTCTGTCATGTCACTGAAATATTTTGTGATATACTCAGTTAAAGTTCCGTTTATTCGCTCGGAAACATCCCCCTTTTTATCTCTCAATATACTATATAAATACAAGTAGTAATATCAGTAAAAATGAATATATATATTGAAAATAGAGCAATCCATACTTAATTCATTAGATAAAAAAGGCATATATTGGATTTAAAAAATATTTATTTTGCCAATATTTCGGCTGGCTGAACGCCAACCTTTATCGAGGCATTACATTTTTTTGTATACACAAACATTTGTGTATACAAAAAATGTAATGCCTCGATAAAGGTTGGCGTTCGGCCAGCCGAAATATTGGCAAAATAAATATTTTTTAAATCCAATATATGCCTTTTTTTCTAATATATATATATATAGATGGAAAATTTGCCGGGAGGAAACCAATCCATAGAAGCAATGGGCGCTTCTCCCGTCAAAATAAACGTCAAAATCTGACGCCATCTATTGACCGTCGCCGCAACTAGCGGCCTCGGGTCGGTGACAAAGCCACAACACCAGCTTTGGCAAACTGAGAAGCGTCCACCTAGAGACCATGGTTTCGGGCTAATGGCCCTCGTCAGTCTAGGGCGGACTTTATTCCATGAGATCCACACGGGATCTAATGGAATCTTCACAATCTACCAAATGGCGTCAGATTTTGACGTTTATTTTGACGGGAGAAGCGCCCATTGCTTCTATATATATATATATATATCCGTTAACTTTTATTCCTTCTTCAAGATGATGTCAGGCGATTCCTTCTCTTGTAGTTCCCCATCAATGTTGTAAATACCGAAGAGTTATTTGAGAGGTCAAGACATGCCAGTTAAGTCAATTTACTGTTTGACTGGAGGTCTATGGACAAGTGGTATACACTGTTCGTTTTTGACAGCTACGGTCCGAGATCAAATCCCGCATTGGACACTTCTCTGATATAGAAATATAAATTACTTCAATGGGGCCATCAATTCTTGCAAAAATTCAATTCCACCAGTGAGTACAAGTAACAAAACAGGGCTCTATAATACTTTTGAGTACGAAATTCGAAATTCTTTCTACATGTGTAGACACATGGTGTATTACAGTAAAGGCAGTCACCAACTACTACCCAACAATGATTATCATGGCCTGTACAGCATGTGGGTAATAGAGATGATAATAATAATTGAAAAAAAAAAACGATTTGACACTTTATTTCCTTTACCCCACAAGCTATGTTATAATTATGGATGAAAAAATTAGAAGACTTTAAGTATTTTTGGATGTGTCTATTCATCGTCTGCAGCTATCTAAGTAAGCTATAAAGGAAAGGTTAGTTTTATATTTGAAGATGCATACTGATTAGGCTATACACATTGCCTAAAACATGTTAAAATTTTGAAGAGATATATGTAGAATATTAATAATACCACACAATATATATCCCTCTAGTCATAGAAACTAGTTAATATAATATAATAACCATATCTAAGCCAGTATATTCGAACCATGGGGTCAATTGGAACTAAAGATCATCCATAAATAGGTTTACCTCAGCTATTTTAGCATATTGGCTCAAACTTTAGAGTTTTTTCCTTTATACAGGTGGAATAACAAATAATTCATCATTAAATATGCCGCATGCAGTGTTGAATTAAAATAATAATAATATTTGGAAAAATCGATTTTATTCCATAAATTTTATGAAAATTGTGTCTAAAAGAAATCTATTTTAAAAATACATTTCCTACGTATAAATAGTAACAAAACCTACGACCATTTATTGGCTTTCTCTGAAATCTAGGGAATTGGGGTCAGTGACAGACTACAATACCTACTTTGGCACAGCGTACCCACCTGAATACCATGTTCTTAGACTGTGGTGTATAGGGTTTGTATCTATTTTGACAGGAAAGGTGTCTTTAATTTTATATATGTATTACATAGGCGTAAAAACAGGCTATTACAAGTTTAAAAAGAGTCTAAAAGTGTATTTACAGAAGGATCAGTGTGATGTAGTATAATAAAAGGACACCTCCTGAACGTGCAACTGAAAGTCGCTGATGGTCCACTGCCATCTGCATATCCAATATCTGTTGATTTTTCAAAAATAATATTGGCCAAATATGGTAAATACAAATAAACAGATAGTTGATATACACTAATGGGCAAAACATATGGAAGGGTGAAGTTTTGATATTGCCGGCCATCTGTTTTTTTATTTTATTTTTTTGAAGGAGACAAAGGCAATTTTGTTCACACTTGGTTATCTTGTGCTTCTTCAATAAAAGTCACTGTGTATCGAATACCTTTCAGAGTTATTGTCTGAATCCCGAGATATACATGCTGAAAGGTACAACTTCCTTAAGTGTTGTCCATGAGTGTATTTTTCGATAGATGGCAGCAGGCTATCATCAACTTTCAATTTCCCGATCAGGAAGTGTTATTTTATAATAAACGTAAGCAAGCTTAAGTCACGAATGCACCCAACATGATATGAGAAATAAAGATATAATAGATATACCATTTAGATTTAGATTTTATATATATCAAGGTTTTTATATCTAAATACATAATTATTTATTTGAATAATAAAAGTCTGAGTAAAATGAATAAATATAGCTGTAATGGAATTATTTTAATAAAATTCTTATGCTTTAATGTACACTTTTCCAACATCTTTGTTATTATAACGTTTTATCTTTTACTATCCCTAGTACACGTGGTACAGGCCATGATAATTATGATGAGTAGTAGTTGGCGACTGCTTTTAATGTAAGCACACCACATGCCTACACATGTAGAAAGCAGTTCGGCGTTTCTACCTACACAAGTTTGCCAGAGCCCCGTTTGGTTACTTGTATTCACTGGCGGGTCTGGACTTTTGCAAGAATAGGGGGCAATTAGAGCAATTTATTATTTAACATAGAGTACTTTTAGTATAGTATATTATATATATTAATATATATAGAATAGAGAGAGAGTTTTTAGAAATATATTTTCATACACGACAAATTTTGAACAAAAAGTTTGTTTTACATGTGTTTAAAAAAACACACATTCAGCATAAATTAGAGTTGTGTATATTATATTTTACATCAAAATTCAGTGAAATTTCTATCTTTTTCAAGTGAATGATTGTTAGGAACCCTGGAAATTCCAGAGAGAAGCTCCCCAGCATTCTAGACAGCCATTTCCTTTTTACAAAAGGCCACCGAAACCTGGGGTTTGAAGTTAAATGAAGGGAAAATATATTGATTTATGTATATTATCTTTAAATTTCTAATATATATTTAAACTTATGATAATTCAATATAATTAAATTTCACAAGGTGCATCAAAAACTTATTTTTGAAAGCAATCTGAAATCGTTTTAGATAAGATGTAGAATACTTGGCGCAATAGAAATGTTCATTTTAGGAAATGTAATATTTCAGAAAAATCTGGAACGCTTCTCAATCCCCAACTTTTAAAACTAAAAGGCTATATCGAAGAATATTTAGAATAAATTTGAATTTTTAAAATAACTCTCAGGTTTTTATTTATTTATTTTTTAAATAGATTTTTTATATCAATGTACTACAATGTATGCACACTTATGTAAATTGTATTTTCGTCTTTGAACAGAATTTTTCCAACCTCATAATGTTTCAATATTTGATACAGAATATTTTCGTTCTAATAACTTTCAGGGAAAATGAAACACAGGTTCAACAGTTAAAACAGATTTGAGTGTGAAACAGACAATTAGAGTTCTTAGAAGATAAGAGCCAAGTTAGATGTGTGGAATGGAGGCCAGCCAGCACACATGTGGGGCCGGATGTGGGAACAAAGGAATGTTCAGTGGGGGCGGGGGGAGAGTGACATAAATCTGGGGCCGACCGCCCCCCGAATCCCTTCTCGGGGGAGGGTGGGAGGGAGAGGTTCCACTCGGGGGAAGAAACTCTCTACTGGTCGCCAGAAATTTGGTCTGGCTTCACTTCCAGCAATCGATACGTTATGTGAATTTGACACTCTCTTGTTAAGGCGCTATCTATATAAAACGAAATGATACTTTTTATCACGATGTTTTCTCTTTTTAAAAAATATAACACTTCCCTCCTGTATTTAGTGCAATGTGAAAATATTGGAAGGACCTGTCTCATCAGTAATGTACCTTCCCAAGTAAGAAAACCGCTGGGAGAGCTCATTGCTGTTGAGTCAAACTCTACAATTGCAATATTACAGTAGGGAAGCATTTTATTTGAAAAATAAAACGTGTTAAACGTGTTAGAGGCTTACTTCTGGCAAAATATTAATTAGAATAAATGTTCGGAATATATTAGTGAGAGAGTAAAAGTTAAATAATCACTACATGAGACATGGATTCTTCAATTGGAATCCCAAAAATACGAATATCGCTAAGTATTTCGAGGGAAAGGTTCATCAGTGCCCTTGACTACAAAAACGAGACGGTGAATACTCTTTTGTTACTTTTATCTCAATTCTAGGGATTCAATCAGAGTATTTTTTATAACTTTCCATACGAGACTATACTACATAGGTGTTTGTTTATAAATACTATCCAAAAGGTTAGTTCAAACAAATTTGAAAAAAAAAATGAAAGAAAAATCTCCAATGAGAGCTCATCTGATAGGCGATGATCACCTTCCTAACTCGACCAGTCTTATAAAATAAATTTTTACAAAAATATTCTGAATCCTACTTAATCTTGAATAAACGAACACTTCCAGAAGAGACCCCAGAAATATCAATGTTTTCTGGATATTCCTTTCCATAAAATTTCTTTCAGCATTTCAATATGAATCAGACATATGCGTATTTGTAAAATATAATAATTAAATTAACAACAATAATTATATATTTTCTCAAATAAATGTTTTGAAAATGAGAGTAAATAAATATAAATATAAATAAATATTTATATATAATAAAATGGTACCAATAAGATTATATTCAGATAACCATACCCACACTGTGAAAGATATCAGAATGAGAGATACGTTTAGATAAGAGTAAAATAAAAATTAGCTTCACAAGTGAAGAAATAATAGAAAATTGGGTGTAGAGTTTCTATAACGTGAACTTCTCGACTTGTATTACATATATCAACGTCAGGTAATTGCATAGAGGTTTTTGTCAATAATGTACTGAGTATGGACAGCGATATTTCCTAGTTGTGAGGTTTGCTTCTGGTTTGGACAATAACAAAGAAGTTGGCGTCACCGCAAGCCCCCCACCCTAAACACATATAAAAGCAATTACAGTAGATTTTAGTCAAGGCATTTATCAATTGAAAATAAACCCATCAGAATTATATTCTCAGATGAGAAGGGGTTTGCCAGAAAACTCCGAAAAGCAATTCCTTAAAAAAAAAAAGTTGTGGCGCGTCATCTTCTCTTTCATTAAAAACTACTTTTGTTTATGAATTGTGCGAACTGAAGGAAAACATCAACATGTTGTGAAAATAGAGAGATTAAACCCTCTTGCGCTACTAAGCGACCATCTCCATCAATGGCCACTTTACTAAAATAAAAAATGACTAATGTCCTGATCTAATCCCATCTCTCTCTCTCTCTCTCTCTATATATATATATATATAAAAAAGAAAAAAAGTCCATCTCCAAGATGTACAATGTTTTGGGCGAACTTCATGAGAGGCTCTACTGTAAAAATATAGGCGCTACAATTTGTTTAAAAATCTAAATTCTAGTAAAGATTAGCCATTTTATTTTATGAAATTGTCTTGGATATTTAAACGAAGTTTTAAAATGTAAATCAATATATCATCTCCCAACACACACGTTCAAAATTTCACTTCATTCAATTTTTAACTATAAATATGCCACCCACATTGTTATAACAATAACTTCTATAATAAGTTTACATTATTTTAGAACTAATATGTTTGTGTATGTTATATCTCAAATAAAATTATACATTTTGATTACTTTTTATTAATTTAAAATGAATTTCGTTGAGGATTGGTGTACTGTTTAGCACTTTTTATATTGTAGAATTTATTATATTTAAAGTGCACGCATGTATATAAGCCCTAATATAAATCAATAGATTTAAATGTATAATATTTTATTAATATATATAAAAATGTTAATATATTTTGAATATGTAATACAGTAGAACTTGGATAATTCGAACTTCTTTAATTCGAAAACCTCTTTAATTCGAATATTTATCTTGGTCCCTAGAATTTCCTATAAATAGAATTTCCGTTTTTAATTCGAATTTTTGGATAATTCGAATTTTTTTATGGTCCCTTGGGGTTCGAATTATCCAAGTTCGACTGTATTAATAATCCATATATGTGTTAGTTCTTGAAAATTGTTAGTTTTTACCAAATTTTTATTGACGAAAATCCAATATTTTCAAAGGTAAACAAGTCTTGCAAAATAATGTCATTTTCCAATCGAAATAACTAATATGAAATGTCTGAAGAATCAAACAACGATTCATTATATATATATTTTTAATATTTGAATAGGAATTTTTCTATTTTATAAAATAAATGTATAGGATTAGTTATATATAAGTTCTCTCTAAAATAATTGCAACAATAATCTCTATTAAATTGATGTCCTGAGTGTTGTCTATATTATATTTTAATAAAGAAAAATTGTGTTGAATTGTGATCTCTTTTTCACTTCATAGACCAACAACATAACATTTTGAAAGAATGGTATCTCCTTATCTAAACGTTCCTGATGGTTTGTACCATCTGTCGAAATGAATATCATACATTGGTTGAATTTTAATTCGCTACTATTTATCCCGCAGATGGCGCAAGACATCAAAACCCTTTGTTTATACGATCAATAGATACCACTCTCTTAATTTATCAACCTTATCCCAGTACAATTTTACTTTTGTAATATTTTCTCATATAAAACACGTTAATTTTATGTTTATAGATTTAAATTCGCTTTTATTTAATCCTGCTTTAACGTTAATCTTGATTTATTCTATAGTTTATTTTGTTTTACATTGTCACTTTTCCAATTTTTCAAATGCTTGTGTTAACTAATTCCTTATGTAACTTCACCATGGATTCTCTTACTCCCCAATGATGTAATCAGGATGTGAGAAAAAGGATCCACCGTATACAGACTCAAAGCTCAATGCCATTCTATCAAACACTACTTTTATCGAATAGTTTATATAGAGCTGACTAGAGTGGGGTCATTCTGGAGACTGTCCAATCTACTTGGAGGGTTCACCATTGACGCGAATCCAATTTCTCCCCCAAATTATTTTTCGATCAAAGTTATAAGTGAGAGTGGAAAATTGTTCCAATTGAAAAAAAAAATAAAATTTTATACAAAGCAATAACGCGCCATTTATATATAACGAATGAAGTCATTAAGACGCGAATGTTTCTTTTCACAAATAAATCAAACTTTTACTGTTCTAGATATATAATATATATAATTTATAATATAATATGATAAATTTTTACAATTCATTAGCGCGCCATCTGTTATCAAATTACAAAACTATTCTAGACGCGTAATATTCTTTTTAAAATAAAACAATTTCTACTGCAGTAAGGGCAGTAGAAATTCTTTTATTTTAAAAAGAATATTACGCGTCTAGAATAGTTTTGTAATATGATACATTTTTATTTATATATAAGAATACCGATACAAAATCTCTACTCATTTTAACAAATTCATGTACTAAGATCGTTTTTTCAATAATATTAAACCATTCGCAAACTTGCAATGCCATAATTGACCACATTGGATCATTTGTTTGATTTATTCTCCACACATAGAAGGTCCATTACATTTGCATTAAAGAAAATACATTTGAAGCCTTCAAGAATTATAAGAAGAGAAGCCACCTCTGTCTATATGTTTATTTCATTGAGTTCAGAATGTTCATGCCCTTTTGTTCCTAAATATCCATTTTCTCATTCATCAAGGAAGCCATTATAATAATCTTGTTTGGACTGAGATATAGCACATATAGACCAAATTGTTTAGAAATAATTTCTCGAAACACCAATACAGGTGGCTTTTTGATTTACCAATTAAGTCAGTATTTTGGGTTTTTAAAATAAATTAACGCACTGTGTGTATATTTATTCTGATAGATGACAAAAAACTATAATTATTATTCCGTTGCACGATCAGAAGATTATTTCTTAATAAGAAGGGTAAGAGAGAGGAAGGAAGGAAGGAAGGAGCTATGGGAAGAAGACGAAGTTCCGTTAATTAAGAAAGCCCGATTTACGTCGGCTAATAACCACGGCCTGCAAATTAAAAGCCATAAATTACACCGCCGACTTTTTCTCCACTTGTTTTTGTAATAAACGTCAGCTCCCAAACCTTCATTTGCATATTTCCATGGATTCATTTAATTTCTAATCTATAAACTCCATATTTTCTCTTAGCTGCTCGTATTGGACGAGAAAATTGCTCCTTTCGAATAATTTATTTTTCAGAAGGCTATCATTATTGTGCGCTATACAAATATGTGACTTTGATACATATTTTATAACATTTTTTATTTCAAAAATTTTAAAAAATAGACCAACTATCGCTTTGAGATCGATACCATTTTATAGATTAAAAAATGAATTATTCATATAACACATCCAATCAACGACCACTTTCAGGACAGTTTCATGAAGGGTTTGTAGTATAATAGTCTATTATATCACATTTAGACATAGTGAATATACATTATAGAATTTATTATATATATAATATGAAAGATGAAAAATAAAAAACAGGTAAAAAGTTTCTTTTAATTTTGAATTTGCAAGCTTTCGAGCAAAGGGCTTCGCAGTAAGGACAGTAGAAGTTTGTATTATGTATAAAAGAAACATTCGTGCTTTTAAATCCTTTCATTTTATATGTATAGATGGCGCGTTATTGCTTTATGTTAATATTGCTCTATACCTGATTTTTATTTTTCCTCTTTCAAATAATTTCTGGATAACTATTGCTCCCATATACATTATATAACTACAATATACAACTATAATAAAAACCTGTTCATAGATCTGTTTTACTGATTATAAAACCAGTATGTATAGCATGAATTCTAACAATGTATGTGTTATAAAAATATGGACTTAGCCACATTACTATTTTGCTATTACACACATACTAAATACATTTCAGCCACCAATTCAGAAATGTACAACTTGATATTTACATAACAACATAAAATGAAAGAGATGTGAAAATATTGTGAGAATTGTAAGTTTATATAAGAACAAACAAGAATATATGGTTCTAAATTACAATAAGAGGAAATGCCGGGAATCATATCTAAGAATTAATAAAAGATGACGGCGAAGATATTTTTTTATATTTATATTTATATATTTTTTAAATATACAGTTCTATATGGCGATATTTATATTGGAAAATTTGGTTAGTTATCGATAGGGATATGTATGATAGATCTGATTAGTGCTATTCGAAAAAACGGATATTCTAAGAAAAAAAAATTATGCTATATTCCTCACGATATTCTTTGCTTCAAAACAATGCCATCACGTTAAACCCCAAGTTGTTGATTTGTGATCAGAATTACTACAACAATAGTCAAAATTAGGATATTAGTTTGAAGGGGCATTGATTAGTTGAAACACTAGCAATTATGTTGGTATAAGTAAGTTCACCACTTTGAACAAGAATTTTAATATTGGTTCCTACACAGAAAATATCTCCAGCTTTCTATTGAAGGCCAAGGTGCAGAACGTGTTATGACTTAAATTTTCTTGGATTCTAAAATTGGGATAATTATTGATTAATAATGAGAGATTATTAGAAAAATCAGTTATTGTCTATGCTGTGTTGCCCTTTGGATAAATTAAAGGATGATTCTAAAACAAAAATAAAAATGTTGCTTAAAAGGTATTGTAACTTGCAACTTCTTATTCATAAGCTGTATTCAAGCCCAAAGTGTGAATGATTGTGGATGTCAACGTGCTCAGCCTTATCCATAAACCCCGATCTGTCCCTTTCAGATTATTCTTTTTTTTTCTCTAAAATAAATAACTTTCACTTCTAAAATAAAATACTTTCAGAAAAAACGAGATTTGATTCATGTAACGCTGAGGTGGAAAATATTTATAGATTTTAGGTAAATTCCTTCCAATTAGAATATGTATATATTGAAAACTTGCGGATAAGATGTAATCAATTCCTAGGATTTAAGATATATGTAAAAATAGCATTGTCATTCTTATTTGTATTTATCGAGTTAATTTGTTTAATCAGTTAAGCTTAGAAGGTTTCCTTCAACCTCCATATATGTATGATTATATTGTTTTTCCTTTCAATTCTATATAATAAAGATTATGTGATATAAGGTTGATAGAAGATATTTATTCAAAGTTCATACAGTAGAACCTCCATGAGAGGACATTCTTGCTTGAAGACACCTCTCTATAAAGGACAGTTTCCCAAAATCCATTTTTGCCAAAATTACCATTTTAATTATTTATCAACACTTCTGAAAGAGGACACCTTTCCCTGAAGTAAAATTTGGCTCTGTAACTAGGTGTCTTCACAGGGAAGTTCTACTGTAAATACACTGAAAATTATAAGCATAGATTTTAACGCTACCTTTCTTTTAAAATATATATAATTGAAAAATGATCTATACAGTTATTATCCTGCAATTTAAAGATGGAGGGTATGGCTCATCAATGGTTGACCCTCTCAGTGTTTTCGCCATCTTAATCTCCAGACCGCTTCACTATTACATTAGAATAAATTTTTTTATATGCTTTGCATTCGCTATTAAGTACAGTAAATTGGTGTTTTGAAAGAACTATGGAATGCAACTATTGGAAGAAATATGCTTCAAGGACTGTAGAAATGTATACCTAAATTAAAGATATAATACATCGAGATATGCTCTACCGCAAAATCACAAATAAGCCTGTTAGCAACATTTAAATATATCATCATTAAAATTTATTTACACGGCCCTCCTATCCTGCAATGAATAAAAATTAAAAGAGGGAGGGCTGTAAAAATAAATTTTAATGATTTAATTTTAAAAGAAAAGTATTCTTAAAAAATATGTTTATAGAGTTTTCAACGATAGAGAGCGCTAAGTTTTTGATGATGATAATACTATTTAAAGGTTAATTACAATGTGAAATAGACCGCTATCTATTTATGAAAATTGGAACTATTTGTGAAAGCGCGAATTTTTCTTTTTCTAAATTAACAACTTCCTACTATCCTTTCAAAGCGATCAAAAAAAGATGAAACCGGTTCACACAGCAGATGTTCCAGGCTCTCCCAATATTTTAATTGCACAGAGGAGTCAGTAGAAAGTTATTTTATTCAGGAAAAGACAAATTTGCGCTATAGTTAGTTTTCATTTTCATAAACTTTATTGAAAAAAGGCTGTTAAATGTAATATTTAGAAACCCCGGTTTGACACGGCTAAAGTGTGAAATCCCAAAAAAGAGTTGGAACAGTTGGGAGTTGATCCCCCTCCCCTCTCATCTGTCCCAGTGGTGACTTATCGAACGCGGGGTTCTTTTTTATTTTGGGGATCTCACCAACTGCCAGACAAACACTGTACTGGGGAGTATTTTTAACGTTTTAAAGATAGAATGGGTTATAGTTTAATGGTTAGTCAACCCAGCGCTTCAATAAGATTTGGTTGATATATTACGATTTTATAATAATTTCCTTTTGCAAATCGTTACTTCGATCATTCCATAATCTAGTTCAGAATTTTCAAAATTATTTGTTTATTATTGTTACGCCAAGCTGAAACCTTTTAAGAAAATCGACCTTGTTTTCTTCTTAATTGGTATTGTACATGTTACCCGATTGGGTTTCTATAAAAAAAGGTAAATTAACAAAGTATATAATGATATAGTCACCTTTAAAAGTTTCTATGTTTATTTATTTGGTGTCTTCCTCGTAGTCTTTGCGTTCGTAACTCTTGCCTCGGTTGTTCTGTCCTCACACCTATCTTCAATGTGGTGGGAAGTTCAAGTGTGTTGTGTTACATCTACATAATAAATACTCTTTCTTAATATAATACCTAATCACACACAATGAAAAGAGTTAATTTATATTATAAATTAAATAAATTATATAATTTTGATGACAAAAGGGTATATAAATCATGATGCAGCAATATCCGAAGTAAACACAATACTGTGGATTATTGATAAAATATTGTATCGACGCTAATTTTTATTTGTTTTAATATTTCTATGGTTACAAGCTCTCTCGAAGGATTTCTTTATTTAAAAAATAATAATAGGCACGTATATCATATGAGCGACTGCAAGTTACACTGCAGAACCTTCCATGAAGAACAAACAAAAACAAGATTACTCCAAGGTCTATCCAGGAGGTGGCTTCTTATCACAGATTAGGATAGCTCTGGTCATTACAAAAAAATCATAACACACTGCGCAACTCTTTTTATTCACTTGATTAAATAAAAAGCTTTCGGGAAAACCTTTCCTCAGCTAATTAAAGCGCTCAAGGTCTTGCCTGAAAGTTTCCTTTGATCAAGTAAATAAAAAGTTTCGGCTTTTTTTTTTTGTAATTTGTCGAAATCCTCAATCCTGTAAAAATGAGCTCAGTCATTTCCTGATTTTAAAAAAGTAGTCACTCGAGGAGGTAATCCGATGGGTCGCTCATCGGAGGTTTCAATGAAGACTATCATAATCCTGGTCGGAAGGGATTAGCGGTTTGTTATAAGTACTTCACATATCTCTTTGCACTGCTTCAGAGCACCGTTTTGGATTCCTGTATTTACTGCTTAGGTTATGTTTGTGAAATTATCAAATTATTCATTTAAATATTATCAAATTACGATTGAAATTTTAGGTTGACGAAAATCACCAGTTCTTACAACTAGGTCACCAGCTGACGCAAATATTAAAAAATATATATAGTTTGTTCAATAAAGTGATTGCTCATTAAATAGGTCATAATATATAGCTGTTATTGTAATCCTAAATATGAATTTTAAAAATGTGTTTTTTAAATGCATCTTTAAACGGGAAAGGTGCACTTTGCACCCGCGCATAGACCTTCTTCCCGAAAAATTACAATAAATAAAAATTGTCTATAAACATCCATTGAATGTAAGAAGATCGTCCAAAAGTTATCATAGTCACCTGTTAATTTATATTTGATATAAAGAAGAGGTGTTATTTTATAAATTTTATTTTAAAAACTAGATAAAACACACATGTTCATATATATTGAGAGTCTAAACAAACAGATACACGGCCGAGAATACAGAAGAGCAGAAAGCGATGGATCCCACTGGATCTGTCAGCAGCAAATTCGCTCCAGTGACGTCCAATAAAAAGTCGCTTCCTCGATAAACCATAAGAATTGCGCCTTCCTTTCAAAAGTCAGGGATTTTAGGGAAACTCGTAAAAATTTCTCCAAAGTTCCAGAAACGGAAATGGATTGCCTGAAAGACCAACCCCCTTTGAAGGACGTAAAAGTAGATTTATAAGATTTCTTCTCTGGTGACGGATGATTGGACGCCTCATAATTCAGTCGCTGCTGCTGGTGGGTAATTGAATTTGGGGACACATTGCCTTATTTCTTCATTCCCACGGACATATAGATCACTAATTACTTAAAATGTATATCGTTAACTCTTTCACTTGGTAATTGAATTTGGGGACACATTGCCTTATTTCTTCACTGCCTCGGACATAGATCACTAATTACTTAACATATATATCGTTAACTCTTTCACTTGACAATTGGATTTGGGGACACTTTGCCTTATTTCTTCACTGCCTCGGACATAGATCACTAATTACTTTACATGTATCTCGTTTGTTTCGTTTACTCTTTCACTTGGAATTGAATTTGGAAAATATTGGTCACAACATTTTCATTTCTACGACAAATCACTGGCTCAGAGGCTAATGTGGCTGAATAAACGAAAAAATGGAGAAAATTAATGTTTTCAATTATTTTAACTTGTTAAACATTTTGTGGGTTTTTAAGATTTCATTAGAAAATCCTCCGCGGGGGAAGGGGTGATTCATATATCGTCTATAGAAGACAATTTCTAGTTTATAAACGACTTCATGCCATTTTGAAATTATTCCCATTTGTATCTACCATCAATCATGATTTGCTTGACAATGTCACGGCAGTGTAGACGAGTAGTCGTTTAACTATATAAATAGTAATATAATATTCTATTATTAAAATTGATGATTGGTTTTCATCCAAAAATAAAAGAAACGCTTCACAAACTTTCCTCGTATTTTTACGGTTTATAAATATCTATATATATAATGAAAAGGTATCTCCTGGTCATGCAACTAAATGTGGGTGATGGAAGAACGCCATACAACGGAATAAACAACAACGAAACTTTTCTCCTTTAATTTCCCTGGACGAATAAATGGCGCTGTCTTCAGTAATGTCTAGTTGCACTATCAGGAGATGTTCTTTCATTATGCAACCATCCTGAACTCTTCTGAACTTATTACTTGCTTCAAACCCATGTTTCAAAGATTCCTCCCCACCCCTATATATATATATAAATATATATAAGAAGTAGCTCTGTTAAGGTTTTAGATGTTGCCCATATGTCGCGGATATAAAGTATATATATTTATAAAGTTGTATTGTGATTTTTGCCTATTATTGTTATTAACATTTGTGAAATAAAATTACAATTTTTATGCTATATCTCTTGTGTTGTGTGTTATTTCTATATAAATATACAAACAAACTTCGTTATTAAATGAAGCGAATATGTGCATATATATATTTACACATCAATTTATTTATACTTGCAGTATGTGTGGAAAGTCTGATGTCTGAGGAAGAGTTGAAGAAAACATGGATTGGTCTCTAATTAAATTCTTGTGGTGTTCAAGGAAGGATTCGATTCCGGATTCTAAACGTCTAAAAATAGTTTAATTTGATTTTTTTCACTCTTTAAATATTTTTTCTATGTAATAGTTTGTACATTCATGCCAAGTTTCACCCAAGTTTCAGTGTAACACCCTCTATTTCCTCAAGTAAATCTATTAGAATTTTTAAAATGTATAAAATTATTTGATATTAAATGTCGCCAATTGTGTGTTGCTATATACACCCTCTTTATAGTAGTAAACAAATGGAAACATATAGCTTATTGTCCTATAATTAAAGGCAGATGCCCAACAAAATTTGTGCTTTATCTCTCACCATTTCTTTATGAAATTAGATCATATACTTCAGTAGAAGGGTTTATAATACACGAAGCTTGAGATAAAGGAAGAAATTGGAGGCCGTTTATCATTATTTACATATTCTGATAGATTAAACTGTCGAAACCGCTGGGATTGTACACTACAGATAACCTAATTTTCCCAAATATATTTTGATTGCAATAAGAAACACTAAGAAATTGTTTTAATTTTAAAAGTAAAAAAATAAGTCGAAATGGTCACGCGATGATTTTTGAAATAAAATTTATTCTATATTATACCCACTTATATAGATATTCATGAAACTTGTTAGACTCCAAACCAACATTTAAGGTAATATGAAAAAAAAAGTAAATTATACTGAGAACAGGTTGATAATTTAAGAAAAACTTCTTGATTAATCTGGAAAAGGTATTTGGCTAATATTCTGTAATAAAACAAAATGAACGAGATTATTTGGTATTTATTTCGACAAATTGCTCGAACCATCAGCAACTCTGAGTTGCACGATCACGAGATTATTTCTATTTAATTTAAAATTCCTTTTTGTTTGATGATGAACCATCGCCAATAGATGCGAATATATTTTAGAAAAGCCTAAATGGTACTCTATAGATTCCTATGAGAAATTGCCCACAAATATGAATATCCCTGATGGATCTCACTCTTGTTGTTTAGATCAGGAAACCTTATTTTCAATTTACAAAAGTGGACGCTCAGTGAAGTTATGTCTCATCAAATGAGTACATTAAGATAAATTTTAATTTCCACAATTGACGGTCATTTATATTTCTGATTATGAAGATTAGGGGTGTGGACAATAACAAAAGAATCCAAGGCAACACGCTACAAATTTTTATTAAAAGGATCTAAGATATTTCGATAACACACAGACCTTTCGTTTCAAAACCTTTTTGAAAATTAATTTGATTTCCTTGTACGTCATTCATGAATACGAACTAATACAAACTCTCTATATCCAAGCATTTATTAATTGTCTTATCATTATAAAAAAAATCAAGATGAGGAAAAACTGGTACAAAGCTTCTATATTTTCTTTTACCATAAAGTCGTGAAAATTCCTTTTATCCTTTCTTTAAGCTCATATTATTGTTCTTGGGAGATTTCTCTTGGCCTGTCTAAATCCTCAAATTCCAGCAGCAATATAGTAACAATAAGCTAGTATTCCATCTTTATTTTGTTCAAAAGAAGAACATAGATTAAGAAATCCAATAAAACAAGTAGGATAAATGTTCTCAGATAAAAATGAAGTTAACGCTTTGCCAAATGTTTTAATTTTTGTTCGCTCCTGACGAAGACAAAATATTTTTGTCGAAACGTCGAGGTAATTAAAAGATTTACTGGCCGAAGTATCTTTAATTTGAAGAATTACAAATAGATATTTAGAAATATATAGGGAAAAATCAAGAAATATCGTGATGTTGATTACTGCTGATGAGTAAGAATTGAGTATGATAAACAACAAGTCGTTTTACAATTCTAAGAGAATATATCAAGTGAATAAATTTAAGCATCAACTTCAATATGGAGATGGTTTTATAAAAAGATAGATCCTATGAATAGAAATCAGAGAGTCTTAACTGTAGCTAAATATTATCCGTCTTCAATTTTGAGAATATTTCATTCCTTGGACTGATGTTTCAGACCAAAGTTGAGTAAATCCCTCGATTTTTCTCTCTAATAAAAATAGTCTTGAAATGGCGGGTAGGAAAATCCGTATTTAATTAGGCACAATTTATAAGACAGCCATTAAATCACCGGACTTCCCACTGTGCAGCATTTAGAATGATTGATTAATAACCCCTAGTTAATTGGTTCTACTAATTAAATATAATTATCTTTCTAATCTCATTGGATTTACAATCAGTCAATCAGTCAGAAGGGTTAGATGTTTATTGATGAGATTTTTTTTCAAACTGCACATTTGACTAAGCTATTTAGGAAGAAGATCTGACAAACAAATTGACGTCTATACGCCATTATTTCACTCTTTGATCAAAAATTGGAATGACCTCTAAATAACCTCTCTCATGGGTATTCTGCCTACTATTGCCATCTTCTCAGAAACATTCTTTTGGAGACTTCTAAATTTACGTTTATTAATTTCTATTTAATATCTAATAAGTTTATTTATTCCCCCTATATATATCTTTTCTCTATTGATATTCATTTTTTAATTCATAATGCTATTACCATACCGCTTATAATCTTCACACAAATTCTAATATTAATAATAATTTTATATTTCACGATTTATATCCAAAATCTTTTTTTTTAATGAATGTATGTGTGTGGTGCCTATATTTACATATGCGTTATATTCAAGGAGATTTTTATCGTATTATTATTTAGGCAGTTTCCCCGGTCTCAGAGTCGTTCTCCAGCTGGTCTCCAACTCGGTCCTCCAACAATTAACTATCTATGGCTTCCAGGTCCTTACTTCTATTTAGAATCCAAAAAGTTACCTCTTTCTTCCTGATTCTCCCTCTCCCACTGATTATAATAAAAATAACAACACGGTAGACACTTCCCAGTAGAACCTTCTGGAGATTGTCGTTTACTGAAGAGATTCGGACAGTCACTTTGGATTACCAGAGTGGTCACTCAGACAGGTGGCGGTCATTCCTGGACATGTTACTGAACTTCAATAACGTATTTACACTCATGGAAAAACTTGAGGAAGTTGTACCTTTTAGTATGTATATCGGGATTCAGATAATACCTCTGTAAGGTATTTGATATACAGTAACCTTTATTGAGATGACATTACATGAGATAACTAAGTATGAACAAAATTGTTTCTGTCTCCTTAAAAAAAAAACAGATGACCGGCGACATTAAAAGACTTTCAAGTATCATAAGTTTTTTCCATAAGTGTATATCTACAGCGATTTCATAAATTCCTCATATATATTCTCACAATAAGCCGCTTCCGATAAAACAGACACAAATATAGGCGTCTTTCATTGACCGTTTTGCACTCTAGTAGAATCGGATCACTGATAAAACTGTAAACTATCTTTAATAAATTAGAAACTCTCGTCTATGTAAGCCTTGTGCTGTTGGTAGAACTACAGTAGCCAGTTGAAGTAAGGTGCAGGAAGACATCTCAGGAGGTATCCAGCCACTTCAGTTGTAGTTTGTAGACGCCGTCATTATAGCGGTGCTCTACCTTAGGATAGTTTTGTTTCATTCAATTATCCAGTAAATACGGATACAGATTATTGCGAAAGGAAATCTAAACATTGAAATATATAAATTTACCCAAAATTCTCTCTCCAGTGGTATCATCTCATTTATCCCTGCAATATTGATTTATATTCTATACTAGTAGAAAATTCTTCTATCTGTGTAAGTATACTAAAATAAAGAGACAATGTACCATTTTACAGACATTCTGACTGAGAATGTTTCATTTACAAATTTTTCAAGAGGATTGAGTTTTTTGAACCTTTATTTCAATCGTAAACGCGTTACTTAACACACACAATCTACTGTCATAATGAAGTTTAATATTAACAGTTTTTTTTTGCTTATCCCTAGTACACGTGGCACAGGCCATGATAATGGTGGGTAGTTAGCGACTGCTTTTTATTGTAAGCGCACCACATGTCTACACATGTGAAAGCAGTTCGATTTTGCACTTACAAATGTACCAGAGCCCCGTTTGGTTACTTGCACTCGCTGGTGGGGTTGGACTTTTGCAAGAATCGGGAGGCCATTGGAGCATTTTTTTTAAAACAGAAAAAGTGTCCAATACGGGAATCGAACCCGGGTCGTAGTGGTCGAAAACCGAACGGTTTAACCAGCCTTCCACCGACCCCTCAATTTCAACAGTAAAAAGTCGAAGAATTAAATCAAATTGAAATATTGAAAGCAAGAATAATGTATATAGATTTGATAAATAATAAAGATGCTAAATATAAAAATATGAAATTTATAATGAGAGAAAAACCTCCCAAAAAGAGTTAAACAAGAAATACAAATTATTGATAAGATAAGAAAGATATAACTAGATATTACTGACTATAAAGTGTAACTACTTGCTACATGGTGATTAAAAAGGGATAATACGCGCAAGAAGACAAAAAGAAAAGGAATTAGAAAATAACAAACGATCGGTCTACTAAGGAGAGAAAGAATATATGCACATATGTATTACAGCTCGAGGCTTCTGTTCTGGAATAGCCTTAGTTAACAACCAGCTACAAAGGCAGAACAGCCAAATACAATATTAAAACGATATGTTATATCAAATTAGTGAAATCTCTGTGTGAGGGTTTACATTGATGGACAAGTTTGCTAGCATCATTTTACCATCGCAGTAAAGATAATAAGAATTTTCAAAATATTATTCTACATCCTTATCTACAAATGGAGCGCCAATGACCAATATTTTATTGAAGAGCCGGATAACTCTGAAAAATTATTTTCAGTACAACATTCAACAGAGAAAATATTTTTGATGATCAAGAAAAATAATTTCAGAAAATGGCTAAACTATGCGTAATTATTTGGTAGATACACACTGCTACGATGACAGCAAATCCTCCTATGAGCGACAACCTCCCTGAACGACCACTTTTATATAATTAAAAATCAGTAGTTCTCATCCAATACAAATTTTAATAAACGACCATCTTCAGGAGAAGCCAAATGTATTGAGGCAATACTCTCTCATAAGAGATTCAGTGTACATCCAGAGGCCTAAAATGATGATAATGATAATTAATGGATTACGCTATCTGTCGGAATAAATATTAACCATTCGTTAATTTTGTAATTATTCCAGAAAATCTTGGCCCTTTATTGATTAATCAAGAAAAGCTAACCACGTTCGCATTTCTGGCTGTTGGCTCCTCATCAGCGTGGTGAAAACTGTACCTGAACGACCAAATAAACTGGTCATTCAGGCATTCTTAAAAATCATGGAACAGGTATTTAAGGCAGGAAAGGCATGGCAAAACTAATGCTTCAATCAGAGCCGCAGTTACATTCGGCCTTGTTGCTTTTTGATTTTCTTCAACAAATAAATTCTGCTGTTTTATGTTTAGAATTCCAAACTCTGACAACCAGGTAATCCTATCTACAGGACATGTTAATGCCACAGGAATATGACACCGCCTATCTGCCAAGATTTACGTGGCCTACGAACCCAATTAAAAGTTGGCCGCCATGTTGATAAAACTTATCTGCTAGCCTGCAGGGTAATTAGAACTTCCCTCCTGCCCTGGCCAATCAATGGTTCCCTCCTCTTCTCTACACTCAATACTTTGTTTCTCACTTAGATACACGATTGGGTTTATTGTTAAAATAGGATATTCTCTGGTTTCCAGATACAGTTAAACCGGTCTATAGCACCCCCTCTTGGGACTCACCAAAATAGGCTGCTATAGAGAGGGGGTGCTATAGACAGATCACTTTTAATGTAAAATGTTTACATTTTAATGTTTAAAATCGGGCGCTATAGAGAGGGAGGGTCTATTTAGAGGGGGCGCTATAGACAGGTTGAACTTTATATGTTTATCACTAAAGAGATTTATACCATTAGATAGTAACATTAGTGTCTCTACATCACAAACCACCTCAGCAAACACAAAAATGTCGATAGAAGGAAAATACTAAATTGTAGAATTTTTATAATTCGACTTATACAATAGATCCTAATGTTAGTTCTTATACAGTTATATTGAGTACCTTGTTTTTCTTTATAAATTTCTTGTAAATTTACACACCGTGCCTATTTCTCTCCTTGTTTCAGTTCATTTTGTTTGTAAACTTATTGGCAATATATATGTTTGTGTGAAAATAAGAAAAAAAAACTAGAATAAAAGGTCAGGTGTTGATATTAAAATCAAAATAGGCTTTTTCTGACCGCTCACATGAGCATTTTTAGATAGCACAGCGCCATCTATTGGAACAAAAATTAACTAAACCTTTTTTCTATTTTTCTTATTTTTGATAAAAAGATGTATATATATGTAAAAAATAATAGAAAAAATATAAAAAATAAAAATAAATACGTCAGGTGTTGATATTAAAATATGGTCCTTCAAATATTTTTATTATTGCAGCAAGAGAGGAAGCAGAAGTAAAATTGACTTTATTTGAAAAATGTTGCGTCTAAATAATATCAATTTTAAAATATATTGTTAAAAACTAATACAAAAAGTTGGATAAGTTAGAGTAGATATAAACATTACTTGAACAATCTTCCAATACCAAAGGTTCAGGACGGCGACCCTATTAGAGATCACCAACCTTAGTCCAGCATCCCTAGAAAATCTCCCAAGAAATAAATCTTCCCGGCGCCATCTCATGAATTGGACCCACACTGGCATCTCTTTCTCTGTACCAAAATAGGCTTCTTTCCCTTTGAATGTGCATCAGAACAATGCCACTTTGTATCACCCTGTTAAAACACTTTACTGGTGATGATAAATAATGAGCCACAACACCAGTTTTGGCAAATCCAGACAAAAAACAACCTATATACCATGGTTTCAGGCTTTGGCCCTCATTAGTACAGGGGCGGCTTTGCCGGCGTTTCCTGGGTCATTCGGCAAGTTGTAATTGGCGATTGGCGAAAGGGTGATTAACTAAATAGCTAATAATAATAATTAAACATTTTATTTAAAACAGACGGTTGGACATGCAATATTTGCGGGACAAGAATGGAGCCGGGGCTACATCACCATATACTCTCATGTAAGACGAACGAGAAGTGCTCCTCAGTGAAATAGGCCTTGAGGGACTCTCTTTGGAGCTCCTGTTGAATGAGGTGGTGAGAAACAGAGCTGGAGCGTTTGCGTTGTTCAAATTTTGGAAGACGGCTGAAGAGAAAAGGAAGCTATATACATAATCTAATTGATGTAAATAATTATATGTAAATAATCTTTGTCAGGACTAGAATGACGAATCATGTATGGGACTTTGATTCCAGTAAAAGGCTTGTTGCTGCTGTTGTATATAGTTACAGTGTAGAAAATACTATACTATACCTACTACTTATAGGTTTCTCTCTGTATTCTTAGTTCTCTTCTCTTCAATTACTCTGTAAACTGGCGAATCCTTTATAGGACGAGAGGTCCTCAATAAAGGCTTTTGTTGTTGTTGTATAATTAAACATTTTGTTTTTAAAATATTGGAAGTTGGACAATATCTATCATGTGACAGTCCCACCGACCAATAATCTAGGAGACATTTCCAGTATTTATTGTTGACGAATAATTTATTTAATGAAATTAACATGTTCTTGTTATAGAGAGAGAGTAATTTAATTCAAATTGACATCTCCTGTATTTTAATTATAAAAACGGGTGGAATTGACATTTTCCATCTAAGAATAATAATATAGATGTACATTCTATATGAATCTGTATACATTTTGTCTCGGTCATGGCAAATTTAGTTTATTTCTATGTGTAAATACAATATTATTATGTTTATATATTTATGTTTTGCTCATGAACCCAATAAAATATTTTTATATGTTATTCATTTGTAATTTTTTATTTGTTAAATAAAACATAGGCTTTTAAACACGTTTAACGTTTTTTATGTTGTATTTCATCGTTTGTATTTATCGCAAGTAATTTTAAAGATATAGCAATTACACGTCTCATATAAAAATTATCATAAATTACACTCAATTAGAAAACTTAAGGAAGTTGTACCTTTTATGTATATCGGGATTCAGACAATTACTCTGAAAGATATTTGATTAATAGTGACCATTATTGAAGATACATGAGCTAACCAAGTTTGAACAAAATTGTCTCTGTCTCCTTCAAAAAAAAAAAAAAAAAAAAACACCGGCATTAAAGACTTTGCAATTCTTCAAGTTTTGTCCATAAGTGTAAATGATATAAATATTTTTCTAAAAAAAAAAATTAAGTATAGAATAACTTTCAGCTTCCACCATTTAGAAATTGGACAAAATCTATACGAGGACGACCATCTTGAATTTAAACTCCATGCGATTTAAAATCAAACAAATAATTAGCAAGTTTCTGAATATTTTACCTATTCACTGAATATACTTCTAAGTCCATCAACGTTTCATTTTGACTCGTATAAATCTTATTGTTCAATGCTGGTAGCTGAAATATTAATTATCTCTTTTTATTTCATTTTAATTCAAGTTTTTTTTATAAATTAGTTATTGAATATTTAGTTGAGAATTCTAAGTATTTGAAAATTTACTACAGCCAAATAATATCTGAATTTACAAAACATCAGAATCTAGCATCGACAAATTGCCTGCATGAGAGTAAACGTTAGAAAAAATACATTTGTTTCCCCAAATCCAAAATTCTTATGACTGATAAAATAGCTTAAAGATTTTGATAAATAATTTAATGAATAATCGCTATAACCCGAAAGTTTATTAAACAATAACCAAATTCCTGCCATAAAATATATTGCAGATAGAACTCTCTCTAAGATGAAAATATAACAATAAATAATATTTTTTCAAGCGAAAAGTGTCTCTTATTTAAAAAATCTAAATGTGTGTAAAATAATATGATAGGGCACATCCCGATTGTGCAACTGAATTTTACTGATGGTTCACTGCCATCTATCAGAAAATAAAACAACTATCTATAATATTTTTATTTTCTAAGTTAGCCTATACACTTTCTTCAAATAGAAATAAAACCAACCACATATGCGTGTCGGGCTATTGGCCTTCAGCAGCGTGATTCAGGTTGTACGTTGAAGGTTTACCATAGGAGAGAAGCTTCAATGTATAATTTTCTTTTGATGAAAAGTTCATTAAAAACCAAATGTGTGTAGAATGATTTATTACACATTGTACATAGCATGTATATAGCGTTACAAAAACATCGTCTGATATATATATTTATTCCAAAATCTTTTTGTGGTGAATCTGTATAATACTGGTGTTCTAAATAAAGCTGTGTTGTTGTATATTTATTCCAAAAATATATTTCTATTTTCAACAGAATGACGACTTATCCAATATATTATTAATATATAAGGCATATATATAGTCGTTATAAAACAGACTGGTAATTAGATAGATAAAAAAGAGAGAGAGAAAAATTAATTAGATTAAACTACTAATTATCTAAAGTGAGAGAGAGAGAGAGAGTGAAGGAACTCTACAAAATATCGTAAATAAAGCGAACCAACGCACTAGTTGTCTGCCAATTTAATGAGCCTAGAGGTAATATATTATTCAACTCATTTACGATGCAAAATGCAAATTATTCAAAAGAAGCAAAAACTCTATTTTTAAATCCATTACGCTTAATTAAAGTTGTCCCTTAGCTCCATGCTAATTGCAGAGCAGAGCAGGGTTATCCCGCTAATGCATTTCTTCCATTAGGTTAAAAGGAGGGAAAAAAAGCTGGAGCTCTGAAAAAGGTGGCGCATTGTGCCATGTGCAGCCTTTCTAATTGTGGCCTTCGTCCAGAACGTTCGCCCTAGGGACAAGGGCCGCCGGCACAATCCTCCCAAGACATGAAAGTTAGAAAGTTTGTTGTTGTTTCGGAGTGAGTTTGGCACATAGAGATTGGACGGACGGGATAAATAAGTTAGAGGAGGAAGGACTTCCCTTATCTTGAGCTACTTTCTTTCTCTTCATTTTCTTTTTTATTCCTTCTGCCCTCCACAGATGGTATCTTCGAAGTTGATTAGACCTCTGCGTTTACGACCTTCCTGCCCGCCCAAAGATGGAGTTTAATCTTTAACCAGCATTCCTTTTATTTAGGCTTGGCTTGATTTGCTTCTAATTTTATAAAAGCATCTTGGTTATATGACCATTGGTTCTTTTCTACCCTGGACTCCGTGGGGGAAATTGGAGTGGATCAGATGGTGAAATAATTCGATTTTCTACATGATTCTATATTTCCTTGGGATGGTTTTGGACTTTGACCTCTTACGTTTTATTTCCTTTCCCGCTTTCACGATAGATTGAAAAAATATGATCACAAAATAACCCTACACACTCCATTTTCTTGAACATTTTATTTTTAGATGTTTAAATATTCTCTTTTTTTTTGGAAATTTAGGAAGCTTTATTGATTCTAAAGATATATAAAATTATCCATTACGACATATTTTTACATCTGTTCATACTACTCCCTCTTTATTATCCTATAATCTGAAAACCTGACAAACCATTTATATGCTTATTAATAATTTCTGAATCCTTTGGTCAACAAATAGCTATCTGACACAACGTATAGGTGGGAAATATATTATATTTATAAACGATGAAAAATCGCACAAATTTTGAATATGTTGAATATTATAGTTAATGGTGTGTGTATATAGGTTTTAAGTCAACATTTTACCATTTAATATGACAACATTCTACACTTTAATAATAACATTTTGCACTTTAATGACACCATTTTTCTATTTTAATAACATTTTACATTTTAATTATAACATTTTCGCTTTAATTTATTTTTCGATTTATATTTAATAATAATAATATTAACAAATCAGTTTTTATATAAGCCTAATAATATATATACACACACACAAAGCTTTTTTAAGACCACCGGTCTTATACAGATTCACCACAGGAAGAAATAATAGATGGAGCTCCTATACTCCAGGCAGCGCAGCACCTAATAATATATTAACAAGCTGCTTCTGTAGAAAAGAAAACCAAAACTCAATACATTTATTGATAGAATGTCCATTCTTTCACAGCTACAAAAGTAATCATTTTTATCCCATCGAATAAATGTGCGAATTTGTATATAACAAAGAGACATACATAAAATTCAATAATTTTTGTAAATTCATTTTAGATTTTCTTTTCTGTTTGAGAAAACCAACCTTTCAGTTTTAATTTTGTTTTTAGTCTTGTTTATTGAATTGTATATAAAGTGAATTGTATATAAGCTGCTAAAATGTATTTAGGCGCAAGTATCCCAAGCTGGGATATCGCGTCCGATATGTCAAATAAAAAATATATAAATACTTTCAATTTAATTGTGATTTGGATATTTTGAGCATTTGATATTTCTCTTAATTAAGCAATAGAGAAGTAGTGTTCTTTTGAGATTTTCTCCTATAGAGTAAATTACTGTTTAATTTAGCGTTTAATTTTTCCTATATATATTCCTGCTACAAGGTGATACCTAGCTTAAAATTTATCTGTTTAATAGGCATTGTTTAAAATTGTTTAGAGTTGTGAATGAAAACATCACGCAAGTTAGCATTTTGGTCAAAATATTCTTGAATTTCTTCGTTGCAATGTCATGGGCTATAGTTCTAGTTAATATAATATCATTTATATTTGATATTTTTTAATATTTATTTACGAATTAAAATATTAGTTTTGGAATGAATATCGAAATGTTCGATACTTCGAGGGAAATGCTCTCTCTCTCTAACTTTTGTGAAGTTTTAATTGAGCCTTTATATAATCTACAAAAAGAGCTAGTTATTAAAATGGCTAAAGGTTAAGCTGGCAGCCATCTTGTAGCGGGAATATGCATATATAGAAAAATTCCAACACTAAATTGAACAGTAATTGATTCTATTTGAGATAAATTTCAAATTCAAAATTTCTAATGTGCTTTTGATTAAAAGGGATAAAAAATGTTTTGAAAATAGTCTAATATCAAATTTTGAAAATTTATTTCGGTAAAACTTAAAATATATATATTGTGAATGCAAAAATCTCATCTTTTGATAATCGAAAATATCGATTAAAAATGAAAATGTTGTTATTAAATGATAAGAAGTTATTATTAAAGGGTAAGCATTTGTTATTAAAGTGTAAAGTGTTGTCATAAAGTTTAAAACCTTATTCATTTTATAAAATTGTATTTTTGACTCCAATGTCATCCAGCATGTTCACGGTATAGGGAGAATATATAATATTGATGATGATTGAAATAATATTGATGGTTCCACACCTATCCAAAATATCTATAATTTTTGCTGAGGTGTGCAAAAAAGAATTGTTATAATGCCAATCAAAACATCTACAACCTGACTTTTAATGTCTTTATATCATTTTTCTTAACCCTTCATTCTGTTATGTATCATTCAGAATTGATAGTTATTTGATTTTCTAAAGGAATGGTAGCAACATGGTCAGTTTTCAGAAAAACAGATTCATCAATTGTTTCTCAGTAGCTCGATTCCGTCGAACTTTAGTGGACGAATGTTTGCTTTTATTTAAATCACAAGCCATGTAATTGTCGCTTTGTTTCTGGGTCATAATTATATATTCAATTTTAATCACCCCACAGATAATATATATTATATATAAGGGTTGTAAGGCTTCTGATTATTATTTCTCTTTTATAGACTTGTACCATTAAACTCTGGCCTCCAACTGCTCCTTTGTTATAGAATGTAGCATTCAGCGAGAAAATACTTTTAAAATTAAATTTGATCCTTCAAGATTTTATGGCAAAATCGATAGCAGATTCGACCTTTGATCAACCTTTCAAAAAGGAGGTATTTTCCTTTTTAATTCTGCAAACCAATTAAAGATTGTTGATCTTTAAGAGCCAATATTTCCTTCAAATAATCAAAAGAATTCTCAAGCTTAGAGCCCTTCTTTTGAAAAATTCGATAGTCATGGCATAAAATCATGCTTTTCAAGTCCAATGGCGTTCAGAAAGAAGTATTCAACAACTTTTGAACCAATCGCCGTCGTACAAGTGCGCGCGAAACTAGATGGTTGGGGACAATGTTTATGTTCTTTCCAATAGGATGGTAGGTTTTATAAATTCTGCCATTTTTGTGCATCTGACAACACTAAGAACCCTTCTCGTATATTGGCTAAAATATATTTACCCAAATATTTCGATGTGCAGAATGCACTTTTCATAAAGATATAAAATGGATTTATTTATATATATTTTTAAAAAGGCTGTTCTAACTTGATAGAGTTAGGTGATTTTCCAATCAAAAGAAGACACTCTTATCTGATATACGATTTATATAGTTATATATATATTTATCCTCTCGTGTGAATTTTATTAATGATTTTGAAGAGGTGATATGAAAAAAA
This sequence comes from Cordylochernes scorpioides, assembly GCA_030710605.1. Taxonomy (NCBI): domain Eukaryota; kingdom Metazoa; phylum Arthropoda; class Arachnida; order Pseudoscorpiones; family Chernetidae; genus Cordylochernes; species Cordylochernes scorpioides. The sequence goes on along the minus strand of CP092863.1, from coordinate 48,924,624 downwards.
TAAAAAGGAGTGTGTATACATTACGGACAATTCTATACTGGAAGGAGAGGTTGAAGGTTTTCCAGGTGAATCTATATTCAAAAACCTTCTTATCAAATATGAATGAATGAGATTAAAACATGAGTTATCGAGGCGAGCGCTGATTCGCTGGTATCCAGATAGTGGAATGCCAGGGGCTCTCTGTTAATAAAGGAGAGAGGAATTAATGAAATTTCCGCTTGGAACCCTGTGGGCCTCAGGGTGGGGGAGATAATACTTTCCAGGGTCCAACAATCATTTTTTGTTCAAGTCACAGCAAACCTATGCATTCAGTGATATCTCCACATGCTATGTTGAATACATATTTCATTATTATCCCTTTATGTAAAATCCTTAGGGTGATCAGGTTTTCCCCAGTATTTTCGTGCTCTGTAGATGGGTTGAAGATCCTCTCGCTGGTCTGCACTGCAGTATGCGAACAAAGGAACTCACTGCTTGGTGGCATCTAATGCAGATTGAGAATGTTTTTATTTTGGAATAAGATTAGCTTTCTCAGCTTATAGATTTGTTGAGTTTTATTCGAGTCAAATTCAATATGATATTATATAATATATGTGCTTGTGTAATTCACAAATCCATCGTTTTCAGTATATTTTCCAAGTCTTTAGATTCGCAAAGAGTATTTAATCAGCAATATTATTTTGTAGAGAACAAATAGATTAACTAATGTATATCTGAGAAAGTATTGACATTAATGAACTATATTTAGAATTTGTCATTATAAATGGTCATTATCAACACAACAACAAAAGCCTTTATTGAGGACCTCTCGTCCTATAAAGGATTCGCCAGTTTACAGAGTAAGAGAAGAGAACTAAGAATACAGAGAGAAACCTATAAGTAGTAGGTTATAGTGTAGTATTTTCTACACTGTGACTATATAAATGGTCATTATCGAGTATCAAGATATTCGAAGATGAATATTGTGCTTATTTTAATATATTAAATAGAACTCAATGGCCTAGAATATATTGGATTTTACAACAAACGAATTTTCTTGTAACAACACACTGCCTTCGAGATTAAGTTCCTTGCTTTATTTAAACGATCTTACAAAATTTCGGGTATAACATATCCTTCTACAGTAGTACACAACTGTGTGTATATTCCTATAGAAGGATATATTATACCCGATATCTTGAAAGATCGTTTAAATAAAACAAGGAACTTATCCTTGGAGACAGTGTGTTGTTACAATTTATATTTCAGAGGATTCTATTTTCCGAAAATGACTTTTCGGTTATTTATTGAGTGAATTAAGGATATGAATAACATATTTGAGAGAAAATTAGTATTTGATATATTGTATTGAGATGGCTATAACATTCGACAGCCCTATGTGGCGAGATTTTGCTGGCCGATATTTCGGCTGCCCACTGTCATCATATTCAGCACGTTTCACCTTGAAATTGGCGACGGTGGGTCGCTGTCAGCCAGTAGAATCTCGCCACATATGGCTGACGAGTGTTTTACCCGTCAATTTAAGGCTTTCGCGTATTTCTAATCCACATCCGTTTTTTTAATCGCAGTAAGGACAGTAAAATTTGATTTATGCCTGAAAGAAACATTTGGGTCTTAATGTTTTTATTTTACAATTATATATATATATATATATATTTAAAATAAAGAAGGCATTTCCTGACCACGAGCATATGTGCTTTTTAGATGGCAGAGCGCCATCTAGTGGAGCAAAAATAAACTAAACGTTTATTTAACTTACTCCGTGATATTTGGCCAACCCAATTTCTTGATAAATCTCAAGAAAAGCCATCCACTATTTTTTTTTCCTTTTTTCATATATATATATATTTATTTAATTAAAAAGGCATATATTGGATCAAAATTATAATATTCAAAAAATATATATGGCCGGTTATTGCCTTATATTAATCCGTATGATTGTTCAAGTTTAGAACATCCGCTCAAAATTATTTCCTTAATTCCATAATTATTCTCATTTCATTTATTTAATACAGATATTTAGTGATAGTTTATATTAAAAAAAATTAAAATGACAACGGTTATTTATAATTCTGAATTTAGTTCAATTGTGCGCATTTATTAAAGTTGTTTCTTAGTACTATATATAGTAGTATATCATTTTATTTCCAAATGTGAAAATATAAACATTATTTATATTACTCATAGGTTTACACGATAATTGTAATATATTATCCATTTGTATATAACGTGGAAATTATTTTGTTTTGCCACACGTGAAAAAAGGAAGAAGAACAAATTAGATAATCTAATTAAGATATATAAAAAAGACATGTTTGTTTTAAAATAAAATATACCTTTATTATGTGAAGTAAGTACACCTATTACTTCTTATAGACAGGTGTAATAATATTAAACAATGCTATTGCGAGAAGATTTAGAATTTTTATTTTCCTCGAAATAGATATCTCCAAAGCGCGCTGATGGTGTGAGGTAATTATCAGTCTTTATTATTTTAGACCTTTATTTAAAACATAAATCTGAATTTCAAATAAATCTCTATCAATAAAGCTCACTGACGAATTTCGGGTTTTCTTTTTTATAAAAATGAGTATTTCTTTGATAGATATGTTTTGTACTTTAATCCTATTACATGTAATTGTTAGTATCTTTTGATAAATAACATCTGAATGTGTTAGTGTCGATTCACGGCACCAGTGTTGGTAGTGCATGCACTGTCCAGGATACAGGATCGAATCCCGCTTTGATAACTTTTTATCCTACAAAAAAATATGTTTAAATCACCCTCGAGATTTGCATAAGTCCAACTTTAATATTCTTTTTAAAATATTTAAATTGGACTCTGAAATTTTGTGAGTGCTAGATTCTGAATTGTGATGAAAATAATGCGCTGAATTCAGCGTTATTTTTAATCACTAAGAATAAATTTCTACAGATAGCCACTTGATGAAAAATATTTAGGAAAGTTTGCTTCATTAGTGGTGAACCCTCCCAGTAACTTCGCAAATCTGATCAACCAGAACGCTATAACTTTTGTTAACTGATTTCAGAACGTCTACCTTGAAACACCTGTTATAATAATTTAGCTCTTATTTGTTGAGGAATGTTTTAATATTAATCTTACAACCTAACTTCCCAGGAAAGACATATGTTGAACGACCATTTTGCAAAATAAAAAATCACTTGTACTGATGTAATACAGCCTCCATAGATATCTTTCGATATTTTCGATATATTTCTACATTTTGGAAGCAAAGAATCATAATGGATATCGTACGATATTGTTAAATTTATTCTGATACAATATTGTGGTTGAATAAGTACGGTATAACAAGAAACAAATAAATACTATGGCTATAAACGTGTCCATGATCCACCGAGTAATTGGATTGTGAGGCAATCTCAACTGTTGAGTAACTCGGCGCTTTGGAAATTACAAGAAAAGTGTGGAACAACTTTACTGATTGGAGTTTTCTAAATCAATTTGTTATAAGTGAAGTAAGATATAATTAGACTTTGAATATTTGGAAACAAAACATTACTTAATTGGTAATATAATCGAACCATACTTTCAAGTAAGTGAAAAATAGTACAAATGTGATATTGTACTGGGATAAGGTACATAATTATGAAAAAAGGCATCTCATTATCGTGCAACTGAAAGTTGCTGATGGCTTGTGCCATCTATCGGAATAAATATCAACTATTCTCGTTGATTTTTAATTATTCCAGAAGAAAAGCTCTCACGGATACTAGTGCAATATCACATTTGTACTATTTTTTTCACATTATGTCGCGGTCTCACGCAATTCTGGCCTTAACTACCCGTTTCATGATTTTTCAGGATGCCTTGAATGACCAGTTTTTTGGTCGTTGAGGTACAGCTTCCACCAAATATTTTTTAATTATTCCAGAATTGGCCAAATACCCATTCTTGATTAATGAAGAAAAGCTAACCACGGAAGCGTTTCGGGCTGTTGGCCCTCATCAGCGTAGTGCAAGCTGAGAGAGAGAATAGAGGTAACTCCAGAAGCCCGGGTTACCTCTATTTTCTCTCTCTCAGCTTGCACCACGCTGATGAGGGCCAACAACCCGAAACGCGTCCGTGGTTAGCTTTTCCTGATTAATCAAGAATGGGTATTTGGCCAATTCTGGAATAATTAAAAATCAACGAGAATAGTTGATATTTATTCCGATAGATGGCGCAAGCCATCAGCAACTTTCAGTTGCACGATAAGGAGATGCCTTTTTTTTCATTTCAGGTAAGTATTAAAGTAAAATGAGAGGAAAAATGGCCATGGGCTTCTTTATTATAAATTCGGCTAGATTTCGATATTATTACAATATTTTGTTATCAAACACGTTGAACTTACTGTGGTTTATTGTTTCCCTATTTAAAAACAATTTTTACAGTTTTTTGCTGCTAAGAAACTTTTTACTTTGATGGCCAGGCTCATCAGTAATGGAATCTCTTTCAGAGAATTTCGCCATTTTAATAAACAAAATGCTCTTCTACTTTATTTGCCTGTTGAGTTATAACGTGAGAAATTTATAAGAATCGTGGACAAGCGTATTGACCGTAGAATTCACACATACACCTATAAATACAGAGGCTTCTTTAAAAACCAAGAAATGGGTATTTAAAGCCAAACTTGCGTAAATAGGCTTAACACCTGAAAAAATGAAAGAAAAAATAAAAGATAAAAAGGTCAGGTGTTGAAATCAAAAATAAAATGGCATATCCTGACTAGGAGCATATGTGCTTTACAGAAGGCAGAGCGCCATCTGGTGGAACAGAAATCAACTAAACATTGATTTAGCCTGTTCCCTGATATTTGGCCAACCCAATTTCATGATAAATCAAGAAAAGCCAACCACGAACGCGTTTCGCGCTTTTGGAGCTCGTCATCGTGGAGTAGGCTGTACCACTGCGACCAAAATGGGTTGTCCAAATATCAGGGAACAGGCTAAATCAATGTTTATTTGATTTCTGTTCCACCAGATGGCGCTCTGCCTTCTGTAAAGCACATGTGCTCCTGGTCAGGATATGCCATTTTTATTTTTGATTTCAACACCTGACCTTTTTTTCATTTAATTTTTCTTTCATTTTTTCATATGTATATATAGATGGAAAATTTTCCGGGAGGAAATTGATCCATAGGGCGGCTCTCCCGTCAAAATAAACGTCAAAAACTGACGCCATCTATTGACCGTCGCCGCAATTAGCGGCCTCGGGTCGGTGACAAAGCCACAACACCAGCTTTGACAAACTGATAGGCGTCCACCTAGAGACCATGGTTTTGGGCTAATGGCCCTCGTCAGTCTAGGACGGACTTTATTCCATGAGATCCACACGGGATCTAATGGAATCTTCACAATCTACGAAAGAGGTGTTATGCTGGCAAGGTGGCTGGGCCAAATCTATGGCTAGAATATAGATGGAAAATTTGCCGGGAGGAAATTGATCCATAGAAGCATAGGGCGCCTCTCCGGTCAAAATAAACGTCAAACACTGACGCCGTCTATTGACCGTCGCCGCAACTGTTGTGGCTTTGTCACCGACCCGAGGCCGCTAGTTGCGGAGACGGTCAATAGATAGCGTCAGTTTTTGACGTTTATTTTGACGGGAGAGGCGCCCAATGCTTCTATATATATATATATATATATATGGAAAATTTGCCGGGAGGAAATTAATCCATAGAAGCAATGGGCGCCTCTCCCGTCAAAATAAACGTCAAAAACTGACGCCATCTATTGACCGTCGCCGCAACTAGCGGCCTCGGGTCGGTGACAAAGCCACAACACCAGCTTTGGCAAACTGAGAAGCGTCCACCTAGAGACCATGGTTTCGGGCTAATGGCCCTCGTCAGTCTAGGGCGGACTTTATTCCATGAGATCCACACGGGATCTAATGGAATCTTCACAATCTACCAAAGAGGTGTTTTGCTGGCAATGTGGCTGGGCCACATCTATATTCTAGCCATAGATTTGGCCCAGCCACATTGCCAGCAAAACACCTCTTTGGTAGATTGTGAAGATTCCATTAGATCCCGTGTGGATCTCATGGAATAAAGTCCGCCCTAGACTGACGAGGGCCATTAGCCCGAAACCATGGTCTCTAGGTGGACGCTTCTCAGTTTGCCAAAGCTGGTGTTGTGGCTTTGTCACCGACCCGAGGCCGCTAGTTGCGGCGACGGTCAATAGATGGCGTCAGTTTTTGACGTTTATTTTGACGGGAGAGGCGCCCATTGCTTCTATATATATATATATATTATATTTTTAAAAAAGTTGAGAGTTTCTGTTTGTATTTTTGATCATGTTGAGGATTTTTGTAATGGTGGTGCAGTCGTGGTCGAATAATCTGGAAAATAATAAAAATATCGGTTTTGATCAGTAATTGTTTCTATTGTGCTATAGGATAAACATAATTCGGTAAAAGTACAGCCTGGCTTAAGGCGTAAGAATAAATAAAACAAAATATTATTTACATAATTACAAAGTTTTGGGTCGGCCAACGGGGAAGAACAACAATGAGATTTTATATGGTAAGCGTGACCTCTGGCGGTCGATTAAAACAGAGTATTTATATCTATGAAATTATAACTTTTTTTAAATAAAATAACATTTTAAAATATAACATTTTTAAATAATAAATTTCAATATAACATATATATAGTATTTTTTTTTTTTGTAAAATAGAGAAAAGTAAAATATATTAAGAAATAAAGATTTTGAATTTAACTTTGAGTCAGAACAGCAATCTAATTCTGTAAGGAATAATACGGTTAAGAAAATTCCAAAACTTATAAAATTTCTTATTCAGTTTAAACATGTGAGGTTTGTTTTTATATACAAGTATGTAATAAACTTGTATGTAATAAATAAATCGTTAGCATATATATAAAGGTTGGCGTTCAGCCAGCCGAAATATTGGCAAAATAAATATTTTATTAAATCCAATATATGCCTTTTATTATCTAATAAATATATGTATGTGAGCAATTGTTACCCAGACATTATTTGAAAGTATTTGACCGTTGAAGAGCAGCATATTTGTTCGGGAGCTTGCAAAACCAAAATTAAACGAAACCTTTACCTGATTTTTATTTTCCCTTTTTTCAAATATATATATATCATAACATAGAGGGAATATATGTAAATATTATGTTAACTTCCCATATTGATTTATGAACACATTATCCAAACACCATTTGTTTACTTAATAAACATTCTCAAATCCAAGTCTTGTATTTATAATTTTTGTTATTTTTTCTCTGGTTGGAAGTTTTTTGACAAAAACATTTCCCTTAAAGAAGCTAGCAACGAGAGAAACAATGAAATATATTTAAAGAAGTTGTAAAATTGCGGGAGGGTAGTTCTCATGTGTTATATATAAGCACTTTTAAAATATCAGTGATGATCAGCCAAGATAACCTCAAAATTCAGATGAAAAGAACAATCCACAACACCAGGTTTGACAAAATCCTGTATTCCAAGGTTCATCTGTTAAATCACACCTTCGTGGTTCGAGAATTATAATTTCACTATAACATATGCAAAAATTATTTTTTTAAAACAAGATAGCAAAATATTCTGAAAATTTGTATTCCAGGGTTCATCAATTAGACGAAACCTGCGTTGTTCGAAAATTATAATTTACTAACATATGCAACAATAATTTATGAGACCAAATAAAAAATATATTCTGAAAATCCTATAATCCAGGGATCATCGGTTAGATGAAACCTGTGTGGTGTTCTAGATTTATAATTTTACTAACATATGTTACAATAATATTTCTAAACCAATATATTATGAAAAGCCTGTATTCCAAGGTTCATCAGTTAAATGAAACTTGCGCTGTGTTCGAGAATTATAATTTTACTAAAATATGCAACAATAATTTCTAAGACTACAAAATATTCTGAACCTTTAGAAATTTCGAAATTTTTGGTTGGAGATAGTCTACGAGAGATAGTTGTGAATTTATTTTCAAAACCTGCAAAATTTTAGAATTTTTTTTTTGATAAAGAGATATTAAATTTTTTATAAGGTATTCCTTTCGTTTAAGGTTGGGATTCAATGTTTTAATATTTACTTATAAAATAATGAACCTAATGCAAATTTTATTCTATTTAAATAATAATTTTACTTCAAATTGATCAGAATCATTATTCTTTTTAATATATAAGCAATCTATATCTAAGAAACAGTTGAATTTTCAACAATTATTCGAAAAATATATTTTGCTATAATGTTTTCTCTAAAAACCATTTATGAATAATTACATTATTATAAAATATAACCACACTGTTGAGAGAGTAATTTTATTCTTAAGTTTTTATCGTTTATAAATATTTCTTTAAATGAAAAGCATAATAGCTCATGAGAGAAACTTCAAAGAAACTTTTTTCAATTACCTATTACTAACTTCACGTGGTTCATGCCATGATAGTCTTAATAGATCGTCAGCAACTGCCTTTTACTGTAATTATAACACATGTCCACACATTTATAAAGCAGTTCGACTTTTGTTCTTACAATGTTTCAAAGCCTTGTTTGATTAACATATTGGGGTCATGGACACACAATAGAATGGACGCTTCTTGTCTCTTCTGGAGTGGTCGTCTATCAGAGGTTGAGTTTAGTCAGGACACATGTCTTTTTTTTTTTACAAAAATGGACACTCAAGGAGGTGTTTTATCATTCGATGGGTCTCTCATTAGAGTTTTTAATTATACATATCTTCAAAAATTTATTAAAATTATTTTATTTAATATACATAGAAGAATATTATATATTACGAGCTTTCTGTTATGAGAAATCCAAACTATTTTTACACGTTTGATTCTTTTCGAAATGATTTTATACTGTCCTTTTCGCAATGATATATTAATGGGAGGGGCTGGCTCATCAGTGGTGAACCCTCTCATTAATTTATCAAAAATTCCAGTAAAAACATTATAAAATTATTTTATTTTAAAAAGAATCAAAGTTTCAAAAATAGCCTAAATTTTTCATATTGAGAAGTAACATCACACACACTCTCTAAGTAAGAATATATAAGTAAAGCTGTGTAGCGCTATCATGAGGATACTAACACCAAGAACACCAGGGATGTAACACAGGAGGAACAAACAGAGAAAGAAGATAAAAAGATAGAAACTCGTCCAATTCCAGCGAATGGAAGCGAGGGGATCTCCACAGTATTATCTGAGTGGTCCGGACAAAAATCCAATTACAGGTTGCCTTCTCTCTCTCGCCCAATTCTGCCCATAACTCTTGCCGCCTGTCTCCCTTTTTTTTCTGAGGTGGGAGGGGCCTCCGGTATAAATATGTATGGCTGATGAATAACCATCGGGGAATTATACAAATGGGATTGTGTGCTCTCCACACATTCCACGTTTTATTGCCTGTCTTCCCGGCTGTTCGGGGATTCCTCAACAAATACAGCTAACCATCGATACTTCTTACAGCTCCTACATGGGATAGGTAGCGCACTTACAGTACAAGTAAATCTTACAATGAGAGGACCATCTCAAAAACGATCACCTAACTAAATAAATGATCATTTTTATAAACTAACTAGCCGAATGACCCGGGCAACACCCGGGTTTTACCCGATTAAATGCTTTTATTCAAATACTATTCGTTACAATTATAAATTGGCGCCGTGGATGTCATTCTTGTATAATATATAAATGAGTTTTAAAAATTGTAAAAAAAAAATGCATCGGCCGGGAATCGAACCCGGGCCGCTCGCGTGGCAGGCGAACATTTTACCACTGAACCATCGATGCTTATGAGAAATGGCCATATTTGGGTATTTATTCCATTCACAAAAGCACACACACGGTGACAGAATTAATAATTGATTGATGACTCTGATACTTGTATATTTTAATAAAATTGAAATATCCTGGTATAATACACAATCTTCAATAAGAGACCATTTCTAGAGAATAATTCTTCGTTTCCTTGTTCAATGATTGGAGTTAGAAAGACAGGAAGTTCTAAGTTTTAATGACCTTTTACCTTAATAGAACTAAATGATAAAACAGATGTGGAAACATATTTGATTTATCGAGCATTGCTCAATGCAAAGATTTATATGTAATTCTACTCTTCAAAAGGCTTATGTCTATAATTTTCTGTTGAATGATATTTCTAAGATCACATCTCCAGTGTAAAATATATAAGCAGAATCGTCTTCAATACAATATTAAAGTTCTAAGAAGCGGTCTGGTAGATTAAATTAGCGAAACTGGGTCACCATTGATAAGCCAAGCCCTCCCAATATTTTTCATCGCAGTAGGGACAGTAGAAGTTTGTTTTATGTATAAAAGGAACATTCGTTCCTTAATGCTTTTATTTTTATAGCTGCTGTACAATGTGTAAAATATCACAGAAAAGAATTCTCTTTAATAGAATTTCAAATAAATAAAAAATCATGTTTGAAAATACCCTCTTCCCATTATGGCTCTTTTGGCAAAGATCAAATTCCTCTTTTCGGCCAACTGCGCAGTTTACGTGTTCTTCGCGGCCGTGAAATGATCGGTGTGGTTGGAAACCCCCTGACAACATCGAACTCTGCAACGGTGACAGAAAGGCCGTGTACATTGTACATAGCATATATTTGACGAGCATTATCATAATCTCTTTTTGTATATTCCCAAAATCATGGGCGAGTTCTGTAATATGCTCCCTAGAATTGTACATGTTTAGGAATAGGGTATTAGACCATAGAGGAACACAATGTTTTTTTTTTACATCGATTTTGAAAATCAAGTATTTTCATGAAACTACAATGAATAACATTTTAATTTAGAAAACATCCAAAAATATTCAGTTTTTTAATAGTCTTTTTTTATAATTTTAATAAGTTTAAGAAAATTCAGCACAAAATTGCGGTGTTTGACCTCAACTTGGTACATAATTGCACAAATATCTCTATGGCTATAATCTATACCAATCATTGAGTATACAAATACTATTTTCTTATAGAAAATATATATTGCATATATAAATAGATAAATATAATCTCATTCATCAATATACATTAGCCCAACCAAAACATGATACATTTTATAAAATTAACACGGTGATATATGATTTAATTTTCCTACATTGTTTGTCCAAATGAATTGTTTGTTCTCATCACACATTATTTGGCCAAATGAAAGGTATATTTAAACCTATAGAAGAGCACCTATATTGTAAGCTGAAAATACGGCTGCTTTATTCTGTTCTCGGCGATGTCTTCATGGGTAGAGAGATTTGCATCTATTATATTTCTAGTCTCGGGTTTGCAAAGAAGGATTACCAACGACCAGTTATTGAGCGAATTATTCTTTCATTCGCGTGATTTTCTATTCGATTTACACGGTAGATACGTTCCTGAGAAAAACGTGTAAATCGAAAATTAAAAATTCTCAGGTCAAAACCGTGTAAATAGAAAAGCTTGCAGAAAATGCATAATTTTGCTATTTAACAGTTGTGATTTTTTTCAATATTTTTAGGTGTACACAGAAATAAAAATAAAATGCATTGACAGGTTAAAATATTTAATATATTACGGAAACAGTTTTTTTATATAAATACAATACATACATAAACAGAAGAACAAAAAATAAAACCAAAGGTGTTTTATTATCCTTCATCACTGTCAGAAATTACTCTCATTCTTTTTTTCGGAATCGAAGGTACGAATTCACTTTCATTACTCGAAGTTATTTGTGCCGATTCGATGTTTGAAGCAGAAATATTTACATTATGAGAGATGGTAATAAAATCGGTTATTAACAATTGCTTCGAATTTTTTGTAATATCTTTGTAAACTTCTTCATATTGAGCCAAGCAGCGATTTATGTCATGTTGCAATCGTAAAGCCCTTTCAACGTTTGTGTCATTTTGCAATGATTACCCAGCTTTCTTCCCAATGCGAGTTCTTCGCGGATAACTTTAGCAGCCATCAGCAACTTTTAGTAGCACGATAAGGAGATGCCTTTTTCTTCATTTATGTAACTAATTCCTCTTCATCAGAGTTGTCAGACTCACTTTCGCAAACTAAGTTAACTAAATAATCCTCACTTAGTTCTTTATCAGCCATTAACTCTGCGATATCACCATCAGTAAAATCATCAAAACCTTTTCCGCCCAATGAATGCGCCATCTGTACTATTTGCGAATATTCATTTAACGTTGAAATGGAATGTTCATTTTTGACTACATTTGGCCACAATTTTTTCCAACAGATATTGAGCGTTGTTTGCTTAATCGCAGTGTATGATAAGGCGATATGCTTCACGCAGTCTAACATTGTAAAAATTTTCCAAGCACTAATAACTGTTAAAGATTATTTGTTCTCCATTTGTTCCAAAATATATGTAAAGGCTCGTTTTATGTACAAAGCTTTAAAAGTTGAAATTATGCCTTGGTCCAATGGTTGTAATAATGAAGTCGTATTTTTTGGTAAAAGTTTTACTTTAACGTTCTCATATTCTAGATCTTGTGGGTGACCCGGCACATTGTCAATTAACAAAAGCACTTTAAAAGGCAATCCCTTTGAACTTAAATATTTTTTGGCATCTGGGATAAAAATTTCATGAAACCATTCAGTAAACATTGCAGCAGTAACCCACGCTTTCTTATTAGCCCTCCAATAAACGGGAAGATTATTGATGTTTACTCCTTTAAAGGCACGGGGCATTTTTGATTTGTTAATCACTAATGGTTTCATAATATAATCTCCTGAAGCATTGCTACAGAAAATAATTGTTATGCGATCTTTTGCTGCTTTATGACCACTAGCCGATTTATAAAATTTCGAGACATAAGTCCTTTCAGGCATTTTTTTCCAGAATAACCCTGACTCATCAGCATTGAAAACCTGATCAGGGTGTATGAATTGTCGTTAATAATTTCTGCAAAATTTGCTGGATATTCTTGGGCTGCATCTACGTCGCCAGAAGCCAATTCACCTTTTAATTTTAAGCTGTGTAAAGAATGTCTTATTTTAAATCTTTCAAACCAGCCATGACTTGCCAAAATATTTGGCTTCTTTTCAGTTGAAGAAGAAGATGGCAATTGCTCTACAATTTTTTCGTAAATTCGTAATGCTTTATTTGTTATAGCGCCCGTATCAATGGGTACTATTTTTTTGTGTTTGAGCTTCTATCCAAAGCATTAACGCTTGTTCCATTTTTTCCATTGAGATATTTCTGGTGTATGATGTTGTGCCTATACTCGTTGTATTGCCAGCTGCAACACTCTTTCTAATTGTGTTTTCATTTGTTCTAATAGTTCTTATTGTAGCTTCGTTCATGCTATATGATTTTGCAACATCTACTACTCTATCTCCCTTTCGTAAGCGATCCAAAATTTCGATTTTAGTTTCTAAAGAAATAACTTTTCTTTTAACTTCTTTCTTCATTATAAGCCTATAATTTTTTTTAAATTCATGTTAATTTGGCTGTGATTAAAGTAAGTTTCAGAGGGGAAAAATGCGGGAAATTTTGGAGGGAAGATTAAAAACATTTATTTTTTTAAAAATATTTTATATTAACATTTTTATTCAAATTAAATTGTTTTTTTTTTTTTTTGTTTTAATTAAACCTATTTGGTAAATTACCATCATTTCCCTCCAAAATTTCCCGCATTTTTCCCGCGATAAAAATTGCGATAAAAACAAAAAAAAAACTCATTTGGAAAACCGTGTAAAAGCGAAAACGTGTAAAACAAGTACCGTGTAAATCGGGGGATAGGTGTATATATATAATCCAAGGAAATTTCAAATTTAATTGCGTTTTTTTTTAGAAAAATAGTAAAAACGTGAAATTGTATTGGAATCAGGTGGATGAATAAAAAAAGGCATCTCCTGATTGTTCAACTGAAAGTTGTTGAAAATAGCACCATCTATCGGAATAAATAGCAATTAATCGTTGATTTTTAATTATTACAGAATTTTGGCCAAATTACCTTTCTTGATTAATCAGGAAAAGCCAACCACTTATTCGTTCCAGGTTGTTAGCCCTAGCGTGGTGAAAGCTGTACCCCAACCACCAAAAAGCTAGTCCTAAAGCCATCCTGAATATCGAAAAACGGGTATTTGGCCTTAAAAAAGAATCTATATTTAATCCTTTCCCTGAAAAATTCAGAATTCAAGAATAAACTGAGAAACAATATAGAATTGTTAGAATTGTTGGAAAATCCATTTCTGCGTTCATGTAATCGAATGATGTTCATAACTTAGAACGCCATCTATTGGATTGAATAAATACTAAACGTCAATTCTCTCCAAGTATTAACCAAAATTCTCATATTGATGAAATTATTATTTTAAAAGTTAAAAGCCACAGATATTAAGCTGATGATAACAGATTTAAAGAATTTTGTTGAAAATTTTCAAAAAAATACAGTTCAATAAAGCAGAATATTTAGAAGAAAAATGGTGAAATTTAGTATAAATAAAAACTTCTTCTTTTCAGGGCATCTGGATTAAAGCGAAGGGTTCTCTTGCAGGAAGAACTACCAATTGTTTCTTCGGGTCGGCATTTCCTCCAGACCCAGAGTGGTTTTACCACCATGACTCGGATTGGCATTTCCTCCAGACCTTTGATCTTTGTCAAAAAGCCGAGTAAACAGTTAAAAATTAAAGGATCTAAGTGCGATGGAGATGCAAGATTCACATGTAAATTTTCAAACCATATTTAGTCCTTAAGATCTCAAGATTGATCGAGCAGAGTATTAGAATTAATACATCAAGATATATATATATATAAGTAGAATTAAATATAATCTATATGAAATATAGTTCTATTAGAAAAGGAGTAATGAAATTAAAAAAAAAATTATAAAAATATTACTTTTAGGGTATCAAAAAGGTTTTTTTTTAAGTAACAACATAGGGATATAACAAGTTCACTCTGTAGCATCGGCAGTTACGCATCATATAAGCAGAACATAGAAAAAAAAGTAAGAATGCCGATGCTACAGCGTGAACTTGTTATAACCCTATGTTGTTACTTAAAAAACCTTTTTGATACCCTAAAAATAAAATTTTTATTATTTGTTTTTAATTATTATTACTTATTCTCTATTACAACTATCTTTCATATAAATTGTATTTAATTCTACTTATTCGTTCAGTAATAGCTTGCTATACTGACTTTATACTCTCACAATTCGACATTATACTCTCAAATCAACATCAAAATATTCTATAACTTTCTTTAAATATGTTAAAACCTATATATATATATATGTTATAAATAAAAATATTTTCTGCTTTATTTTGATTATCTTGAGGATCATGCAATGGTAATGCAGTCGTGGTTAAAATCTTGAAAGTATAATAATAAAAATAGTTTTGATCATTAATTTCTTTAATTGAGCTAAAGAAATATATAAAAAACATAATTTGATAAAAATACTGCCTGGTTTAAGGCGTATATATATAAGAATAAAAAAATAAACTTATTTACATAATTTACAAAAACGGTTTGAGCCGGCCATCGGGAAACAACAACAATAGGCTATATAAAGGGAAAGCGCGAACTCTGGCAGTCTATTTAACAGAATAGTTTAATATATGAAATTATAATTTTAAAATAAAATAATGTTTCTATAACATATATATACACAGTGTGGCAAATAATTTTTAAGAATGGGTTTGTAAAATAAAATAGAAACAAGCTAATTAAATTTCTACTATTTTTTTTATTCAAAACAATCCCCTCCGGATTCAATACATATGTTACAACGATTTAAAAAGGAATTAAATGCCTCTTGCAGGCCACTTTGAGGAATCGCCTCCAAAGTGCTCGTCGCAGCTGTTTGGATGGTCGGGATATCATAAAAAAACAACCTTTTAACTTCAATTTCATTTTTGGGAATAAATAAAAGTCACATGGGGCTAAATCAGGCGAGTACGGAGGATTATTCAACACACATACGTTATTTTTGGCCAAACAGCGACGAACAATGAATGAGGAGTGACTCGGTGCATTATCATGCAGCAAACACCAACTGTCTTCATCGCGATATTCTGGACGAATGCGACGAATTCTGGCAATCAAACGTTTCAAAACGTTTAAGTAATATTATCCAGTAATGGTTTGTCCAGCGGGAACAAATTCTTTGTGGATAATACCTCTAATATCGAAAAAGGTAATCAGCATTGTTTTGATTTTTGATGGCACTTTTCGCGTTTTTTTTTTTGGCTTGTAGAGAGTTTTTTGACTTCCATTCGGCACTTTGGCGCTTTGTCTTTGGGCCAAACTGAAAACACCATGTTTCATCACCCGTAACAATTGATTTCAGGAAGTTGGAATCATTTTCATAGGCAGAAATGATGTCCCTGCAATGTGCAATTCTCAATGATTTCTGCTCGCCCGTTAAATTGTGTGGAACAAATTTAGCACAGACTTTAGTTTTACCCAAATCTTCATGCAGAATGGTTCGAATCGTTTCTTTGTTGATGTGTAAAACTTCTGCCATCATTCTCAGGGATGCGCTGCGATTGTTTGCAACAAATTCTCGCACTTTTTCTATACTTTCTGGTGTCTTCGAAGAACTTGGTCGTCCAGTATGCTTATCATCTCCTAGCGTATTTCTTCTATCCGAAAAACGTTTGTGCCAAATGAAAACATTTGATTTACTCAAACATAACGTACCATAAACTTGCTTCATCAAAATATATGTTTCCGATGCACTTCTACCAAGTTTTGCATTAATTTTAATGACCGCTCTCTGTTCCATCTCAGAATTCCGACGAACAAAAATTTTTACTTTTCAAAAATCGTCTGTATGGCTTTAAAGAGTTAACCAATATGGCTGAAACAAAGCCACGCGCTAGATAAGGCTTCGAATATATATACGCATGCGCAAATTCATAACTGGCTCTGCTATTGGCTCTTATCTAGCGCGAGTCTTAAAAATTATTTGCCACACTGTGTATATATATATATACATATATATATGCGACGCTTTTTTAGTTAGATAATTGAAAACAAATTATCGATTGCGACAAAATTTTTCATTTTAAAACGAAAGAACTCTCGCAGAAATCTCCTTGTTCTACACACAATTACAAGATGATGTTATAATTAAGATAAAATACCTATAAAATATATTATTGGGAGTCTCGTAACGGGGTAGACCGAGGAGATTATCTGAAAGCTCTCCCGTTTAGTTTTAAAATAAACTAATTTGACGTAATCGGAAAAAAATATTTTTTGAAATGTTGGATGTGAGATGGCGGTCAGGGAACGTTCCCATGTACGAAGTGGTAAAATATTATCCAGATGCCGAGTTATTATTCTTTGAGGGCTAATATTTTAGGATCAACATTCAACAATGTTTACAGAGAGGAGCGAGAAAAACTAAGTTGGATCGAATTAAAGGCTAAAATAGGTTACACATATGTGATACCCTGTTTTTATAATTCTGATGATTTTATTCAATAACCTTCAAATAAATAAAAATTAAAAAAAAAACTGAGTTGAGTCGAAATTGGAACAGCCTGTAAAAACACAGTTTACACACACTTCAATACAATTTGTGTTTTCTCATAATTACCAATTTGAAATCATAATTCCGAGGTTTTATTTGTCATTATAATTCTCTCAAGGGAGGTTCTAAATTTCGAATCTTCCTCCAAACAGAAATAATGAAATTGGATCGAACTCAGCAGTAGGGAAAAAAATCACAGTTTTATATTAATCCCCTGTTAATGAAGGTTGTAAAAAAATTTCCTGTACATATAATTTAACAATTTACATCAGATGACGATGATTCCAAGGATCTAAATTTTGAATCCCCCTCAAACAGAAAAATAAAGAACGATTTTGGCTCGAATTCAGCAAAAAATCAAATCAATCTTAATCCTGCTAATGGAGTGGAGATTGTGAAATAGTAAAAAAAAAATCCCTGTACATTTAATTCCACGATTGAGACCATTGAATCCAAGGATCCAAATATCTCCCTCCAACAGAGAGAAGTTGGATCGAACCCAGGCCCGATGAGATAATCCACCAGGGGACATATATCCCGGTAACCCTAGCAACCGCCATTGACCAATCCCAGCGCCGGACCGCCGCCGCATAATTCGTGTTTTGGCGGGCGCAGGGTATTGAAGGGCGTTAATTCAATAAGGGATATTATATTAGGGAGAGAGAGCTGGCCTGATTTATTGGGGCCGCCATTCCACCACACATAGCAAATGTGATACTGGCCTCTATATAGAACTCTTTGGGAGAAAATATTGTGATAAAACCCTCGAATCCAATATTGTAACAGGCACTGAACTGCTGAAATAAAATATATAGCTGCCTATTTTATTTTAGAAAAAAGGAACAATCTTTTATATTTTAAAAACAAAAAAATATCACAAGACAATAAAATGTTTCGCCTTCTTTCCTTTAAAGCTTTTAGAAAAAAATCATTCTATATATATATTTTTCATATTTTCACGTAGAAAAATGAATGAAGACAAACATAGGAATTGTGTGTGCAAAGCAGTTTAATTTGATCAAAACAATCACCAACTTTTTAGCAACAATTGAGAAACAATAGAAATAGGCTGAATGTAAGAATATATATTATTGAAATTAAGCTACTTATTATGCTACAAAGATATATGTAAACTATAGCTTGCAAAGATTAATGTTGCTGACATGGATCATAAAATTTTCGGTCAAATTTTCCCTCAGAGTCTTGAAAATGGTTTCTAGTAGCTTAGGCATTTTTTCTTGCGACGTGAAGAGCGGCTTTATGGTTGTAGCGTCTGTAGGGACATTGTCTTGGTGAAGGGAAGTCTTGGCTTTAACACCAATCCTGGAGTCAGTCGCGGAAACTGTAGTTTCCAGCACCCTGGCTGGAAGGTATGCTGGCGAACTTCTGTTTGTCTTCCCTTTTATACCCAGCAGCATCTCCACCATCATGGAGGAAAGACAAGCTTGAGGATGACAAAGCAATTTATTTTGATCAAAACACACACAAACACAATCATCAACTTATTATTATTTATTAAGGTAACCCATGTTCTCTCTCCTGGAGAGTACTTATTAAAAACAATTTAAAGAGACAAAAATATAAATATTCTGAATAACAAAATTAATAATCTGTTATCAGAAACAAATCATTTCTGTGCTATAATATATATTATAAAATTATAACATTTATACAATAAAGAGAGATATCCACGGTAATGATATTAAGAGGCACAAGAAAAATGATTTAAACTATTTATGTTTAAATGTTTTTTGAAATGATAATCTGAAATCAGACAGTTTAATGCATGGATCGGTATAGTAAAACAATATCACGATCACAAATCTAGGTATCAATGTACTAGAGAAAAGAACATGTGTTTTACGCCCATATATGTTGATCTATGCCCGTGCTTACATTACGAAAGAAACAACAACAGAAAAACCTCTTGTTAATCCCACTCAATGACTACTTGATAAAATAGAAATATTTTTACCTGTTATAATACAACATTCAACGAATAATCACCCTCAGAAGAAACTACAGGAATATCGATGTTTTTTAGAGGTCTCTCTCATGAAAAATATTAAATATAATAGGACATAGCGCGCCATCTGTAGATGAAATTCGCAACTATTTTTTGCGCGAATTTCATTTTTTAAAAATAAAAACGATTTTTTTACAATGTTTTTTTAATAGTTAATCAGATTCTACCAATATTTTTCATCGCAGATAGGGCAGTAAAAAGTTGCTTTGTATCTAAAAGTAAATGGTGCAAAAATAGTTTTTAATAAAAAGATATATACTGTTATAGAACAACTTAAAAATAAAATATTATCTGAAAGAAACAACAACAGAAAAACCTCTTGTTAATCCCACTCAATGACGACTTGATGAAATAAAAAATATTTTTACCTGTTATAATACAACATTCAACGAATAATCACCCTCAGAAGAAACTACAGGAATATCGATGTTTTTTAGAGGTCTCTCTCATGAAAAATATTAAATATAATAGGACATAGCGCGCCATCTGTAGATGAAATTCGCAACTATTTTTGGCGCGAATTTCATTTTTTAAAAATAAAAACGATTTTTTTACAATGTTTTTTTAATAGTAAATCAGACTCTACCAATATTTTTCATCGCAGATAGGGCAGTAAAAAGTTGCTTTGTATCTAAAAGAAAATGGTGCAAAAATAGTTTTTAATAAAAAGATATATACTGTTATAGAACAACTTAAAAATAAAATATTATCTGTATAGTGAATATTTTAAAAATCTATAAAAGGAAAGAATTTGAACCTTTAAATTGAATTTATTCATACATTGCTAGTGTTGGTCACGTAAATAAAATACTAGAATAGAATTTCCATAACGGAAATTCTATAACGGATCAAATACAGTGGACCCTCGGTTTACGAGCCCTTTGGAGTACGAGCTTTTCGCAGTACGAGCAAAATTTTTTGAAAAATTTACCTCGGATTACGAGTGAAATTTCGCATTACGAGCAACTCGTGATGGTTGCCCCTCTTCTCCATTTCCACCTTTAGCGGCGGGATGAGGGCATATTTTTATATTAAATATTATTTTATTTATGGATTGTTATTAATCATTATAATATAAGTACAGTGTAGTATATATATTTAATACATACTATAATGTATATATTCAAATCGATACATATATATATATATACATGTATATAGTATTTTAAAATTAAAGAAAACTTTTTTAATTTTTAAGATAACTTTTTCCATTTGTAAACAAAGGCTCAAAGGTGTTATTAAAATTTAAAAAGTTGCTATTAAAATTTAAAAAGTTGCTATTAAAGTTAAAAAGTTTTCTTTAATCTTAAAATACTCTGTATATCATTTTGACAAATTTTAATTCAACGATAAAATTATCTCTCAATGATAAAGGAATAGCTTTTTTTAATTTCTTATTTTTTTTTTAGATTATATATGTATTTTCAAAAATTGGTGACAATTTCTACCTCTCTTGCTATAAAAATCCTATAACCACTGCAAAATGGGCCCCGTGAAGAAATATGTTGAAAGAGAATGGGGTAAGAAGAAGGATATTATCACAATGGAGGCAAAGAGGGAAATGATTGAAAAGCCCGAACGTGGCATGAGGGTGACAGAAATAGCGAGATTTTATAAGAAGTCGACATCAACGATTTGCACAATATTAAAGAAGAAAAAGGAATTAAGGGAGTTAGATGCAGCAAAAGGAGTCACAAGACTATCAAAACAGCGTCCACGTCTTCTAGAAGAAGTTGAAAAATTGATTCTTGTATGGATAAACGAGAAGCAATTAGCAGGTGATACCATAACTCAGAATTTAATATGTGAAAAGGCAAAGGCCTTGTACGCCGAACTCGGGAGTAAAATACCATGTACATCAATAGAGAACGAAGTACATGCAGACTTCAAAGCCAGCAAGGGGTGGTTCGAAAACTTTAAGAGGAGAAGTGGCATCCATAGTGTCACGAGGCATGGAGAGGGTGCAAGTTCGGATGCTAAAGCAGCTGAGACATTCACTGCCGAGTTCGAGAAGCTCGTTGTTACCGAGTGTTACCTCCCACAGCAAGTTTTTAACTGTGATGAAACAGGACCTTTTGGAAAAAGATGCCGAAGAGAACCTACATTACAGCCGAAGCGAATACAATGCCCGGTCACAAGCCCATGAAAGACCGTCTCACCCTCTTGCTGTGTGCTAATGCAAGTGGAGATTTGAAAGTAAAGCCACTGCTCGTGTATCATTCTGAGAATCCACGGGCTTTCAAGAAACACAAAGTGCAAAAGAGCCAATTGAACGTTTTGTGGAAGTCGAATACTAAGGCTTGGGTCACTCGTTTGTTGTTTGTTGAGTGGATGAACGAAGCATTCGGTCCTGCAGTGAAGAAATACCTTTCGGAAAAAAAACTGCCACTCAGAGCGTTGCTGGTTATGGACAATGCTCCTGCTCATCCACCAAGCCTTAAGGATTACTTACTGGATGAATTCAAGTTTATTGAGGTCAGGTTCCTCCCTCCTAACATCACCCCACTACTGCAGCCTATGGATCAGCAGGTCATTTCCAACTTTAAGAAAATATACATCAAAGAACTTTTTCAGAGATGCTTCGAATTAACTGAAGAAACAAACCTTACTCTCCGAGAGTTTTGGCAGAACCATTTCAACATTGTCCACTGCCTTAAGATCATTGATAAAGCATGGAATGGAGTCTCCCAGAGAACTCTCGTTTCTGCTTGGACAAAATTGTGGCCTCACATCGTCCATGCATATGATTTTAAGGGGTTGTCTGGTGAACAGGAGCCACCAATTATCGATGTTATTGTGTCTCTGGGGAAAACTTTAGGACTGGAGGTGAATGAGCCAATCATTCAAGAGCTTGTGGAGGAAGAAGATCAGGAGCTTACCACAAATGAACTGATCGATCTTCATCGCGAGCAACACCAAGAGGTTAAGGAGGTGATCTCGTCTGGGGAAGAGGAGGATGAAAATTCACTGGGATCCCTCCCTTCAGATCAGATTCGGGAAATATGTAAAATGTGGGAAACTGTGCAATTGT
This sequence comes from Cordylochernes scorpioides, assembly GCA_030710605.1. Taxonomy (NCBI): domain Eukaryota; kingdom Metazoa; phylum Arthropoda; class Arachnida; order Pseudoscorpiones; family Chernetidae; genus Cordylochernes; species Cordylochernes scorpioides. The sequence goes on along the minus strand of CP092863.1, from coordinate 48,902,056 downwards.
TCGTAGCAAAGCACCACCCGAATAAGCCGGCTGCTTTGCGAGCGACGGATCAGTTCAACGATAATGCGATGTCGCATTTCCGTGAAATTCTCAAAAAGAGGCAGAAGCAACAGTCATTGGACCAGTTCTTCGATAAAATTGAAAGAAAAAAATAAAATGTTATAAAATAACCCTTTTATGCCATTTTTCCCTCAAATAGTGGTTTTTTAACGCAATTGCATCAGCCATCCCAACATTATCTTTTATTTTTGTTTATTTTATCTTTTTTTACATTTATTTATGGATTATCTTTTTATTTACTTATCACTAGGTTTGAAATTCAGTAACTATCACGTGTAAAATTTTCTTTCGAATCTTTCATTAAAAATATGATAGCTATGATTTCAAATATTGAATGGAGTACAAGCTTCTCTTATACTTATCACGAAGTGTTTACCGACTCTAATTAAACTAAAATTCATGGAAGAATTGCCCGAGTTTCAATTATTAAAAATAAGAAATTAGTTTCGCACTACGAGCGTTTTGGAGTACGAGCATGGCTCTGGAACGGATTATGCTCGCAAACCGAGGGTAGCTAAATATTGTTGTCTTCTTGGACTAACAGTTTTATAGTTGATCTGAAAAGTTTAAAATACCGATTGAAATGTGAAAGAAGATTACTAGAATACACTCAGTGATTGTTTGGTCTCAATAACAATATTGTGTAGAATTGATTACCTGTTGTATCTATTGATGCTCTGTATTATTGTTTTTCCATGGATTCAAGATGAATCTAAATAAGATGTCTTAGGACAAATGTTCGTTGTTGTGACTAGAGACATTGAATGTGTTCCGCAGATCAATCAGGGCACGAAAATGGACCATTCTGGAATTTCAGACTTTCAGGTGAGTAAACTATGCTTGATCCATGTGAAAAATGTATTATTTTGTTGTCCCTGTGAGGAAACACTATGCTCAAGTTCGTTGATAAGAATCCAATTAATATTCTTTTCGAAATTGCAGAAAAAACTCTCAAATGTAACAACTCCCTCAATTCAAATTGTATGCTCCTTAACCATATGTTTCGGGCCGTAAGATTATTTCGTTCTTGTCCAAGAGGATGCGGTAACGATAAAAAATTCCATCTCTGTCTAGTGGAGAATAGGTTAAATTTGAACACAATCTGTCCTTGTCAAGGAGAGTGCTAATTGTAAATGTATTTAGAAAGAAACTAATTCTATTATTGTTAAAAGAAGTGTTATATGTACTTGTTGTAGGTACGAAATCCATTCTAACCTCGTGAAAGAGAGTGATAACTGCACCTTGGTTGGGTAGGAAAACAATTATATCCTTTAAAGAGGAATGCTAAATACAAATGTTTTTGATGCGAAGAGCATCCCATCTCCTCAAGGGGAGTGTTATTGACCCCGTTTCTCACGGGGAAATTAAATATATATATATATCATAATAGTCTGGCTCAGTTGTGCTAAACTGAATATTCGAGCCTCGAAGAGGCTTTTCTAACATATATATTTGACTCCCCCGTGAGAGACTGCCCAAAAAATATCCTCGTTCTCTCCTGTAACTAGTCGTTGATTGGAGGTTACATTATAACAGGAGAAGTTATGGTTGACTCCACAATATTAATAGCTCACTGAGGCGGTCACTCCACTGTAGACTCCTTCAAGGGAGCTTTTAAAGTTGATTTACCTTAGTGATTGTAATATAGCGGAACGTTTCAATTTCAAACGTACAAATGATGTTATTTGTATTATCTAATTGAAATAGTTTCTCCAGATGTGTTTATAAGCATAAATCAATATATATTTTAAATATTTTATAGACCTATATATAATAGGAACAATGTTTGGAGCTATATGGAACTATCTCATTCTAAAAAAAGCAAAAGTTCCATGAAAGACCCACTTGATAAGTTATTACTCTAATCTGACTGATTTAATCTATTTCGATCTCAAATATACGGAGACCAGAAGGAGGGTTTGTAACTGATATTTTGGAGAAAGGGACCGTTTAAATATCTTTTAACAATACCTTTAGATATATAAGTCATTTAAATTATAATAAACTTTTTAAAAATAAAATTGTGAAAAGCGTTTGAAAATACTAAGATTTCTCACAATGTGTTTTCTTTTTTTTTTTTTGAATTTAAAGAGTGATTATCGCTTGAGAGCTGGTAATTAAATAAAGAGGAAACTCATTCTGCGAAATATTTGCAGTTTTTAAATAATAAATAATTGTTTGAATTGTTTTTCGCTGGTTATATTTTGTTTAGGCCAGTTCTATATTGGTTGACAACTTTCGAAGAAGTGAAATTGGATAGATGGACTGGATCGAAAGGGAAAGCTAAGTCAAGAAGAGGGATGAAATATAATAAAATACTTTTCGAATCTTTTATTAAAATTTGAATAAAAAGGAGAAAAGCCATTGTAGATCAGGAACTCCTCAAAGGCAGAGAATATAAAGAGTTATAATATTTATTGATGATATATGTCACACACATCAATATTATCATTTATCTATCACCAAAGGTATATCAGGAAATGTGGGGATTTCCGATAATGTTTGGAATAACTGGAAAGTGTTAACGAGGGGTGACTGGAATGTAAGTTCTAAGATTTCGAGACATGCCTCAGTGTCGGGAACCGCTGTCTGGAAGGAACAAAGAGGTCGGTCTCTTTGGTTCTGTCGTCACTGGGATGGTGACATCCAATCCCCAGTTGTGATACTCAAATGTCGCGTTACAGAATCCCAGATGTCCTGAAGCTATCTTTCACCACAGACAATCCTCGAAGTGGTCCTTCACTGGCTGGACAAGTCATTGCTGATTTTACAGAATTGGTCGCTTTGAGAAGTGGTTGCTCTTCATATGGGTGATTTTACTGTACTAACATATAATAATCATAGTCTATATACATATATGTGGCAATATGGCATGAGTGGTGGCGGTCGTTAATCGAGACGTTTTATTTACTTCGAAATTGAAAGACGTGGACAACTTATGGGGAGCATCTCAAACGGCTGAAAAATTTAAAAATAAACTTTCATAAGACTGCTGTTCCTAGTATATCAGACCATATTAGCATATAAGCCCAGCTGTGTTGGTCAGATATCTGTTTGTTTTAGAAATTTTCCTCAAAACAGATTTTATCTTTCCTTTTTATTATACCAAATGTTGAATACATGCGGAAATTGACATACCTAAATGTGAGTATTTAATTATATATTTGATGGAAGTGGTTTCAATCAAGGTGTATTTACATATGATTAATACATAATAGATAAAAAAAAAACTTTCTTCTTTATATGTTAATTTAGAGATTTTTAGAGGTTATAAAAGTTCCCTTGTATTTATTTTAATAGATAAAATAAACATATTGCGGTTCATTTTGAGATAAAACTATAAATGGATATTCGTATATTATGGAAAGCGTCTAAATTATAAATAATCCTATAATTTCTTTGTTTTTTTCCATGATTGTAGATTAGTTTATGTTGTTCGAGTCAATTTGGATCTAACACAGTATGACCATTCGTCAAATGGTCCGTTTGTGAGAGAGATTCTACATTTGATATTTATACGTATTGTTTGAACGATAGGTGGTAAGATTACACTTTTAATTCTATTCGTATGTAAGGTTGTGGTTAATTTTCATCCTGAGTAATATGTTGGTTAAATGAAATTTCAATTATATTTGTGCTTGAAATAATCTGAGTTATACCTTTATTTATTTATTTTTGGTTAGTCGAATAATTTAGAGTGAAGAAAAACTATTTTTATAATAAATTACTTATATACAATTTTTAAAAAAATTACATAGGAAAATACTCTATTTTATTCAATATTTAAAATAAACACCTAATGTCATCTGTATATTAAGGAAGAAACTATTCAACGCTATTTTTATCCTATAGGAGGAATTTCTACAAATTTGTAACTAAAGATGAAATGAATTTGGGAAGGCTTGACTCTCAGTATTGACCCTTTCCAGCGATTTTGACAATTCACAAGATGGCTACAGCCATTGTATTGATTATTTTGCTTATATAATCTGCTCATTTGAAGCTTCATTCTAGGAGATGGTGTTTAACGAAACGATGAAAAGATATTTTCTATAATTCTAGAAATTTCACAAATATTTTTTCTTCGAGTTCATTGTTTCCACTTAAAGGACAAGATAACAAATGCAAAACCCTGTTTGGCCAACACATAAATCTTTCCAACTTTAATTACCTAATTATAGAAATTCGTGTTATATGATATAATACAGAAATATCGCTAATTAATTACACCCACAAAAGTAGAATCTCCATTAGACCGCCTTAAAACACAAATAGTTTCTCCTGGAGATTGTCTTCAATCAGAGAATTGCATTATAAGAAGACGAATCATATAATATTTTACAGTAGTGGTCGCTCAGGAAGGTGATCACCCCTATAAGTAGGGTTTACATTGTACGAGGGGACACTGGCGACAATCCAAGATGGCGACCGCCTACGTGAGGCCACAGCTAATGAATCTTCCCCTCCCTCGAGATCGTCTGGAATCTCATTACTTGGACCGACCAACCGTTCAAGGATTATGTCACCTCCAGAGAGGGATTCACCCTATCTCTACTGAACTTTCTTTTCCCCTTTTGTCCCTTGGGTAGTTGCAATAGTCTCTCCATTGCTGACTACACAATACACTTAGCGCACTCCGCATGTAGAGGATGGAACCTTTCAATGCTATTATTCCTTTTTTTTATTAATAGTCAAATTTCAACAATCATTAAGCTGATCATTGTTTCAACAGGTTGAGGTCTTGCAGATTCTTCAGCCTTGATTCTCTCCTCAGACATATCCTGTATCTTACCAGAGCATGTTTCAACCATCCTACAAGGTTATACAAGTCAATAATGAGACAATAATTTTAAGTATATATATATATATAGCCACAAGAACATATTAATTTTATTTATAAAATCATTCTTCAAAGAGATGTTTAGATACAATGTTTAAAAAAGTGATTTTATAATATACATATAATATGTTTACAAAAATATATAAAATGAAGTTTTTATTTACAATTATTGAAAAATAATAGTTTAGAAATTGTTCATAAAAATAGGCGCATCTCAAATCTGAGGTGACAATATGAAAATAATTATTTAGGCTATGGTCAAATTGTTATGTTTATTATAATCACGATAATGGTAACGGTTTCTATTCATCTTCTTCATCTTATTGTACAGTCTGACATGTCACAAGCAATTCCTTCATTCTTCTATGTCGCGAGGCAAACTCTTGCTTCGAAATTTCTATCGTCTCACCCATATATGTGTAAATATCCAAACACACCTCACTCCAGAAAGTCCCAAAACTCTTTTTCTTATTTTCCATATATGTCTATTATCTTTGTTAAGATCAGATAGAGAATTATATAAAATATATATTATATAACTATATAAAATGAAACCATTACGCTCGGAATTTTATTCTTTAGTTTTCCTACTTACTGCGATGAAAAATTATTGGAAACCTTGTCAGTGGTGAATAAAAAAAACAACCGTTTTAAAAACTTATTTTAAAAATAATGTATCTGGGTTATATAATCACGTGGAGCAAAATCATCTTCTTATATAAGTTTTCTATGTTTCTCCCGTGGAAGGGCAGAAATGCTCGAAATCTCAGCAAAATAGTAAAATAACTTTAAAAGAAACCTTTCGCGTTATGATTACGCGATTTTTATGAATAATTACTCTTTTAATTTCAATATCATCATATTTAATGGACTATTTATATATCGATGTAACACTATTTAGACATACATTTATAATTTATAAAAGTACTCAATTAGACCTAATATTCTATATACTACATAACAGAATATTCAATTATCACTCAATATATAGATTATTAATATTGGTATTTTCACAGCATATTTTATATATATATATATACTTATTGTCTATTTTTTCATGTTAAGAAGTCGGAAATTGTCTTGATCAGAATAAATTTTCTTGTCTTACTCATGTTTTTCTTGCCAACCTTTTTACGTGACATTTCGGTGGAGATGTTGCTGAGTAGATTGAGGAAGACAAATTGAAGATCGCCAAAAGGTAATGGGTGCTCTGGACTACACATTTCCCAATTGACTCTTGGATTCCACAGCCGTGTTAAAGTCAAGATGTCCTTCCAAAAAGAAGATGCCCCTATAGATGATACCACAACAAAGTCGCTTCTAACACCGCAAGAAAAAGGACGCGAACAACTAGGGACCATTTTCAAGATGCTGAGGGAAACCTTAACCAAAATACCCAGGCTCACGTCAGTAGCAAAAGAATATTCAACCTGCGGGTCACAGCTCCCATAGAGAAGGAGGAGCTATGTAACAGAGTACTCAAATTTCAATCAACAGAATATTAATTTTGTTACTCATCATATTTCTCTTATTGTTTTTAATGTTTGACGTTACTAGGTTGTTAATTGTTTTGATCAAAATAAATTGCCTTGAAATTCACGCCTTCTTTTTGTTCAATTTCTACGTGACATTATTCTCAATCAGATTCAATCAAGTGGGCGATGATTTAAATACCAACGATCAAAAAAAGTGCATTTCTTAGAGTCTTGTATTAAATTTTAAACATCTAGCTTTCAGGCCGAAAGATCTTCAACATATCAATAAGTATTATTCTTTTAGTAACATCGTACGTTGTTCTAAGGCAACTATGTTGAAGGCAACTGGCTCTACAGCTAGCCAAAATAATTTAATGAAGAAACATATTGCTTTAAGACGTATATTGAATGGGTTTTGTTTGTTCACTTGTTTCTCTAAGATATACACCTGTAATTTGTGTATCTACTTCTTTTGGAATTGCATTCCAGTAAAACCTCCCATTAGCTATCCATTGGCCTTCCTAGAAACCATCGCTAAAAATAAAAATTTTAGTTTCCTTATCTATATATTTGAATAAACAACCACCTTTTACTAAAAGTATCGATTCAATATATTCTAATTATAAAGTGAGGACATATCGGTCATTAAAGTCTGAGAGGCAAGGCCTTCAGCCAATTCAAAATTGTAATTTCAGGTAATTAATAATCTAAACTATAATATAGCGATTCTCTCACTATGTTTTATATAAGAGTATATGGCTATTATAACACACTGCCTTGCAATAGTTCTTTCTGGAGGTGGTCGCTATGTGGATATCGTATAAGACAGCAGGACAATCATTTGTTTTTTTACCAAGCCGATCGCTCGGTGAGACGTCAACCCAGCAGATTGTAGCTGATGGCACATATCCATGCAACATGTGAAACATAAGCATTTTTCGCCTTTCACAAGAACTCTTGGTCTGCTAAACCTTTTTTTTTCTGACAATTCAGACAATCCCGGCTGCACTAGTAAACCAATGTCTAAACATTTGACATCTCATCTCCATTCTCTTCTTACCGTCTGTCACTGAAAACAAATAGAATTTAAAATGTAAACCAGTTGTTTAAAGACTACATCAATCATCTAGTAACATTAAAATCTTAGACAGTAAATCATATATTAAGAACGTTCAGAGTTGATGAGCATGAATGCCTTTTTATTAAATGATTTGCAAAAATGTTATTATAGAGGAGGAAATTGAAAAAAACGAATGATAGTTTTGAAAAAAGGAATAAGTAGAGATGGGTAGAGTTTGTTGTGGCAAGAGTGACATCCAGCAAGTGTCGTAATGGTCGTGTCGAGGCTGTGCTGCGACGTGTGTCACTCTACAAGTGGCCTGGAAATAGCTCAGCGGTCAGAGGACGTTGTGCTAGCTCTCTGCCGTCTCTTCTGCCGTCTGTTTTTGAAACCCTCCTTCCCTCCCACATAGCATGCAATAGGTTGAAGTATCTGCTTGCTACTACCTATATAAACCAGTAGTTAGATACAATGTCGGCCGACAGGACGCTATATGTGTGGGTTATATACCATCACTTGTAACAATATTTATAAGTCATTCTTCTATTATCTGTACAGTTTTGTACATCATGTACTAAACTTGTAACGATAAAGAGAAATCGTGAAGCGTTCCTTATATTATCATCACTGTATCAGTACAACTTCAGTAGCTGGGCCCCAAATAAACTTGTATTATCACATAAAGACTATGTTGAAATAATAAAAGAAATTTCCAGAAAAGCGAGTATTGTTTGTTGCAGATTTCAATTCAGATAACTAATCTCAACACCGCGTGATTCGAAGATGCCTACTCTGTTAATAATTCGTTTCCATTAACGTCTTATATGTAAAAAAGAACGTACAGTAATATTCCATTTAAAAAAATGAATATTCTAATATTTAATCCTATTAAAAAGAAAATACTTAAAATATTATTAAGATATTCATACACTAATAGTTTGAATAAAATACTTTAATTAAGCATGCCATAAACAGAACATGTTAAAAGAATATATCGAGAGGATAGATCATCTTATTAAACTGGTGGAAATATGAGAGGATTCTTTTAACATTGAATCTAGGCAGGGTAATTATTTTTCATCAAAGTTTTGCTACAGATTTTAATTCCTTTTTGGTATAAAATAATGTTCAAAGGGCTTTTTGCTTTACCTATATTATATAATACATACAGCCACATAACTTCAGATATCAATATATAGCCATGATATATTTTAACTTTTAATACACCGTAAAAGTTGTCCCCTTAGTGAAATCAATAATGATTTGAATTGATCCAATTTGTATATTGAAGAGCGCCTCTAGGGGGGACCTGAGTTATCTGTTGTAGAGGCCCGCTTTTGGGAAGTTCAATTTAATTAAAATCGGCTGGAAAGTACAGAAAGAAATCCGAACCCAATTCCTACAAGTGTTCGATGAGAAAGAATACTAAGAGCGAGTACCGGGTTTTATTCAAGTGGGTGAAATCCTGTAAGGGCTGGGGAGGGATACCATTTGCAACTCCAATATAAACAACAGCGCGGCGAAGTTTTCATAAATATTCAAGGGTTCGCCTATACATAAATACATAAATTTGTCGAGCAACGTTGCCACGTCTTTTTATCACCTCGCTGTATATTTGGCTGGAGATTTATGGAACCGCTGTCAAATAAATAAATAAATAAATAGAGGATGACTGAAGCTGGATTTGTCTGCAACGTATTTGTGACATTCCTCAACCTCTTTCTGTTACTTATTACCAATGCTTTCATCATAAGCCTCTTCATAATCATTTTATGTACAGTAAAATCTCCCATGAGCGGTCATCTCCCTGAGTGACTTGTTATAAAATGACTTATAACATCATAAATTGACTTATAATAGCCACCGATGAACCTCTAGGAAAAGCCAAGATGATATCAAATGTTGAGCATATTCAAATATTAAAATTCTTTGATTAAAAAATGTTAATTATTTATTATTTATTTATACTCATTATCATATCATTGTTTAAGAGTAGTTAATTCTTTCTTCTATATAAATCTTAAATTAAAAGCTTAATTGAGCTTCAATAAACACTCTTTAAAACCAATTTTATGAATATATATAAACGAAGATATTCATGATAAAATTGTGAAAAACGTTAAAAATATATATAAATATTTTCTCACAATGAGTTTCTTTTTATTTTAAAAGTCAAGCTTTCAAGCAATTATCTCTCTTCGAGGGGCTTAATAAAAAACATCGACTATATCTCTCTCTCTCTTTCTCTCTTACAAGAAATATTTACAAACATTTCTTGTAAGATACAGTCGATGTTTTTTATTAAGCCTGTTGAAGAGCGATTGTCGCTTGAAAGCTAGTATTTAAAAAATAATAATGATAATTGTGAGAAAATAGTTTTGTATTTAAAATCAAGATATGGAACAATGAAAAATTCCTTAGTGACGTTTATATTCTTCGATACAATTTTGATGTTTTCCAGTAATTTCTAAGAAGACCAAGTAGATCTATGGTTTGGACGGTCTATAATGGCAGATGTCTAGTGAACCTCTCTAGTTGACATTAAACTTGTCCAGTAGTGTTCACTACATTTGTTGCTCTTCTATTGAATTCTATAATCATATTTGTTATGAGTTGATTATGATAATGGTTTTATATATATTTTTTAATCATTTAAATAGTATATCATTGCTATAGAACTCAGTATTCAGTATTATTACACTATATATGTTAGTTTATTTATACCAAGGCGTTAATTTGTGTGTGTGATATTTGAAAAGTGTATAATCATAGTTTTTTTTTTACAAAAAAGCAAGAATAAATATTTTAAAAGGATATTTTAGGCTATTTATACTATATTTTTCAACATAAAAAAGAACAAATATTTGAATGAGTTTCTTAATTATGAAAAGCATAAAAATATAAACATATCTAGATAGTTGACGACTTCTGTACGCGCCAGGAATCCAGGTTATGCGCAGTTTCTACCATATAAAAACTTATATGTGGAATCATTATGCATAGAACCACTTCAGTCTTGAACTTGGAAAAATAGTAAATTGTTTTACCCATGCTACGAACATATTTAAGGAGGAATTATGTCTTCTATCCCAGCATTTCTAACGTTGCCTTCGGACCTGTAAAATAAATTTTAAAAAACATTTCTTAGACCGACAAAAGAAACATTACTAGGCATTAAGGAACTACGAAATTAATTATCTTTATCTATATCCTATAAAAGTAATGCAAGAATGAAATATTATTGTACAAATTTTTTTCATTTTTAATAGGGATTTTTCCAAAGTCTGGCAGATGAAAATCTCCTGAAGACCGGTCAGAAATCTCCGAGGACCGGTACCACGGGTTGAGAACACGTGCTCTAACACATAGTAAGGGTTATGCCATGTTCAACCGACCCATGATAATCATGGCGTAGCAGAGTGTCTGTCTATTGGCTGGGGCTGAAGTGCTGAGTCATGCTGAGGGTCGTTGTCAGGCTGAGGTCATCTCCCAGGGCCCCCTCTGGTACATCCTATACTCTCTCTCCTTCCTCCTGAAAATGGTGCGGAGCCACAATACCTTCAAGAATCGAAGCTTAGGTTGGATTTTACAATTATTCTTATCAATTCCGATTTTAGATTAGATATATGTAGGATAAAGGTGTCCCAGGTATAAGTGTCATTTTTCCCAATAAGTTTATTTCACTAAATTTAACCGCAGATCTTTTTGAGCTCTCGAACTTTAAAAGGAAAAAGGTTTTATTAAGAGTGAACGTGAGGGTTATTGAAGTGAACAGGAAACGTCCCTTAAACACAGAAAAGTGAAGAACAGGGAATTAAATTATTTTGATATTTATGATCAAATATTTAATCTATAGCCATACACATCATATATGGAATATTAGATTAAACATATTTGATAAAAATAAGCATGTACACAAAGTAAAATAAACAGCAAGATCTATAACCACTCACAAACACGACAAAGACAAATTGACTCGCCTCACATTTTTCCTTCAATTATCTGACACATGATTATTGCCTCTTGAAATCATAAAATGTATTTAAGTTATTTACATATGTGGACTTGAATTGGAAGGGACAAGAGATCCCTGTACAGAGAACCAAGAAGAGTTCTTGAGCTTCTTTATGAGCACGACCTTCAAGAACTTGTCTAATTTAGACTAAAAGGATAAGTGAAAAAAAAAACATATGTGGACATATATCATATTGGAGAATGTTTCTATTTTCAAGATATATACAGATATAATAATAATTTGAAGCACCTACCTTCTCCTTTTGATGATGGTGTAATATACGACTTAGAAACCTCGAGATGTGCCCAAATTTCTTGTTTAAACTTAGCATTTAGGAGGAGAGAAGAATAAGACTTGTCTGGGCATATATCTAGCTGATAGTTCGGGTAATAATTCTGCATGTCAATGCTTATTGTGAAGAGGGATGTTTAAAGAATTTAATAGTTTTATATAAATTTGTCTTACCACATACAGAAGATAAACACCGGGAAACACAATTTAATCGTTTTCCGAGAAAATATTTTTTTTATTTAGAACTTTTGGAGCTCTTTTAAACTCTTTATTGCATCTTAAAATCAAACAATCTTATAATTAAAATTCAATAAAATTTTGGTCCGAACCAACAATCAATCCGCGATGAAACTCTTGAAAATTCATCAAGTTACATCTAAACTAGACATAAGGGAAGAATCATAAATAATAGTTTAGGCTTAATCACCAAAATATATGAAGTTAAAACTTATAATAATAGAATGTCATCAAATAATCAATGCAAATTATTATATTTTAGACTTGGGAGAAATCCTTCTATTGATATATCATGTTTTATTTATATCTTAATCATACCGAACCTATATATAAATATAAGGTTTTTGGATGAAAAAAAAAAGAATATTGAATGCGTATTGTCTTTCTCTTAAACTTTGGCTAGCATGTGAGTAACATTTGTCGCATATATTTATGTCAAAATATGAGTGTGTACCAATTTTAAGATTAATAATAGATTATAACTTTGCTACAGACTTGGATTTTAGCATCACATACCTTTTGTCTGGATTAGAACATAGTCAGGAGTTTGATTCAGACAAAAATGGAAATAAACGAAATTGATAAGATAATTAACTAACAAATTTGGTGTAGCCTGCAATTGCATAAATTTTGGCTTCAATAATTAAACATTTTCTCTACGCTTTCTAAGAATATACATGACCTATATATGTTAATAACTTAGATCAAGTAATATTTTATTATATATTTTCAATTCATCAAAGCCTATTACTTTTAAACCTCCAATAATTAAACATTTTTCAAAAATAAATGTCTTAAAATGAACCCAAATCTCGATGGAAGTATGTACCTCAAAGTGAAATCAGGAATATTAATGATTCTGAAGACTTTTCTCATAGGACGTTTATACTGTATATGTTGGATAGATTCCAAAAAACCCGTAGAAAGATTATTACACATTAGGTATAATCTATATAAATTGATGGCAACCTAAAAGATCATGTTCATTTTCTGCTGCCTCTGCCTTTATTCAAATATTTTTTTCTGAAGTTTCATTGCGACCGTAGCAATATAGAGTGATATTCCCAATGGGAAATTTCCAGGTTTGGCCGCTATCAACTTTCTCTCTGTAAACTGACGAGAGGTTATCATTCGTTGCGATAACCTCTGATGTACGACTTGTGAATCCTTCTTTACTTGGAAAATGTAAAATTATATCAATTTGAACTGTAATATAGAGGCTCTATTTGGTGGATAGATAAATTTGTCTTACTAAAAGTATTTTCTTTATATTATTCAGAACAATTTTATAATAAGTTGATAGGCAAAATTTGCTCATGAAGGCAAATAAATACCATATTTATCAGCATTAAAATAAGTAACAACTTCTAATTTGTGAAAAAATAATAGAAAAAAATTAAAAAGTCAGGTGTTGATATTAAAAATAAAAAAGGCATATCTTGACCAGGATATTTTGTTACGAAATATTTAATTGATTTCAGAATGAAACAATAATAATTTTAAGACCTACTTAATAGAGCACATATGCCTATTCATATTAATAATATCGAATTATCTGTTTAAATAAATATATATGTGTGATATATATAATATGAAAGTATTTAAAAGCACGAATGTTTCTTTTATACACAATACAAACTTCTACTGCCCTTACTGCGATGAAAAAATATATTGGGAGGGCTTGGCTCATCAGTGGTGAACCCTCTCAGCGATTTCGCCAATTTAATCCACCAGACCGCTTCTCAGAGCTCTAATACTGTATTGGACGATTCTACTTATATACGCAGCACTGAAGGATGGAATCTCAGAAATGGTTTTCAAGAAAACTATGGACATAAGCTTATAGGACAGTAGAATTACATACAAATATATGCATCGAGCAATGCTCTTCCGCAAACAATAAAGACAAGGCCACTTAGGTATATGTGATATATACAGTGTCCCTGAGCAAAATCACAATAAATTTACAATATGTATGTTTTTATTTAATAAGTATATAGTACTCTATTGTCACTGAAATCTTTAATCAAATATTGTTTCTCAATTTAAGATGTGTTGTTTATTTTATAAAGAATAATAATTTTCAAATAAAATAAATGACTGATAATTTTTTATTAATAAACACATATTATTCAGTACAACAGTTTAAAAAAAATCAATAGAAATGACAATGATATATAATAAAAAATCACATCATAACACACACACATATATATATACTGAATATTGTGCTTCATCTATCTAAAATTACAGGTAAACGCTCCAAAGGTTGTGAAGCCAGGATGGCTGGTTTTTTAGAGATTGTGGTGATCTCTAATACTGAGAAAAGAATGGTCTTTTTATAGAGAAGTCGCCTTTGGAAGGTCTAACTGTATAGAAGAAAACGATTTTAAACAAAATAATAAAATACATTGATAAAAAAATCCCTTGTATCAATAAATATTAAGGTGAATATATCAGGCTTCCAAGAAAAAGTTTCTTTTTAAAAATTTTATTTGGAAATTTTCAGCTTTCGGGCAAGGGGAATCCCTTCTACAGAAGAACATATTTTACCTTAAATCGTCAATAGATATAGAACTTTTTGAAAATAGCGCAATCCATAAATAAATCTTTAATGTTAACTCTAGTTCAATTGGCGATTTTATGTAACATGTGTTTTCCTGTAGAAGGGCTTTCGTACCCGAAAGCTCGAGATTTTTGTCAATATTAAATATTTTCAAAGAAATTTTCCCTGCAAGTCTTAAATTTTCACTTAATAATAAAATACATATAAGAAGGCATATTTTGTATCATAAATTGTTTTAATTAACCAATATTTCAATAGATAAAACGTATCAAGGTATAACAAGAAAAAATTCTAAAGTTTTTTTTTTGTACCTTGGTACAAGTTGTGTTCTATCCATGGAAATAAAGCCAATTAATTATTTGTTTACACAATTTATGTCTTTTATATATAAATAAGTAATGATTGCTCTATTAAAAAATAATACAAAGTATATTTGAATTAAATGCGAATGTCTTTTAGATATCATAAGAAAATTGACGAATATATCCAAGTTTTACAAATTTTCACGTTTTTGATAATTATGCACCAAAAATAGATTCAAAATTTTTACCGAGGTGCCTTGTGTGTGCTAACATATTTACATCTAATTTTGACATATACAAAATCAATAAAACTGAAGAGGGAAAAAAAACGTATATAAACGGTTATAAGCCAAGTTTTTATATATAACACAATGTTGGGGCTATAAATCAATATAAATATATAAGTTAAAATATACATATATGGTAATAATATTATGTTTTTTCGTATAATCTGCTATTTTTAGCATTAAGATATTCAAAACGTATAAACAAATATTTGTGTTTATAGAAATGTATACAAGGGGTAAGTAATATCATATCAATCATTTATTTATTCTAGATCCGAATGTTTTGACGATTCGCTTTTATACAAGAATGGCCTTCTTCTCAGAATTTATTTGATATTTACATCAAAACTATTGGCAGGATGACAAAGAGTTTATAATTGGCTGAGGACTGTCATGAAGAAAAGAAATATAGATTGATTTCTAAGTTTGCCTCTATCGACTTTTCTGTCCAAATCTTGATATTCATACTCATAAAGCTCCAATTTAATTATTAGCATCATTTAAAGGAAAGGACTTAGAATATACATTCAACAAACGAAAGCTGGTCTTAAAATATTCATTATAATATAGAATATTTAAAATAATAAATTCTTACCTCAATAAGGGAATAAAAAATGTTTAGGATACTATATAGAAATTACGTAGCATGCATTTATTTGTGAAAAATTAAGGTATTTAAAGGAACATGTGTTCTATGGAAATTGTTTCTAAGATACCTATTGTTTGAATTTTATACATTTATATTCTCACTTTTCATATATCTTCCAAATCAGTTGGAATTTTTTTTTTTTTTTATAGTTTGGAGCGACAGCAGAAATAAAAAAACAAATTGAAAACGTTTTTAACTGTGTAGTAACATTTTCCATAAAATCAATGAAAAATAAACAAATATACCCATAGCCTCTCCTGGAGGATATTGTTGAGTTGGATAATGTCAAGTCATCTAGGGATTTACAAAGGTAGTTGCTTAAGATGGTCGCTTATGTGAAGTTCTAGTTCACAAGTAATGCAAGTTATTAATAAATGAGTATTTTTCGGCTTCTTTGGCATTTATGTTTGCAAATTAGGCAATACCTATTCAATATATTTCTTCATTACGTATATGTTTCCAATTTAAATGTCTTTAATGTCACGGTAAAGATAAGCGGTTTTTTTTATATTCTGAAGATTAGGACAAATACCATAGGACGGATTTTACCTATAACATGTCAAGCATCCTTCGCAGTGGCTGAATATTGAAGAAAGATAAAAAGACGGAAGTGTGAACAATTTACACTAGAAATTTTGTTTAAATCATACGAATCATATGAAATGATGTTGCAAGCCTATTTGAAATTCTTACTTTCAAGAGAATAAACGATATTGTAATTTTAGTTGGAAAAAATAATATCTTTATGAATTGACAAACCTTTTGAATTTTTGCGTAAATTGGATAAGAATATTTTTAAAATATTGTCTTTATAAAATTTTCATAGTTTTAATATCTCTTTTTTCAAATTTGTTATGTAAATTTCTTATAATAGTCTTGTATGTATATTTTTAGCGTGTATGATCAATATATTTAAAGAGAAAACTGTACATCGCGTTATTGTAATTGGTTGTAATTGACACAAAAATATCTGTGACAATATATTTAAGATTTTAAACTAAAACGAGCGAGTATATCTAGATAGAAGAGGTTGATGGTATTATTGAAATGTGATAAACTTGAGTTCAAATTAGGTATTTCAGAGGTAGTTCTTATGCTCTAGGCATCTTTATATAGCTGTATTTGTGCAATCCAGCTTATATATGAATTAAAGAAGAATTATTCTTTTGTATTATCGACTAGAAAGGTTTATTTTTATAAAAAATAATCTTCCAATCATATTACAATTATGACCAGAATGTTCAAGGATTTGATATTATGCTCTATAAAAAGCAGCCGAATTATTTTGAATCAAAATTCCAATAAAATACCAACAATGAGAAGAATATAAATAAATATGGTTAAAAACTCGTACTGTAACTTGCAGAGCTTTATGAAGATATATGAGGAAGTTGAAAGGAAAGTAAATGTAAATCAAGGCTCTAAAATTATGAATAATTAGAAGGAAAAATTAAAAAATTGGTTTAAGCAGTATTTTATCTATGAAAGGGTGACTCAGTGTTTTTGTGTTTACTCTTAGCGAGGGAAAATTATAGATTTAAAAAATTACCAACGCAGAAACGCTACAAAAACCTCACTATTTTTTTGTTGTTTACTGAAATTGTTGTATGTCTATATTATCAACTCCCCTAACACTACTTTGAGCTATTTATAGAAATAGAATACAAAATAGTGCGAGCTATTGTACCATTATACATATTTTATTTCAATATAAATTTATTTCATCTTTTGTTTTTCTCTACCTTCTGTACATGCACAATGTGAATCTACTTAATATTAATGTCTCAATAATATGTGAAGAAAATAAATTTAAAATATTATTTTGTCTTCTTAAAGAAGTTCTCTAGAAAATAAGTGAATAAAAAAGTTTTTCTATGGCAAAAGAGCTCTCAATTCAATCAATAGTTCACTCTGACAGAAAATATTTATCCTAAATTCAAATATTTATATATATATATTCAAATATAATAAAGGTTATATTGAAAATTTGTAGATTTAAAGTGAAATAATAAATATATTTTAAAATCAGTTTGATATTTTGTCTATTTGCATATATGGCATTCTAATTAGCTAAATTCAAAGTAAATAATCCAACAGGTTTATGAAGATGAGTTTATTTTCATTTAATTAGCGAATTCTCAATCTTTCGGGGATTTCCGTATTTCTACAGGAGTACAAAATGGCGTTTATTATTCGCTTTTTATACTCTGTTCTTTATTTCGACTTAGAGCGCTATGTGCCCTTAGGGACACTTGCACTTTAAAGATAAACAAAAATTTGGAAAGAAAAGAAAAGAAAGATATTTTAAATATGTACATAAGTTAGTTAGATGAAATTATAAAAAATATATAAACACAATTGATTTATGTACAAAGGGTTGGTATGCAAATTTAGTTAAATGAAATTAAATTGTATTGTGTGTATTCAAGAAAAACAATTTACAGATTAAAAAATTTTCAAGGAATATTTTAGACTGAAAATATGCTAGATATTAGAGAATTATTCAATTAAAACAATAATAAAAAGAGTTAATTTCTGAATAAAAGCGTTCCAATATTGCGGTAGAAGGGTGGAAATGCCCGACAGTTGGATAATGCACCAATAAAATGAAACCATCTCCAGAAACCTGTTTCAAAATTTTAATCCAAGCGATTCATATTATCAACTTACTTTATGAATTTTTTAGTCTACATCTTAAAACTGAGAAAGAATTATCCTACACTTTGTTCTTAACAAATTCTTTGTAACCTATTAATATTCTGGACAACCAAAAAAATTAAGTTCAAAACCTTTCACCTTTGGTTTGCTTTATAAAATCTCCTTTTTTGTCAAAACGCTTTGAATTTTCTATTGATTTGATATTATACGTTTATCTTTGGAGAAATGGAGACAACACAGTTCATATATATTTCACTCAAATTTCTTAAGATTTTCAAGTTCACTTTATAAGGTAAATTGTTCATTTTAAACTAGTCATATCTAATTATTTAAGTAATTGAAAGTAAACGTGATTATGTTTAAGAGAATGCTATATTATTGTGAATTTAAATAAGTTTTTCTTAACCTAAATCTATATGAATTCCTGGGAAATAACATTTATTTTGTGTGTAGATAAAGTGACAAGAGTTTGAAGAAGGACGGACCCAAAAGAAAACTTGACCATGAAATGGCCGGCGATTTCTCCTCACATTCCCAATATTGTAATATATTCAATTTTTTTATATAAATATTTGTGTGAGATGTTTAAATTTAAATAGTATTAAGGTAACCAATGTTTTTATTTCAAAAGAGCGTCTTCGAAATCAAAATAAATTAGTGAAAATATTAAAATTGGTGTTTTATAATAATTTTTAAAATGTCTTTAAACAATGAGTTTTAGATACTCTACATTTTTATAGAGTGTTGTGAATACTATTATTGAAGAATCTAAATAGAATATGTATTGCTAGATCGAATTGGATTTATATGATCATATTTCCTACATTACTTACCACGCAGTATAGCAAGTATAAACATCCTCATTTTAGAATTTCATTAAGATAATCTTATGTAATTCAAAATGTATCCTTTATAGTTATTAAAAATAATATCTTTAAAAAAAATATTGTTCGAATTGCCGGAAATATGCTAAATAATTGTTCTAAAAGATGTAGAGATATTTGCATATATACATATTTTTTATTTAAATCTATTCTCGTAAAACTGATTCATAAGACCATTTATTTTTGTTTTTAAAAGTTAGATTTGTTTTTTTTTAATATAAATATATTTGGTATTTTCATCATCATCTCAATCATACCAATGAAACAATTTTTCCCCTATATTTTATATAATAGAGATTGAATATTTATGTATTTTATACCTGTGTATTTTTGAATTATGTTTGATGCACACTATCCCAAATACTCCATTTGAAAATGCTCCCATTTGGGTTTAACAAAGATAAACTGGAAATAGAAAAAAATATTGAGGTCTTCAATTGCACTGTTCCTATATCCTTTTTTTGGCTTAAAATGCAATGTATTTTTCAATATTATAATCCCCATATTCGAATTATAATTCAGTCCGGTTAATATTGATCTTGATTTAACGTGTTTTGGTGTTAGTAGTAACAATTAGGTAACATACCTAGGCTCTTGGAGAGAATTCATAGATCCCCCGGGCTGTTCTGCGGTTTAGGATTCTGTCTTGCTTGACTGCGGGAACATGTTCAAGTATTTCCTGGCCATTTTGTTTCTTAGTAGGTTCCACAGAGTATTTAGAAGACTTGTAAATAAATCCGATAGGTGTTAAATGGAGAATCAACTATAAATATAGTTTGATTCTAAGTGATTTTATGCTTATACGGAGAAATCATCTACCCGAATGGAATGGCTTCATCGAGACAATACACACAAATGAGTAATAACGGATTTCAAAAATACCTATTTAAATTAGGTTTGTGAATGGAAATTTGAAGAATATTTTCATTTATGCCTTACATTCGAATTTTTTCTATATTTTTTTTATGTTAAGTAGTGTTTATATTTGAAAATAAAATTTAGAAATAAAGTTAATAGAGTATTAGTGATATTAAAAAGGCTGGAGGCAAGCACATTTCAAAACGATTTTTTTTTCCAAAAATATATTTATAAATATGTAGCTTCATTGATCATTTTATACGATAGATAGAATTTAGAATTGAATGAGAATGTAAATCAGTCCTTTCAATAATACAGGGTGATCCAAAAGTCCCGCACTATTTTAAAAATTAATAACTCCGCGAATATTTGCGCTAGAGCAATGCGGTAAACACCATTGTGTTCAGGATGCAATGGGATTTTTTATGGCAAATAATGAAAAATTCGAAATTGATTTTAGTTACAATTGTATTCGCCAGATGGCGCTCTACCAGAATCAGAGATTCAGCGGCCAAATTGTTTGATAAATTGAAAAATATAACTGATCGGCATGTATTTTTCCTTTTTGAATACCAGGAAAGAACCCTAATAATATCAAATAACAAATTAATAAAACACCACTTCGCCAAAAGTATGAAGAATTGGTTAACGATTTTCAAATACAATCAGAGATATGTAAAATAGGTAAATGCAAATTAAAACATGTAGCAAAAAGAAAATTGATATTTTAGATACGGTTTGTTTCCGAAGATAATAAATTTCTAATATTTTTAATTCAAATCTCACTCAGTATCGATTATATTTATTTTAATTCATTTGAAAAATATGTATCTATCTCTGATAATTTATTTTACTCTGGAATGCCGTTGTTGTTGTCGTGTCCAATAAAGAGCCTCAGATGTATCCATGTATCTCCATCACAGCAGCAGCAATGTCCACTATCTTAGGTGTGTAAAGCTGCTGCTCGGGGTCTATGTCTAATTTTTGCAAGGCTGCGGCCATTGCTGGCTATAAGAATATGTGGGTAGGTGTAAGTTCCACACCAGGACAATTGTTGCATGCCCTATAGGTTCTTGTGCCATCTGGATGTATTGTCATTCCTTTATAGTGTTTTGTTCTAAGTCTTGTTATAGTTTTTGTCATTTTTCTCTCAGAGTTTATTTCGCATTTTGATCTTTTCTTATTTTTTCGTTTAATTATCTTGTATTTTGACAAAGAATCAGCGTCAAATAATGACATTTGTTCTTTCCTTTGGCTCAACTTTCTGGCTTCCTTTGCCAATTCGAATGCCATTTCATTACCCCTGATCCCAGCATGGGCAGGGATTCATTGTAGAATGCAGTTATTCTCCAATGGTTCCAGTTGGGTAGGTAACGAGTGTATTTTCTGTGTAATTTTAGTATTGCCCTTCTGAATTTCTTCTAGAGCGGATATGGAGTCGCTGTATATTAAATTTCCTTCTGCTTGATGCAGGCATGGTTGGTTAAGGCATACATCAAGGGCTTTCCAGATAGCTGTCAGTTCACAAGTGAAGTTTTACGAAATCTGTCCTGCTCCTTCTTTGATTTTGGTGTTTGTTCCATCTTGCAGTATTATGTTAATTCCGCCCCTCCATTACTCAGGGTAAGGTCTGAAGATCCATCTGTATATGCTGTTGAAGGGCGTGGCCTAGCAATTTTAATCAAGAATTTGTACTATGAAGACATAGCCGTTAATATTACAAACACATTAGACCTCGAAGCCCAAGGTATCAAAGTCTACCTCAATCAAAACAAAGCCATCCACATATACAATATGTATCACCCTCCAAACAATACATTTATTGACGATGGAACAATGGCTCAATTTCTTACAGACAACACTATTATTGTAGGTGACCTTAATGCCAAACATCAACTATGAGGATGTTCTATGCCAAACCCAAGAGGCAAAATACTATCAAACATATTTGACGACAATGCCTTCATGTGCCTAAATGATGGGAATCCTACCCATCATTCCTACAAGCTATAATACTGCACAAGCCCTTGATATAAGGTTTTACTATCCTGACATTTTCCACAAATGCAAATAGAAAATATTAAAAGGTTTTGGAAGTGATCATTTGCCTATTTTGATAGAAATTAGCACCAAGACCAAAACCAGCTCAATTAAGAAAAATTCTGGAACTTCAAAAAGGCTAATATGATATCTTTCGAAAACACCATTATTAAAGCAGCCAAAGTTTCAATACCAAGAGGTAATATTAAGAAATGGATTCCAAATTATACACACCAGGCAAAAAATATTCAAAGACTTATAACTAAAAGAAATGAACTACAAAAAAGTGCACCAAAAACCAAAAATATTGTAGAACTGAACTGAACATTGTGATTGCAAAAATAAAAAAAG
Source organism: Cordylochernes scorpioides (assembly GCA_030710605.1). Classification (NCBI taxonomy): domain Eukaryota; kingdom Metazoa; phylum Arthropoda; class Arachnida; order Pseudoscorpiones; family Chernetidae; genus Cordylochernes; species Cordylochernes scorpioides. Next base: position 48,879,483 of record CP092863.1, on the reverse strand, counting down.
ATTATGCGTAAATGTGAAAAGGGAAAAATGGAAACAAACTTGTGAAAACCTGAACCCAAGAAACCCAAATACAAAACTTTGGAATTTGGCAAAACAAATTGACAGAGTCCAGTCACAAACTGAAAACACAAATATGATTAAGAATACAGATGGTACACCAGCAACTAATGACAAAATTTCTGCCAATCTTTTAGGTAATTCATATCAAATAAGTAGTAGAATCAAGGTTGAAAAAAGGCCCGAAAGATTATTCATGACTGTAAAAAATGTCACCAGCACTCATAATATTTTCCATGAAAAAAATCAATATGAAAGAGCTAGCTTATGCATTAGAAAACACTGACCTAAACAAGACTCCTGGGCCAGATGGATTCCATGGCCGAATGATATCAAACTTGGGCAAAATTGGCAAAGAAAGACTTCTTAATATTTTCAATAACTCCTGGAAAACTGGAAAATTGCCTCAAGACTGTAAAAATGCAACAATAATTCCCATTAAAAAACTTGACAAATCTGCTGATGATCCAAAAAACTACCGACCTATCTCCCTAACAAATATTTGCTGCAAATTAATGGAAAAAATTATACTCAGACGACTCACCTACCACCCCGACACAAGAAATCTCTTACCAGAAGAACAATATGGATTTAGGAAAGGACATGGGACAATAGACCAACTCTTATTTTTCACACAAAAGGTAAAAGATGCACAAAACGAAAAACCAACTAACCACACCATAGCTGCTTTTTAGACCTTACACAAGCTTTTGATAAGGTATGGAAAAACAAGTTAATTACAAAATTATACAAACATTTCAAAATTGATGGAAAAGCTATCACTTGGATAAATGATTCTCTTAAAAATATATAAATCAGGATCAAATATAATGGCACTCTATCTAAAACCTTCAAATTGTACCAAGGATTACCACAAGGATCAGTCCTTAGCCCAACTCTCTTCACCCTATTTATTGCAGGCATAGAAAAATAAAGTTCACATAAAACCAATATTAGACTTTTCGCTGATGACATTATTCTATGGAGCAGCAGTACTAACTGGAAAAAAGCTGAAAGAGATTTAACAAGACTCTTCTCCACCTAGAAAAATTTGCTAATAAACATAAATTAGAATTTAACCCCCAAAAATCTGAAACCTGTCTTTTTACTACCGATAAGAAACTATACAAAATAAGACCAAATATTATTCTGAAAAACAACAATTGCAATATAATAAACATCCTAAATATCTCGGCTACACCCTGGATCCAGAAATTAACTCCAGTAAGCATATTGAATGAGTTGTTAGAAAAGGAAGAGACCGACTAAAAATCTTGAAATATATTTCAGGAAGAGTGGGGAGCTGAAGCAACAACAATAAAATAAACTTACACATCTCTAATGAGACCTATCCTGGAATATGGATATCAAATCTATGGTACAGCATCTGAAACAAATCTAAAATCACTGGAAAGGATACAACTAAGTGCAGCTAGAATTATTACAGGTCTTCGAAAACCCTGCCCTAATGATATTGTACTTTACGAGGCAGACATTATGCTCTTAAAGAATAGAATAAGCTACAATCTGCCAAAATATATAAACAAAATCAAGAGTTATGAAAACAAACACAGAACTTTCAATTACATACTTAATTGGGAATCCAATCTAAGACTCAAAAAAGAAGGCCCTCTCCACCTGGCCAAAAGTAATGGATTTTTAAAAGATAAAGTGGAAGAAATTATTTAGCCGAAAAAAATATCTCCATGCGAACCACTAACAAAATGTTATTTTTAATGCCACTTTAAATGAAACCACCAACAGACAATACCAAAATCCAGAATACTTAAAACAATTATCATTAGAAATAATTAATAAAATTCCTAAAAATGCAATAACTATCTAAACCGAGGGTAGCAGAGATGAATTGGGACACACTGACAGTGACTCTCTCATTAAAACCACAAATAGCAATGAGAAAATAAACAGAAGAAACCCAGATTTTTGCTCAGTCTTCAGATCAGAACTTATAGCCATCTATGAAGTCTTAAAATCCATCAGAAACATTAAACATCACGATATATGGATTCTTACTGATAGTAGAAGTGCCATACAACACTTGAGTCACACAGGGGAACTTAGAGACAAAGTAAGCAGGAACATAATTGGTTATTTCCAAAAACTCTCAATACCTCAAAAATTCACCTTCAATGGATACTCTTACATGTTAGCATTGAAGGCAATGAAGCTGCTGATGCGCTAGCGAAAAAAGGCACAAAAGAACCCTTGCTACAGAAAAATAAACTTACTTTTAAAGAAATAGAAACAGTAGCCAAAATAAACAAGAACTGGAGGATCCCACCTAAACACAGTTGGTATACCCTAGAAGCAGATGGCCACCCAGACCTTTCGGTCCACAAGCCGGCATCCGAAGCATGCCCTTCGCTGCTATTCTGTTCAACTCATAAGCCAAGTAACGGTATCCAAGCTAGTGATTGGACATTGTACCTTGAAACACCACCTCCCAGACAACGTGTCTGGAAGGATTTCTATACCGGTGGCCTTTAATTACAGCAAAATAGGAAACTATCTACTGTGTCCAGCACGAACCGCGGGGAGGCAGACCCCGGTCGACTCTGTTGACTCACAGCTGAGGAAAAGCTCAGCTGCCACGTCGTGGGCTTTCTCAAGAAGCTTGCTGTGATTTCTCAGCAGCTCACTCTCGATCGCGCCCCTCGCCCTCCTTCTCTCTTCCTGCACACCCACTACCCTTGGACAATTCAAGACGTAGTGGCGTGCATTCACATCCCTTTCTCCACAGACGCAATCAGGATTGCTCTTAATTTCAAATCTGTGGAGACTTGAGGAAGAGCCCATGTCCCGAACTACCCTAATGAGTTTGTGGGACATTACCTTACAGAGGTACTTGGGTGTTGTTACCCCATTGAATAACTCTCTCCCCTTCACAATGTTCCTCCATCTGTCCAAACATAAGTCCTGGACGTGCCCCCTGATCCTCCTATAAACTTCTTTCTTGGACACTGTGGTCCTCAGTGATCTACCTTTTAAGCATCCTGCCTTAGAGATCCTGTCTGCGAACTCATTACCTTCGATGAGGCTGTGTCTCCTGAACCAAAGGAGCTCCGGAGCCCGCGTCATCATCTCCAGCTCCTGGATTATTTGGTGCGCGAGTTGCCCTTTCTCCAGATTGATGGCGACGAGGGCCGACATACAATCTGAATAGAGGCGGTCCGGGCTGAAGTTCTTCTCGGCACACACTCTGCGGGCTACCCTGATCGCAACCAGCTCGGCTGAAAAGACCAATTCGTCCACTCTGAGTGTTAAACTTTCTTGGAAGATCAGCTCTCCATTAGTGAAAATCACTACCCCAGCTCCAGTATTGGTTCCAGACCTACTCCCATCAGTGAAAACCTCCGTGCCATTCCCTGTCGGCTCTCCAGGACTCCAATTCCACTTTGGCAACCACTGCGGAGGCTTTCTTGGGTCCCTCTTCCCTTCCAGGGCACCCGCTTCAAGTCCCAGGGCATCTTCCCTGTTCTCTTAGATCTTCTGTCTGATGGTCTCCTCCTCTAGTTTCAACCCCAGGGGAATAAGACCAGCGAGGACCAATAAGGCCTCACTGCTGGTAGTGCGATATCCCCCTGTGATTCTGAGTGCCGCTGTCCTCTGCACTCTCTCTAGAGTAGTCGCCACCTTCTGATCCCTGTTTCGGCGACACCAAGCCCTGGAAGCATATAGCAGGATTGACTCGACACAGGAGAGGCAGAGGTTCCTAAAAATAGTACCCTCCTTCTCCCCCCCCCCCTGTTGAGAGCCAACCAGGACAGGCCTGCACAACGCCTCCCTGCCTCTCGCCACCATCTCCTCCGCCTGGTATTGCCAACCCATCTTGTCATCAATGACCACCCCCAGGATGGTCATCCTATTGACCAACGCTACCCTCCGTCCTTCGATCCCGATAGCCGGCTTGTGTTCCCATTTGATCCCTTTCCTTTTAGTTCTTATGTCCCTAGGCTTAAAGCTGAGGGCTTTAGTTTTGGAGACATTGAACTTAAGGCCAGAGTCATGGGCCCAGTTCGAGAGAATTTGGAGAGAAGTTTCAACACACTTCTCAGCCTTCGCTCTCGAAGCAGCCTCAACAATGAGGAACTGGTCGTCAGCATAGAGAACCAGCCTGGCTCCCTCAGGGAGCTCCTCCTGGAAAACGGTGTTTACCAGGATATACCACAGAATAGGTCCGCAGCAAGAGCCCTGGGGGCAACCCCTAGCACAGTTTCTTTCCAACTTCCGCCCACCAAAACTGAGGCTAATCCATCTATCCCTCAGGAAGTCACGAACCAAGCTGCACAAATTATCAGGACAACTCATGTCCATCAAATTTCTCATCAGCTTGTTCCAGTTCATGGAGTTGAACGCGCCATCAATGTCCAGGGCCACGAAAAGAACCCAAGCACCCTTATTTAAGCCCATCTCAACCCCCTCTAACACCTCGTTCAGAGCTGTGGTTGTGGACTTCCCTTCCCTAAAACCATGTTGGAAAGAGGAAAGGAGCTCATTACTTTCTAGCCAGTGCTTCAGTCGCTGAGCTAGTAGGCTATCCAGGACCTTACCTAGACACGCTAGTAAAGAAAGCATACGATAATCATTAGGAGAATTACCCTTTCTACCAGACTTTTCGAGAAGCACTACTCGGGCAACCTTCCATGCCTCAGGAAAAGTACCAGTGTCCAGGCACCTATTGAATAACCTGGAAAGAAGCGATGGGTGCATCCTTACCAGGGCTTTCACGACCGTGTTATCGATCCCTTCGGGACCAGGAGATTTCCTTTTCCCGAACTTGAAAGCCGTCAGTTTCACCTCATTCTCAGAAAAGGGCGGATCTACCAAACCACAAGTGGTGAGAGAGATCTCGTCCTTTGGTTCCTCGTTTCCGAAATGCCGATCCAAGTTGTTTTTATTTTGTCTTCTGCTTTCGAGCGAGTAGGTCTAGAACACATTCTCTCTGAATTTTCTCATTGTTGGTGGATGAAACAGCACCAGTGATTATTTTGGCCGCTTTTGCTTGAACACTGTCTAGTCTTACTTTTAGTGATGAGCTTGAGGGAGCCCAGACCGGTGTTGCATATTCCATTATCGGCCTTATTAAGGTGGTTTATGTTGTTCTGAGAATTCTGGGTTTTGCTCCCCAATTTGTTCCACATAGCCTTCTCAGAATGTTTAGTTTTCTGATAGTTCTATTTGAGGTGCTAATTATGTGTTCTGAAAATTCCAATTCCTCATCAATAATAATTAAAATAATTTTGTTGACATCTTGTCAATACATGCACAGTCTGCACTATTAAAAAAAGATAATATGCATTATATACACTATGTACAATGAATATGGCGCCTCTTCCAGCGCTGCAGAGTTTGTGGAGAATCGCCAGTGGGTCTCCAGCGACACCACGCATTTTGCGATCTACGATGAACACATAGATCGCGTACTTTGCCGCTTAGGAGATGGTGATGGCGTGGTCCTCGAGACCAACTTGAAAAATACAGGACTGCAGTATCACACCTAGGTATTATGGATTTCTAATTTTATCAATCATTTGTTTGTTTATGCTTATTTTTTTATTATATTTATGCCTTTTTCCCTGTGAGTGGAGAAGACGCATAGGTTTGGTTTTATTGGGTTTATGGTCATTTGGAGTTCCATTGCCCACTTCTCCAGTCCTCTCATTGATGTGTTCAGTATTTTTTACGATTTTTCTATACTGCTACTTGTGTGCCATATGGCTATATCATCTGCAAAACAGACAACCTTTGTGTCTTCAGTGAGGTAAGGATAGATGTCGTTAATATATAGCAGATAGAGTAGAGGACTGAGCACAGATCCCTGAGTTACACCAGCCCATGTTCTTCCTTCCTTGGAAAATTCTACATTGACCCGAACCTTTAACCTTCTTCCCCTTAAGAAGTCTGCAATCCAGATTAAGGTTTTTCTCTTACTCCGATGTTGTGCAGCTTTTCACGTAATTTCTCCCTCCACACTCGATCAAAAGCTGTGGTCATATCAAGGAATATAGCCGTGGTCTTCTTTGGCGGTTTTTCCTGGAAAGAATCTATTATTGATTGACAGAAGTAAAACAGTTGATCAGTCGTACAGTGCTGGGATCTATAGGCAGTTTGGTAGAGGTTTATTTTATTATTGTTAGTGAGCCAGACTATGAGCCTAGAGTGGATAATTCGTTCTGGTATTTTACGAAGTTTGCTGGTGAGAGCAATTGGCCGATAGTTCTTGTATTCCTTGGCATCTTTGTTTGGCTTCAGTATTGGCACTATAATTGATATCTTCCAATTCTTTGGTAGTTTACCAGTTTGCCATTAAATGTTCAGTATTCGTAGGAGTTGATTATTAGCTTTGTCTTCAAAGTGTTTGATCATTTAACCAAAGATTAGATTATCTCTTGGTGACCTCTTGGATTTTTTTATTGATGAGTTTAGCTCATTCAGTGTGAAGTCTCTCGAGAAAATATCTTGATGATGGAAGTTTCTTGCTTGTTTAACTAACTGGTTTATATTATTTTTAGAGTCCTGTCTTCATTCGTATAGTTGAGTATGGAAGTGCTTGAAAGATATTCTGCAATTATGTCAGCCATCTGTTTGTTCTCGTTCGCGCTGTTATATTCATATCGGGTAGAGTATTGGAGGATTGGTGTTGGTGTTGATTGTTCTCTAACACTCTAATCATATTCCAGTGTTGGCTGTCCTTTCTTGGATCCATTTTTTCGCAGAATTCTGCCATTTTTCTTGTTTGCATATCCAAATTTCTTGTTCTATTTTGTGACTAATTTCAATGAGTTCTTTCTGTTTTCTTCTGTTTTATTTTTTTAAGAAGTTCATTGATATTGTTTCTCTCTCTGAAATCACTGCCTCGATTTTGTGGTCCTTCCAGTAAGGTATCCACAGGTCTTTACGTCTACCTCTAGGTATCGATGCTTTTGCAGATTTTGAAATGTTCGAAAAGAATTTTTCCAAGTTTTTGTCAAGCGTTCTGTAATTCAATTTTTCGTTGCACAGTTCTTCAAGCTTTTCTGTGAATTTTTTTCAAGTCGGCTTTCCTAAAGTTCCATGTTCTTTTATTCTAATGGACGTTCTCAATTTTGAAGTTTAGGGTTGTTAAAATTGGTCTGTGGTCACTGATTGCACCTCTCATGATTTTCCATTGTGTTGTGGGTGCGATGTTGTAATTTATCGCTGTGATGTCTTTTGCGGATTCTGTGCCTGTGGACTTAGATAGGTGTTCTCTCCGTTATTTAACGGTGTAAGGTCGAGGTCTGTTAGCATGTCCTCAACCTGCTGACTTTTTTTATCCAGGACAGGTGATCCCCAAATTGAACTTTTGGCGTTAAATTCGCCGAGTATGATTGTGATATCCGAAGATGCTTCACTTAATGTCTCTATTGTGTGTACCCATACAAAATTCAAAGATTTCACGAGCTGAAAGTTGGCGATTTTGAAATGCGTCAAGAATTCGCTGCATGGGTTCTCCGGCGAATTGATATTGATGAAAACTGGCTGTCGAATGTTCTGTGGACAGATGATGCTCACTTTTCTCTAAACGGAGAATTTAACATTCAAAACAGCCGCATTTGGGCAACAGACAACCCTAGGATTTTTACAGAAATGCCACTTTACCAGCCTAGAGTTACAGTTTTGTGTGGGTTCACTTCTTTTATTATTGGGCCATTTTTCTTTGAAAAATCAATGGAAGAACTTTTAAAACCGTTTTTGTAACCGATGAACGTTATGTCCAACTTTTGAGAGAAAAGGGTATTCCCATATTGCAGGGCAAAAGCACTAAGCGAAAAAACATTCATGAAAGATGGAGGACCTCCTCATATCTCCCGAGGTGCCAAACAATTGCTGAAGGATACGTTCTGTGAAAATCGTGTGATAAGTCGCCACTTTATATACCAGTGGCCTCCAAGATCACCAGACTTGACGCCTTGCGATTTTTGTTTATGGGGGTACATTAAATCGTGTGTTTATCGATGCTGGCCTACCACATTGGCCATGTTGAAGGCTTCTATCAGATGGCACGTTTTATCAATTTCAACAGATATGTTATTTAATGCTGTCCATTCTGTCATTTATCGTCTGCAGGCGGTGATTGAGAATGAAGGGTGCCACATTGAGCAAGGATTGTGACCTAATACAAGAGAGAAGGCAGTTACCTCGTGTGTTATATAAGCCGCCATGTATTATATTATCTACCAATATTTTGCAGCTCTTTGTGTTGGGATATGGGGATAATAAATGCTGTCCTCACATCTTGACTATCTTTTTTATTTGTGAACAGTAAATTTTTGTTTGTCATTTGCTCACATATTATGTCGTGCAAACCAGAGTGTTATAACTTCTCGAATAATACTGGTACACACAATTTTTCCCTTTATGTTTAGTTTTCGCTTTTCGCTCATTAGAAGAAATAGCATAAGGAATATTTCTGTATACCAATAACTTTAGAAATTTTGTGAAAAAAATAATACAAAATGATTTTACTACCACGTTTTTCAACGCAAAAGGTCGATTTAAAATTTATTTTTATTTGAGGGGAAACATTTTTTAAAATTGTGTACAGTATAATAAACAATGATAACATTTGACAAGCCCATAGGATATTTGGAATAAAGAACGACAAATATATTTTGTCACACCCCTCTATATTTCATTTGTTGGATCATGACAAATATCCAGTTAAATAGTCAAGGGTCTCCAATTAGTCAAGAAACTACACATTTCTTATAGCAAGAAATCCTATTAGTAGTGCCATCATAATTTTTGGTACAATATTAACTTATCAAAAATTCGTGTATTGATATCAGCAGTATTTTTCAAACATTCAATCTATTTCACAAAACCCCATATAAAATATAAATATTTTTGCTACATGTTTTAATTTGCATTTGCCCATTTTACATATCTCTGATTGTATTTGAAAATCGTTAACCAATTCTTCATACTTTTGGCGAAGTGGTGTTTTATTAATTTGTTATTTGATATTATTAGGGTTCTTTCCTGGTATTCAAAAAGGAAAAATACGTGTCGTTCAATTATATTTTTCAATTTATCAAACAATTTGGCCGCTGAATATCTGAATCTGGTAGAGCGCCATCTGGTGAATAAAATTGTAATTAAAATCAATTTCGAAATTTTCATTATTTGCCATAAAAAATCCCATTGCATCCTGAACACAATGGTGTTTACCGCATTGCTCTAACGCAAATATTCGCGGAGTTATTAATTTTTAAAGTTGTGCGGGACTTTTGGATCACCCTGTATATATTATCGCCATGTAAATTCTCCCTTTTTTTCGAAAGAATATTTGAAATACTTGTTTTAAATTATACAAAAGCTGTTTAGAGAATAATTATTTTATTTAATCCACAAATATTGAAATTAACGCAATTTTGATATTTAATTTGAAATCATTTATAAAGATTACTGTCTTTCAATTAAGTTATTTCTGAAGGTATGTGTTTATGGAAAGTATTTTCGCTTTCCACTTTTACAGCATTTCTGGTACCATTCAAATAGGTCATTTGGCGATTTTTAAATGTATATTATAGAATTAATTGAATATAAAGGTGTAACAACCAGTGATTTAACAGGGAAGTGTGGAAAATTATTGCTTTGATTCCAATTTTAATAGCTATCGAATTTTTAAACAGCCGCAGGTTGTTGATCTAAAATTATGACTTGAAATATCTTATCCTAATTAATTTGCATATTATGGTGTATTCCTAGATACTTATTTGATTAAATGAAATAAATTTAATATCTTTATTATAATTTGAACCAAGAATGAATATTTTAAACTTCTTTCTGCAGTATAAAAAATTGATCATTTTAAAACGCATGTGTTGATATATGTACCCAAGTTTCTTCTAATGTAATAACAATTTTTCATTAAGTTGCATTAATATGTTCTTTTTAAAATATTCTGCAATCACATTTACTTTCTGCCATAATATTTTGATGTTTTACTTGTGCCTAAAATTAAGTTTCTCACGTTCGATGCCATTATTTTGAATAGTATAAAGAAATCTTTATTTAAAATTTGTATATTCTGTTTAGTCGTTACATATTTTCAAATTGTTCGTTTTAGGAACAGCTTCATTAGTAAAAAAGGGAAAAAATAAGACATCTATCATCTAAAAAATACCTATTTTTGGAAATAATTATCTATAAGTACGCACTGACATCATTATTGTATACAATAACAAAGTATGTAACCCAAGTTTTTGTTCGAAATTAATTTTTGAGACGGTAATCTTAGACGCGTTCATTTTTTAAGAACCTCTGTGAACATGCCAAATTTGTCTGCCTGTTCATAAATAGCCAAAACAAAAAATTACATTTCAAATGTGCATGTGCATATTTTATTTAATTTCATATTCTATTTTTAAGTAAGATATTTTGTGAATCTTTGGATATACATTATATTTGACAAAGTTTGAACTAATGTTAAAAACAGTTCTTTTTTTTTTTAGATGAACACTATCAACTTGTAGAAAAAAGATGAAATGTGTTAAAATATTAATCAATGTGAATGTGTGTGGCATGCATCTAAATCTAAATTATAAAATAATAAAAAAACTGACTCAATAAGTTACCGACAATGGTGACATTTAGGTAGTAACTGTCGCAGTGCTGCTGTCAGGAAGTTCCGTCTGCTGACAAGGTGTTCTGCTACTTGCTGGAGGTGTTGGGGCTCCGGTTCGAGCCTGATCGTTGATTTCTTTAACAGCTCGTAGTTCCTTCTTGAGTTTCATCCTCCTGTTCTGGAACCAAATTTTGATCTGTCGCTCAGTGAGACAGAGCGTGTGAGCAATCTCGATCCTCCGCCGTCGTGTCAAGTAGTGGTTGAAGTGGAACTCTTTCTCCAGCTCCAGGGTCTGGAACCTGGTGTAGGTCTGTCGGCCTCTTCTCCTGGGACAGCCGTTGGGACCTGAAGATACACACCTTGTCACTCATCTCACATCTTTTATAACTAATCTAACATATTTTGTTATCCCTTGATTCTAACTACTCTACCCTATCCACCATTTAAGACCTCATCCAAGAATGCAGTAAATGCCTACAATGTATTTCATCATATTATCTGTAAAAACTTGGAATCCCATCATCTCAAATACCCATGTATTTACAAACTGTGTGCTGGGAACCATCATAAAAATAAAATATTGTGTAAATATGTGAACATCAACTCCTTTCTAATCTTTGCTATGTTTTCTATAGATCACAACCCTTGTGAGAATTTCTCTATAATGATAATAAACATTTATTATAGCACTTATAATTCAGTAAATTCTTTTTACAGTAAAACCAACCATTAGAGACCCGCCTGATTAACGACCACCTCTTTGTACGCCCATATTTGCAAGGGAAATGACGTTATCTTAACTAAATTCCAACCTCCAATAAGAGACTACTTGAAGGAAGGTCATTGAAAGAGGTTCGCTTTATTAAGTATATCTTCAAATTATCTCATAATTGGTTTTTAAATAATAGATTAGTGTGTATGTCGAAATTCTTATTTTTGCTTTCAGATTACAACAACAGCTGACATGACAATATATATCTTATTTATATATATTTCATATTCTAATAAGCCCTTAGTGATATATCTGTGTGAGTATAAGTTAATTTTATAATTTACATTGAATCGTTGAGAGATGTTTTTGCAGTTGAACATTCGTAGATAAATTCTAAGATTGGCACGTCAACTCTCTCAAAGCACTTCAATTGATGAACTATGGAAAAAGGTTGAAACTTTATGGACTTCTGTACTTGCAACAGCCATCCAAACTGTGCTCGGTCTAGCAAGATTGGAACTGTTATTGCATCCAAAGACGGCTATTCTGAGTACGGATTTATGTTGCACTATAACTCAAGATAACTTGAAATTCTGCCTGTCATTATAAGACTGGATGTTCAATTTTTATTAAATATTAAAAACAAAAAAGGCATACCCTGACCGCTAATGAGAATATATGTACCTAGAGAGCGCATATCACTCTTTAATTATACATTAGAACGATGAATTATGTTCATCATCGTAGTAAAAATTTGATGAAGAATGAGCCACAACACCATAAATATATATATTTGAATGTAATTCTACTCTCCTATAAGCTTATGTCCATAGTTTTCTTGAAACCCCATTTCTGAGATTCCACCCTTCAGTGCTGCGTATATAAGTAGAATCGTCCAATACAGTATTAGAGCTCTGAGAAGCGGTCTGGTAGATTAAATTAGCGAAACCGCTGGGAGGGTTCACCACTGATGAGCCAAGCCCTCCCAATATATATTTTTTCATCGCAGTAAGGGCAGTAGAAGTTCGTTTTATGTATAAAAGAAACATTCGTGCTTTTAAATCCTTTCATTTTATGTGTATAGATGGCGCGTTATTGCTTTGGGTTAATATATGATTATACTTTTTGCCTTTATTAATAAGCCAATTTTAGAAGTCAGCCATGTATCTATAATTTGATGAATCATTTCATATTTTTTTCTGAAATGTAAAACAACGTGTCTATCATATTTGCCTATCATTCAAGCTCATATGTGTTGAAATAATCGTGTTTCTATTCTTTATAGTGTTAGGGACACCGTTTAAACTAAATGTGAATCTTCGATATAAATTTACTTTGTAGATTATCAAATCAACTCTCTCCCAATTTAGATATTATTTATTTGAAAATACATAACTGAGGTAAAACTTCCCACACATATATATGGTATTGCTATAAAATACCTTTCTTTCCGATTTTATAAATGTGAAAGAATCAATTCCCATTAAATTGACGACACTCACTGAAAGGCATAAACTTGTACTATTTAGAAATGTATACTTTATTTAACAAATTTATATTACATATTAAGGGGGTCGGTGAAAGGATGGTCTAAACCGTTGGGTTTCGACCGCTAAAACCCGGGTTCGATTCCCGCATTGGGCACTTTTTTCTTATTAAAAAAGAAAATGCTCCAATGGCCCCCGATTCTTGCAAAATCCCAACCCCACCAGCAAGTGCAAATAAACAAAAGGGGCTCTGGCACATTTGTAAGTGCAAGTCGAACTGCTTTTCACATGTGTAGATATATGGCGCACTTACAGTAAAGGTAGTCGACTACTTCTACCCACCATGATTATCATGGCCTGTACCACGTGTATTAGGGATAAGTAAAAAAAAAATACATATTCATCACTGCCCCTACAATTTAACAAAATCAACAAGCAATACAGGGCCAAGTTTCTTTAACTATTCATATTTCTCTAGCTTTCGGATCAACATACCTTTAACAGGAAACTAGAAGTTTGACTTCCAGCTAACTATACACGCCGAATAGTTAACTGGAAGTCATACTTCAAGTTCTCCTGTTGAAGGACATATGTTGGGCCGAAAGCACACACACACAAGAGTTTTTATTAGGGACTTGGCCCATACAGATTCTCCCAATTGGGTGAGGTAGTAATCATCTTGTGTTATTTACATAGAAATTGAACTGGCTTTACTCTTCGTCTCAAAATCATTCGCTTGTTGACTGGTCCTTACATAATGATGATCTAAAAAATATTTATAGTAAGCTATTGCCTTAAATTTGTTTTCTGATATTTTTGAAAGCAATACGTGTTGGCCCGAAAGTTAGAAAAATAAAAAATAGTTAAAGAAACCTGGACCCCTGGAGTCTTGTTGATTTTTTATTAAACAAATGTATATATTTATATAAACCTTTGATTGTTTAGACCTTCTGAGTAATTAGGACTAGTTTAAATTTCCCAGAGAGACCTAATAAATGAGTGTTAATTAAACATTAATGAGAATTCCAAATTTTTTGATAATTTTTAATAATAGTTAATATAAATAAGCGACTCGTAAAACAGTAACGCTTTTATATATATATTTCATTATTATAATTATATCATTGATAATTCTCTTCAAATATTAATCAATTTTAAATTTCTGTAGAGACAGTAAAGTCATTTCAAAAAATCGTCTACAATGTTAAAACCGCTGGTGTCTCCTGGAGATGGCCGTTCAATGGAGGCTGTATTAGATCAGGACATTTCAGTTTAACACATGGTGTCGCTTCGGAAACGTATTTCATTAGATGGGCCATTCTTTAGTGGAATTACTGGAATTTTATGAAATAACATTTGATATTAACTGTAAATCAGTTTTGAAAAATATAAATAAGTTTTTTCTATGATATCATTCAGTCTATATAGAACTTTATTCAAAGTGAGAGAATTTTACGGCTTCTATATTTTCTATTTGGAAATGTATTTCTAAGGATCTCTTGTTTTTAAATAAAATATTATTTTTCCTAAAGTATAAATAAGTATAATTAAACTTTTATTGAGCTCTTATTTATGTCTATAGCAAGAATTGGAAGTTACCTAAGTGATACAGTATCACAATCCTAGCAGTTGGTTGAATATCAGTAGCTTACTTCTGCCAACTCGAGCAAGTACTGGCTGTTTTGCCCGAGTTTAGTAGTTTAAAGCCCTTTTCATATTGCAAAACCTGACAATATTCCCCATCTTCCCACAGCGGAAATACTTTAATTTATGCCTACCGCCATTTTTGGAAAAACCCAGCTTACTCTCGCTAATCAGTTTAGTCAGCTTCCCTATTTCTTCTTTAAGGTCATTAATGCACTTCTCTGATTCGTGCTTTGTCTTGCCTACTACAGCATTGAGCGTATCTAACCTTCCCTTCAGACTGCTAACCTCCTCTATGTCCGCCGCACATGCCCGTTGCTTAAAGTGGCAGCGGTTCTCTACACCATCCTCCATGGCCATAATTCTAACTGCCTCGTCAATACAGCTGACCCCATTACGGACAACAGGTTCCTTATACTTATCAAGAATATTGTCTACGAAAATATCGAACACTAAACTGCTGTCCAGATCGAAATCAATGTCTCTCATAGTGGCCATGAACCTTTCAAAAATTTGTTTTTTCAGTTTTATTTGTTCTCAAATGCTTACACCCAAACTGTGTATCTATATGTATTATTTTATTCTTGAAGTTCTAATTTAACTCGTTATTTTAAAGATAATCAAAATTTGTGTATGTGAACTTCTATATCTTGAATTATACTAAATAAATATGTAATGTATATACATGTCTACCGTATACATGAATATATTCTTGACATATAGAAGTTCATATGATAAAAGTTGTTAAAAAACCTCAGAGAAGTACAATTTCAAGTATAGTGGTTGATCTAATTTTTGTTGAATAACTAATGATGATAATAAACTACTAAAATAGCTCTCTATATATTCTAAATATAAATTATTAAATATGTGCTAAGATGCGTTCATAGAATATCTTAAAATCTGTATTCAATTTGGTGCGGAAAATTGTCGTTTTTCAAAACAATATTTTGAAAGGCCATGCTGAAAGTCCTTTTATACAGAGAACAAACTCTCTTGGAAAATCAATAATCACATTGAAAGAAATACTAAAATACTAATTCTTGTACATATTTAAAATATCTTTCTTTCTTTTCTTTCAAAATTTGTTTATCTTTAAAATGCAAGTGTCCCTAGGGGACATAGCGTTCCAAGTCGAAATAAAGAAAGAAATATAGAATCATCTGATGTATTTAATGCAGAGAAATCTCTACATAAGTGAGAGTGCAAGAATACATATACACCAAAATAATAGATTCTAAATAACAGTACTTGATCGAAGACAACACTACATTTTAATGCAGTTCTACCTGAATTTATTTATATTCAGCATACAAGAAAATAAAAAGATGCATTTTATATAATTATTAATATAATTTATAAAATTAATTAATATATATACTAGTTTTTTTAATTAACTAACTCAAATTTAACTTATTTTTGTGTTTGTTTGTTCGCAGAGATACAGAACGGGATTTTAAGCTGCACCCAAAGTTCAACACACAATATGTATAATAGAGTTTAAAATATATTTATAAATTTTCTTTTATCATTTTGCATTGATAAAATTTATCTAAATATTCTATCTTTCATTAGACTTTTTATATGTAAAATATTATTTATATAAAACTTAAAAATATGTATAATTCATTTTCATAAATATCCCGATTAGTTTTTATTTTCATATTTTTGCATCTTTATTATAAAATATATTATTTAATAATCTAAAATTAAAATTTGTATTTACACCAAACTATTAATATACTAAAATATATTTTTGATTTCAATTAATATATCTTAAAAATTATAATATTTATATAAATTACCAATACAAATATTTATTAAATGCTCTTAAGTAAGTTTAATATAATAAAATATGAAATTCAGAGAAAAAGAAATTGTTGTGTTTTTTTATTAAATAATTTCACGAATGGTAATATTACTGGAGAAATATATACATTATTAAAACTATAAGAAAATGTTTAGACCTTCAATTATATATTTTTGACCAAGAAATTTCACCAAAATGTAGCATTGTATAAGTTCTGAAAAGTTTGTTCAAGAATGTACTTTGTGAGAAATCTATGAAAGGAAGGGAACAGTAAGCATTCAAAATCAGCAAAAGATAGAAATGACACGCTCTGATTGGTGGAGAGAGTCACGTGAAAGAGGTCCAAAGCAGGGCTTTAAGAAAAGGAAGCTGCCCATTGGTCAATTTTAATGACATTTTACACCTAATTATCACAAACCCATTTTTGGACTAAACTTTGACTTTGTACTAGTTTATTTCTACCTTTGTATTAAAGGTAAAATAATTAAAATAATAATATATTCTTTACCTAAGAAACAAATATCGTTATAACTAGCGTACTACTTCAGCAACAAGGTAAGTCAGTTTGAATTTGTATTTAAACTTATAATAAATTTGCAGGTATTATAACAAAGAAATAAAACGTTATCCTTAAACTTACTGTGTATGTGAATGGGAAATACTCCAATTTAAAATATATCTGAGTGGTAAAATAATATTTTTATTTTAAAAACATTTCAAAGTGTTGTAAATCGAAGACTTTATTTTATATAATTCCATGTATTTAAAATATAGGTTTATTTTAAGAAAATAAATTATATTGAGCTTATCAAGTGATATCAATTAACAAATCTAAAGATTTAAATCTGTTACTATTAATGAAATTATATTTCAAAAATTAGAAACTAAAATACAAATTTGCAAAATATGTTATATTATTAATATTTAACACAAATTAAATTATTCACACAGTAAAATAAAAATATTTTGAATAATTCAAAAACCAATATCATTAAAACAACATTAGTTTAAAAAGAAACCCAATATTTTGTGTAAAATAAAAAATAATTATATTTTAAAACATGCCTTTCTGAAATTTATTTAATGTAATATAAAAATATATTTGCACAACTCAATCGAATATCAGCAGAAACTTATTCGATATAAAAATGGTCAAAATAAATAAAAATAGTTTCAACGTTTTAACCATCACCAATATTAAGAAAAGAATATTTTTATAATTGTTAAAAATATATATTTTCTACAGATAATAGCAATATATTAGATTTAAAATATATATATATATATATATATATATATAAGCATAAATATTCATTATAAATAATATAGTTTTCAAAACAATTTACTTTTATTTTAAATATATCGTATTTCAGAAAGGCCTATAAAATAAAAATCTTTATCAGATATAAAGGAAGAATATATTGAAAAACTTTTTATTAAAAATAGGAGAAATTGTCTTTTTTTTTAGAGTAAATTACACTCCGCAAACATAAAACTATTGTATATCAATTAATATTCCAATTATTATATATAATTTGTACAATTGTATATATACAAAAAGTTAAATACATAATTATTGTAAGCTATAGATATTTGAAAGTTTTAATAAATTTTCAATTATATTCTTATATAAATATAGAAACTATTTGAAAAATACTAATATCAAAAATATAAAAAATATATTTATACTCAAGTATATGGAAATAAATATATTTTCAAACATGCATACCTTTTCTAAATTTATAGCGATAAAGAGTGATAAGCTAATGGAGATATTCAAATAAATGTCATGGTTTAAAAAATAAAAAGAGCAAGAAAATTGGAAAAATCTATTTATAGATTTGAAAATTTAGTTTTCGAAAGTAACAATCAATTGTAAATTTGAATTGAAGGAAAAAAAATGACACACAACCAAATAATATCAAACAGAAATAATGATTTCTTAGCTTTTTTTACTAATGTTCAAAGATTTGATTAAAATTACAAAATGCTATATCTCAGGTATAATGTCTTAAATAGAAATTTGCTGACTATTTAAGATATATATTTTGAAAATATTTTGTTTTATTTTGCGCCTTCAATTTTCTAGGTTCAAATTCAAAATTTGCCTATAGCCTCGATTCTCAAAATATACTTTTGATATTTATAATGTCGGTATAAGAAGTGGATATAATCTTGAAGCGGTTAATCTCTTTAGTTTGGTTTAATTCAACCTTTGTTTTATTTCTATGATAGGAATATTTTGGCAGAAGACACATGCTTTATTTTCAATGCTGTAGATATAATGAGTATTAAATAAAATTGAAATTTTCAGGGCTACACAAATGTCATATCTATTTGAAAGTTTCAAAGGTAAAAAAGCTATATACTATAATATTCAAAAATTAATTTCTATAAGACACTGTATTTTGAAAATGTTAATATTCTTCTATGAAATGAATATTAATATAAAGGCTTGAATTAAATAATACCTGTATTTGAAAATTAAACTTTGAAGATATCTTAATTTATAAATTGGATGCTATTTAGGTTGACTTTTTATATTTAATCGAAGTGTTCAAAAATGTTTCTCTATAAAAGATATATTCAACTAATTCAACTATACATCTATCTTATGTAAAAGGACTATATAATAGAGTATATTTAGAGTAATAGCCCGTCCCACATGCGATGGGCATATTCGAATTATTTTTTTACTTTTAAACGTATAGCATAGCTTTATTCAAATTTACACCTCTTTTATTACAAAAATATTCAGAAGTTCTATAAACTCTACAGAAAATATATTATATATATAACCTATATGTAAAATATTCAGAGAATAATAGGTTAAAATAATATTCAAATATATATATTTATAGAGCATATATATATATATATATATATATATATATATATATATATATAATAATAATTGCATATTAGCAGCGATAAAATAGAAAATAATGGGGAGATAGAAAATTTTAAGAGAGAGAGGCTCATGAATATATATTAAAATTATAAAGAGTAAACAGAAAACAGAGTAAGTAAAAGAAAATGATTTAAAATTTTAGTCTTGAGGTGAACTTTCGGAATATTTAAATAAATATTTCAAATATGCAACGGCGATATTTATTAACGGGGGACCAAGCTTAGAAATCGGTTTATAGAGGGACTTCATATACTTGTCCAGAAAACAATTTGATTTTCTTCTCTTTGTAGCGGTATAAATGGTTAAAATATTACTTTGAAATTCCCTATATTGTAATAATGAAATATTTGCTATGGGATTTTAAGGCTTTAATAAACCAGAGTGAACCAATACGACATGACACTATATTTAAACAATATCTCTTGGACACTTTGAAGTGACCATTCGAATAGTGACATATTGAAGAGCTCGCTGTGGATGAAATAAAAAGATAATTATTAATCTTTTCTTTTTTTCCTTAGTTACCACAAGATTGAGTTGGATCATTCTCTAAAATATACAAACTTGAAAAACGTGTCTTTATTTTATTAAAGCGGTTTATAAGCTAGGCATATATAGATTTCTATACAGAAATATCTCGGATACAATGCATTTTAGAATATCAATTTAAAGGAAGTTGTTTTTTAAATAATATTTTTTAAATAAAAAGGAATTAACTGAAATTATTTTTAGTGTACACTCAAGATTGAAACTGTTAGGATATTATTTCACAAGTTCGTTTTACCTTTTTTTCCAACTAACAAATTCAATGATCATGGGACTTGAGCAGCATTGCATTGAAAAAACTATCGACCACCATATCTCTAGACCAAATATATTCTATAACAGATTTGTATTTTACAATAATAAATTACTTCAGTCGCCCGAGCCCTTCGCAATCTATCATTTAGAGCAAATTTTCAAGCACAACTCTGTCATCTTATGTAGCAAACTGGCTTCTACATGTGGCGAACTTACAGTGTAACCGGTTGCTAACTGCCTACCATTTGTATAATGGCCACGTGTTCTTGGGAGAAATTTAAAAAAAGGCTTTCTTGCTATCTATTCCTATGATTGAGAATTTTTTATTGCTTCACTTAATATAAACTTATGGACAACACATTTATGGAAGCTTCATATTTTAGGCAGGAAATACTACTTTTTTTTATATAACGGCGGAATTACCATACATGAATATTCGTACGCGCGTTCTCTTCAAAATACAAGGTAGGATCAATAAATAAGGTGAATTATAATTTATTAAAAGAAATAAGAACGATATTAAAAATTAGGACTTGATTTATTCAAAATAATCACCTTGGATTTCTATACATCGTCTCCATCGTTCTGGCAACTTGTAAATACCCTCTTTATAGGCACTCTTAGGAAGAGTGTGAAAAAATCCTGCACCACTTTCTGGACATCTTCATCCGAGTCAAATCGCTTTCCCTTTAACTCCTTCTTTAGTAGTCCAAAAAGGAAATAGTCAGAGGGGACTAGGTCTGGACTATATGCAGGATGTTCTAAAACTTCAAAATCTAATTTAATGATTGTAGATACAGTTTTACATGATGTATGCGGCCTTGCATTATCATGAAGGAAGAGAACACCTTTACTAAGCTTCCCTCTTCTTTTGTTTCTTATACCGGGCTTTAGCTTATTTACAAGAATGTCACAATAAAGGTCGCTGTTCATTCGTAAAATGGATATTTTTCTATCCTCCAAAATTAAGTTTTCAACCACATTTAGCGTGCTTGGCGTCGCTGTAACACTTGGTCGTCCAGGTCGCTCAATATCGGTACATGTAATTCGTCCATTTTTGAACTCGTTAACCCATTTATAAATGTTTTTTGAGACAAACAAGACTCACCATAGATATTTTTCATTCTTTGGCATATTTGAGATGTTTGAATAACTTCTGCATTCGAAAAACGAATAATTGAACGTTGTTAAAGCGTGGTGCAATCCTTCAAGGGAGCTTCCATTTTAGTTTATTTATAAGTCCCGCGCTGCGCGTTGGAAAAAAGAACAGAACACCTTAAATAGTCTCTCGATGTTATATTTTAATATTCTGTGGTTTAAATTATTTTTGCTTTTTTAATATTTAAGAAATAAGATAATTCACCTTATTTATTGATCCCCCCTTGTATATATATAATAAAATATAATATTGAGAGAGAGAGAGAGAGAGACGGTTAAACATACTTTATTGACTACTAGTCAATTATGAATGAAGAATAATGATAAATGAGAGTAAGAGAGAGAAAACTAAAATTTGACATGCTAAAGGTAAAACTTTCTTAAATTTTGTCCTTGAGTGTATTTACCATATATATGCACATAAAGAGAGGTAAGAGTGATTCATACTTAATTACCAAATTACATATCAACACGCAAAGTACAAATGTAGTTTCCTGCATGCAAAATTTCACTATCAAAAAACAAACAAATTCTTGCATACTGAGACATAAATATTCAAATTAAAAAAGTGTAGAAACATTGTGTGAATGTGAAATGATGTCAAAAATATTCTCGAAATAATTAATAGCATTTTATGAGATAAAGATATTTCCTTATTTCCATGTGGTAGATTTATCAAAAATGAGTAAAATAATTATCAAGTTGCTTGAAACACTTGCACGACATGAAATAATTATAATTAGATATTCATATCTGTGGGGGTATGCAAGTTTTTTTTTTTTTTAATGTCAGTGTATTTAAAAATACATGTCCTATTTTTACATATACACTCATGGACAAAATCTAAGAAAGTGGAAGTCTTTGATGTCGCCGGTGTCTGTATTTTTTTAAGGAGACAGAGGCAATTTTGTTCACACTTGGTTATCTCGTGTGTATTTAATATCTTTCAGAGTTATTTTCTGAATCGAGATATACATACTAAAAGGTACAGCATTCTTAGGTTTTGGCTATGAGCGTAATGGTTATACACTGCCTGTGATTTGACTGAGAAACACTTTAGAGAAAATATATAATGTATTGAAATCTTTAGATATCTCTTATATCTAGGCGAGAATATATTGTTATCCTCAGGTTGCGACAAATAATGATGATTAGTAATGGTGTAAGAATAGGTAACAAATTATGTAGGAAAACACTATGTATATATATTCACTCTACATATCATTTTAAAAAATTAAAGTATAAATACCTATATTTTATAGAATATTCAGTAAAAATAAACTATGATCAAAATTATCAGCCCTAATGTGTATATTTTTCATAAATAAATAAATTAGATCATTCCAAACTCTAAATTCATTTTTGTAAAATGATTTGTGCCGAAAATAAACAACTTTACATCAATTAATTATCATATATTCATCTTTTAGCTATCTCAACGTTTTGACGATTCCCTGTAAATTCTGTCAAGGAATATTTTGGAGTTAAATCTGCCAATAGCTTCGAATATTGAAGCAGAGTATTAGAGACAAGTTGGAAACTGAAATTAAGGAGCAAAGATTGGTTGATATGCAATTTCAACACTATGTAAATAGAGAGCATGGTATTCTCAAGAATATTCAATAAAATATTTTTAAAATTTTACACACACTTAAAATCATTTTTGTATGTGTGCATTATTTGTTGTTATATCTGTGTAAAAACTAAAGTTTAAATATATAATATTCAGAAATGAAATACTGAAATACTTATAAATTAATAAATAATAGAAAGAGATAAGGAGTATCAGCCTTGTAGTAAGAAGATACCACAAGGTGGATTCACCTACCTACTCAGAGATCGGCGGGAAGATGAAGGGAGGCGTGGGAGTCCCAATAAATAAACACGCAAACACTCTTTAGAAATCATAAAGTCAGTTTATAGGTCGTAGCCGCCGTGCCGCCTCATAATGTCCAGCATATGGGTGTTCCGTAAAAAAATAACCATAGAAACCTCCTAAAAACTTGAGTGGGTTATAAACCGGGAATTTACGGGCTTGTTAGGGTCTTTTAAAGTCCGTGGTAGGTCCGCGCTTGTCTTTGGCAACGTAGGGAAACCTAATGTTGTGATAATTATTATGTTCTTCTCTAAATTGTTGTTTGTGGCAAATCTTTTTGATCTTTAGCGATGAACCTAATCTTTTTATAATTGGCGTGATTTTTTTATGTATTGTTATTATGGTATTTTAAAATCTTCGGTGGCAAGTTATGTTGATTGTTATTAGGTAATAAATCCCTTGGAAGTAATTGCTGTTTATGGCGATAATTATTGTGTTTTTCTATCAAAATTGCGGCTAGTCTCTTTCAAAGTCAGTTATATGTATATATTACCTTTTAGAAATGTATACTTATATAAAGTTGTGCTAATTGTTGCTTCATTGTTTCAATTGTTGGAAGGGTCTTTGAAGTTATCGTTGGCCTTATTAACAATTAATCAATTTTTATATAAGTTTTCACGGGGGGGGCTTCTGCCCATAATTTTGTTGGGAATTTTGATTCTATCACAATAGTTCTCTTGTATCAACAAATAAACTTCTAAATTCTCTCTTCGTTATTTCATTCTGTTATGGTGAATAAAATGTTGTTAATTGGTTTTCTAATCACCTTTCTATCAGCTTATCAATTTGTAACACTCATCTGTCTATTTGAAATTCCTTCTTCATTAACAGACCTTCATTCTTTTGATTTCTGTTCCTTTTATGTTTCAATAAGTTCAAACAATTCTCTTTAGTTTGCAAAGGTTTCTGATTTGTTTTTAAGGAACTTTGAGAATAATTTTTAAAAAGGTAATCAAATTTGTTCAGCACATATATTGATTTGCCAATGGATTCCTGTTGAAATGTACCTATTAATTCAATGTGAATGAGATCAAGGGGTTTTATTGATTGCTTTGTTTCAATCTCTTTAAATGGGAGCATAGTAAATTTTGATTGAATGCATGTGATACATGGAGTCAGATAATGAAGTCTTTTATCATCAGGCCAAATTTACCTATTGTTTCCTTGTGTTTTTAACAGATTTTATTCTAGTTTAATGTTTGCGTTTGCATTAATAGTATGAATGTTAGCTTCTCTTTTCATAATGTTGGATCCAATTCTATCAATTCAATTATGACATTCTCATCGAATATAATCTGTTTATGATCTTCAGTTATTTTATTTACTGATATTGAATTATCGACTGTTGAGTTCAAGTAAATATAGAACTTATTTTAAGGTTGAAAGATGATTTTCATTATTATAAATTTCAACAGTTCCAATACTATTTGATTTGATGAATATATCATCAGGATATTTATGTTATCATCTAGAAGATCTTCTATTATATTAATGTCTATAGACATATGGCTTGTTGCGCCACTGTCTAGTATCCTCTTGTTTTTATTGTTGGGCTCTGAGCAATTTTCCCAAACCTTTGACAAATAAAAAAAATGGCTTTCTTTCTATATCAGAATCAATTGAATTTTTCTTTAGTTTTTGTTACATTTGGGCTTATATTGTATGCTGTATTTACTTCTTTTTTGTTCTTTGTTCTTTCTCCATGGAGTTTTAAATTATTCTTATATAAGATATTGTAGCAATGAGATAAATATCAAATTTCATAAAGAGAAGATTGTATTTTGTAGGTAGAGTCCTCTAACAAATGCTGTGATTAATTCATATTCTATTCATCAAACCAAAATTCTTGCTTCTTCCAATAATTTCTCTGCTCTAAGCGAATATTCTTGTCAGATTCCCTTTTATTGATGATCTAAATACATTGTTTTAACTTCTATGCATTTTCTCTTTATATTACCCTCATTTCTAAAATTCAAAGAGAACTGTCCAATATTCTTTACTGTTTACATATGTTAAGACTTAGTTTTGTGTCATCCATTGCACACAAGTTATTATGCCTCTAGCTTGGGCATCTTTCCTTTTCCATTCGATTGTTTTTTTTCATCATCCTTTTGAGGATCATCTTTTATAAAGCTATCTAGCTCTTTGCCTTCCAAAATACAAATGATGTGAAATTTTCAACTGGTGAAATACTCTCCATCGAATTTTTGTAAATTTATTGATGATTCTGCCATTTTAAATATTTCTCAACTACATGTTGGCCATAATAATCATGGTGGGTATTAAGCAACATTTTACTGTAAGTGCACGTACAAAGTATAATAGCCCCTTTAGGTTACTTGCACTCGCTTGTTGGCGTTGGACTTTTTCAAGAATCGGGTGTCATTGAAACAATTGTTTTCTTAAGAAAAAGTGTCAAATACGAGATTCGATCCGAAGGACGTGGCTGTCGAAATTCGACATTTTATAGCATTTATCTACCAGATATATGCTTCTATGTTATTTTGTATAGTTGAAGGATATTTTCACAATTGCATATACCTAATAAACAACGAAGAAATTTCCAAAAGGTTTCTTTTTATTTGAAAGGGAGCAAGTCGCTTTTCAATCAGACTAATGGATCAGAAAAAAGAATATATTTATAATGAATATATTTACATATGTGTGTATAGATGGAAATTTTGCCGGGAGGATATTGATCCAAAGAGACAAAGGTCGCCTCTCCCGTCAAAATAGACGTCAAAACTAGACGCCATCTAGGTATACGCTTTTCAATTTGCCAAAGCTGGTGTTGTGGCTTTGTTACCGACCCGAGGCCGCTAGTTGCGGCGACGGTCAATAAATGGCGTCTAGTTTTGACGTCTATTTTAACGGGAGAGAAGCGACCTTTGTCTCTTTGGATATGTGTGTATGTTGCATGTTTTTTGGATCCATTAGTATGATGAAACGCGACCGAGTGAAATTTTGCTCGCGTTAACAGAAATAAACTCTTTCAAATCTTTTCCTTTGTTTATTATATGTAGCTTTGTATAATTAATGGAATATCATAAATTTATTATGTTTTTTTCGACAGTCTATTTAATTAATATACTTTAATTAAGAGATAAGGAAAGAGTGTCTGAAATAATATAGATCGTGCTTCAATTTTTGATTTCAGTTAAAAGATGTAATATGGTGATATGCATTAACTTAATTGTTTAACATTGGTACCCATATGTAACTTTATTCCCAAAACTATGAAATTTCGTTGACATAATACTCCCAACGTCAACGTGTCAAAGTGTGGCCAAAATTTTAAATACCAAAGTATAATCTATATTTTATAGATAAATGATGGAAATATTTTCTTGAAACTTAAAGGCAAGGTTTCGCTGCATATTGTCAAAATTATCATTATTATTGGAAGTTTTAGCTGTACATTGACTTTTCGGACATTCTTTAAAACTAGGATCAAGTGTAAAAAAGTCCAAACTCTCCAGAAACAGGCCAAATTTATCCATGTTATCTGGCTGTCTAATTGTCAGCCTCCAATTTACGACATCCCGCCAGTCACCAATTGGACTTCTCCGACGATAAATCAACCCGCGCTATCTCTAGGTCAGAGGTGAACCTCCAAATCAAGATTGCGTTGCTTTTTTTACCTTTCTTTTTTGTAGATTCCTAGAATACCGTGCGTTATCCTCTACAGTCTCATAGTTCGGCGCTTGCCTCGAGTGCCAGGAAAATAAATAGCTGCAAGAAGCTCCTATCCTTTAGACATATACAAATACGGCCTTCTTCTAACGATCAATTCTATTACAATAAAAAAAATGTCATGTTCTTATCTAACCCAGCCTCCAATAAACGACAATCTCCAGAAGATACAAGGACTATCCACTTTTTAGGTGGCATTTTATAAGTTTTAAAATTGTTCTAAGATAAAGGTTGCCTATATATTTACCAATCCTTTGATAAATATTTAATTTATAATCTTTATACGTACCAGAAGGGGGTCGGTGGAAGGATGGTTTAAACCGTTGGTTTTCGACCGCTACGACCCGGGTTCGATTCCCGCATTGGGCACTTTTTTATGTTGAAAAAAATGCTCCAATTGCCCCCGATTCTTGCGAAATTCCAACCCCACCAGTGAGTGCAAGTAACCAAACGGGGCTCTGGCACATTTGTAAGTGCAAAGTCGAACTGTTTTCACATGTGTAGACATGTGGTGCACTTACAGTAAAAGCAGTCGCCTACTTCTACCCACCATGATTATCATGGCCTGTACCACGTGTACTAGGGATAAGCAAAAAAGTAAAAACGTACCAGAACAGTTGAAACATTTGTATGCATTTTATTTTGGCTTGAGCCATAGAGAAAATATATACTCTATATCCTGGAATGAAAGGTCCCTAGAACTGAATATTTCGTAAAGTAGCTGGCTTGGAGGTTTGTCTCTGTGGGCAGATTTACCGTGTTGGATCAGGAAAATTTCGGTATAACTTGATTATTCGTTAAAGCTAGGTTTTACAGTATTTGATATCTCAATTTCACATTTAAAAGAGAATAAAACATCTACTAAATAACACACACACATTAAAAAATTAATATATTATAGTTTATATATAGACTTAAAATTATTTGTACATGGGGGAGGGGGAGCTATAAAAGAATATGTGTGTGATTATAAATAAGAATATAAATTCAATAGAGCTACCGCGTTTTTTGAGTTCTTTATTACCCGACATATCGGTAACTCATTGTCATCTTCTTCAAGAGAATCATCGAGGTATTAATGATCCTATAGAGTGTATGTGAATCTCAAGTTCAAAGTTACTATAAACAACTTTACAAGATTGAACGATAGTAACCATAGAGAAAAATTTATAAAATCTCACAAAATGAATGAATTTATAAAATATACCTGTCAAGCAGTCCTCATCATATCCACACCTTGTGTGTATACAAAAACAAAAAACTAACTTAAAAATTCTTAACTATATTTATATCCGATATATTCACATACATTTTTAAAGTACAAATGATCAAAAATGTAAAATAAAGAGTCAAATATTTTTTAAAAGAATTATGAAAGATATTTTTTAGAATATTTTAAAACCATCTACTATCTCTGCACATGTAAATCGCTGTCCAAGTTGCATATTTACACATTACTCGACTTTGTTAGGTTAATTGTGTTATTTATTTTATATATTATTTCATGAAAAATTCATATAACAAATATATCCAAAGGTTGTAGAATCATTTTGTAAAGTTTTTAGGGTAGAAGCTCGCATGAGAGACCCCCGAAGAACAAATCTCTTCCAGGTCTTTAGTAAAAGTGACCTTAATGAAGGTTAGACTAGATCAGAAGAAGACATTAAGAAGGTAATATCTCATGGAGGTAATCAAAAATCAAATATGTCGCTCAGGGAGGTTTTATGGAAGACAAAATTCTTCCATGTGAAGGTATAAAATAAGGCTCACTTCAAGCATCCAGTCCCCTACTTGACCCAAGGTAAGAGGGTTCTCTATGGATCGAAATAATCTCAAGGAGAACATGGCAAGTGCCATAAATAATACGTACAACGTATTAGCGGAGCCCAAATAAAAGGTCATTTATTTTACGTCACGAAAATAATTGCCAGCCCGAGTTTATTGGGTCATAATTCACTCACTTAAGTCTGTGTAAATTATTGAGCCGCCTGCTCTGAGAATAGGTCAGTCTAGCTCTCTGCTTCTACAACGCCGAGGTATTAGGACCTGGAGTACAGGTTCTTCCTTAGGTTTACTTCCGCTTATACGGTATATCCCCTCCCATCCATATTTATAAAATCGGAAATGACTTGAACTGATATAATACAACTAACGTTCAATGTGGCACAACTACAAGCTGAGAACATACGCATTTATGCGGTGAAATTCATTTATTTTGCCACCCCCCAGTACAGAATGTCAATAAAGAATATTCTTCAACATCATATTTGAAATTTCAGGAAAAATTCCAACCTGTATACCATGGTTTTAGGATATGGCCTTCATCAGTACAGGGGCGGCTTCAATTTAATAACATCCTACGTAAGGAGTTATGAGATCAGAAGAATTTGTCAGAAAGGTGTTAAAGCTAGTGAAGTGATAAATTCTTACCTAAAAAATGTGATAAAACAATGAATTTCGATTTTCACCCCAGAGCAGAATACCAGCTTTGGCAATTTCAGACAAAAGCCAACCATTTCTAACTTTTTCCGGTTTATTTAATTCATAAACTATAAAACACATCAAAACATTATATAGATATAATTAAATATTATATTATAGATAAATATATGTGTGTGAAACAAGAAATAATAATTATTTTAAAACTACAATGTGAGTATTCAGATATTTAGGCTGTCTTTCATGTAGTTTACTCTCTCGTTGCGCCTAGAAATACCTCGCAGTAACAAGCTACTTAAGATTTCCCGGTTACAAGGTGTTCAGAACACTTCAGTTGGGAAACCTAATTCTAAATTATCTTTTTACATCATATAAAACTAGATTATATATAGAACCAGGCTTTTAAAAATGTCCCAAATTCAACTTTTATAAATTGATGTCTTTGAGGAACAGACTGGTGTTTTCAAAACTAGAATTTTCCTTAACAAATAAAAAGAACATAAAATTTACGAATATATTTAGGTTCTAAAGAGGGATAAATATAAAGAAAAATGTACACTCTGAGGAAAATCAACATAAAGTTTGAAAACTATAAGATAGTTATGGGCTATATAAAGAACGCTTTAGTCAAAATATTCGTAGATATAGGGTTATGATTGTTATAAAATTTTTAATTCAGTTATAAATCGGATATAAAACCATAAACATATGGTCTCCGGTCTTATATCAAAAAATGATATTAAATATTTATTTACAAATATATATAGAGAGAATTCTTTATTTTATATGGTTTTAAAATTCTTACAAAAATGGTACAAAAAATGTTGCGTGTCTTTCTCACCAAATATTTTTGATATAAACAAAAATAATTGATATAATCTACGAAAAATATCTTCATTAAAATATCGCTATTTTGCAATATTTACATAGTTCTTCAATATATACGAATAATAGTATATTCTAGGTGATAATCTGGGTGTATATATAAATACATTGTGTGTGCTTGACGAAAAAAAGAATTCGGAGTAACGTGATATTACACTTCAAAAAACGTAACTGTAGATAATCAAGTAATGCTCTCGGCTCAACAGAGAATCTTGTAAAAGAAGGAAGGAGAATCCTGAAGTAAAGAAAAAGATAGCGGACTCTTAAGTGGGAAGGGAAGAAGTGTTTCTAAAAAGATGGAACTTCAGAGTCTGGCTTAATGGAATCGATCTTTATCTAGGACGGTCTGATGTTGGGTAGTGAATGCCAGACTTGCCTCCCTCCATCGTTTTCACATATACCTCTCTTGTTGTTTTTTGATTCTATAAATCACCACGAGCGACCTTTTTGGTGAACGTCTATCTTCCTGAGCGACCGTCTCTGTAAAATCAAAGAAGACTTACTTTGAACAAATCCACCTCTAAATATGAATCACCAAAAGCAGAGTCCAGAAGTATTTGTGACTTTCAGGAAATCTATTATTAGAGGTTCTACTCTTTAATATTCACTTTACTATTAAGAAACTACAATCATGGAAAAAAACTTAAGGAAGTGGAAAAACTTTGATGTCGCTGGTCGTCTGTTTGTTTGAAGGAGACAGGCAATTTTGTTCACACATTCTTAACATTCCCTATTTCTTATATTATTTTTGAAATATTTGCTTTGTTCAAATCGCGCTATAAAACATTATTTGGTGGATGTTTATAATAATTGAACTTTGTGAAGCACAATTTAGGTCTTATATAGAAAAAGAATTCAAAAATGAATTACATTAAAAATCTTCGATATAAACCTATTTAAAAAATAACTAATATTTCTCTCTCTATCTCTATAAATAGAATCTGAAAACATTGAAACGGGAGAAACGATTAAAACATTAAATAATTAAATGGTTAAAGTAAAATAATAAAAAACGAGAGATTGTCACATTTTTCAATTATTAAGAAAATTTGAAATAATGAAACGTCAATATACTATTTGAAGGCTAGTGAGGAGAAATACTTAATCCTATGACTAAATACAAAATGGGACTAATTCCTTTGTATTTATTTTTCCCTTCATACCACCCATTATACCTCATGTTTCTTATCTATGTGTAATTGGATAGTATCTCTACACTTCCAACATAATTCTTTGTATTCGCTTTTAATTGTAGAATATATAATTCAGAAACAATGGCATTTTGTAATTTTAATTTTCAATAATATTGTAACAAAGAGTATTTATTAATTTTATTATTTTTATTAACAGAGTGGTCATTTTTATGTTTATATTTTGCTACTCGGTAAATTTCCCTCGTGGCTTATCATTTGTTTACCATTCATAATTTGTCCTTGCCTGAAATAAATTGTTGTCTCCTCCTAAAGTTTTTGTCTTCCCTGATTTTCCACGTGGCAATATTATCCCTTGTATGATGGGATAATACCCCAGGGATAAAATTCTTGTTTATAGATATTGTTCATCTATCGAGTTGTCTCAGTCATTAACGCCCTTTTACAGAAGGTTCAATTTAGACAAGACAACAACAGAAGGTTTAATAACTAACAACAAACCAGGTGTAAAGAATTAATCCCCATATAGAAAGGCATCTAGCCACGAAAGTTCGAATATTTATATATAATATGAAGTTACGAGAGGAAGGTAATCATATACACACACACACAAAAGCCTTTATTAAGACACACAGGTCTTACAGAGGATTCGCCTTGGGGTTACAAGACGGAGAAAAACCTATGAAAGTGGGAAATAAAAAATGGAGAAAGATTATATACATATGGTAAATATATACAGATTATAAGAAAAAAAAATAAGAAGAAAGAAAAAAAATTGGAAATATGGATGGGAGAAGTGGAGAGCGAAAAGAGGAAAGAAAACAGGTATTTACATATGGAACAAGTCAATTAAAGCTTTTCTGCTCACACAGCAAGGTAATCATATACCAAAAGAGACGTCTCTCCCTTTATTTATACATTAGAACAATGCACTATATTTATAAGCCTAGTAAAACTACTACTAGTCGTGATAAGGAATACGCTACAACATCAGTTTAGGTAAATATATATTCATATAAAAAGAACCAACTTGTATATCATTGTTTCGGGCTATGATCTTCATCAGTACAGGAGTGGCTTTGATTTCGTAATATCCCACGAGAGGATCTATGAAATCCGTCTAATATATCAAAGGGTGTTTAAGCTCGATACGTGGCAAGGGCTGGTTTTCAGGCTAGCATACAACTTAAAGTTGAGGAGGATGTACAGATTAAGCATATCTCTGGATGATCTTCTCCCAACATTCACTCTGATATCATCAATTTCATAGCGTTCTATAAAATATCAAAGATGAATTACAGTTCAATTAAACACAATTTTGAGGAAATTTTACGAGTTTTACTGAGAAATTTACGTCACTTTATCAAGAGAGAGAGAGTCTATTTCTATAGGCTCATTAAATATATAATAGAGCGTATTCACAAGTAAAACATGGTCATTGTTGAGTCACCATGTTGAAGTCAACAGAGGACCTGAGATTGACAATAATGGGGGGGGGGGGGGGTAGTGCGTGACCCTCGAGATATCTCAAGCAATTTTCAACGGAGGCTGCTGCTTCCTTCAAGGTGAGTGAACCTTGGTGGTGCAGTTAATATGGATGAGGTTAGGATAGAAATCTACGTCTTCAATTTTACACAAGAGTTTTCTATTCACAGGAAATATTTTTATATTAAATGGTTTACAATGTTTACTAAATGTTTTCACATCAACCAATCAGAATGGAACCTTCCATAAGTGATGATCCAAAAGCATACATTCTCTTGGTCTCTTTTTAAAATGGTCGTTCACATTGAAGATTGGAATATATATGTGATTTTTATTTTTCAACATCGATAGAAATGGAAGATGCGTTTGTTGATCAGATGGATGCAGATAGGATGTTTTACTACCACATTATTTTTAGAGTATTTCCTAACTTTTGAATATTTTTCTCCTTCAGTAAATGATAGTTTATTGTTCAGAAAGGCGACAGAGTGCACCGCTGAGAAATACAAATTGGAAAAGTAACAGCTGCCGTGGATATCTTCACCACAAACTTAACAAAATTGATTGTAATTTTCTTATATTAATATATTATTTGAGAAATTCTACAAACACAAAAATGCTTGAACACACGGGTAGTGTGAATACAAAGTTAGGCACTATATTCTACGTGGTAATTGCATTGAATATCACGTTGAAATTATATACTCACCTTGTGCAGAAAAAAATCAAACAAAATTGAACTGCATGATGTAATATAGACAAATTAATTAATTTTATTTGGTTTCGATATGTATTATATCAGATATACTCTGCACAAGCCAAGGTAATAACAGTGGGTAGGAGTTTGAATGCTTTATACTGTAAATGTGCATTATGTCTACACATGTAGTACAGCTGGACATTGTTTTTACAAATGTAAGAATTCTTTTTAGTTACTTGCACTCACTGGTGAGGTTGTACATTGCAAAAATTTGAAAGCCATTGAAGCTTTTGTTTACTTTCAAGGAACTTCAATACCGATTTAGAAATACAGTTGGCATTCAGACCGTTTAGACCATCCTCAATATGTTTTAATAAATTACGTGCTACAATATATTTGTTTTCATCTTAAAACCCATGTCTAATATTTAGAGCGAAGAAGTGCAGGAATAATAACCTCTGGGGTTATACTTCCCAGTAGGAGAAGGCTGAGAGTGGTGAAGCTTCACATTACACTTCTCTAATTGGCAATAAAGATTTAATGAGGACGGAATCTGATACCTTTTGTCATATCTTCGCCAGATAAGGTGGGAGCGGATCGATTTGATGCTCCTAGAGAGGTCGCAATATTCTCACACTCGGCACAAAACCTTTAAATATTTATGTTTTATTCTTGGGGGGTCGGTGGAAGGATGTTCTGAACCGTTAGTTTTCGACCGCTACGATCCTGTTTAAATCCCGCATTGGGCATTTTTTTCGGATTAAAAAAAAATGCTCCAATGGTGCCCCGAAAGTCCAACCCCACCAGCGAGTGCAAGTAACCAAACGGGGCTCTGGCACATTTGTAAGTACAAACTCGAACTGCTTTTCACATGTGTAGACATTTGGTGCACTTACAATAAAAGCAGTCGCTAACTACCTACCATGATTATCATGGTCTGTACCACGTGTACTAGGGATAAGCAAAATGTTTTTTTTTTTAAGAAACATACGCGTCATCAACAGTTCAACTTTCTAATAAATACTATCGTTTAATTAATCACTTATAAATTCAAATTCTGAAAACACAATTCAATGTTGCTCAGATTCAAACGATAAAGGTCGTTGTTAACTGCGTATACTTTTATTTTAAAGATATCAAATTTAAAATTATTTGTTTGATCATAAAGTGTAAATATATGTTTCAATAAAACCTATATTCTCAATATTATAACACATTTATTTTCAATTTATTAACAGTTTGTTTGTAATGTCAGACTATCTTGATAATTTTTCCAAAAATGTTCCAATATTATTATGAATTTCGGGAATAATATTGAGTTCATTCCAATTCCTCAAAAATATTTTAAATACGAAGACAAGTTAATAAATATATTGCATTGTTTTTCTTTTAAAAAGGCATATATGTATTACTTATTATTGATTTGATGTCGGATATCATTATATAAAAAGGAAAAGAGATGTTATTAAAATATCTAAAAAATTAAGAATAGTAAGTTAGGATAGTTTAATAATATTTAATTATATATATATTTGTTTTGAAAATAGAGCAATACATATTTAATTCATTAGATAATAAAAAAGGCATATATTGGATTTAATAAAAAAATATTTTTCCAATATTTTGGTTGGATGAACGCCAATCTTTATCGAGGGATTACATTTTTGTATAAATAAACTCATTATTACACGATGCGGCGCTGAGTTTATGTATACAAAAATGTAATGCCTCGATAAAGGTTGGCATTCAGCCAGTCGAAATATTGGCAAAATAAATCTTTTATTAAATCCAATATATGCCTTTTTATTATTTAATATATATTTGTGTGTTGTGTGTTATATATAAAAGGAAAATAGGGGGGACGATAATATTCAAAATTGAATTCGAGAAACAAATCAGTGAGATGGAAATGGTTGAATTTGAGAATATATATCTCCCCCTATCTATATATTTAGAGTTTATCCATACCTATATGAAATAATAGCAATCTATATTTTTTATACAAAGAATACTTTGTTTGTGTGTGTGTGAATGAATATTTTAAATATTCTAAAATTAAATCTCAAAAGAAAAAAGGTGAAATATTTATTTAAATATATTTCAAATAAGATTCAATAATATATTGAAAAATATTTATATATAATATGTAAAGACATTTTAATTTACGTACAGATGTATTATAACCAAAGAATTTTCAAAAATTAATTTAGACTATTATTACAAATCCTTAAAACATAATCACAATAATTGAAAAGAATAATAAAATTATTAGTTTGGCCTTTTGATCTGTATTAAAGTCTAGAAATACACTCATGAAACAAAACTTAAGGAAGTTGTACCTTTTAGTCATGTATATTCTCAAAATATTTACTATTATATATTTTTAGGTAATCAATATTTTATTCAATCCAATTTTTTTTATCTAAAAATAAATTATTTATTATCTAAAGATTTAAAAATGGATTGATTTATATTCAGAACGATATTATATATATATTTTTTTTCAAAGGAGAGAACGTTCGAAATTACATGTATAGGTAAATCCTCGCTTATATAAGAAGATAAGAATGGTTTATGCTTAAGTTTATATTACTTTCAGATAGTATATAGTTAATATATTTTAAGATGATTTTTCAATTTCATTTTCAAAAGTTTTTAAAATAGAATAAAGGAAGTGGAGGATTCAAGTTGCTTTTGTGATATTGAGGAACAAACCTCAAAACATCTACTGATCGATTGCCCAGCATTTCAAGATTATAGAATGAAGAATGAACTAGTTATTTGTGAACTCAACGATTTGATTTCCGATAAAAAAAATCATATTTAAAGTTGAATTCTTTTTGTAAATACATTCTAAACTTTCTACAAAATCTGGATCTCTAATGTTTTCATGCGTTGAATAATGTAAATAACTTATGTAAATAAACTTTTCTCCTTGTTTGGCGCAAGTATCCCTTGCGGGATATAGCGCTTTGGAAATAAAATAATTGGTAACAATTTTATAATTATACCGAAGGGATTATATCATAATTATGTATATGAATATTATTGGGTGCTGCGCTGCCTGGAGTATAGGAGCTCCATCTATTATTTCTTCCTGTGGTGAATCTGTATAAGACCGGTTGTCTTAATAAAGCTTTGTGTGTGTATATAAATACCATGAAGGCCTTTCAGATAACCTTCTTTCAATTTAAATCTCACCCTTCCTATCATTTAATGTAATATCTCACATGGCTTGTTTAAATGTTAAAGATATAGTGGTGTCCAACTGAGGTATAAAGATTTAGCTCTATTTTGTTTCATGTGATAAAATTTATTTCCTTTCATTTATAATATTCTTAGACATTGTTTCTCATAAAATATTCAAAATATATTTATTTATTTATTAAAATCTCATTTGAAATTGTTATTTTCCTTCATAATAAAATGCAGCAATACCATCCTATATCAAGTTTATTTTAGACAATTTACAAATACATTGAGATAGAAAATACATATCTGGCTATAAGTGCTTTCCTCCTTACATGTTTGTTGTATAGGTGTTGTCTGACTTGTGCAATACTTGGTTAATTGTTGTGTAAGTGTTGTAACCATTAAATTGATGGGTAGGTGTTGCAAATTGATCATTGTTGTGTAAGTGTTGAAGTATAAGTGCTGTGTTTGCTGTAATGTGTAAATTTTCAATGCTGTGGGGATGTTGTGTAATTAAGTGTTGAATTTTGTAAATATTTCTATAGGTGTTTTGGGGTTGTATGAATGTGTTGACTTGTACAATGTTGTATAACTTGCGCAGATATTTTATCATGTACATTGGTGTGGAGGTGTTGTGTGATATGTGCATGTGTTCAACTTGTAAATTGTTGTATAGGAGTTGGTTGACTTGTGTAAGTGTTGAAACTTGTACTTTGTTGAGTAGGTGTTGTATGACTGGTGTTAAGTGTTGTATCTTTTACATTGGTGTGTAAGTGTTGTTTGACTTGTGCAAGTGTTATAACTTGTACATTGTGGTATAGGTATTGTTTGACTTGTGAAAGTGTTAAAACTTGTACTTTGTTTAGTAGGTGTTGTATGACTGGTGTTAAGTGTTGTAACTTTTACATTGGTGTGTAAATGTTGTTTGACTTGTGCAAGTGTTATAACTTGTACATTGTGGTATAGGTATTGTTTGACTTGTGAAAGTGTTAAAACTTGTACTTTGTTTAGTAGGTGTTGTATGACTGGTGTTAAGTGTTGTAACTTTTACATTGGTGTGTGAGTGTTGTTTGACTTATGCAAGTGTTGTAACTTGTACATTGTGGTATAGGTATTGTTTGACTTGTGAAAGTGTTAAAACTTGTACTTTGTTTAGTAGGTGTTGTATGACTGGTGTTAAGTGTTGTAACTTTTACATTGGTGTGTAAATGTTGTTTGACTTGTGTAAGTGTTATAACTTGTACATTGTGGTATAGGTATTGTTTGACTTGTGAAAGTGTTAAAACTTGTACTTTGTTTAGTAGGTGTTGTATGACTGGTGTTAAGTGTTGTAACTTTTACATTGGTGTGTGAGTGTTGTTTGACTTGTGTAAGTGTTATAACTTGTACATTGTGGTATAGGTATTGTTTGACTTGTGAAAGTGTTAAAACTTGTACTTTGTTTAGTAGGTGTTGTATGACTGGTGTAAGTGTTGTAACTTTTACATTGGTGTGTGAGTGTTGTTTGACTTATGCAAGTGTTGTAACTTGTGCATTGTGGTATAGGTATTGTTTGACTTGTGAAAGTGTTAAAACTTGTACTTTGTTTAGTAGGTGTTGTATGACTGGTGTAAGTGTTGTAACTTTTACATTGGTGTGTGAGTGTTGTTTGACTTGTGCAAGTGTTGTAACTTGTGCATAGTTGTATAGGTATTGTTTGACTTATGTAAGTGTTGTAACTTGTACATTGTTGTGTAGGTGTGGGGTAACTTATGTAAATATTTTAACATGTACATTGTTTTGTTGGTGTTGTGTAATTTTTACATTGTTGGGTAAGTATTGTATAACAAGTATAATTGTTGCAACTTGTACATTACTGTGTAGGTGTTGTATAACAAGTGTCAATGTTGTAACTTGTACATTGTTGTTTAGGTGTTGTATGACTGGTGTAAATGTTGTAACTTGTACATTGTTGTCTAGGTGCTATGTAACTTGTGTCAATGTTGTAACCTGTTCATTGTTGTGTAGGTGTTGTGCAACTGGTGTAAATGTTTCAACTTGTACATTGTTGTGTAGGTGTTGTATAACTGGTGTAAATGTTGTAACTTGTACATTGTTGTCTAGGTGCTATGTAACTTGTGTCAATGTTGTAACCTGTTCATTGTTGTGTAGGTGTTGTGCAACTGGTGTAAATGTTTCAACTTGTACATTGTTGTGTAGGTGTTGTATGACTGGTGTAAATGTTGTAATTTGTACATTGTTGTCTAGGTGCTATGTAACTTGTGTCAATGTTGTAACCTGTTCATTGTTGTGTAGGTGTTGTGCAACTGGTGTAAATGTTTCAACTTGTACATTGTTGTGTAGGTGTTGTATGACTGGTGTAAATGTTGTAACTTGTACATTGTTGTCTAGGTGCTATGTAACTTGTGTCAATGTTGTAACCTTTTCATTGTTGTGTAGGTGTGGGGTAACTTATGTAAATGTTTCAACTTGTATATTGTTGTTTAGGTGTTGTATGACTGGTGTAAATGTTGTAACTTATACATTATTGTGCGAGTTGTAATTTGTAAATTTTCCAGCACAGATGTTATAAGACTTGTATAATTGTTGCAAATGTTGGTATGTTTCAAATAATTTGTATACTGTTATGTGTACCATGTGTGAGTATTTTAGGTGTGTTTGACTTCTGCAAGTGTGTTTTGTACAAGTGTTGTTTCACTAGTAAATGTATTTTATGTTTTGTTTATATTGTATATATGTGTGTTTGAGTTGGGAAAATGTTGTGTTAAATGAATATCTCTTGTTTTATTTAATTTATGTAAGAGTTAAGCATGTGTTGGGTGTTATACAAGTGCTAGGTGAAATATGCAAATGTTGCATATAAATTGTTTTGTGTAAGTGTTCTGAATGTTTTGAGTATGGTATATGTACTGTGGTGAGTGAATGTTTTGTGACACATGTAAGTGTTGCATGTAGTATAATAAGTGCAATGTGTGTGTTATTTGTTAAGGTCTTGTGTTTGTGTATTGAGTCTGAATGTGGTGTCTAATGTGTGATTTTAACAATAATGCTGTTGTGCTAAGTTGTGTGTGCTTAGTGTATTTATGTGTTATATGTAAATATTGTGTTTATGTGTTATGTTTCCTCTTCTGCAGGTGTTAAGTGTGGTGTATGTGTTGAATGGGTTTTGTGTACCTGTTGTGGCATGTGCATTAGTTCAGTGTTGTGTGTTTGGGGTATTTATTTATTGTGTGTGTATGTGTCTTGTTTTGTATGTGTGTTTACTGTATTTATTATCTATGTTTTTATTTGTATGCGAGAAGTGTGTGTATTGGATATGTTCCTATTATGTGGTTTGTAAATGTTTATTGAGAGAATGAAATCAAGGAATTTCAAAATAATATTTGATATGTTTAGTTATACAATCAAGTTGATGTGTCATAATGAAACCTCCATTATATATATTTAATATTTGCCTTAAAACAGGGTTTCATTGCTAACACTCTAATGCCTATCACAA
Source organism: Cordylochernes scorpioides (assembly GCA_030710605.1). Taxonomy (NCBI): domain Eukaryota; kingdom Metazoa; phylum Arthropoda; class Arachnida; order Pseudoscorpiones; family Chernetidae; genus Cordylochernes; species Cordylochernes scorpioides. The sequence goes on along the minus strand of CP092863.1, from coordinate 48,839,371 downwards.
TAAGAGACAAATTTTATTATCAAATAATTAGCCTAAAATGATAGTGTGTCACTCTAGATATATATTTGGAGGTTCCAACTTAACCTTAAAAAGCTATATATTATTATATGTTAGTATATATTATTCTAGATATTACTACTATATGTTTGATTTATAATATTTTTTTCTCTCTTGGGATGAGAGCTCTGGTTGTTGACCTAGTGTCTTAGTTGTTAATGTAAATATCCCATTTCTATGAATTACAAGATTTTCTGAAAAATTAAATCCAAGTAGAACACATTTCATACTTTATTCTGAGTATTTCTCAATATATATAGTTATGTAAAGAATCTCAATGACTTTCTCTATTCAAGAAAAATACCTAAAGTTATTTAATACATCTTGTAGTGATATAAAATAGCTATGTAGTGTTTTGCTAATACACACAAACAAAAGATATATCATTATACTTGTTTATATTTATGAATAGTATGTAAATTTTTATATTAGTGATGAAAACACATTTAAATTATCTCATTATTATATATTTTTGTTGCATAATAAACTTAAAATTGCCCCAAATAGAAAACAATTGTAATAATAGTGATGATATTACACAATTGGGTAACAATGGAATTTCAGCAAATTTGTTTGAATGTTATAGGTGAAGTTATTAAAAGTTTTACATTTCATAATAGATATCTGTGTGTTAGAATATATTTTTCTATAACTAATATAAGGAGATGATTGTATATAAAGACATATATATATCAATGTCTATTTGAATATCTAGAAATAAAAAGCCAAGTCAATGAGAAGGTATAAAAGGTGTTAAATCTCAGAGAATGGATGCTGCAATGAGTAATTAACAAGCTGACATAGGAGCCATTAGAGTGAACTTAATGACGTCTTAAAGCCATAATTAATCACACATATTTATGACAGTTAAGTCAATCTAGTTTGGCGGCGGTAGGATTCTGTGTTGAGAAGAAGGACCTTGGGATACCACGCTCCGATTGGCTGAGGCTCGACCGGAAATCAGGTTGTTTAATTGGGTAGATTTGCATCCGGCACCAGCGGGGGGCTAATTGCTCCACCTACCTGCCATCCAGGGGAAGCGGGGGAGCCCCACGGCGTCCAGCGCGGGGAAGTACGGCGGGGGCACCGGCGGGAAGCCAGGGTAGCGCCGGCAGGCAAAGCCCATGAAGGGGGCGAACATGGCAGGGGAGTCCACTCCCAGGGAGCCATGGTCCACCAACTTGGGGGGACCCAGCACGCTGTCGAGAAAGGCGGACGTCATGGAGCCATTAGCAGTCCGATTTTGACTCCCGACGCTGGCGGCGATGTAAACAATCGCCCTCCCGCCAATCAGGTCGCGACATCGCCGCGCCTGCCGCCCGCCCGCCCTGACTCTCAGTACTGTGCTCCACATTCCTTATTATTTACCAGCTCTTATAAAGTCATCATTTCTAATTTGAATAATCCATTGTTTTATGTTGCTAAAATAAAGACATTATATTTTGCATATTTAATCCTTACGTAAGGATCATGCTAAACCATTTAAATTTTAGTATCCATTAAAAGAGGAGCTATTATTCTGATGTGTGATTTCCTTCCTGAGGAAAGGATTTTTCAGAATGGAAAATGTACTTTACAGTGATATAATGAACAGTCTCTTTCAGGAGAAATACACTAAGAATATTCACGTCTTTTGGCCGGCGTCTCATCTGAGGCTGTAATTTAGGTACTGTTAACACGTGTGTGCCGTCATTAGAGTCATGTGCGAATGAAAATTTACAATGTCATCGTCGCGAAGTGCGGGCTGAATTAATATTATTTATTAAAGTTCCAACATTATCACAAAAAAATGTTAAAAGAAGAAAGCGCTAGAGTTTTTTTATACCGCAATAACAATTTTCAAATGATCACTAATAGGAATAAACCGAACTAGGTGTTATTAAGGCTCTCTATATCTCTCTTAACAAAAGTCTTAATACATTATATATTAATATATGTGTCTAGTAGATGACATTGCTCAGTGACGTGTTAATTATGAAACAAGAGATAATGAGAAGTTTACATTGTGCGGTAATTGCACCGCTTCATTATTCTAATGCATGCGCTTCCTTTGAGTGTACCTAATTAGAGGAAGTTGTGGGAGCTCAGGACAGTACCCTTGTAATGCCGCTGTTGTTAGTCCTTGTTGTTCTCTGGTTCCCGGGATGGTACCTTATGTTGCCGGCTTTTAGCCGTGTTTTTCTCTAGTTTCCAAGATGGGGCCCTATGTTACCTTTTGTTGGGACTTGTTTTTCTCTAGTTCCCAGGATGGTGTCCTATGTTACCTTTTGTTGGGACGTGTTTTTCTCTGGTTCCCGGGATGGTTCCTTATGTTGCCGGCTTTTAGCCGTGTTTTTCTCTAGTTTCCAAGATGGGGCCCTATGTTACCTTTTGTTGGGACGTGTTTTTCTCTGGTTCCCGGGATGGTACCTTATTTAGCCGGCTTTTAGCCGTGTTTTTCTCTGGTTCCCAGGATGGGGCCCTATGTTACCTTTTGTTGGGACGTGTTGTTCTCTGGTTCCCGGGATGGCACCTTATGTTGCCAGCTTTTAGCCGTGTTTTTCTCTAGTTCCCAGGATGGGGCCTTATGTTACCTTTTGTTGGGACGTGTTTTTCTCTAGTTCCCAGGATGGTGCCCTATGTTACCTTTTGTTGGGACGTGTTTTTCTCTGGTTCCCGGGAGGGTACCTTATGTTGCCGGCTTTTAGCCGTGTTTTTCTCTAGTTTCCAGGATGGAGCCCTATGTTACCCTTTGTTGGGACGTGTTTTTCTCTAGTTCCCAGGATGGAGCCCTATGTTACCTTCTGTTGGGACGTGTTGTTCTCTAGTTCCCGGGATGGTACCTTATGTTGCCGGCTGTTGGGACGTGTTGTTCTCTAGTTCCCAGGATGGAGCCCTATGTTACCTTTTGTTGGGACGTGTTGTTCTCTAGTTCCCAGGATGGGGCCCTATGTTACCTTTTGTTGGGACGTGTTGTTCTCTAGTTCCCAGGATGGGGCCCTATGTTACCTTTTGTTGGGACGTGTTGTTCTCTAGTTCCCAGGATGGAGCCCTATGTTACCTTTTGTTGGGACGTGTTGTTCTCTAGTTCCCAGGATGGGGCCCTATGTTACCTTTTGTTGGGACGTGTTGTTCTCTAGTTCCCAGGATGGTGCCCTATGTTACCTTCTGTTGAGACATTTTGTTCTCTGGTTCCCGGGATGGTACCTTATGTTGCCGGCTTTTAGCCGTGTTTTTCTCTAGTTCCCAGAATGGGGCCCTATGTTACCTTCTGTTGGGACGTGTTGTTCTCTAGTTCCCGGGATGGTACCTTATTCTACCTTCTGTTGGGGAGTGTTGTTCTCTGGTTCCCGTGATGGTGCCATTATGTTGAAAGCTGTTGGGCTGTTTTTTTTTCTCGGTTTCCCAGAATTTACCTTATTTTTCGGCTGTTTGTCCCTGATTTTCATTAGTTCCCAGTGTTGCCGACTGTAGGTCTATTATATACTTAATTGTAAATCCATGTTCACAATTGAATAGTCATATAATATCTATCATTTTTCAAATGCCATTTTATCCTGCGTTTATTACCCAATAATTCACACAGTATAAAACACAATCATCCTTATACAAAAACAGAGAAGTCTGAAATAAAAAATGGCAAACATTCTGGGAGGCTTGCCTGCACTCTATACCTTTTCATTTTACATCTTGGTCTGTAGAAAATTATTCTGAATATTTAAAACTGTTGCGTTAGAAATGTGTCTCAACTCATAAATATATTTTTAAAAGATTCACAATTCCAAATTATATTTGAACATTTTGGTGGTTAAAACATACTCAAACACGAACAATGAAACGTGCCCACCGAGAAGAAGCACACACAAACATACACAGAAGCTACAAGCGCACACACACGCAAAGCAAATTTGTAGGATAAAGTTATATATGATAATATATATATAAATGATATATATGATAAAGGTATGTATAAAAGTAATAATGATTCCAGCTTAGTGCAAATGCTCATGACTAAACACTCGGATGCGTGCAGCAAGTTTTGGGTGTTAACTTTTGTAGAGATCTCTTATTGGTCGATTCATTAAAGTAAACAGGGAAAATATGCTTTAAGAAGTTTGGAGTAGAGAAAGCATACCACGTAAATAAAGTAGAATGCATTATTTCCAGTTGACGGCAGGGTGATCAAATCATCGGTCACGTCAGTTGTTCACCATCTAATTGTGTCGGTAGCAGTGAAGATGTCATCACCACACGGCAGGACCATGCGACGCCAGATCTTAGTGATCCGACATGCCAAACAAGCTGATGTAGGAATCGAAGTGTTGAGGAATCGTATAAAGCCACTATACGGAGATAAATATTCAATATAAGCTCCCTTTGTACGCCCTGCCATCAGCACAACAGCACAGACATCTTCGCTTAAGGTGGAGCAAAGCAAGAAAATCTTGGAATAGTGATGAATTACGCTTTGTTTCGTAGTTTTATGATAACTGCATCAGAGACCACCAGGTAATCAACACAACTCCACTGCCGAGCGACCCCCTAAAAGAACTGCAGACGTCATGGTATAAGGTGCTATCAATACCCGGACCTTCTTGTTGACACATTAACGATCCAGTGCTGTGACCTCGTGTCCCCCCCTTCCTATCTGGGATTCTTGGAGCGATTTTCCAGGATGATGCCCATCCCGCCGCATGGTGCAAGGTTTTCCTGGAAGTCCTACGTGATGTTCGTCACGTTTCTCGAACTTGTGGCCCAATTAAGCATCTGTGGGCCATCTGTATAACGCCATTTGTCGCTATATTTGGAATGGAACCGTTTTCCACGTCACAACGATATTGATTGACATCCCTTTCTTAATTTAAAAAAAAAAGCTTATCTTTATCCGTCGTTACTCTGTACAAATAAAGCGTTTAAAAAATTGTTATTTCTGAATTAAATTGAAGGCATTTAATTTCGCTAATAGTAGAATTTAATCGATTAAAACTTGATTACCATATGTAAATTCGCGATATTTCTGAGTATACATGTATAATTAAAGTAAAGTAGAGCCATGCAACACGTAAATTTGAAAACAAACTGACAATCACACGAATTGTATAACTATCAAAATACCTAAATACTAATACAGTGGTACCTCGACATACGAGTTTAATTCGTTCCGCAACCTTGCTCGTATCTTGAATTACTCGTATCTCGAAGCAAATTTCCCATACAAAATTCCCATTTAAAATCACAGATTAATATCTTCAACACTACCGAACCGAACTCGTATCTCGAATTTCGCTCGTAACTCAAAGCAAAAAAATCACTTGCTCGTCGGCTCGTATGTCGAAAAACTCGTATGTCGAAGTATCACTGTACATATAAATAACTCATCAGTTGGGGCGGGGGAGAACGCCAGCGAAGATCATAAAACCGAAATCCTAATAATGACTATGCTAACGATATAATAATAATAAAATGTATTCAAAAGATTTAAATAAGACCTATTTTGACATGTTAAAACTATTTTGTGTTTACAGCGTTAAAAAATACTGTTATCAAGTTTTATAATTCGGCCATTGTTAATAAAAGAGACATAGTCGTTCGCCAAAGCGGACGAAGAGCTGATAAGACCAGATTTAAGACATTTTATTGAACATCTTCAAACAATTACATGTGTTCGACATAGGAGGATGTTAATATATATATAATAGAAATGTTTAAAATGGTTATAAAAATATTTGTACAAAGATTTCTTTAGATCCTCCGGATCCGGGCGAAAGGATCTCTTGTAGGAAGGTACACTTTGATCTTAGCCAAAGGGTCGAGAAGCTGAGGTAATTTGTTCAAATTTTTACTTAGCGACTTTTCTCCGAGTGTAAAATATTTAATTTTTCGATTAGATATCTTAAATTCATTTTTTATCGAATTGTACGAGACAGTTGTTGAAAGATTATATCTGTTGATATTTGTCGAATATATCCGCTTATATGCTACACTAGACACAAAATAAATTGCATCGCCAAAAAATATTTATGCAAATTTTATTAAATTTGATGAGCTATATAATGATAATTCAAAATAATTGTTCGAAATTTCTTTAAAACGGATGTAAATTTAATGTGATACACAGCTTTTATCGATATTTGGCGTGTCCTCCTTTGGCATGTATAGAAGCAGATACAGAGCGAGGCATACTGCCATACAGTTTTTTTTATGGATTCTTATGGGATGCTAGACCAAGCCATTTCACTTTTTTACCAAACCTATTGAAGATTACTTGGCTGTGGAGATTAGCAAATTTTCCTCCCCGTCATATTCCATATATGCTCAATTAAAGAAAGATCTGGGGAACATGCGGGCCAGGGAAGGATGTCAACATTTTAAAGAAAGGCTTGTGATACAAGTATGTATGTACTTGTATGTTGGCTGTATGTGAACTGGCATCATCTTTTTGGAATATGGCATTATTAGTCGGCTCAATAAATGGCGATACAACAGGTTGCAACACATCTGCAATGTATAGCTGAGCAGTTATTGTACCTTGAATAAAGTCTAAGGGGGTCCTACTTTCATAGCCGATGGCACCTCACACCATGAACCCGGGGATTCTTGCTATAGGCCTTTACAATACAGTCCTGAGTGGATATTTCATGGGGCCTACATCTAACGTGTATCCTCCCGTCATGAACCCCCAAACTAAATCTGAATTCATCAGAGAAAATGACAGAATGTCATTCTTTAGTACAAAGACTTCTCTCTTCATATCAGCTGAGCCTGTCGCTTCTGGGTCTGGCAGAAAGTGGAATTCTTAAAAGGTCCGGTGGCTACGGAGTTCTGCTTCGATAAGACAGTTATTAATGGTGTTCAGAGATGGTTCAGATTTATTCTGCACATGTAGAGCTGCTTCAATAATTGGTACACCTGATGTTCTGTCTTCTATAACCATCCTTTGAATTCTCCTATCCCTTCACTCTCTCTGTTATTTTAGAGTGGCCAGAGTCAGGTTTTCTTGAACTTATCTCTTTCTCTGACCACTGAGAACAAATTCTTTCGCTTACTTTTAAAACAATCTCTCTAGTCGAAATTCCACCTTCTATAAGGCCTATGATTCTGCTTTTCGTAAAGTCAGAATTTTGCTGTATATATGACTCTCTTTTTCTGCCTTAGCATTCTACAGATTAAAGATGATCTTAAGAATAATAAAAAAACAAGATAACTTTATTTAATGATACACTATGAGGCTATTTGAATATATATATATTATATTTAAAAAAAAAGATAATATTACTGTTGTTTTGGATCATCTGGTTGAGGTTTATGGTAATGGTGGTGCAGTCGTGGTTGAATAATCTTGAAATAATAATATTGTTTGATCAATAATTGCTTTAATTGTGATAAAGGAATATATAAAAGAACATAATTTGATAAAAGTAATGCCTGGCTTAAGGCGTAAGAATAAAAAAAAATGAAAAGCGTATTTACATAATGTACAAATGTTTTGGGCCGACCAAACGGGGAAGAACAACAATGAGTATTTATAGAGAAAAAGCGTGACCTCTGGCGGTCGATTTATACAGAGTATTTATATCTATGAAATTATATATATATTTTTTAAATAAAATATTTTAATATAACATTTTAAATAATATATTAATATAACATTTCAAATAATATCTTAATATAACATTTTAAATAATACTTTTATATAACATATATACCCTTTATGAGAAATAAAAAAGCAAGGCTAATTCTATGCACTTATATTCTAGTTACGGTTTCATAAATTTGATCATTTACATGTGCCTTAATGTTCTAATTAAATATGAATTTTTTGAAATTTTGCTAAAGTGTTGATAGTTGATGCTGTTGATATTTTGTGGCCAGTGTATATATATATATATATACACGTATAAATGAAGAAGAAAAGTGTTTTTGTTCCGAATGCATTTCCACACTACTTGACCTACCCAGCTGAAATTTTGCTATCATAAGAGAAATAAACTTGAAAGGAGATTATTCTTTAGATTTGAACCCGAAATATCTTAATTCATCCGATAATAGAAGATTAGGTATATTTCCTTTAAAATGCCCTCGAAAAGGGGTAGCCGTTTTTGTGATGTATTTGGCAGTAGGTATCCCCGCGATGCAAATATGAAACTGACGTTATTTTTTAAAATTCTCTTCAAAATATTTTTAATTCACTAAATATTCATTGGAAGTGACTTATAAATTATATTATAGTTAGGACAGCAACAAGTTGGAAATTTAAAAACGTAAAAAAATCGTGCTGAATAATTTCATTTCTTATAAGACACAAACTATGTTGAGAAAAGTATATTTTAGTAGATATACATTTAATATTTATTTATTTATAAAATGAATATGTAAAGTGTAAATATAGAAAAAAAATCCTACACTATGTAGAGTTCATTCTCTATTTGAGACTACACTAGGAAACTATATAAAGTCTAGGTCTTAAATGCGATGTTTTAATATTATTTATAATTAACTGGAAAACTTAATTTTAACTGGATGACTTATTATTCAAGTTTATATTAGGGATAAATTCAATATCAATACAATACAAAGTACTAGCCTTAATGTTTTTTAATAATTAGGTCTTATATGCGATCAACTTATCCTATGTTAGAAGTTTTATTATCAAGCCACAGGCAGTGATAATCATATGGTGGGTAGTTAACGATTGATTTTAGTGTGAGTGCAACGCATGTTTACATTGCATTATACATGTCACACAAGTAGAAATAAGTTCGACTTTTGCACTTACAAAGAATCAGGGGCCATTGAAATATTTTTTTATATAAACGATATGTAATGTAACTACACTACCATTACAATACTGATAACAATAGTATATAATAAATTATATTTTGCCTAATACAATATTTCATGCACAAACATTCACTTGGGAAGAGGGGGGTCGGTGGAAGGATAGTCGAAACCGTTGGTTTTTGACCGGTACGACCCGGGTTCAATCTCCGCATTGGACACTTTTTTTTTATTAAAAAAAATGCTCCAATGGTCCACCGATTCTTGCAAAAGTCCAACCCCACCAGCGAGTGCAAGTAACCAAACAGGGTTCTGGCATATTTGTAAGTGCAAAGTCGAACTGCTTTTCACATGTGTAGACATGTGGTGCACTTTAGTAAAAGCAGTCGCTAACTATCCAGCATGATTATCATGGTCTGTATCACGTGTACTAGGGATAAGCAAAAAAAAAACTGGGAAGATCCCGGGTGAAGCTGGGTTGTTGATTTAGTTTATGATATTTTCTATTTACTTCTGATGTCTATCGTCAGCCCATTATGAGTGGCCATCCATGGAACTAAATGGCTGGGTAATAGCATTTGTGGCCATTTATGGAAATCTTTCAAGAAAGTGAAATGACAATATTCCAAATAATGGTGCGGTCGTATCGATGTGACCACATTGTCGCCTTCCTCTTTCAAAAGGGAAATATCAGGAAGGCCTTGTGTTAGCCGCAGATAACAGATGTTTGTTTAAGACAGTCTGTACTGTACATGGGTAAATATAAAGATTGTGTGTTGAATTTCTCTTAATTCAGATGCCTGTTTATGATAAGTTGTACTGTACATGGGCAAATATATGTATATGGTATGTGGAATTTCTCTGAATTCAGATGCCTGTTTATGACAAATTATAATGTATATAGGTAAAATTGTAGATCTTATGTGGAATTGCTATGGATTCAGGTACTATTAAAAACAGTTTTTACTCTATTTTGGCCAAGATATGTGTGGTATGTGAAATTGCTCTGAATGCAAGCACCTGTTTAAAGCAGGTTGTACTGTATGTGGGCAAAGGCATTTATGGTATGTGGAATTACTTGGAATTCGCCATGTTCTCTCGTCGTTCCAATAAAGAAAACCTGATTTATTACCCGAGATGGAGGTATAATTTTCTATTCAGTCTCGAGAGAGCAAGCAGGCGGTCCCGGATTCGCCATGGGAGGTCTCGGTAACAAGCCGGCCAGCCAGCCTCACAATGACTCACGTACTTATTGATTGTCAGCAGGGCGTGGAGCACGCTCTGGTTGGCTCTCTTTGCTCGAAACACATGTAAGGCACAATAGAACGGTATTGCATTGATAGCGTAGTTGTCAGAACATAATACCTTTGACTGAGAGATGACGGAATGGAAGTTCTGTTTGTTAGACAAATTCCTGCAACTAGAGCGTACATAATATAATTGTGGAAGTTTTCAGACAGCAATATCGATTTTTTAAATTCTTATATGACGATAGGAGGTTTAGTTTCAATTATTTGCGTTAATTATCAAGATAAACCCAGTTTTGACACCATAAAAAAGAGAGAAATATTCATAACCCAGATTCCTGGAGTGCAGATCACCCGGGAAGTCCAGCTCACTAGTCTGGACTAGTGCAATGCGCTTTTAATCGCATCCTGAATCAAAGGCCATAAAGCATCATTCTAAAATGTTTTCTAATGATTTTGACTGATACTAAGCCAATTATATTGTCGAACTCTGTGCGAATTTCTGTACAAAGGGTGATACAAAGGAGTTTTTGTTGATATTGCATTCTCCCAAGTTTTAACTTGATAAATCTAAGAGAGAGTCCCCGTAAGATAAAAAGTGTTTGTATTACATAATAAAAATAAAATCTCACATGAAAAAAACTTTACCTATTCTGAATTATCTCTCCTCCAATTATATTAAAGGTTATTCATACTGTTTGTCAAGATGGTAATAATGGTCTTTATAGTGAAACAAGTTGCCGAATGTGAAAAAGTGAACACGGAATCAAAGTTTAATATACTTGAAGGTATAAACAAAATACAAAATATTACTAAATAATACAACAAAAATAAAAATACACGATACATTTATGTGAACTACACTTAGATTTAGATTATTTGGTTCTGAGTTTGATGAGTAAATAAATGAGATACAAAAACGTAAAGACAAGAAATAATGTAGACATCACAATAATAATTCGAATATTTCGAAGACTGGAGTGGGCTACGTGTTGCTGAAGTCTCAGGTTTGATAAGAATGACTGTGTCAATTTTCAAATTGGAGACGGCCCATCATGATGATATTCTATTAATATGTTTTGGAAACGTAATGTGGGATCACGAAGGGAAGTCAAAGGTATATCAAAAAGAACAACAAATAATTCTTAAATCTTCTAACAAATTTATTTTAAATACCTATTATATTCACACTTTTCGCAACCACAGACTCTATATTTTCAAACATGGGTGTGTTCATTTAAAAGAATCATTATTTTGAATAAAAATGGTTGTTTAATTTGGGGAGTTTAACCTCTTAACTCTCTCTCCCTCTCTCAGTTGACAGTGCAGATAATGATCCTCTACATCTGTATTCTCCATTAATATCACCACTAAATGTATCGTTTGTTGGAGGCTGGATTAAAACAAAACATGTCAATTTTGAGTGTACTAAAGTGTCCACTCAGGGATGTGGTTGTTGATTAGAAGGATGCTCCTGTACTGGTAGAAAGCGATGGAGGAAGTTTGAATCAATCCAGTGCAGGAATCACCGCCGGCTGGGTTTATTTAGAAAGTCTCCTGTCAGCCAGACTGAGATTTATGGGGCGCCGCTACATGTCGTCGTTTTGGTATAATTAGCTGTGTTGGGAGATGTTAGCCGCTGCCACGTTCTCGGTGCCACCGATACACATGTGTGGTTTGAAATGTGACCATTTACTTGTTGAATATTCCAGTAAATGACCCTTCCCAACGTCCATCGATATTTTACATCAATTTAACAACTTAAACTTTCCTTCTCTTTCTATTTTCTTAATGTAGAGTTCATAAAAAGCAACTTGCTACCTTAACTTTACTGAGAGTGATTTTTTGGCCATAAATAGAATGATATCTATATAATAACATTAAATATTAACATATTTTAGAACCTCCCAAGAGAGACTGCCAGAAATATATATACCCCTGGTCTCTCTCGGAGGTTGTCATTCATTGTAGGCAGGAATGGAACAGAAAATTAATGTTTTAATATAAAGACACCGAGGTTTCATCTTATGCTTTCTGTTAATTCTTTATATGAACTTCAATCCTCATAACACGATAAATTTACGAGACAATCTACATATGTGTGCATTTTGTCCTTTCATTGCATCGGTTATTAACATACGTAATCAATCAAAGTTTCTTGAGAAATGTGAAACAAGAAAAGGCCTATTGAAGGTTATCAGAAATTCCAAAAAATTTGGATGGGGCATATTTTAAGAGGAAATAGGTTAATGAATAAGTTCTGGGGGGGGGGGGGGGTAAATTGATGGAAAGAGAACACCTCAAAGAAGACTAATTTGATTAATGGACTAGATATGGCAAGGAGAAACTATGAACAAATAAAAAAGAGTTAAAGAAGATAAGCATGGCGCCACTTCAGACCAGAACATGATAAATAGCAGATGTGTGGAGTGAAGAATAACATCAGTAGAAACCAACACACACAATGAGATAACTATGTGTAACTACTCACATCACAATCCATGCAACAATGAGTATAACCCTACTCACATGGCAGCCTGTCGTTATTAAATGCCAAATTCCTATTATGAAAAACCATACATTTTAATAATTAATTCGGTTTACTACTACTAGAGTAACTAAACATTACAACTAACAATACTAACTATACCCACAGTTTGTATATTCTTACTTGGGTTTATGGCCAATTTACAGAAATATTTAACATTTTGAAGTAATACTAGTTACAGAGTACTTGAATGTTATCTCTGCTGAAATCTCACTTATACAAGGTGCGTTCATTAATTTCCAGGACTGCTCTGTATCTTTGAAAAAATAAAACAAATAAAAAAACTAATTTAATATTTTTCAAAATATGCCCCTCCTGCCCCAATACACCTGTTCCATCTTTTTTTCCAACTGTCGAAGCAGGAAATAAAATCACTTTTTGAGAGGTTCCTCAAGGTTGCCTTCGATTCAGCTTGTATCATATCAACGTTGTCAAATTTTCTTCCTTTTAACTTCATTTTCAATTTAGGATAGAGGAAAATGTCATTGGGGGCTAAGTCGGGGGAATAGGGTGGATGAGGGATCTGTATGTTTGAATGCTTGGCCAAGAACTGCAAAACAACATGGGCTGTGTGTGGCCGCGCATTATCGACGTGAAGTATCCAGTCATTGTTTTGCCATCTTTCAGGTCTTTTAAGGCGCACTGCCTCCCTTAAGCGCCTCATTATCCCCAAATAAACCCCTTGATTAATTGTACGTCCGAAAGGAATAAATTCATGGTGAACCAAACCATTAATATAAAAAAATGTAACAAGCAATGTCTTGACTTTGGATTTTGTAAATCTTGCCTTTTTGGGTTTCGGTTCCCCTCTTTCAATCCATTGGCTGGATTGACGTTTGGTTTCCGGGTCATACTGATACACCCATGTCTCATCCCCGGTAATGATTTTTTGCATCCATTCTGGATCGGTCCGAGTCATTTCAACCATGTTTTGCAGACATCCATTCTAACCTCTTTTTGTTCCTCTGTTAGAATCCGGGGGAACAAATTTTGAAGACGTCCGGATCATGTCCAAATCTTTTGTTACTATTTAATGACACTGTCCTACAGATAGTCCAGTCTCTGAAGATAAGTCTTTAACAGAAATTCTTCTATTAGATTTAATTAATTCCTTTATTTTGAGCTTTTTTTTTCCACGCAACGTAATGATCTTGGACGCCCAGTATGCTAATCATCGTTTACCTTTTCCCGACCTTTTAGGAAGCGCGAAAACCATTCAAAAGTTCTTGAACGGGATAAAGCTGCATCGCCAAAAGCTTCTTTAATCAATTCATACGTATCAGTATAATTTTTTTTCAATTTAAAACAAATCTTAATGCAGATTCTCTGCTCTTCGAAAATGGCCATTTTAAAATTAGAAATGCGAACCTTACAAGGAAGTTGTTTTGTTCTATTTTTAGATAGACGCGTGCGCCACGAGACTCGTGCTTTCAGTCAGGTGTGGTCGAATGTCCAATATTTAACTCTGTATAGAATTATTTTCTTTAGCTTTTTTATTTATTTTATTTTTTAACCAGTCCTGGAAATTAATGAACGCACCTTGTACATTTTTGAAATTTTCACTTTGTGATTTTTATCTAATTTTCAAATTGTACCTTCTCAATATTTAATCTTTTGAAAAGCTGAAAGTAATCTTAGAAGAGAGCAATACTATCGAAAAATTGTCTAAACATTTTATAAACAAATAAAATTATCGGATTTAAATGTTTATTCTATACTTGTAGTGATCGATGCAATTTGAAACCATAAAACCCAGTTGTCCAGCACACGTGTATGCGATCAGTGCTGTAAATAAATCAAATTTAGGAAGAGCTATGTGCTACTTAGCCAAGGCCATAACATAGTGTTTATGGCCATAGTGAAGTTGGATGTCCCTTATCTGCCCCCGGTGTCTCGCCAATTATCTCAAGTTCTTCCTTTAATTGGCTCCGTGACGTACTTTTTAAATCCGGGGGAAGTAATTTACCCTCTAATTAAATAAGTTTTAATTGTTTTTTTACTATTATCTTAATTTGATTCTTTAATACATTATATAATGTTTATCTAACGGTTATAATAAAAACAATTTCTTATCTTCTTTTAAAATGATAGAGTTTGATGTTGTTTTAATTCTTGGGCATTGTAGTTCGGGGTGGTTCTGTGTTCCAGGACTACATCTTCAGCTCTCAATCATTCATCCTTCGTTTATTTTCACGGCACGTTATATTTGGGGAGAAGGTTCATTTATTTTATATTGTGAAGTAACATAGTTTGCGTAAATATATTGATAAAATATTATTATATAAAGAAAAATACACAAAGACACTTTGCTGGCATAAAACCTCTCTGCCAAAGTATTTTCTATATTTTTGTAAATAACATGAAATCTATTTCGTCCTAGACTTAAAACCCATGGTAACCCCAAGGCCTGGTAATATGGTCTCCATGTGGCTTTCTGAAATTTCCCAACGCTGGTGTTGTGGCTTTGTCATCGACCAGATTCTGCTAGTTTGTTAAGACGGTTGGTAGATGGCGCATAGTTTTGGCGTCTATTTTGATGGGAGAGAGGTGATCTTTATTATTATTATTTTTTTTAATTTAACGGAATTATATTTGCTCTCAAAACTGTAAGACACTAACACACACACACAACTATCGAATTATACAATAAAAGAGAACCCACTTTATATAAATTTGTATAGAAATAATTGCTCTTTTTTTGTATTTATTTTATTCCAATAAAATAATAACTTGATATAGAATGCATTAATAATTATTCAGACTTTCTACACTTTTATACATTTTGAGCGATAAAATTGTATTTTTAAAAATCAATTTTTTTAGCATCTCTATTATATATTTTGTGAACTTAAATATGTTCTCAATTAACTTCAGAAGCAATACACAATTTTTAGAAGAGATATGGAAACCTGGCGGAGGATAAACATTGTATAAGGTGGACAACCAGGGTTCGGAATAGAACAATTTAATAGAAACTATAAATTACCTTAATATATCTATCGTATTTTGTGCAAGTTCAACCCTACAAGTGAATTTAAGTAACTAACTAGGAAGTTTGTGAGAGTTCGACCTACATGGGTGTAGTGCAAATAGCAATATTATTGTTCAAAATGTTATATAATTTTTCACTATTTGCTTAATGTTAGCCTTTACTTTTCAAATTATATATATATATATACATCTAGATGAGATATGTGTAGTACTTCGGTGGAACTCAAACCTCTTAAATCTTCTAATTGTCGTTAAATAAAATAAATGGGTAGACACACACGACAAGGGACAGTATAACCAGTTACAGACTCCACTATTAAAAATAAAAAAGACATTTCCTGAACAGGGGCACATGTGCTTTTTATGTTTATTATAATCATATCTACTTGGGGGAGTTATACCACCAGAAAATATTGATTTCTTTTGATACCAATTCGGTTCATGAGAGAACCGACATTTCGTCAAAAATGTTTTTTTTTCTTCGCTAGGTTTAGAATACAACATACGGAGAGCATTAATACATATTTGAGGCCTTTAACGCTTTTACATTTTAAAGGTAATAATCAAGGTTGTAACTCTCTCACAAAAATATATAAAGTAATACATCATCCCATTGGCTACCAATTCAATAAGCTAGCTACCACCTCCCTTAGCTTGTTCTAATCTAATGCAACGTCTCATCTTCGATTAAAGAAGAATTCCAGAAGAGAAAACAACTATGTATGCTTTTTGAAAGTTTTCAGAGGTTCTACTGTATATAAAATTATTTTCAAATCAAAACAAGATAAGATATTAGTTTAGCAAAACAAAAATTGCCACCTCTATTATGAAGAAGTAAAAGATTGGCGAATGTAGAAGTATGACAGACCAACAAAAGATGGCATTGAAAGCCACGGTGAAGAAAGAAAGGCCAATGGCGGTAGAAGGATGTATTTAACATGAGGGCCCCGCCCACGTGGCGTGAGCAACATTCTATTTTTATTATGTAAACCTGCGTTGACGGACGGGGTGGTGAGAGGTCTTCTTGTTAATTGGCTCTAATATGGCTGTTAAGTGGTCGTACGGCGTGCCGTAAAACTGCCGCCGTGTGTTGCTGAACCTCATCTACTTACAATTCTGTTACAAACATATCTGCTTTGAACTAGTGCTTCAGTGCCAATTGAAGTAGATTGAGCATAGATCTGAATATTTTGATTTAGCAAAATGAGAATACCAAGATCATATTAGTTTTTCATGTAAAAATGTTTAATCATTTGTTGTTGTTGTGTCCACTGAAGAGCCTCAGATGTCTCCATGCATCGCTATCACAGCAGTTTCAACTTTTTTATCATTTTTAAATATCAATAAATATCAAAATACCTCAATTTAGACAAATAAAATGAAAAATGTCAAACAACCTATTTGATAGGATTCTATATCTCGCCCATCTCCAGTTATTTTATAGATTTGTCGAGTAAAGAGATAGATTGAGATAAATTCTTTTAGAAATGGAAGAAATCTCTGCAACAAAAGCTAGTTAATTCAACAATGGCGAAATACACGGGGCAACAAGCCACGGTGAAGGCCAGTTGCTTCACTTCATAGTACATTTGTAGCTGACCATTAGCTGTCATTATTAATGAGCGCTTACTGCTCGTGTACTTAATAATTACTATATTCTCACTTAGTACATACTACAAATGCTAAATAATATTGCTGATATATAGATTTATTAGCAGGTTCATGTACACAAGAGTATTTCGCTAAGGGTATACAGTCGTGGAAAGTATTATAAAAGCAACTTTAAATCAATTCTAATTTAATTGAGCTGATAAAGTAATTGAGGAAGAAATAACGGACTCGAGACGTAAAGAATAAAGGAAATAAAATATTTAATTACATATTTACATATTTAAAAAGCTTTTGCCGACCAAAAGAAAATAACAACAATTTGTTTAAATAGTGGAAAGGCGCGACATCTGGCGGCCGAATTTACAGGGTTTGTGTTCGAGATAATATCATTTTAAAAAATAAAATTATTTATATAACATATATATGAACTTTTTATCTTCTCTATGTACTCGCTGCATAGATACGAATTAGTGTTTTTATGCATAGTATATATATGCCCGAAATATAGTACAAAAGGAAGAATGAAAGGGACTGCTACTTTTCTCTATACCTTATTGAATATATATTTAAGAATAATAAATATTATTAATTATCAAGATAAAAATGCATTTATAATCGAAAACGACCGATATATTCAAAATATAGAATAATTTGGAAGTATTTATTATTAATGATATTTACATTGTTTAGTGAATAAAAATATATATATTATGATTCACACTGCAGTAAGTAATTATGTATATTTGCACTTACTGTATTCACTCAACATATTCTCACAATATTCAAACTTGCAACGGGCGCAGGTGTTAATGTGCAGAATGTACAGCACATGTCCACCCATGTAGGATACAGTTTAACTTTGTATAGACAAAGAGCTAGTGTTCTGTTTAATCTCTTGTTCTTTTTATTGATGTTGTATTTGGAAAAGAGTCGGGGCATTGGTGCATTATTTTTTTAATGTGCTGAATATGGCATTCGATTGCCCAGATCCTGATTTCGGAATTCGACTGATTGATTATTCCGCCGGTTCCTTTCATATAGATAACAGGTTATGTGTGTAATATCGGGATCTTAGCTTTCACATAACGATCACAACATAAAAAGAGGAAAAAATAATTTATGATTGAATTTCTTTTTAAATTGACATCTTATGAGCGAATCATTCCCTGTGCGGTTAAGTTGATTTGTAAAATCCAATAGATACGACCCAACCTCCAATGAGCCTAAAGGAGATACCAGGAGTGACAATGACAATGAAAATAAACTTTATTGACTATTTAGTCAACAAATTACACCCAGTCAAGAGTCAGTAATGGAAATATTTACATCTGGATTCCGTCAGGAGCCGAGAGCCAGCCTAGGCTACCAGGAGTGATGTTGACTTTTGCACTTACAAGTATGCCATCGCCCCATTTGATTATTTGGACTCAAAAGTGTTGTTTTATTTTTGTGCAAGAAATAAGTATACATTGGGAGAAATTTGTTAATTCATAAAAAAAAGAACCCAATGCTGAATTCTATCCCGGATCGTGACTGTGGAATACCGACGGTTTACGTTACTCATCCACTGATCCTACATTTCTTAAAATTCCACATGGAAAGTAATTTCGTTTTGTAATTGTATCCAATGGTGTTATAGAAAGGATGTAGAATATATTATATATGGGATCATTCTAGTTCAAATTAAGAGATGTTAAAAATAGGATCGTCTGCGAATATATGAACCGAAAAAAAACTTTGTGAAACATTTTTATTGGTTTCACCTTTGTGTACTTTTGACCTTCTTTGCATATATGTTACATCTTACCACAATCTTCCAATAGGCAATATTTTAGCTAAGGTATGTAGCATTTGAATTTTAAGGTTGTCCGAAAAGTTCGTGTTTTTCTTAAAACGTTGTTTTTCTAATTATTTGGCGAATAATATTATTACGGCGAATACATAATGATACATATTACAATTACTTTATACATAATACGAAGACATTATACATAACGGCGAATAATAGTATGACAAATAAAATTGGTATATCAATTTTTTAAAAAGTGTTTACGAACTTTTAAGACAACACCTTGTATTATATATATATTTCAAATTAGGTTTCACACACAAAACACACGTATTTTTAATTTATTCATAGGTCTATAT
This sequence comes from Cordylochernes scorpioides, assembly GCA_030710605.1. Lineage (NCBI taxonomy): Eukaryota > Metazoa > Arthropoda > Arachnida > Pseudoscorpiones > Chernetidae > Cordylochernes > Cordylochernes scorpioides. The sequence continues at coordinate 48,820,012 of CP092863.1, read as the reverse complement.
AATACTCTAATGTATGGCTTGGTTCTCCTAAATATAAAGTACATTAGTATAGTATATTAGTAAGTATGACACATGGTACTTGTATGAACACAATCGCTCTGCCACACGTGTGCTGGATAATTACAACAGCCTGGTTCTTCCGACATCCTTTAATTACAACATCAGCCTAAATTTATACAAAAATATATCCATATATAGCAAGTTATTCTCAGCTATAAGAAATAAGTATTAAAGCAAACTCAAATTATTAAAAATTCCATGCGCCAAAAAATAAGAAATGGCTAATATTTCATTTATTCATTCACTTTGATTTTTTCGCTCTAGTCAGTGTCGCCCTCTATACGCATTCAATGGCGTCCTATGGATAAACAAAGATGGCCGTCGCTCCAGTTGGTGGCTCCATCTATCGACAGAGCACGCAACTATATTCAAACTTGTGTGACGTCACAACCAACTGGGTCCAGTCGGTAGCGCCATCTATGCGGTACCAAAAATGATTTTTTACGTCATTTTTATAATTAATTTTATATTTATTCATATTGGAATACATTATTCAAGAGGTTTAGATAATATAATTTTGAAAATAGCCATTTTTTGCATTATCTATGAAAAATCTATATAGCCGATTTTTAATAATTTATATTTAGAACAAATCTATATTCATATAGAAATACAAAAACATAAATTTCTTCTAATCATTATAATGTGATCATTAAAGTTGAAATGTGTTTTATAAGGGGTATTATAGAGAGATACAGAAATAGATCAATAACGATTTATTTAAAATGTTACCCAATCAACAATTCTATACATGTTATGAATATAATGTTTTGTTGAAAATATAGAGAATTGAAGGTGCAGTCGTGATAATAGGAAAGTAGAAAAATAATTATTTACTTATCAAGTAGTTTTTATTTTCAATTACTTGAAGCAAATTATACATTAAATATTTATCACAGTAATATAGAAGTTATATATAAAATGAATCCTATATTAGTTAATTAAAAAAAGGTAACTTTAACTATACATATTTACAACAACAATCACAAGTGCGATAATCTAAAACTATGGTCAAAAATTTAGAATATTCAATGAATGAATAAAAATATATGTTTTTAAAAAATAAAATTTTTGCATTTTTAGATTATATAATATATACTTAGGTGTATATAATGTGAATGAAACTCTTTATTGTGCAACTGAATCTTGCTAATGACTTACTCTGCCATATCTATCGATATAATATATCAAATAGCTATTATATTATTTTCCAATGTTGGCCATCTCTCTATATTTTAACTTCCTTATATATAGATAACATGTTGTGGCTCATTCCTTATCATCACTATTATATTTTGTACCGAGATGATAAACCATATGCATTGTATTAATGCAGTTTTAAAGAGAGGGTTGCGCTACCTTTGCTATATATGTGTGTCTGAAAAATGAGAAAGATAATTTTAAAGAAGGACTGGTTTTGATATTTAAAAATAAAAAGGCATATCCTGATCTCTCACATGGAGCATTCTAGATGGCAGAAGGTGTGGAATCCAGTGGAACAAAAATCAACTAAACGTTTATTTATTCTCTTGTTCCATAATATTTGGCGAACCCATTTTCTTGATAAATAAAGAAAATCCAACCACGAATGTGTTTCGGGCTGTTGGCCCTAGTCAGCGTGGTGCAGGCCTGAAGAGACTTGACTTGAAAAAGCACTGGATAAATGTCCTAATCCACACTCACGTGGACTCTGTCTGATTTCGCCCAAGAAATCAGTCAGGTCTTTCTATCTCACCTTGTGGATCTCAGGAAATCAATACCCGCGCTGGACTGACGAGGGCCATTAGTACGATACCATGGTCTTTATTTGAGCACTTCTCAAATTTCCAAAGATGGTACTGTGACTTTGTCACCGACTCGAGTCCGCTAGTTTGCGTCATTCTTTAACTATATATATCTCTCTACGCACACAAACTCTACTTTTATGTTCTATCATCGACTCGGACTTCTGGAGCGTAAGACGTTGGCAAAAGTGCCAAGTTTGTCTTCGAAGTTAATGTCTATTTGTTGTAATTTGAGCTATTCAATCTTATATATCGCCAGTCTGATTTATCTTTAGAAGAGTTTCCTGAGGTCTGTAGGTTAAAGTTGTTTTTACACTAAGAATTGTTGGAGTTCGGGATATTTAGAGTTGTAGGGACGGAGATCTCAGGTGTGGGGGTCTCTTGTTGACTGTGATGACAGATGGGGCGAGTCGCTATGGGAGCGGCTTGCAACCTTTGCATGAAGGATCCCATGTTCTGCGATCAAGATCTATGATTTTATTATATAATAACAGTGATTAGAAAACTAAGTGATGCAGCTAAAGTTTATTATCACGTGGTGCAATGAACGGTCCTTAGATGAAGAGCTAGCTGTTTGGTGTGGAAGAAAACATACTTTATTGGATGGGTTGCGAAGTAAGTTACAAGGAGCTGCAGTGGTGGCGACTAAATCACCAAATTTATTTTCTAAAACACCGCATTTTCCTATGCCCAGTTAAGAGTTTATTCAGGTTCACGATTAATACTGCAATGAATGAAATTTTAAGATTATTGAGATGGCATATACAGATTACTTGCAGATTCTTGGATAATTATCCGAAAATAAACCAATGATTATAATCATAAGCAGTCATAAGTTTTGGCGTGTTTTAGATAGCACAAGTTCCGTGTGGAAGGAAGCGAAGCTATCGTAGAGTATGAGGTGTCAATAGAAAAATGGAAGCATCACTGCTGTGCCAAACACCATTGGAGAACCGCGAGTCATCTGTATAAACAATAGATTCAGCAAGTCATAGAAATTTGGAGGAGAAGAAGTGGGTAGGGTGCTGAGGAGGGTCCTTCGAAATTATCGTACAAAAAAAGCTCTTAACGCCTTCAAATAGGGCAAGAAGCCTTTGATCAAAATATTTAGTGGAGTTCTGCCCGGGAAAAATTGTTGAGATAATTGAGGTGCAATGGCCTCTTCTATTCAGTCCTGGTATATTTATATATATGTGTATACTTTACAGGTATCGTTGGTGTCAAATACTCGCATGCCCTAAACATTAGAACCATATAAGATGACTGGAAGGATTATTATGTTATATGATATATTATAGACCTGCACTAGGTATATAGGGTTGAATTTGACTACCAGAATATCAGATATAAAACATCGAGCATTGTGTAGCCTGAATAGATTGTAACGTGTGCACTTCCTGGCGCTTCTATACTCCGACATTTATTAAATACTGTGATTTCTGTGTGTGGCGTATGTAAGTAATAAATGTACAGTGCATTTATTTCAAATGTGCTATGTAATATTTTATACAGAAAGGTAGCCACCAAACTGATTTTTAAAAAACGAAGTGTCTATGAATAGAGAGCTACCCTAGAGATGACTTGACTGAACTAGAATTTATTTCTGAGTTTTGGGTCCTCTCTCTTAATATAATAATAAATTTTGTTTTATTATTATTGAAATTTATTAAATTTTCAGTTGCCTCAAGAGTATATTTAAATGTATTAATAAATGTGCTAGTTATAGGAGCCCTATTCGAACAAGGTTATAAGAAGTTAAACTAGGCAATACCCAGGATGTGTGGTATCTATTTGACTAGTAATTAATAATACGCAGTGACACTGCTGTGTACTTCCCTAGACATGGATTATTATGGTTGTTGGGATAGGTGTTGTTAGGAAACCAATTCTTTCCTAGTCTACAATCGAGCAGAGTAAACACTAACACCTCTAAGAAAATTAACACCTTTAATTTTCTTTCATGACTAACTAATTTACATCATTTAAAAACCAAATATATACATGTAAAGTCGTCCGGTCATCCGGTCAAAATACAAATAAATTAATCTATGATAAAACAACTTATAAAAATCCTAACAATGCCCCCCCATTTTAAAGTTGTTTTCATACCCTCATCGGAGGCCTAGAGTGGTCAAGATCCTGGTTAGGTCTTCGTTTAACACCACCCAGCAAGTCAACATCCCATACTCTGTGTTCCCGAAGTGATGCCATTTCACATTCCATAGACCTCAGCCGATTTTGTGCTTTGGGCATATTAAGCGCCTCCTCGTATGATGACGGCATTTCATCTTGATGGCTCTTATGTTCAACTATCCCACGGTGGAAGGCTGATCTACAATACTCCTTCTGCCTAGCCGCAATTCTTGAAGATCTTCTTGGGATTATAGTTTCATTCTGGCCTTCGTCTTCTCTCCTCAGTGCTTCGTCTTCATAGGCCTGCTCTCCATCCTCTCTTCGTTCTAAGTTATTCAGATCTTTCTCTACCGATATTGTTTCCCCATCAGTCCCTGAATATCCTCTTGGGATCGCAGCTTCATTTTGGTATTCCCCTTCATCTTCCTTCTTTAGTTCTTCCACTGTATAGATTCTTCCTCTTCTATTAGATTTCAAAATTAACCCGCCATCACTTCCAAAAACAGAGGCCTTGCCATTCTGGAATAATACTTTGTTTCCTCTTTCCTCAATCCTTCCAACAGACAAAATATTTCCGTCTAACTCAGGAACGTATAAAACGTTTTCCAAGAACAAGGTTTCACCTCCATATTCGTGACCGAGTTTGATTGTTACATCACCCATCTCTGATACTTTTATTTTCTCATTGTTAGCCATTTCTACTGAAGTTGAAATACTTTTTGTGTTCGTCAATTTCAATCTGTTCGACGTCACATGTTCAGTAGCTCCACTGTCCAGAAACCAGATATTCTGCGAATTATTGTCTTCAAAGCCGTTCACAAATAGGACCTTATGAGTCAGGTCTAGAGTACCCCGTTTCAGCATACCTTCGCTAATTCTCCTTGAGGAGTTGGCAAATCTGCAATTCCTAGCTATGTGCCCTAATCTGCCACAACTGAAACACCTTATCTGCCTGGAGATACCTTCGCTAATTCTCCTTGAGGAGTTGGCAAATCTGCAATTCCTAGCTATGTGCCCTAATCTGCCACAACTGAAACACCTTATCTGCCTGGAGATACCTTCGCTAATTCTCCTTGAGGAGTTGGCAAATCTGCAATTCCTAGCTATGTGCCCTAATCTGCCACAACTGAAACACCTTATCTGCCTCGGGTAGTTATAATTTTCCCTTTTCCCTTCCGTCCACGTATTATGATAATTCCTCGGTTGATCATATTCAAATTTATTTTGCTCTTGACATGGTGATTTGCATGTATCCTCTTTTCTTCTTACCGCAAAAGCGCAATTAGGATCTTCTTGAGGAATTTGACGCTGTTTCTGTCTTTTTTCTTCTAAAAGTAACTTGGATTTTACCACACTAGTAGATAGCTTCTCTTCTTGCTGTTCTAAACTGAGAATCAGCGGCTCGTAACTCTTTGGTAATCCCAATAGCATAATCAAAGCCAATTCGCCATCCCCAAATCCATGGTGGCACTTTGCTAATTTTCTATGACATTCCATTATTCTCGCGAAATATTCCTTCATGTCTTCGTCATTTCTTTTGACAATATTGAAAAACTCTCTTAGTAACTGTAATATGTGCAATAAGCCATACTTTGTGTGGATGTCCTCCAGTATCTGCCATGCATCGATCGCTCGCTTGCAATCGCCGATATCATCCAGGAATGAATCCTGTTCTTTAGACTTCAGCTTCAGCTACACTTCTTTAGCCTAAACTTCTAATTTCTCTCTACGGCGCAGTGGAAGCGTGCTGGGCCCATAACCTGTTAGGAAACCAATTCTTTCCTAGTCTACAATCGAGCAGAGTAAACACTAACACCTCTAAGAAAATTAACACCTTTAATTTTCTTTCATGACTAACTAATTTAAATCATTTAAAAACCAAATATATACATGTAAAGTCGTCCGGTCATCCGGTCAAAATACAAATAAATTAATCTATGATAAAACAACTTATAAAAATCCTAACAGGTGTTAACCTATACAAGTTTAAGAAAGTAGTAAAATATTATATATTGCTGCCTCATGTTAGGTGAGCATGATGTAGCAATATTGTTATAAAACAGCAAATTTTCATAAATTTGATTTTTTTAATATAACAGACGAAGAGGATAAATTTATTGAAATTCTTGAGAAAACCTTAATGGAAGCAAGCGATCGATGGCATATAACTTTAAAGTAGAAGATGGATGTTCTTTAGTGAAATATCCGACCCCGTGGTTGCTTGTAGTTCCAGTGAAGAAATAGAGAGAAATTTTATGACAGAATATCACAAAAATGTGTCGAATGGTCACTTGGGTGTCGCCAGAGCCATGCATCGAATTAAGAATAAATACCTTTGGCCTTCATTGTTAAAATATTTTTCTGAATTCCTGAAGAGAGACACTTGTCACTTTTGCCAAAGTCGAAAAGTCTCAAATCAATTTCCTTCTGAACTAGTACAGTCTATTCCCGTAGTTAACATTCTTTTCGTAAGATTCGGAATTGGTCTTTTTGGTCCTTTGCTATTACGCAAAACGCCAGATATGTAGAAACAAAGGCATCTTCGAGAGCAATAGTAAGATAATCTTCTAAATTTCTAGTAGAGGAAAGTATTCTACGTCACAGAGTTCCTCAGTATCTTATTAGCGACAGGGTCTCTCAATTTATAAGCAATATAATGGAATAGGTGATGAAACTGCGCAAGTTTGAACATTTCTTCACAACGAGATAACATCCACAGATTAATGGTTGACAGAGCGGTTAAATAGAACATTGATCAATATGCTCAGTATGTATGTGAACACAGATCAGAAGAATCTCCCATTTCTCATTCAGGCTTACAACACTACATTTCAGAACTCCCTGAATTATATCTATTTTTCTGTTGTTTGGAAGAGAACTCATATCATTCTTGACCGACAAAAATATCTCGGTAAAAACCGACAAGGATGAATACTTCGATAAAATAGACGGGGGGGGGGGGACTAGAAAAAAATATTATTAACAGCACAATAAAGACTCAAGAAAGAATGAAAAGAAACTATAACAAGACCCTCCCAGAATTTTTTTATGAAGTTGGATAATTAGCAGCAGTTTGGACACCTATCATAAAAATAGGAACGTGTAAAAAGTAAATGAGCAAATATTTCAGTTAATATAGAATTTTAAAGAATTTGTTTAAATAAAATGTAAACTACGTATTATAAAGAGAACAACCCTGATCGATAATCATTAACAGAGAATATCTCTCGACTTAAGCCTTATTCTGAAAAGATTAAGGAAGATATCATTTACGAGGACGTGACAGCCTTTAGAAAGAGGAAAGTGCTTCATCATGTTTGATTTTGTATTTATTTAGTCATTGTAAAAATTAGTTGCAAAATATTTTCCCCTGATTTTTGAAAGAGTAAATTTTTTTTATTTATTCGCGGCAACAATGGCACTAGGACACAACACTTGTAAGGTTGGCGCGACGGGAGTACAACTGTTGGCAGGATAAACCTAGATAAGACCTCTGGACCAGATCGCACCTTTCAAGAAAATAAATAGATTAACTATTTTGCAAGGTAATTGTTCTATTATTATTTTATCTTTCTATATACTTAATTATGGAAACTCTCCCGGGAAAACTACTTAATAAGAGAGAATGAAAGATAACAAAAGAAAGGAACCTATTAACCAGGTGTGACAACACTTTTAAAAGATGTATTTTTCGGAGACCAAGATCGTACAACAAAATCAACGACGTAACAGACCGAGCTAAGATATCAAAGATATCAATATCGCTGGATATATCAGTAGAATATTCCAGTTGATAAGGACCTAGATTTTGATGGCGTTTTTGCTAATAGCTCTAAGACGGTTTGAGAGAGACACGTGGAATTTTGTAATCAGGTTTCTCTCGAAATCCTAAACAACATATTCTTAATTTAAGTCTCAACTATCAATGATTTTCGAGTTAAAACTTGGTCACACTGAATTAAAAACACCGTAGTTATAAAATGGGATAAAAATAAGAACTCCTTTTTATTTAGCGTTATTTCGTTTGGCAAACATTTATCAAAGTATTTAGTGCAGCTACATAGACATTTGACGCATCAATTTTCAAGCACCTCAAACAATTTCGGTTGGAATTGGCTTATATATTTTTATATAAACATGAAAAATATAAAGGTAAAGGAAGAGATCAGTATGGTAAACTTGATACAAAGACATTTCTTTATCATACAATTGGATGCCCCAATATGAATCTACCCTTCTATCCTATAAATATCAACCATAACCTTTGTTTTAGCCTTTTCAAATATAAATTATGGCTAAAATGGACAATGGCCAGCACCTCGAAAGGATATCATTTCTTGAATCGTCAATAAAGGTTTTGAAAAATGTTTAGGTCAGAAATGAAAAATAGCGTTGATTATTGTGTAATTAATTCCTTTAGAAGGGATTCGCAGTCTTGTCACATGCAGTTCCATGTTTAGGAGAGGTTTCGTAATCGTTTTCAAAGTATATACATTTTAAATGATCTCTCTAATATATACATTATATTTTATACTATATTGCACTAATCAAAAATATATGGTCTAAATGAGGAAATTACCAATTTTTTATAACGGTTGGTTAAATCAAATAAAAATACAAAAACTGGTCTGTTTGTGTATTTAAATTAAAGAAATACGCGTATAAATCAAGAACGATATGATTGGGATGAGAATTTAAGAAAGGAAATTCGTTAATCATCTTGAAAGTTATAAATCAAACCCAAAGTCGAGGTCACTATAGCGAAGTCAAAATGAAATAAAGATCTATTGAGAAGAAAGATAAATATTAAACTAAGAATATACTGCTAAAATGTTTCATTGTGTCAGTTAATGTACTGCTTACACAATGACCAAAGAATTAGAGCGTAAAATTATATCATTAGATATTTGGTGTGTTAAAATAATCTATTTTCTCTCTCTCTCTCCTCATTTGGTTACTATTACCTTTTAGATAGTAGTTTATTGATTCATTCCAACACATCCTCAATCAAATAAAACTGAGGTATTTTGGTCGTGTTTAACCGCTTTTTTTTTTGCGTGATATGATGGACTCTCTTCTTGGAAATTATTGGTCACATTTGTTCTAGAGTTTGATATGAGTAAAATATATGGTTCATGAATATATATTGTGGGTTTGTTTATACTACTTAGAAAACGATATTCACACATGTAACCTCTAAGTGGTTTCATTTAGTCTCCACTTCGTGTAATTGCTGATTGTTAGCCTTCGATCAAGTTGTTACTCGGCCTTTAATTTTGTATGCTTCCTGATGGTTAGTTATTACACTGATGGGTTGGCTAGCTTGTTTGTTTAGCTAGTTGATTAGAAGGTAAAATATCTTGTTAATTGGTTGATTGAAATAAGTGGTTAATTGGGAAATTAATCGACTAGCTGGTTAGATTGTCGGCCATTTAGTCGATTAGGTGGTTAGTTTATCGACTATATATTTTTATGATTTGTTAGTTGGTTGAATAGAGCTTAGGTAGAGAGACGGGATGGTTAGTTAGTCATTTCAACTTCTGATTATTCGGCTGGAAAGCTACTTTGTTAGTCTACTGGCTGATTATTTAGTCCACTAGGTGGCTAGTTTATCGTTTGGCTTGTTGATTGATTGAATAGCATTAGTTAGTTGACTATCTGCTTGGTTGGCCAAGTAGGCGGTTGATGTGTCGAATGACTGAATAGTTTATAGCCTAGCTGGTTGGTTAGACGAATATCTGTTTGGTTGGCCAAGTAGATGGTTGGTTGGTCGAATGATTGAATAGTTGATAGCCTGGCTGGTTGGTTAGTCGACTATCTGTTTGGTTGGCCAAGTAGATGGTTGGTTGGTCAAATGATTAAATAGTTGATAGCCTTGCTGGTTGGTTAGTCTATAATCTGTTTGGTTGGCCAAGTAGATGGTTGGTTGGTCGAATGATTGAATAGTTGATAGCCTGGCTGGTTGGTTAGTCGACTATCTGTTTGGTTGGCCAAGTAGATGGTTGGTTTTCGAATGACTGAATAGTTGATAGTCTAACTGGTTGTTTAGTCGACTACCTTTTTGGTTGGCCAAGTAGGCGGTTGGTTGTTCGAATGACTGAATAGTTGATAGCCTGGCTGGTTGGTTAGTCGACTATCTGTTTGGTTGGCCAAGTAGGCGGTTGATGTGTCGAATGATTAATAAGTTGATAGCCTAGCTAGTTGGTTAGTCTACTATCTGTTTGGTTGGCCAAATAGGTGGATGGTTGGTCGAATGACTGAATAGTTTATAGCCTAGCTGGTAAGTTAGACGAATATCTGTTTGGTTGGCCAAGTAGATGGTTGGTTGGTCTATTGACTGAATAGTTGATAGTAGGCGGTTGGTTGGTCCAGTGATTAGTAATCTAAAATCTGAAGACAAAAATTCTAGTCTCGATATTTACGACGAGATTGACGACAATATGAATCTGGTATTTTAACTTATTCATGCAACTATACATAATACTTGGATAGTAGCATTTTTTCTGATAATAAATGAGTTATAATTGCCGTATTACAACTATGTAATTCTGTATAACCCTCCATGAAAGAACACGCAATGCATGGGAAAAACCGTGGCTTCTTCTGGTCTCTCATTAGAGATTGGGTTAGTTCAGTTCAGCGTTTTTTTTTTTTACACAAAGGTGGTTGCTCAAGGAGGTTTAGTTAGTCAGTTTATTCGTTCTTGGAAGACACTATCCATCATAGTCGTATTTTCAAGAATATATTGTATTAATGTAGGTATGAACTTCAGGAGAGAAAGAGTAAGCATACCACATGCTCTACATTATATTTAGAAAATTTTGAGTAAAAAAGGTGCACACTGTTTACTTCCAAAATACCACCTTAACACACACTGACTTAGACTGGTGTTGCCTCGGCACTCGAACCAAGGCCCAGAGATAAAAATGGTGTCAAGTGGCGTGAAGACAACCTGTTCTCTGACAGTTTAGACATCTGGAGGGCAGAAATAGTCTTCCAAACAATGACTAATCCGGAAGTCCTCTCGAAGAAACTCAAGTAAACTTAGCTTCTCCAGTTGATGAGAGATGTTGACCAGCTCTCCTACATTTACGTAGGTTTATCCTATAATAGTATAAATATTAACTTGAAATACTATATATAAACCATATAAATACTATGTACCAAGAAAGGCGTCTCTCTCTTTAATTGTGCATCAAAACTATGGCAGAGTGCATCACTCTAGTGAAAACTTTGTTAGTGATGATAAAGAATAAGCCACAACATATATATTTAGATAGTATATAAATGCATATAATATATACGAAGTAGTGTCGAATAATTTGAATATATATATATATATTGCGTTAGAATTATTTTTGTGTTTGGTGTTGAAAAGAGGTGCAGTCGTGGAAAAGTAAAGATAATTATTTACCTTTCAAGCAGATTTTTATTTTGAACCACTTGAAGCAAATTACACATAAAATTATTTTTATCACAGTAATATAAAATGAATTTTATATTCGTGATTTTTATTAGAAAAGGTAGGGTTAACTATACATATTTACAACAATAATAATTTTAAAAAGGTATGCTCTGCATCTATGGTCAAATATGTAAAACGGTCAATGAATGAAAATAAAATATATGTTTTAAAAAAAATAAAATAATTGTATTTTAGATTATAATATATATATATATATTAAAAAACGAAATAAAAAAATAAAAGATAAAAAGATCAGGTGTTGAAATCAATATTAAAAAATGGCATATCCTGACCAGGAGCACATGTGCTTTACAGAAGGCAGAGCGCCATCTGGTGGAACAGAAATCAACTAAACATTGATTTAGCCTGTTCCCTGATATTTGGCCAACCCAATTTCTTGATAAATCAAGAAAAGCCATCCACGAACGCGTTTCGCGCTTTTTGGCGCTCGTCAGCGTGGAGTAGGCTGAACCATTGCGACCAAAAAATATTTTTTGATCCCAATGGCTTCCCGAAAAACCAAGAAATGGGTATTTAAGGCCAAACTTGCGTAAATACGCTTAGCACATTAAAAAACGAAATAAAAAAATAAAAGATAAAAAGATCAGGTGTTGAAATCAATATTAAAAAATGGCATATCCTGACCAGGAGCACATGTGCTTTACAGAAGGCAGAGCGCCATCTGGTGGAACAGAAATCAACTAAACATTGATTTAGCCTGTTCCCTGATATTTGGCCAACCCAATTTCTTGATAAATCAAGAAAAGCCATCCACGAACGCGTTTCGCGCTTTTTGGCGCTCGTCAGCGTGGAGTAGGCTGAACCATTGCGACCAAAAAATATTTTTTGATCCCAATGGCTTCCCGAAAAACCAAGAAATGGGTATTTAAGGCCAAACTTGCGTAAATACGCTTAGCACATTAAAAAACGAAATAAAAAAATAAAAGATAAAAAGATCAGGTGTTGAAATCAATATTAAAAAATGGCATATCCTGACCAGGAGCACATGTGCTTTACAGAAGGCAGAGCGCCATCTGGTGGAACAGAAATCAACTAAACATTGATTTAGCCTGTTCCCTGATATTTGGCCAACCCAATTTCTTGATAAATCAAGAAAAGCCATCCACGAACGCGTTTCGCGCTTTTTGGCGCTCGTCAGCGTGGAGTAGGCTGAACCATTGCGACCAAAAAATATTTTTTGATCCCAATGGCTTCCCGAAAAACCAAGAAATGGGTATTTAAGGCCAAACTTGCGTAAATACGCTTAGCACATTAAAAAACGAAATAAAAAAATAAAAGATAAAAAGATCAGGTGTTGAAATCAATATTAAAAAATGGCATATCCTGACCAGGAGCACATGTGCTTTACAGAAGGCAGAGCGCCATCTGGTGGAACAGAAATCAACTAAACATTGATTTAGCCTGTTCCCTGATATTTGGCCAACCCAATTTCTTGATAAATCAAGAAAAGCCATCCACGAACGCGTTTCGCGCTTTTTGGCGCTCGTCAGCGTGGAGTAGGTTGAACCATTGCGACCAAAAATATTTTTTGATCCCAATGGCTTCCCGAAAAACCAAGAAATGGGTATTTAAGGCCAAACTTGCGTAAATACGCTTAGCACATTAAAAAACGAAATAAAAAAATAAAAGATAAAAAGATCAGGTGTTGAAATCAATATTAAAAAATGGCATATCCTGACCAGGAGCACATGTGCTTTACAGAAGGCAGAGCGCCATCTGGTGGAACAGAAATCAACTAAACATTGATTTAGCCTGTTCCCTGATATTTGGCCAACCCAATTTCTTGATAAATCAAGAAAAGCCATCCACGAACGCGTTTCGCGCTTTTTGGCGCTCGTCAGCGTGGAGTAGGCTGAACCATTGCGACCAAAAAATATTTTTTGATCCCAATGGCTTCCCGAAAAACCAAGAAATGGGTATTTAAGGCCAAACTTGCGTAAATACGCTTAGCACATTAAAAAACGAAATAAAAAAATAAAAGATAAAAAGATCAGGTGTTGAAATCAATATTAAAAAATGGCATATCCTGACCAGGAGCACATGTGCTTTACAGAAGGCAGAGCGCCATCTGGTGGAACAGAAATCAACTAAACATTGATTTAGCCTGTTCCCTGATATTTGGCCAACCCAATTTCTTGATAAATCAAGAAAAGCCATCCACGAACGCGTTTCGCGCTTTTTGGCGCTCGTCAGCGTGGAGTAGGCTGAACCATTGCGACCAAAAAATATTTTTTGATCCCAATGGCTTCCCGAAAAACCAAGAAATGGGTATTTAAGGCCAAACTTGCGTAAATACGCTTAGCACATTAAAAAACGAAATAAAAAAATAAAAGATAAAAAGATCAGGTGTTGAAATCAATATTAAAAAATGGCATATCCTGACCAGGAGCACATGTGCTTTACAGAAGGCAGAGCGCCATCTGGTGGAACAGAAATCAACTAAACATTGATTTAGCCTGTTCCCTGATATTTGGCCAACCCAATTTCTTGATAAATCAAGAAAAGCCATCCACGAACGCGTTTCGCGCTTTTTGGCGCTCGTCAGCGTGGAGTAGGCTGAACCATTGCGACCAAAAAATATTTTTTGATCCCAATGGCTTCCCGAAAAACCAAGAAATGGGTATTTAAGGCCAAACTTGCGTAAATACGCTTAGCACATTAAAAAACGAAATAAAAAAATAAAAGATAAAAAGATCAGGTGTTGAAATCAATATTAAAAAATGGCATATCCTGACCAGGAGCACATGTGCTTTACAGAAGGCAGAGCGCCATCTGGTGGAACAGAAATCAACTAAACATTGATTTAGCCTGTTCCCTGATATTTGGCCAACCCAATTTCTTGATAAATCAAGAAAAGCCATCCACGAACGCGTTTCGCGCTTTTTGGCGCTCGTCAGCGTGGAGTAGGCTGAACCATTGCGACCAAAAAATATTTTTTGATCCCAATGGCTTCCCGAAAAACCAAGAAATGGGTATTTAAGGCCAAACTTGCGTAAATACGCTTAGCACATTAAAAAACGAAATAAAAAAATAAAAGATAAAAAGATCAGGTGTTGAAATCAATATTAAAAAATGGCATATCCTGACCAGGAGCACATGTGCTTTACAGAAGGCAGAGCGCCATCTGGTGGAACAGAAATCAACTAAACATTGATTTAGCCTGTTCCCTGATATTTGGCCAACCCAATTTCTTGATAAATCAAGAAAAGCCATCCACGAACGCGTTTCGCGCTTTTTGGCGCTCGTCAGCGTGGAGTAGGCTGAACCATTGCGACCAAAAAATATTTTTTGATCCCAATGGCTTCCCGAAAAACCAAGAAATGGGTATTTAAGGCCAAACTTGCGTAAATACGCTTAGCACATTAAAAAACGAAATAAAAAAATAAAAGATAAAAAGATCAGGTGTTGAAATCAATATTAAAAAATGGCATATCCTGACCAGGAGCACATGTGCTTTACAGAAGGCAGAGCGCCATCTGGTGGAACAGAAATCAACTAAACATTGATTTAGCCTGTTCCCTGATATTTGGCCAACCCAATTTCTTGATAAATCAAGAAAAGCCATCCACGAACGCGTTTCGCGCTTTTTGGCGCTCGTCAGCGTGGAGTAGGCTGAACCATTGCGACCAAAAAATATTTTTTGATCCCAATGGCTTCCCGAAAAACCAAGAAATGGGTATTTAAGGCCAAACTTGCGTAAATACGCTTAGCACATTAAAAAACGAAATAAAAAAATAAAAGATAAAAAGATCAGGTGTTGAAATCAATATTAAAAAATGGCATATCCTGACCAGGAGCACATGTGCTTTACAGAAGGCAGAGCGCCATCTGGTGGAACAGAAATCAACTAAACATTGATTTAGCCTGTTCCCTGATATTTGGCCAACCCAATTTCTTGATAAATCAAGAAAAGCCATCCACGAACGCGTTTCGCGCTTTTTGGCGCTCGTCAGCGTGGAGTAGGCTGAACCATTGCGACCAAAAAATATTTTTTGATCCCAATGGCTTCCCGAAAAACCAAGAAATGGGTATTTAAGGCCAAACTTGCGTAAATACGCTTAGCACATTAAAAAACGAAATAAAAAAATAAAAGATAAAAAGATCAGGTGTTGAAATCAATATTAAAAAATGGCATATCCTGACCAGGAGCACATGTGCTTTACAGAAGGCAGAGCGCCATCTGGTGGAACAGAAATCAACTAAACATTGATTTAGCCTGTTCCCTGATATTTGGCCAACCCAATTTCTTGATAAATCAAGAAAAGCCATCCACGAACGCGTTTCGCGCTTTTTGGCGCTCGTCAGCGTGGAGTAGGCTGAACCATTGCGACCAAAAAATATTTTTTGATCCCAATGGCTTCCCGAAAAACCAAGAAATGGGTATTTAAGGCCAAACTTGCGTAAATACGCTTAGCACATTAAAAAACGAAATAAAAAAATAAAAGATAAAAAGATCAGGTGTTGAAATCAATATTAAAAAATGGCATATCCTGACCAGGAGCACATGTGCTTTACAGAAGGCAGAGCGCCATCTGGTGGAACAGAAATCAACTAAACATTGATTTAGCCTGTTCCCTGATATTTGGCCAACCCAATTTCTTGATAAATCAAGAAAAGCCATCCACGAACGCGTTTCGCGCTTTTTGGCGCTCGTCAGCGTGGAGTAGGCTGAACCATTGCGACCAAAAAATATTTTTTGATCCCAATGGCTTCCCGAAAAACCAAGAAATGGGTATTTAAGGCCAAACTTGCGTAAATACGCTTAGCACATTAAAAAACGAAATAAAAAAATAAAAGATAAAAAGATCAGGTGTTGAAATCAATATTAAAAAATGGCATATCCTGACCAGGAGCACATGTGCTTTACAGAAGGCAGAGCGCCATCTGGTGGAACAGAAATCAACTAAACATTGATTTAGCCTGTTCCCTGATATTTGGCCAACCCAATTTCTTGATAAATCAAGAAAAGCCATCCACGAACGCGTTTCGCGCTTTTTGGCGCTCGTCAGCGTGGAGTAGGCTGAACCATTGCGACCAAAAAATATTTTTTGATCCCAATGGCTTCCCGAAAAACCAAGAAATGGGTATTTAAGGCCAAACTTGCGTAAATACGCTTAGCACATTAAAAAACGAAATAAAAAAATAAAAGATAAAAAGATCAGGTGTTGAAATCAATATTAAAAAATGGCATATCCTGACCAGGAGCACATGTGCTTTACAGAAGGCAGAGCGCCATCTGGTGGAACAGAAATCAACTAAACATTGATTTAGCCTGTTCCCTGATATTTGGCCAACCCAATTTCTTGATAAATCAAGAAAAGCCATCCACGAACGCGTTTCGCGCTTTTTGGCGCTCGTCAGCGTGGAGTAGGCTGAACCATTGCGACCAAAAAATATTTTTTGATCCCAATGGCTTCCCGAAAAACCAAGAAATGGGTATTTAAGGCCAAACTTGCGTAAATACGCTTAGCACATTAAAAAACGAAATAAAAAAATAAAAGATAAAAAGATCAGGTGTTGAAATCAATATTAAAAAATGGCATATCCTGACCAGGAGCACATGTGCTTTACAGAAGGCAGAGCGCCATCTGGTGGAACAGAAATCAACTAAACATTGATTTAGCCTGTTCCCTGATATTTGGCCAACCCAATTTCTTGATAAATCAAGAAAAGCCATCCACAAACGCGTTTCGCGCTTTTTGGCGCTCGTCAGCGTGGAGTAGGCTGAACCATTGCGACCAAAAAATATTTTTTGATCCCAATGGCTTCCCGAAAAACCAAGAAATGGGTATTTAAGGCCAAACTTGCGTAAATACGCTTAGCACATTAAAAAACGAAATAAAAAAATAAAAGATAAAAAGATCAGGTGTTGAAATCAATATTAAAAAATGGCATATCCTGACCAGGAGCACATGTGCTTTACAGAAGGCAGAGCGCCATCTGGTGGAACAGAAATCAACTAAACATTGATTTAGCCTGTTCCCTGATATTTGGCCAACCCAATTTCTTGATAAATCAAGAAAAGCCATCCACGAACGCGTTTCGCGCTTTTTGGCGCTCGTCAGCGTGGAGTAGGCTGAACCATTGCGACCAAAAAATATTTTTTGATCCCAATGGCTTCCCGAAAAACCAAGAAATGGGTATTTAAGGCCAAACTTGCGTAAATACGCTTAGCACATTAAAAAACGAAATAAAAAAATAAAAGATAAAAAGATCAGGTGTTGAAATCAATATTAAAAAATGGCATATCCTGACCAGGAGCACATGTGCTTTACAGAAGGCAGAGCGCCATCTGGTGGAACAGAAATCAACTAAACATTGATTTAGCCTGTTCCCTGATATTTGGCCAACCCAATTTCTTGATAAATCAAGAAAAGCCATCCACGAACGCGTTTCGCGCTTTTTGGCGCTCGTCAGCGTGGAGTAGGCTGAACCATTGCGACCAAAAAATATTTTTTGATCCCAATGGCTTCCCGAAAAACCAAGAAATGGGTATTTAAGGCCAAACTTGCGTAAATACGCTTAGCACATTAAAAAACGAAATAAAAAAATAAAAGATAAAAAGATCAGGTGTTGAAATCAATATTAAAAAATGGCATATCCTGACCAGGAGCACATGTGCTTTACAGAAGGCAGAGCGCCATCTGGTGGAACAGAAATCAACTAAACATTGATTTAGCCTGTTCCCTGATATTTAGCCAACCCAATTTCTTGATAAATCAAGAAAAGCCATCCACGAACGCGTTTCGCGCTTTTTGGCGCTCGTCAGCGTGGAGTAGGCTGAACCATTGCGACCAAAAAATATTTTTTGATCCCAATGGCTTCCCGAAAAACCAAGAAATGGGTATTTAAGGCCAAACTTGCGTAAATACGCTTAGCACATTAAAAAACGAAATAAAAAAATAAAAGATAAAAAGATCAGGTGTTGAAATCAATATTAAAAAATGGCATATCCTGACCAGGAGCACATGTGCTTTACAGAAGGCAGAGCGCCATCTGGTGGAACAGAAATCAACTAAACATTGATTTAGCCTGTTCCCTGATATTTGGCCAACTCAATTTCTTGATAAATCAAGAAAAGCCATCCACGAACGCGTTTCGCGCTTTTTGGCGCTCGTCAGCGTGGAGTAGGCTGAACCATTGCGACCAAAAAATATTTTTTGATCCCAATGGCTTCCCGAAAAACCATTTTATTATTTTAATATTGATTTCAACACCTGATCTTTTTATCTTTTATTTTTTTATTTCGTTTTTTAATGTGCTAAGCGTATTTACGCAAGTTTGGCCTTAAATACCCATTTCTTGGTTTTTCGGGAAGCCATTGGGATCAAAAAATATTTTTTGGTCGCAATGGTTCAGCCTACTCCACGCTGACGAGCGCCAAAAAGCGCGAAACGCGTTCGTGGATGGCTTTTCTTGATTTATCAAGAAATTGGGTTGGCCAAATATCAGGGAACAGGCTAAATCAATGTTTAGTTGATTTCTGTTCCACCAGATGGCGCTCTGCCTTCTGTAAAGCACATGTGCTCCTGGTCAGGATATGCCATTTTTTAATATTGATTTCAACACCTGATCTTTTTATCTTTTATTTTTTTATTTCGTTTTTTAATGTGCTAAGCGTATTTACGCAAGTTTGGCCTTAAATACCCATTTCTTGGTTTTTCGGGAAGCCATTGGGATCAAAAAATATTTTTTGGTCGCAATGGTTCAGCCTACTCCACGCTGACGAGCGCCAAAAAGCGCGAAACGCGTTCGTGGATGGCTTTTCTTGATTTATCAAGAAATTGGGTTGGCCAAATATCAGGGAACAGGCTAAATCAATGTTTAGTTGATTTCTGTTCCACCAGATGGCGCTCTGCCTTCTGTAAAGCACATGTGCTCCTGGTCAGGATATGCCATTTTTTAATATTGATTTCAACACCTGATCTTTTTATTTTTTTATTTCGTTTTTTAATGTGCTAAGCGTATTTACGCAAGTTTGGCCTTAAATACCCATTTCTTGGTTTTTCGGGAAGCCATTGGGATCAAAAAATATTTTTTGGTCGCAATGGTTCAGCCTACTCCACGCTGACGAGCGCCAAAAAGCGCGAAACGCGTTCGTGGATGGCTTTTCTTGATTTATCAAGAAATTGGGTTGGCCAAATATCAGGGAACAGGCTAAATCAATGTTTAGTTGATTTCTGTTCCACCAGATGGCGCTCTGCCTTCTGTAAAGCACATGTGCTCCTGGTCAGGATATGCCATTTTTTAATATTGATTTCAACACCTGATCTTTTTATCTTTTATTTTTTTATTTCGTTTTTTAATGTGCTAAGCGTATTTACGCAAGTTTGGCCTTAAATACCCATTTCTTGGTTTTTCGGGAAGCCATTGGGATCAAAAAATATTTTTTGGTCGCAATGGTTCAGCCTACTCCACGCTGACGAGCGCCAAAAAGCGCGAAACGCGTTCGTGGATGGCTTTTCTTGATTTATCAAGAAATTGGGTTGGCCAAATATCAGGGAACAGGCTAAATCAATGTTTAGTTGATTTCTGTTCCACCAGATGGCGCTCTGCCTTCTGTAAAGCACATGTGCTCCTGGTCAGGATATGCCATTTTTTAATATATATATATATATACTTGATAAATCTACTTGATATAAATTATCATTCTTATCAGTTTACTCTTTAAATTTTAAATATAGAATCACTATTATATTTTTATTTTATAGTTTTTACACTATATATATATATATAGTAGTGAATAAATAAAAACCTAACAGGCTTTTTAGACTAAATTACCATCTGTTTACCATCTGTTATCATTAAGTTCGTTGGCCAATATTTACATTCAGGTCTTTATCATTGAGTTATTTGGCAATCCATCATATATAGGAATAATAAAGAAAGCCCATTGTTATAAAAACGGCTTCCACGAGGCATATAGTTTATAAACGCATATTTAATTAAACAATTAACTCAAAAAGAGGGAGTGATGCTTTGAAATCTTCTTTCCATTTTTCATATAGATCAAAGAACGGTTTCTTTACTATTTCTTGATCATTGTTTTTCAGTTAAATTTAAAATTGCTCTCTCCTTCTCATATTTTATAAATATATTTGCTTAGATTCTCATGCGACTAAGAAATACGTTGAATCGGCCTAGCTGTAAAGAAAATATACCGTGAAATAAATTAAGGAATTGGTCGCGATACTATAAAATGTGGGATTGATTGTTATTGGTTATTCTGGAAATAAAGATTGTGAAATATATTTGGGAATATTGTTCCTAGTAATATCTCTCAAGTTAAAATATTTAGAATTTTTTTTTTCTGAAGTGCTAAACTTTGTTGAAGTTATATTTACGGCTTTCGACAAATCAAAACGTAATTTTATTATTTTCGATGGAAATAAATGAATTATATAAAAATATAGTTTATAAAAGATGAAAAATACAGCCGTAGATAAAACTTAAATAAGTGGAGAGTCTTTGATGTCGCGGGGGTCGTCTGTTTTTTTTTTATTATTATTTTTTTTTTTGAAGGAAACAGAAGCAATTTTTTTAACACTTGGTTATCTCGTGTGTATATAATAAAAATCACTGTCTATAAAATATTTTTCAGAGTAATTATATGAATCCCGATATAAATGTTAAAAGGTACAACTTCCTCAAGTTTTGTCTATGAATGTACAGTTTCATACTTGTTTCTGTGTAATCGCTTTGAACACTTTGTTTTCTTTGTTCTACTAAACACTGATGATCTACATTAGCTTCACATAACAATGCAATAAATATGTTCCGCGTCGCCCTAGATAACCCTCATAGTGTAACCTGGTCGGAGGGACCCCTGCTTATTGTTCATTTCCAACTTTTAGCGTATATAAATGTATTTCCCAAATTTTATCTAATTTTAATAATTTTTAAGTTTTATTAGCATAGTTTTATATTTTATAGTCATAATTCTTATTTCTATTTTAATTATATTTGAAATATCCCTTCGTATGTAAATTTGGATGTTGTATATAATGGCTCAAGCGCGCTTTTATCTTGTTAGTATTGTTGTACTAGCCACGCCTGTTGAAGAACCGCAAGGTTCGAAATCTAGCAATTAAACGGAAAAGAAGCTCCTCGTGTAATCTTTTATTTGTATAAGTTTAACCAAATCTACAGAGTTCATTTATTCGTAAGATACAGTAGAACCTCCATGAGAGGACACTCACGCTAGAGGACATCTCTCTATAAAGGACAGTTTTCACCGCCAAAAATACCATTTTTACTATTTAGAGACTCTACGGTTAGAGGACACCTTTCCATAAAGGACACTTTGGTTCTGCAACTAGGTGTCTTTTACAGAAAAGTTTTACTGTATATTGAAACAAGCTATCTTATTGAACAACCTACTAATTTAATCCGTCAATTTTACTCAATATCAGAACATAGCTCGAAGTCTTCTTTTAATCAAGTTGTCCAAGGAAAAGATGGAATTGTTGCTTTGAATGGACTTAAACGATGCAATATTTGACCAACTTCGGTTTGATGAAGAATGTTGCACTTGTTTTAAATAGACGTTTAACTGTTAAAATAAGGAACAAATTCCTGTACAAATCGTTATCGTTTGATTTGTGTGCGTTAGTGAGAGACAATTCTAATAACAAGAATGTGAATTATATAGTTAATCTGCTTCCATATTCTATGAACATAATTAGTTTTCACAGATTCACCAATCCCCCGTTATTTGAGGATACTTCGGAAAAAGTAATAAACCTATAACTTAGCAATGTTAAATCAATATATTAAGAACTACATAGTTTCTATTAGAATATTATGTGAATAACATCCAAAGATTATCGCCATTCTGTATAAATCGAAGAGTGAAAGAGAGAGCGTCAACCAACCAGACGCCGATATTCGCCCCCAGGGACCACCCTGAAGGACCTTTTAGTCGGCAGATCAAAGAGAAGGTCGGGCCAAATATAGCGAGAGTGGGGGGAGGGTGACAGTTGCCATTGTGACAGTGCGCAACCGCTACATAAACTATTGTAACGTCACAGATGCCATTATGTAGATAGAATTCATGTCATTTGTGTGTGCTCGTGTAGCTTCGAAGGTTAAATGGTAGATCTTTATTAAATCTTGGATAGATTCTTTTGAATAAACCTACCTTTGAGGTTTTTTTCTTAAAGTAAATTATAAAACCTGCATAAAAATTATTTTTATTTAAAAGTGGTAAACTTGTTAGATCTATAAACTCATCATTAGGAAAGGGAAACTACATTTCCTTAATATTAATTTTGTTGGATCTCAAAAACATTCCCCATATAATGTTTATCTTATAACCTGCTGCACACATGGGAGATGTTCTGGAGATTCCACACAAATTTTTACTTCAGGAGATATCAATCATCTGATTGAAAGTTGTTACTCGAAAGGTAAAGAAAATAAATAGTATTCCAGTTTATTTTTTATTTACTTTAATGTCTTCAAAATCATAAAAGTAAAACATTGAGGCTTTTTAAAGAGTTTTATGAGAATTCCAATATGTAATTAACATAATTATATTTCTAAAATAAAAGGATTTAAAAGCGCGAATGTTTCTTTTATACATAAAACGTACTTCTACTGTCTTTACTGCGATGAAAAAATATATATTGGGAGGGCTATATGAGAAACATATATAAAAGAAACATTCGCGCTTTTAAATCCTTTTATTTTATATGTATAGATGGCGCGTTATTGCTTTGTGGTAATTATATTTATATAAACTAATGTTGTAGCTCATTCTCCATCACCACTAATAAAGTTTTTTTAAATAGGGTTATGAGCATAATGCATCGTTTTCTGAAGCATAATTAAATGGAGAGATAGTATAAACCTTTGACAGACCGCCTATAAATCATAGCTGGAGTTGACTGTTCATTGACACTGTTTAAATAATAACAATCGGTTGATAAAAAAAAAACCAAAGGCACCTCTTTGTTAATCACTAGAATCCATGGTGCAGCAGCTGAATCTAACCTGAACTCAATCTAAACTGAGCCCAATCTAAATAGAAACTATAAAAACAATCTTAAAAAATTATTTAAGATAAAAACATAACACACATAAGCCACTCTGTATGTTGAGGATTGAAAACTTACCGTATTTTGTGTTGCGACCGCGTAGATCAAATTCAAATACGCACGCAACTTTCAAGGGTTTTGTTCACGGGTTGTTCAAGAATAAAGCCTTACATTTAAGCTTAGCAACAACTAAACAGAGACTGAACCAAATGACATTTAATTCTATAATGAGCTATCTACACCGATTAAATAAGAAAATTAAAATGAATATTTCCAAACAAATGCAAATCAATGCAATTCTGAATTTCACATCCGCCAGCAAATTTAAATCGAAGATATAATTAACATATAAAAAAATTAAATGTTTTTAAAAAGAACATACTTAAACAAATCAAAATACAAATGTATACACTGGCTTTCAACACTTTGTTTCTTTTTTAATTCGAATAATATTCGATAGACAAATTACAACCACCCGATAATCTAACTAAAGACAGTTGGGTGAAGTATTCCTTTTATTATTGGATAAGACGCTAACTCTCACAGGCTCTACCAGTGTTTCCCCATTCAGCCAATAGAAGAGCGTTGTGCTAGAAAGCTTACATCTCATCCACCAATAAAACTTCGCCTAACGACCATTAGTTTTAAAATATTTGTTATATACACACTTCTAATTATTAAAGCTTCTAAACAAATATAAAACGAATTTTATAATGACACGTATTTTTGCTTACCTTTATTTTAAAGGATATTATGTAAAAAAAGAAAGAAAAAACTTTTTTCGTGCCTCTTTTTTTCCAATCTTTGGATAACTTTTTTTTGTTTATATAGCATTTTTTTCGGCTCTTTATATATTGAAATATCTAAATTTATATAAATATTTTATGATAGATATGTGGGTGAAAAAGGTATAGATTTAATGTTGAACATATTGATATATTATCAATTAAATTAGAAAAAAAAGTAATTCATTGAACTAAAATAATTTGAAAAGTTGAAAAATTGTAAAGGAAATGTTAATGGTTTGACTTTTTTCAAATAAACTATATTTAAATATTAAGTAATAAATATAAATTGGAATATCAGACGTGATTTTAATACCCATCTCTTATACGCATAACTTAGCACACATTTTTAAGGGCTTGTATAAAATTGGACTGAGAAAATTGTTCTGAAAAAAAATATTAGTAAAACTTTTAGCGAGCAACCACCATTGAAAAATCAAAATTGACTTAACCACTATGTAATACCTATTTGCATAATATACCCTATACCCGATATCGATGATTGTGCATGTGCAGAAGTACAAAGTATAACATCGTAATAAATTGAATCTACTTACAATAATTTACATAGTGTAGCATAGCAAGTATCTGACTTAGAAAACTTCCATAAATCTTGTAGCAAGTTGAAGCCATAGTTATTTTTAATAAATTGAACAAAGTTTGAAATTATAATCAAATATATTATCCATAATATAAATACCTTATCCACAAAATAATTGCATCACCTAGAAATACATATGTGAATTTTCTGAAATTCTGTGAGATGTATAATGATAATGTGAAAAATATTTAATTGAATTTGTTTAAGAAGGGACGTAATTTTATTGATAAAGACAGCTTTAGTCAATATTTGGTGTCTTTCTTTGGCACGCATACAAGTAGTTACACGGTGAGGCATACTGTCTTATAGTTTTTAATGAATTCTTGTGAGATGCTATATAGACTAAGACATTTCAAATTTTTGCCGAAGCTGTTGAAGATTACTTGGCTGTGGAGATTGCCAAAATTTTTCTCCCCATCATGTCCCATACATATTCAATTGGGAAAAATTCTGGGGAATATGCGGGCCAGTGAAGGATGTCGACATTTTGAAGGAAGGCTTGTGGCTGTATGTGGTCGGGCATTATCTTGTTGTAAAATGGCATTATTAGTTTATTCAATAAATGTAAACACAACAGGTTGCAACACATTAACAATATATAGTTAAGAAGTCTTTGCGCCTTAAATAAAGACTAAAGGGGTCTTATTTTCATAGCTGATGCCACCCCACACCATGAAGCCAGGGGTTCTTGCTGTATGCCTTTCCACAATACAGTCCTGATGAAATATTTCTTCGAGCTGAGTCTAAAATGTATCCTACCGTCATGAACCCCCAAACCGTAACTGGATTCATTGGGGGATAAATAACAGAATTCCATTCTTGACCTCAAAGACGTCTCTTTTCACACAAGCTGAGCCTGTCGCTTTTGTGTCTGGAAGAGTGTAATTCTAAATAAAGGCCGGCGACTACGGAGTTCTGCTTTGATAAGACTGTTATTAATGGTGTTCAGAGATGGTTCAGGTTCATTCTGCACGTGTAGAGATGCTTGAATTATTTGTACAGTTGTTGTCCTGTCTGCTACAACCATCCTTTGAATCCTCTTTTCCTCTTTCTCAATTAATATTCTAGGTGGACCTGAGCCAGGTTTTCTTGAACCTTTCACTTTCTCTGACCACTGAGACCAAATCCTCACAATAATACTTTGATTACAGCCTACTTTCATAACAATTGCTCTAGTCGAAATTCCACCTTCTCTGAAGCCTATGATTCTGCCTCTCGTAATTCGAATTTGCTTGTATTACCCCTTTTTCTGCCTTAGCATTCTACAGAATAGAAATTATCTTAAATATTAAAAACAAGATAAGTTTGATTAATGATACATTAAGAGGCTATTAACATCCCTCAGCCCTTTCATGAATAAATAAGGCTATTTTTATGCACTTATATTCTAGTTACGGTTTCAGAAAATTGAGCATTTTTATGCTTTAGGGTTCATATCAAGTATGTGAATTTTCAGAAATTTTGATAAAGTGTTTGTTGGTTATTAATATTCTTTGTGTGGCCAAAGAGAGAGAGAGAGATTGAGATTGAAACTGATTTATTATAACGTACATATAAGATTATATAAGGTTAAATACAGAATAAATATAAATATGAATAAATATGATTATATAATGATAAAATATTAATAAATAGAGAGAGAGAGAGAGAGAGAGTGAAGAATATTATAGAATAAGCAGCAGCAAACAGTGGTAAAATGACGACCTCGAGGAAGCCTCATGAAAATTCCCCCTAAAATAGAAATTCTTGGTTACTCCTTGGAGTGGACTCTTATTGCAGTTTATATCAGCTGTGATATTAATTCTTATTTTACAAAAGGAATTGGTTTCTCGTCTGAAGCGTTGGTAATGAAAGGTTTTACCAAGCCTCCAAGCCTACAATAAGTGACCTAGAAGTATCCTTATTTTTGGATGAAATTGAAAGGGGGATCTACTGTTTTGATGTACATTTTATATTAAAATATTCAAATATTTAATCAATATTTGATAAAATGTGGGTTTGTTTGACGTTTCCGTGTAAACTGTCTAGATGAAAGTTTAACAAAATATACATTCAGGTCTGGAAGGAGACACTATAAGAGTTTCAGCCCCATAATAACAGATTAATTATATTTTTGTATGGATATGGTATTGGATATTAATTAACTCCAATCATCATTGCCTTTACTTCTATTTTTACTATTAAAAAACAATGGTTGCCTGTAAAGTCGGTTTTACGGGCGAAGATTTTACGTGACAACGGTAGAATATTTATTGATATGAATATAATTAAATTGCACAATAGGAACAAGGAATTGAATGAAAATAAGAATTGCACAAATTTTAACTATAGAAATATATTTTGTTTACTAAAACATTGTACATGTAAACTTAAACTTAACTAATTCCTATTTGAGTGATTTTGTTGAGGATAGGACGATGATAGGAGAAATATGAAATGAAAGGAAGTGTTTCTGCTGTAATGTGTCTTGCGAAAGTCAAGTCGATAGTTGTTCCTTTTAACGTAGTTGACTTAGAAACGTTTGATACGCAATCAAGATTATACGTATTTTTCATGAAATTAAGAAACGAGTTGTCAGGCTTTACGTTTTTGTTAAAATCACCACACAGAAGAATCGGTATACTAGAATCAACTTGCACGAACGGTGGCACGTACTGGCTGTTGTGAATGTACGGACCGAGTCCTTGCCATAGTAACATTCCAATATCCTGCATACTAGCTCCTGGATGAATATATACAGCACCGAGTATAAACTTGAAGCTAGTATTAGCGGCGAAGCAAGTAACTTCAGTCATGCACATGTCACCCTTGGTTTTAATGACACGAGTTACGTCTGTAATCGCAACTTGGAACACTTCCGCCGTAGATGTCGATGATAATTTACGATAGATCGCCACTCCACCAGCCGCGTTGGTATTTGAAAATCAAAACACTTATTCAGATCGAAGGTTCAAATTTTTGCTAAATAAATTTGAAATTAAATAAAATTTGTAATTGTAAATGATGAAGTTGAAAATTAAAACATTTACTTAAATTAGATGTTAAAATTCTTGCTCAACACAGTTTAAATAAAGTTTTCTTATATCTGCCACTTTTTCTTAATATTTGTAATTTTAAAGAATCAATTCGAAAATCAAAACATTTATTCAGATCGAAGGTTCAAATTTTTGCTAAATAAATTTGAAACTATTTAAAATTTGTAAAATAATAATTAATTAATTAATTAATTTTAAACTAATAATTTACTTAACACTATCAACATTTATCAATAGTATGACATAACCTATAAACTCAGTTTCTCAACTTTTGTGTCAATCTAACAATTAATCAATCAATCATAGTTTACGATAATGAAATATCAGTGTACAATTATTTACCTTTATTGTTGTAGTTGTTGTAAATGACGACATGCGCCGATTCAATGCGCCTAATTCTCTAGCGCTGCGCGCGCAGCACTCTCGTTCGGTGACTCATCGTAACGTTACCGGGCGTTACACTTTTTCATAAGTGACTCCCAGCCGCAACCTAATTTAAGACGTTGTCACGTAAAAAATGTGTTTGCTTTGCTTGTTCTGGGGATATTTCTTGAATATATTTTACCAATATGGATGAAATTTTACCTTTTTATAGAGAAAGGTCTGGATGGAGTCACTGTTATTGTCTTGATTCCAGAATAAGCAAATTAGACTAATAACAGACACATAGATGAATTATTTGTGTCATAAAATGATTATAATATCATAACGGAGATATTAATTATTGAAACTATACAATACAAACTATCTAGACAAATAAAATTGAAAATTAGCATATAGTTTTAGTGTGTTTGTTTGCTTCCGAGTAGGATACCACAATATTGGTCTATCTGATTACATTTTAACATACACACAACACAAAATATAAAGTTTGCTTTGAATACGGAAAGTCGTTACGGACGTAGTTCCGAAAACTCAGAATATAAAAAAATTCAATAACCAACTAATTTTCATATTTAGGATAGGAAATTGATTATTATAATATTTTGAAGAATTTCTATAGCATCATTGTGAATACTGCTATCTATTTATTAAATAAAAAATGGTACTTTTAAGTGTATGTGCATTTGATTATTCAGAGATCTGGGAAAAAATTTGATATTTTAGGGTCAGGAAAATATGATGATATATCATCACAACTACATTATTTTGTAGTAATAATAATATTGTAGCGTAGAGAGTTTATTTTTTCTTATGTTAATTTACATAATTTTAAGTTCCAGAGATTTTGTTAAATTTATTTGCATAGATTGGTTTCGTTTGTCACTGCTATATAAATCCGTGTCTTTTTATTTTTGGGATCGTAGACTGTTCGTTTGTACCGATGTACCTCTTGACAACTATTTTTATAACGCGACAATATGACAAAATTAACATTTTCAAATATATAAATTACAGATATATATAAGAGAATATATTAAATTCCATCATATTTATTGATTCAATCATTTAAGAATTTTATAAGAAGTATATATAGCTTTAAAATATAGACTATACAAAGCTTATACAAATTGAAGCGGTCTGGGGAACTTATAGACATACACTCACAGGTCAGCAAAAACATATACAAATAACTGTATCAAGTAACACTCTTAAGAAACTATTATCTGGTATTAAGGCTATATATATATAAATTATTGATCTCTCAATAAGCATATACAATTTAGATAATAATAATATTAATATTTGATATAATTCTCTGTGTTATTGTTTTTCGCGAATCTACACATGTTAGACTCCACCTAAAACCACAATGATGCTATCCTTGCCGTAGTACTTACATGGTGTACTTTTGACAACTTTGAATGAAGAGATATTTCAATAAGTATTTTCAATTTTAAAGTGTAAATATTAGGCTTCCAAGGGATAAGTTTGTTTTTTATCCAAAATAAACTTATCCCTGGCAGCCTAATGTTTTCACTTTGATACCGATACGAAGAATTATTTTATGGAGAAATTTAGAATTCTAAAAGAAACCAGGATAGAAAACGACATTTGTCCTTAATTGGGAATGTTGTAGATATGAAGAACTCTCATAATCCCATGAATTCTAATTATTCTTTGTCGCCAGCTCTTATGTTATCTAAAATAGGCCTCTACACACATTTAAAAGAAGAAATATAACAAAATTGTCCTATGTAAAAAAGAGTAAAAAGGTAAGAAAAATTGTAAAGAGATAAGAGTTTCTCTTAAAAGTTGTTTATATTTCAAACTAAATAACCAATTAAAATTGTACCAATAAGCCATTTGAGCAAGTGAGAAGGAGCTCCTTTCTACCTCATTCTCTAACCTCTTCCTCGAGAATAACTTTGAATTTATATTCCATTTCAATTAGACTCTTCTAGTTTCTCTAAATTAGCTTTTAGGAATTTGAAAAACAAAACAAATGATAAATGAACGATGCCCATTTGAACGAGGAAAGCGAAGACTAGAACGCGGCTTATTCCACACTAGCCTGTTCAGTGATACGCTAACCATGACGTATGCACAAAGGAACGTGTGGCCATTGGACATGTGTCGGACCAGGAGGCTGTTGTTGGGTGCTGCGCTGCCTGGAGTATAGGAGCTCCATCTATTATTTCTTCCTGTGGTGAATCTATATAAGACCGCTGGTCTTAATAAAGCTTTGTGTGTGAGTAGATGAACGATGTGAAAAATAATATAAAAAGGAACTAGGATTAGATTAGGTACAGATTGCATCACGCTGATAAGTGCCAGAAACACGTACGTTATTAGATTTTGTTGAAAAATAAAAAAGTGTATTCGATCAATTCAGGAATAATAAAACATCAACGATTAGTTAATATTCATCACGACAGATGGCGCAAGCCATCAGCAACTTTTAGTTACACGATCATGAGATACCTTTTTCCTGATATACAAGACCCTTGTATGAACCAGTTTCCATGCAGGAACAATCAAAACATTAGTTCAATGTCCTCATTGACACGACAACAAAATTTCAAAATAAATATATTTTTTTGAAAATAGAGCAATCCATAAATAAATATTTAAATAAAAGGCATATATTGGATCAAAATATCATTATTTTTTACCAATATTTCGGTTGGCTGAACCTTGAAATATTGGTAAAAAATAATGATATTTTGATCCAATATATGCCTTTTTTATATATATATAAAAGATATAAATAATTATCCATTCAAGTTTCGTACTATGTAGTCTATATAAATGTATAAACAAATATTTTAAAATATTATATTTAGATTTATATATTTTACTTATGATAATTGAAACTATTTTACATAAACTATTTCCGTATATTTAATATTTCAAACATAAGAAAATGTGATACAAATTTTTAAAAATAGATTTATGTTGCAGGGTGGCCGAATTCAGCAACAGATATATTGTCACAGAGAAAATACCACCTGGTAAGAATAAAAAATATTTAATATAAAGCGCAATTTTTTGTGTAAAAAAAATAAACCTATATTAAAAACTGCTATTCAATATTTGTTGTTTTATATTTAATTTTTGAATAAAAACATTCTCAGAGTAGATTTAAACTAAATTACTTGACATTATGAAGTGTGATTGTTTCCATAATCAACTTGCCTAATTTCTCATCATATTGGAATCTCATCTCATGGAAGGGGAGGAGGTACCATTCCCTAGTTAGTCAGTCAGCCACATTTCAGAGTTCCCTGTTCACGGTTACCGTAGCGTTACTCACGCTTCTGTACATTCCTGGCCAATAGAACATTCTCCTAATTCTGTCGTAGGTTTTTGCAAAACCCAGATGTCCAGCAGTAGGTGCGTCGTGCAAGTCCCCCAAGGAAATTTATATCTTTCAAAATTATTATTTATAAAAGCATTTTTAATAAATATTTTATATTGCTTATTTTTGGTTCATTTATTGATTTTTTTTTATTGTGTTGTTAAAATAAATATAATTTTCCTAGTTATGCATCATTGTTTGAAATAAACTTAAAATATATTACAAATTAGAAATATAAAAATATAAGTGTGATTATATATTAATTCTCTCAATGGTTTTCCATTATTTACTTTAGAAGGCAAAGAAATGAATCCAAGGTATCTTTCTAAGTATAATTTATTTGCGAAGACTTTATAATGTCGTGATGTTTGTTAGTTACAATAGTACTACAGCCTATTAACCGCAATTTACCCAGCAATAACAATTTGGAGTGAATACGTCATCAATTGATTCAATCTCCTGGATCAAACAAATACTACAAGGTTCTGGAGTTGAGTTTCTTTATCTCATCAAGTATTTAATTTAAATGTATATTAAGTTCAATACCTTTTGTAGATATATTTTAAATTATATAGCAACAAATATCTTTTTAGAAACTGATAATTTATATTATGCTTATTGTACATATTGCCAAACATTTCTTTATTTTGTACACAGGTCTTTTCTCGTTTTTTCCCTCTCATTCTCATTGTCAACATCATACGACTATTCTATTCTCGGCCTAAAAGTATTGTATATTTATGTATAGACAAATGTAAAGGTATACATGTATGACAGCTCAAGTGTCACTAGGGGGACATAGCGCTTTAAATTGAAATATAATAAAAATAAAAGAATAATTTCCTCAATGTATCTCTGGGATTTTGTGAAGACT
Source organism: Cordylochernes scorpioides (assembly GCA_030710605.1). Lineage (NCBI taxonomy): Eukaryota > Metazoa > Arthropoda > Arachnida > Pseudoscorpiones > Chernetidae > Cordylochernes > Cordylochernes scorpioides. The sequence continues at coordinate 48,787,474 of CP092863.1, read as the reverse complement.
TCATAATGTCGTGATGTTTGTTAGTTACAATAGTCCTACAACTATAAACTGCAATGTAACCCAGCACTATCTAACAGTTGGGAGAGGTCATCAATTGATTCAATCTACTGGAATCAAACAAATGCTACAGGTTTCTAGAGATAAGTTTATTAATCATTAATAAACGTAATCTCGAGTTTTCTGGCATTTCTTACCTTCTACAAAAGTACATAGAAACATATAAAACACCGTTAAGATGCTAACATTATGTTGTAACCCGAGATTATGTTAAATAAAGATAATGAAAATCATCTCCAGAAACTGTAGCATTCGTTCGAGACAAGAGGTCATCTTCAATAATGTATGGGAGCCAGAACTAATTGAATAGAGAGATGATGTAAATTTTGACGTATCACTTTGATATATTTTGAAAATAGAGCAATCCATAAATAAATATTTAATTAAAAAGGCATATATTGGATCAAAATATCATTTATTTTACCAATATTTCAGTTGGCTGAACGCCAACCTTATGTTATAACACCTTGATAAAGGTTGGCGTTCAGCCAACTGAAATATTGGTAAAATAAATTATATTTTGATCCAATATATGCCTTTTTAATTAAAAAACTTTGATATATCTCATAGCTTTCTATTTGATATATAGTTCTTATGTTTATGCACCCTCCCTTAGCAACAAAATAATAACCCCTATCAAAATTTTAAAACTAACAAATTATATTGAGGTATATTTTTCATGAAGAGAAAATGAGAACTTTAGGTCTTTATTTAATCTAACTACATAGCAAGAGCCCTCGTCTTTGTGGAGATGACTCTAATTGGGTTCACCCTTTACTGTCTCTAGATTAATTCATGTTTATATGTTGTTAATGTATTTTTTTCAAATTTAAAATGATAGAATAGTTTAAAATTTCATACTAATATATATTAGAAATAATGAAGGCATATCCTGACAAAAAGGAAATGTGCATTTTAGATGACAGAGCGCCATTTAGTGGAACAGAAATAAACTAAACATTGATTTAACCTGTTCCCTGATATTTGGCCAACCCAATTTCTTGATAAATCAAGAAAAGCCATCCACGGATATCTATTAATACGTGTTTTGAATATGTATTAAAAATAAAGAAGTTATATTCTGACCAGGAGCACATATGCTTTTAATATGTATAAAAGAGATTGTATAACTTAATAAAACTAACGGCTACTTGATTGTACGTATATATCAATGCACAAGAATATTTGGTTAAGCAAATTAAATAATAAAATAATTCAGAAATAATTATATCTTTGATTATTCATATACAATATGACGTCAATCTCAGAATAATATATCAGTCAGAGGTAGGCAAATTCATTATTATAATGCCTATACTTTTAAGAAAAAATATTCTAAATTTAATTCTTGAAAATCATGAGATTCCAATATTATGGAGGTGCATTAATAGAATCCGCGATCGATTTTTTAATTAGTGATGAGGTGAAATTGGGTTTAGATCTCTCTATCATTTGAAAACCAAATATTGGTGATAAAACCTTTGTAAGTGAAAACCTTATTGTTCCTTTTAATTTCTAAAAAGGTAAAATTAAGTTACATCTGAAATGTATAGTCATCAAATGTGATTAGCTTTTTAAAAAACAATGCTGATTACTGGTAATATTATTGTTTTTTCTTGCATGTACGATACACATTTCTGATCGGAGAATCTGTATAAGACCAAAAGGTCTTAATAAAGCTTTTTGTTATTGTTGTATAGTTATCTGTCCATGTTCCCTGAAGTCCATCTTTATTTAAGCAGTCCAATAGTCATTTGATGGGATAAATGCAGTATAGGTCTAACCCCTACAGTAGGTGAAAGAAGGCACAATCCGAAAAAAATGTCATCTGGCCAAAATGTCATTCTGTTAGTAAGTTCCTATAAGGCCTCTTGTAATAAACTTTGCCTTGACTTGTATTTGATGTGACAATTGACAATTAAAAATTATTTATTGTCATCTAGACAATTTTACATCTCACATGAGAGAGAGAGAGAGAGAGAGAAGAGGAAAATATATACATATAGAATTAAAAATATACATATATGGTCAAATTTACAAAGGGGACGAAGGTAGGAGACCTCGGCGCTGGAGGGTCCTGGACCAGGCGAAGAGCGGGTCCTCCGCCGCTTCTCCGAGCCCAAATGATTTCAACAGGAGGTCAGGGCGGCAAGGCGGCCCTAAGCTCAGATAGTCCCCTGAGAGTAAGGGAGTCCAAGTCCCGAGTGGAAAGCTTATCCAGGATTTGGGCGAGAACTTCCTTGTCCCCCGGCGAAAATCTCCCGAGGAAGTCCTCCCTATCCTCAGGGTATAACACCGCTTCCACGAGGTCAAGCTCGAAAGAGTAAAATTGGGGCATGGGCTTCGGATTGAATTCCTTCATCAATTCAAAGGTCAAAAGTTGCAATACCTTGCAACGTATATCGATCGGATCAACCTCCATTTGGGCAGATGGGGGAGGCGGAGGTGTGACCATGGCCGGCGTCGACTCTCTCTTTGTATTTGATGTGTCGAATTACTCTTACATACGTAGGGAAGTAATGGGATTATAGGAACAACTCCCTAATCATTACGGTTATCAGGGCTTGAACAATAATACTTTATAAATAAACATTTATATGGCACTTATATAATAAAATACAAATAGTTTCTATGTGCGACATATTATTCTATTGTTGCAACAATGTAAATGTTTCGGGGAAATTCTCCGTGAACGTCATCTATTATTGAAGATAACGAGGATCGATTGCCATCTTCTATGGCAGATGTCTACCGAGCCTTTTGTTCTGCCAGGATGGCGCACATAGAAATACTATTGGTCTTTTTTTATCACCTATATATATTATATATAATCTAAAATTCAATTATTTTATTTTTCAAAAACATTTATTTTCATTCATTGACTGTTCTACATTTTTTACCATAGATTTAGAACATAACACTTAAAATATATTGTTGTAAATATGTAAAGTTAACCTACCCTTTTTTTAAATCACGAATATAGAATTCATTTTATAAATTCTATATTACTGTGACTAATAATATTATGTATAATTTGCTTCAAGTAATTCTAATAAAAACTACTTGATATAAGTAAATAATTTATTTCCTATTTTTCACGACTGCACCTCCAATTCTATCTTTTTCAACAACAAAACAAAATATCCATAACATATATATGTTATATAAAAATTGTATTTAATTTTAAAATTATAATTCCCAGATCAAATTGCTCTATTAAGTCTACCACCAGATATCGCGGTTTTCCCTATATAAACCTATTGTTGTTCTTTCCCGTTGGCCGGCTCAAATCTTTCTGTAGATATGTAAATATGTAATCTTTTTGTTTTCTTTATTCTGTAATGCTTTTCTGAAATTATGTGTTCTATACTTTATTAGCATAATTAAAGCAAATTGTGATTTATAGTTGATTTTATTTCATTTTTACCACGACTGCAATACCATTAAGTACTCATTAATCCTTGAACAACCTAAGCAAATTCCATCTCAAAAATTATTATATATAATGTTTTGAAATAGAATAATTTTAATAAATGTGCTTTCAAAATGATAATAACATTTGAATTGCTAATATAGCCCTAGATTAGCAAACTAAAACCGAGTATACATATATTCACTTTTTATACATTAGAAGCTCTTATAAGGGGCCACTCTGCTGTAAATTTCTATTTTATTGGAGGTTTGATAAGATCACAATCAAATTAATTTTATATATCAAATTGGTTGTTGAGGGCGTTGGCCACTCATTAGATGGAGCTCCTTAATGAGAATTTTAACTCTATAGAATTAACAAACGGTACTTAATCTACAAATACAATTAGATTTCGTGTTCAAATAGTATAGATAAATAGAATAAAAAGAAAGAGAGAGAGAGGGGGGAAATCCTTTCAGTGGAGCTGCACAATTATGAAGACAGTAGGCGTATCCTCGTTGCCAGGACGTGAGAAGCCTGCAGAATCAGTGGAAGAACAATGGTGGATTCCACGCGCAAGATTTACCTTGCCAACTGGATAGATAGATTGGCAGTTATGTAAGCGCGCAATGAAATATGCTGAAGAGATTTAGAAATCCGTGCCAATTAAGTGTTTGACAGTCTCATTTCCCCAGAACATACCCCTGCCGCGTATATTAAGTATTCGCTGTGTACTTAGAGAGAGCCTAAAAAATACATCACATTCCTGGATTCCATCCTTAGATGGTGCTAAAAAACGCCTTGACATATTTAGTGATGTCAATAATTCAGTTTCTTTGGATGAAAAACGTGGCCTTGGAACTTCTCTCTGTTCAATTTTGGCAACTGATTCGGTAGGTTTTCCTCTTTTGGATGAAAAAATATTCTTCTTCCGCAGGAAATATAGAATTTCGGAAGGCTTTGTTTTTTTTTTCAAGAGAAAGCCATATTCTGATATCGTTCAACTAAAAGTTGCTGATGTCTTGCGTCATCTGTCGGAAGAAGTACTATCAAATTATAATAGATCCATATCTAATTGTGATAATTTAGTTCATATTGTAGTTATAACAAAATTGTTATTTATATACTGTAAGGTGCTAGTGGAATTTGTCACGTAGAAAAATAGAGAGAAGACAAACACAAATATGACAAACCAATTTATTTTTATAAAAACAATTACAAACTTATTTATATAAAAGAACAGAGAGATATAACGAGACAAATTTGCCAAGTGAAAGAATACCTGAAATACTAATCTGTTTTGAAAATAGAGCAATTCATAAATAAATCTTTAATTAAAAAGGAATATATTGGATCAAAATATTTATTTTACCAATATTTCAATTGGCTGAACACCAACCTTTATCAAGGTATTATAACCTATTAAAGTGTTTCAACAACAAACTCAGCGCCACATAACGTCAACAGAATTAGGTTTTAAAAATATTTTGCTTATATGGGGAGAAAAAAATTACATTATATTTTACTAAATTTATTTTGTCCATAATATAAATGTATATATATATTTTTTAAAAAATTCTCCCCATTGAATATAACAAAATATTTTTAAAACTTAATTCTGTTGACGTTATGTGGCGCTGAGTTTGTTGTTGACACACATTAATATTGTAACATAGTGTTTATTAATTTTATTATTATTATTATTTTTTTTTAAACAAAGATAGGGAAGAAGCTATGTAACATAGTATTTATTAATTTTATTATTTTTTATTAACAGAGTGGTCATTTTTTTATGTTTATTATCTGGCGACTCTGTAAATTTCCCTCGTGGCTTATCTTTTGTTTACCATTCTTAGTTTTGTGCTTACCTTGAATAAATTGTTGTTTCCTCCTGAAGTTTTTGTCTTCCCTAATTTTCCACGTGGCAATATGTTATAATGCCTTGATAAAGGTTGGCGTTCAGCCAATTGAAATATTAGTAAAATAAATGATATTTTGATCCAATATATTGCTTTTTAATTAAATACTAATCTGTGTATTGATTGAATAAAAATATTCGTTGAAATATATTTAAGAATATATATATAATATAAATTTTATATAAAATATTCTAATTTATTTTTATTCATTATATTAATTATAAAAATATTGACCGTAAATTTTAAGACGCCATTATTAAAAATTAATATATTTAAATAATTATTCTTGTTTTATTATTCCTAATAATATAGGAATATATAAGTTAACAAATTCTATATTAGCTTAATTTTAGATATCAAAATTGGTCGTTCAGGGATTGGCCACTCATTAAATGGTGTTCTTTAATTTTTGTACATTTGCAAGTGCAAAGTCGAGCTGCTTTTCACATGTGTAGACATGTGGTGCACTTACAGTAAAAGCAGTCGCCTATATCTACCCACCATGATTATCATAGCCTGTACCACTTGTACTAGGAATAAGCATAAAGAAATTAGTTGTGAGATATTTAATTGTGTAATTTACCTAAGAGTTAAAAATAAACTCTACTTGAGTTAATAAATGAATATTTTCTCAACTTTTTATCAATCGACGGAACTTAGTGAGAAACCTCCCAAAATCAATTATTTTTACAAAATTCGTAACGTATATGTATGTAAAGTAGAGTGAGAGAGAGAGAGAATCACATTGAATTAATAACTTACAATCCTTTATTTGAGAAATAATAAGACTATTTTCGTATACACAAATTGCATAAAGAAGAAAGAATTCTATTAAAATGGCAGCCACGTGTGGAAAACAAAAGAATCAATTTTCTATGTAGCTGGCACGATTGCTTCTTCTTTTTTATGACTCGGCCTGGATGTTTGGAATGTTATTTCAAGATATGATAATCGCCATGTCTCTAGATATGTCCGAAACTCTTCAGACATTTATGTCGTTTGGTGAGCCAACTGTTTTCCGAATGCCATAACCAGATGTATCCGATTGCTTGTTGTTGTTTCTTATCCCCTTGTGTAAAGATTACACGAATTCCATGATCTCATGGAATGGGGTGTAGGGGTGCAGCTTTCGTTGATCATGGCATCATGATCCAGGCACACTTTGGTGAAAGTCTGACTTTGCCAGTAGTTTGAGGCCGTTCCTAACATGGAAGCAGACGCCTTTGCTGTCGACTCTAACATGAGTACAGACGCAGCTCCTCCGTATCCCTGGAGTGGGACCCTTGCTGAGGTCTATCAACCGGCTCAGTTGAACTCAGGATTTTTAAAGAGGTCTACTCCTCTTCTAACAATGCTGCTGTTGGTCCGCGACTGCTTATTCGTCAGAGTTATTCTGCTTGTTTCGCATCTGGCCTTCATAACTGAAGGTCGTTCCCCTATCTGCCACCTGGGGACGCGCCCTATAGCAGTCAGCTCTGCCAAGGCTGATTGCTTGTAAATAGGTGAAGATGGCCATTGAAGAAAAAGAACATTGTAGATATTGACGAAGTTTCGTTCATTACGCTATATATAGGATAACGAATTACACAGTTGAAATCCAGATGCTGATGAATATTCTGTAAAATATAGAGAGTAAAATCTCGAAGTTTTGATTGTTCAGTGTACCACGGAAATCTATACTAGACAGCTACGTGGATAAAATTGTGAAACCGCCCTATTTCAATCTGACATCTGGCGATGCATCATTCAACAGCTCGCAATCTGTTAACACAAAACTGCCAAGCTTATATAAAGATATTACTGCTTGCGGAGTAGATATTCTTTTGATAAGACGATGTCATGCACCTATTTGGCTTTTACAGTTTGCAGAATAACTGTGACTGTTAATTGTTATGCTGGAGAATATATAGGAGTTGCATATGCAATGCATTGTCATGTACAATTTCATCGTACATTGTATATATATAATTATTTTTTTATTAATAATTCCGACTGTGATCCGTTGCGTGTATTGACAAGATGTTAATGAAATAATGCTAAAAGATTTATATACTGGCCGAAGTATCTTTAATTCTTAGAACTATGAACGCCGGCCACAGGCAAACTCTATCTTCATGAAATTATGTTAATTGTCTATCTGGCAGGAGATAAGCTATGCAGCGTTCAGAGGTCTATGATGAGATAGTAGGTGTGATGGGAATTGGGTCTATCCAGTGATATGTGCCTTCCGAACATTTGACTCAACTTTCAAGTATTATATTTCCCATTTTCTTATTTCACTTATAGGGTTGCATAGATCGATATGTCTAAGAATTGTTTACTCTGGTAACCTCAAGTGAATAATTTTCTCTTATTGTTGTGCTAAACAACCTCTTTTATAACTCTGATAAATGTCTTCCCACTGTCGGAGTGTCATAAAACTGATCCTATCAATCTTGTTCACTCGCTGGATCCAAATCTATTTTGTCTAGATATGCGAATTATATAATATGTGTTAAATATTCTATTATGCACTTAATAATAAAGCTATCTAGAGATCAATTTAGCGAAACTGTTTGAAGGCTCACTACTGTTAAAACAAGCCCTTTCAACTCATTTTTCAACCTTATTGCAGTAAGGTTTGTAGAATGAATTTTATATTATAAATTCAAAATTTAGCATAGCTCTATAATTAAAGTTTATTATTTTGAAAATAGAGCAATCCATAGATAAATCTTTAATTAAAAAGGCATATATTGGATCAAAAAATTATTTATTTTACCAATATTTCAGCTGGCACCTTATTTCATGTGGCGCTGAGTTTGTTGTTGACACACTTTAAAATGTTATAACACCTTGATAAAGGTTGGCGTTCAGCCAGCTGAAATATTGGTAAAATAAATAATTTTTTGATCCAATATATGCCTTTTTAATAAAAAAAAAAGTTTATTATATATTTAAATTAATTCTGAAATGTCAGAAAAATGTTTTCTTCAATGTTGGCAGGGATCGTGTTGTTATCAATATATTTCTGGTAATCAAAACCACGAGGAATTTGGTCAAAATGAAAACATAAAAGATCTTTTGATAACCTTTTCTTAATAAAAGGCCTTTCTTAGAACATTCTTTTATTGAATGAGAATTTTCCTGTCAGCACCCCCACTAGAAATGTAAGCTCAAATGCCATGAACCACCAAGGTACTCGCACGGCTCCAGTCAGTCCTAGACAAAGAAAGAAAGAGGTTTCAGCCAGACCTTATCGCCATTGCGTCAGTCAGGCGGAAGTGTGAGTCATCAGAGCGGCTAATACGCTGATGATGTGAGAACAAGCCGCGGCCTGCTTCGTCGTCCTGGCCTCGATTGTGGTGTCCCCGATTGTCAGGGAAATATCATTTGTCTCCAACCGAGGCCAAAATTGCATTAATTCCCGTTGTCATAAAATTTTCATTAGTTCCAGTTGTCATAGAAATGTCATTGATGTATTAACGGATATTTCAAAACGTTTGTGTTGCTATTGGACACAGATTGTCACTAAAGGAAAACCTTTGATTATTGTCACAGAACTTCTAATTTCACTCACTGCCAGGTATAGTTATCTGGTCCCCTATATTCTCCCGACACGTCGATAGAAACATGTCGTAAGGCCTTAAGGTTTATTTACTGAGACCTTTGAATATCATAAACATATATGGTCGGCGACTCATGTAAACATTTAGCAGAAACCTGGACCATCTATATAGGTAAAACTTCTACAACTTAAAAATAATGTTCCTAACCTTAGTTAGCTTCAAATTTGATGTCAATAAAGCACTCCCTTTTCATTTTAATTTTTTTCTCCGTTTAACACTTAATTTTAAAAATAAAAAAGAGCCATGATATTGTTTGTAATATTTCTATGGAAGACATTAAACCTCCCATAAGCGACCCATCTGATGAGCAACAATTTTCTAAAATCAAAATATTCTTAGCGGTGATCTAATCCAACCTCCAATAAACGACCACTTTCCAGGTGAGACCAGGAGATTATGTATACTTTGTACGTCCTTTCTCATCAGCACGCACACTCCACATAAGCACATATTTATTAAATGAGAGGGGAATGCACATAGCATAGTAGTTTCGTGTTTGGAACCTTAGAATTCTACGAAATATACTTGGTACTTTGAAGTAGGAAATATATAATTCTCAATGAGTTACATTGGTCAAATAGGATACTAATTTTGAAATATACATATCTCTATAACAATTAATCAGCAAATGAATATATTCAATTAGAATTCCAAAATTGTAAATATTTTTCAAATATTTCTTACCCATTTATGCATGTAAATAAATTATAATACAATATAATGCGGCTTATGATTGTAGAACGACATTTGAAAATTACCCCGCATGTGTTTCTTTTGAACGAAAAATCGAAATTTATTTCAAGGAGAAATAGCGATTATTTCTAAATTATAAAATGATAATAAGTTTTATTTTCCTTTTGGTATAGGTTTATATTAATATCTTGAGGATAATATTAGAGTCACATGATTTGTTCTTCAGTATTCGGTCCTTTCTCGAAATTTTCTCTGTATTTCTCTGAGTACTTTCTTCTCCCTTTCTCTCTCTCATTATTCATATTTATTTTATATTTAACCGTATATAGTCATATATGAACGATGGAATAAAGAAGTTTCAATATCTCTCTCTTTCCTGAACATATCACAATCCATTTCATCTTCATTCTATCCAATTGTCTTCCGGTAACTTTCTTGGGAAACAAAACTTGATATCATAGGATGTGGTAGAATTTTGGGTTTCTCTATCAAAAATTGCCCAACATTTGAAGGAGGTATAGTCAAATAGAAACATGGTGAAGATAGTATATACATATATCATATATTTTACTCTATAGAGTATCAATAAAATATTATAGAGTTTATAAAGATCTTTAAACTATTTTCAAATAAAGAAGATTTATCTCCAAAGAGATTTTGTTCGAGTCATGTTAACCATAAAATACAAACACTACATTTTCCAAACTACACACACATCGATATTACAATGTGTTTGTATATTCCACCATGTATTTTCATAAAGCGTTTTTAGTCAATCGTCTAGTTTAGGCGTCATTTTTGGAATACATTTGTAACTATTTTACAAGACTTTAATTAGTTTACATTGTTTTCAATAAAAATATTTTGCAAATATCAGGGGCATATTTATTCATATATATAACCTCTAAATATATAAGTCGAATATTCCACAATATAAGTAAGAAAATAAATTTCCCAATTCCATATTTAATTTATATATCGCTTAACATATCTATTGAATGTAAGCTATATAATTTTAAAGGTATTTCTTGTCACAACTCTCTATTGAAAAATCTTGTTAGTCTGTTCTAAGATGTCGATAGTCAAAAGGTTTCCTAACAGGTTTGTTTATGATTCCAATGCATATGCATGTTGTTGTTGATTACCTTATGTGGAAATTCACAAATCTCCTCTGAACTATGCCATCAGAAATGACACCTTATCCATACATTGCAAATATTTAAAAGGTTGTCACACATGCATTCTCCGTTTTCTTGACAACTATTTAATAAAATCTATTAGGAATCCACATCGATATACACTCTATAACAGCGTTTTAGAGATTAAACCGGAGAAATTGCTGGAATGCTTTAATATTGAATAGCTTTGCCATTGTAATCTTTACACATTGTAAGGGGTCTATAGAAATACCTTTTATATATTTATTAAAATATGTATTAAAATAAATATGTGTGTATATATTAAACGAAGCTATTAAGCACGAATTTTAATTTTCAAATAAAAATTCCTATTTTCCTTTCTCTGCGATTAAAAATATTTAGAATAGTAATCAGTGTAAACTCTCCAAGCGGTTTAATCCACCATACCGTTTTTAAGAGTTCTAATATTGTATTAGGTGATTCTGCTCATATATCCGACACTGTAGGGTGGAATCTTGGTCATGTTATTTATGCAAATTATGGTCATTAGCTTTGAAGAAAGTAGAATTATATGCAAAATTTCCGTATATAAATGTCATGTTATTACCTAATTTATATATTTTTAATATACCAACCTATATATAATATAATAATACCCTAACACACTCTGCAACAACGCGTTTTAGAGATTAAACTGGAGAAATTGCAGGAATGTTTTAATATTGAATAGCCTTGCCATTGTAATCTTTTCTCATTGTATGGGGTCTATAGAAATACCTTTTATATATTTATTAAAGAGAGAGAGAGAGTAGAAAAGTTTTTGCAATTTTCTCGATAGAGTTGCTCTACGATGATGATATTTTATTTGCATATATCTTCTAATTCATATATTATATATGTATGTAATAATAGGAAATTAGTAATACTTTTTTGACTAATTATTTATTAGCTAAATTATTTCACTATTTTAGTATTATTAAATACATTTTACCATACTTTTCAATAAAAATATAATTAAAAAAAAAAACAATTTAAAAAAAATATATAGCTTCTCATTTTATCTAACTATCCTAGAGCAAAGTGTGTTTGTATTAAATTACTTATTTTGAAAGCCTATTTAAGATCAGATGGATATTTTCGTGAATTTTTAGACAAAAGTCTAATTTTTTTATTGAATAGCTCGGAAGAGTATTGTATGATTATTAAAGAATGTATTGCGTGGTATTTTGATTCATCATAACATTATTTTATATTAATTATTGGGTATTAAAACTAAATTATTTATACTATATCCAAGTTAAATTATATATTTCTTTAGTTAGAAGAACATTATTTGAATAAATAGAAATTTCACACATATATTTTATTTATTTTTTTTTATATTCATAATAACATATTTAATATAAGGATTAGAATCTATATTTGCATAACTCAATTTCAGTTGTGTAATTTTCAAATTCACCCTATAATAACAGTAGGTTATATATGTGTTTAACCATCATGGACACGTCAAGTAGTGTGCTAACATTTTAAACCTATCTAAATGTTTGAATGGTTGTGAACAGCTAGCACATAAAACAAGATATTGTGGTGTGTAAAAAACCTCGTTAAATCGACCCATCATTTATAGTTGAAGTTAATAAAACTGCCATCCCCTGACTATAAGCTAAAATAGAAGAAAGATTTTATGTTTTAAAAGAGAGTAGGTGACGATGGGAAATAGTTCTTATATTGGCGGGCTAAAGAAAGGCCAAACTACATTTTGCAATTGTGGTCGGAGTCTTATGAGACAGCAAACTACGTATGGGAAGGTACAGTATCCAGTTTAAGAGCAGCATTTTAGTATAATGGGGATGGGAGGGTAGGTCGAGGGGCACAAGGGAATAATGTCATCAGCCCACAAACCCAGAGGGAAGACATAAATAAGGCTTTATTTATAAAATATGGAATCCTGGAGGGGGGAAGGTAGAGAAGAAAGAAGATTGGGGATGGAAAAATAGAAGGGCGTCAAAGAAAAAAAAAACGTCATGCTGGATTTAAATGGACAAAAAACGTCGGGGAGGCGAAGGTCGGCCTGGTGGTGGGAAAGAAAAGATCCTGGATCAATGGATGGCTGCGATTGGACGATCGATCTGGAAGGAAAGATGGCTGTGACCACCTGGCAGGCCGCGAACCTGGGCAAATCTCCGCTTTTCTCTTCGATCAACAACTATTCTCGACATAATACTAATACCGCTTGTAAGCCTCTTGCATATTTACCCAAATCTTAAAATCTCTTTTAATCTTTCTGGTAGAAAATGTAATGCTTTCTTGTAACCTTTGTCGGCTGTTTAAAAATGAAAAATATCGATTTCTTTGTGTAAATGGTAATTTATTTATGCTGTTTTCTTGGATGGGATTACATATTTTCCTGTATAATCCGTTTACCACTATTTTAATGTACAGATTTAATATTCAAATTAATATTTCATTAAATAAATTTCCTAGCGTCTCTAAATTTGTTATTTGCAGGGAATATCTATGAATTATAATTTTCGATCAGCAACAATTTAAGAACTAATTTAATTTTAAAAATTTCATATAGTGAAAACAATTTCTAATATTTATTAGAGAATAAAATATATAATTTGATGTTTTATTAATGTTTCAATAGTATTTAATTATTATCTCAAGTTCAAAGATGTAATATAGGCAGTAATTGCTATATATTTTGAAGATAATATCAAACAAATGTATATAACATTTTTGATATTTATTTATTGATAATTTTCATTATTATCTATAATTATTATTTATTATCTTCAAAGCGTTAATAATATAGAATACATTTTTTTTTATATTTTGAAGTTAACTTATTTATATTAAAATTATATATAGGAATTGTGTATTTAAATATTTGAAAAAAATTATAGATTTTGCCTTTATATATATAATATGAATATTTGCTTTCAAGTAAATTATGCTTTTCAAAAATTGCTTTGAATATTTTAGGTACTTTTATATATTTACGATATATATATTTGAAATTTTATTTTTATCTCTGAATTATTTCTATAATAACTTAAACTTGAAATATAATTTAGGGTAATTTTCCTATAATAAAATTACTTGAAAACTTTCTCCATAAATTGTATAAACGATAAAGAAGAGTAAGGAGAAAAGATTTTTATTCAATTAAACTTGTGACAAGCTTTCGGGCAGTCACGCCCTTCAACAGGTAATAAAAAGAATAATTGACTATTAAAATAGGAAACAAACTGAGAGAGCTTTAAACAAAAATGATACAACTGCAGCCTGGCCGCGAGAAAACGTGAATTCGGGAAAGTAATGTGAGGTGGGGGGGAGGGGGTTTATCCGGTTTTTAAGTTAATACATATATCATTGGTTAGGTAAATCTATATGTCGATTAATACTGTCATTAGAAATGGATAAAATGGCCTCTATGATTAATCTCTGGTGCTTACTGGGAATGTTATTGTACAAGGTGGTGGGAGAATCTAAATTGAAAGAATGGCCAGTATTATGGGTGTGGTTGTATATGAAGGATCTGCCGTCTTTATTATTGATGCACCTACCATGTTCGATCATCCTGATGGCCACGGATCTACCTGTCTCACCTATGTAGGTTGCACTACAATCGTTACATGAGACTGAATAGACCGAGCCACCAGAAGATCGAACAGTGGTAGGTCTCTGTATACGGGTAATGGGATGTCTAAGAATGGTGGCCAGACTTCTATTATTTTAAAAATAAGTATTGATACCGTGGGATTTAAGCATGCGGGATATGGTAGCGGATTGTGATGAAAAAGGCAAAATACAGGTATTTCTATGGGCTGTAAGGGGTTTCAACTTAGCAGAGTTGTATTGGTATTTATGTATGAAATGGAGAGGGTATTGTGAGAGGGCAAGCTGTTTTTTGATGTTGGAGAATTCTATTGACCTAAATATGGGCAGGGAGCAATGTGTGACCAATCTTTTGGTAAGTGTTCTGACTGTATTAATTTTATGGGATAAGGGACAGGAAGAATTGAAATTGGTATAGAAAGTTGGGTTATTGATTTTATGATATACTGTTGTGTGGTAGTGTGATTGGGTACGAATAATGAGTATGTCGAGAAAAGGTAAAACACCATTAACTTCTGATTCATAACTGAAAGAAATGTCAGGGTGAAAGGAGTTAAGAACAGATAAAATGCCAACCTCACAATCAGAATCACATATACAAAGGATATCATCAAAATAAATACCAATACAACTCTGCTAAGTTGAAACCCCTTACAGCCCATAGAAATACCTGTATTTTGCCTTTTTCATCACAATCCTCTACCATATCCCGCATGCTTAAATCCCACGGTATCAATACTTATTTTAAAAATAATAGAAGTCTGGCCACCATTCTTAGACATCCCATTACTCGCATACAGAGACCTACCACTGTTCGATCTTCTGGTGGCTCGGTCTATTCAGTCTCATGTAACGATTGTAGTGCAACCTACATAGGTGAGACAGGTAGATCCGTGGCCATCAGGATGATCGAACATGGTAGGTGCATCAATAATAAAGACGGCAGATCCTTCATATACAACCACACCCATAATACTGGCCATTCTTTCAATTTAGATTCTCCCACCACCTTGTAAAATAACATTCCCAGTAAGCACCAGAGATTAATCATAGAGGCCATTTTATCCATTTCTAATGACAGTATTAATCGACATATAGATTTACCTAACCAATGATATATGTATTAACTTAAAAACCGGATAAACCCCCTCCCCCCCACCTCACATTACTTTCCCGAATTCACGTTTTTTCGCGGCCAGGCTGCAGTTGTATCATTTTTGTTTAAAGCTCTCTCAGTTTGTTTCCTATTTTAATAGTCAATTATTCTTTTTATTACCTGTTGAAGGGCGTGACTGCCCGAAAGCTTGTCACAAGTTTAATTGAATAAAAATCTTTTCTCCTTACTCTTCTTTATCGTTTATGTAATTTTCCTATCTTTAAATATGTATCAACGTATCGTTAGTCAAGTTGATATTTATTTCTATCTCTTTATTTTTAATTGATTTTCTGAAAAATATTATAAAACCCTAAATATAATTCTTTAGAGATGTGATTATATTTTTCCTTGTGTTTCTGTGATTAATGCAATATATATATATATATATGAAACATTGATGACAGATTCCTTTCTTCTAGCTTCCAGTATTTGGAACCTTCTCCTGAACAGCAGAAATTTCAAAGAATGTTGATGAAATATAACTCATATCTTATTACCAGATCTGTAGTGAAAAACTGGAATTTCATTATCCTAATGTATGAGCATATGGCGTGAGGTGGGATCCAGCAGAAAAAAGGGCATACTATTCTCTATGTAAATATTTAAATATCAAATCGAATTAAATATTTACGTATGTTGTAACTAAATTTCTGCCCAATCTAAGTATGTATTCATATAGATAAAGATAAAAATCTATAAAATAACTCAATAAACCAAAGATAATATAAAGTGTAGAGATGGAAGGACAACTAGAAACACGGAAGGGATTTAGGTAAAACTGATAAACTATTATGAAAATATAGATTGGTTATTCTTTCTATAATTATACTATATATGCTATTATTATTATTATACTATATATATGCTAGTATATATTGAGAGAAAAATTCAGATAGAGAGAGCTGAATAAATATATTAAGATATCGACTCTATTAAAAAAAAAAGATAATGAAAATAAATCTTTGATTGAATATGCGCTTTAATATTATATTATTACTTTAAAATACTAATTCAATCTGTGTAAATTTTAATAAATAAAATATAAATAGTTAATCGAATAAGACTATACTTCTTAAAATTGAATTTAAACTAATAAATCTTGTAGAATATTTGACGGGAATTTAGGAGCTATACAGATACTTTCTATTGGGAAAGCAAAATGTATATCAATTTTCTAAATTATAAATTTCACGAAAGGTCGTATTACATAAGGATATGTTGTACAAGATATTTGTAGCTTTGGTTCATGAATATAATTTATAAATTGGCCAAATATAATGTTACTTAGATAAAACTAGCTTTGAGTTTATAGAGTACAGTTGTTCATACATTTATTAGAATTTAACCCTTTCATATCAATAATCGAATAATAGAAATAACTAATAGTGTTTTTACACTATGTTTAGATCCATGGATATATTAGTAATATACCTTTATATCAATTCTAAAAAAGGGAACCTATTAATAAATTAGAATTGAAGTTTATATTCAAATTTAAAATATAATATTTCGAAAACTAATTTAAGTTGCCCAAATTCGCTTTTAAAATAATACCATTTTGTTAAAACCTTTTTTTTTTTAGAAAAATAACTCACAAAATTCAATATATAGTGACAAATATTCCCATTTTATAAATGAACTAATAACAGAAAATAATCTCAATATAAAAGATATTTGTTCCATGAAAAAAAAATGGATTTAATACCAGAACTCGAAATATCAAAGTTTTGTGTCTGTTTTTTTTTTTACGTATATTTTTTAAGCACGAAAATTAATAATAAATGCTGATAAACATATTTATTTATAAACTCTTTGCATATACGATACCAAAAATGCTAAGTACAAAATAAATAATATGAAACGCTGAGAAATGTAAACAGCTGTGCCATAGTTATCAAAACATCTTATATAATATACTCATTTTGACTTGATCTTGTTACTTCATGTCAATAACATACATTTATGCTAAAGTTTTAAGACATTAAAAAATAAATATACAGTTATAATAACCCCGCTTATTCTATATTTAATTTGCATTTAACCTATATTCGAACTTTTTATACTTATTTTTATACAAATTTACTTATTTTCCATTTGAAATTCTAATAATTATATTAATAAACGTACTTTCTTTATATAACTCATTATATATTCGGAATTTGGCGACCTCATAAATTTTCATTAGTTCATTTTGTCTCCTGCCATCTTTCTTCTTTCCCTTAGGGACAATTTA
Source organism: Cordylochernes scorpioides (assembly GCA_030710605.1). Classification (NCBI taxonomy): domain Eukaryota; kingdom Metazoa; phylum Arthropoda; class Arachnida; order Pseudoscorpiones; family Chernetidae; genus Cordylochernes; species Cordylochernes scorpioides. The sequence goes on along the minus strand of CP092863.1, from coordinate 48,769,630 downwards.
AGGTCTAATTTGATCAATCTATTTCGTTATTGGCATTCCACCCACTCTTTCCACTCAACAATGACTTTAACAATTAAAATAATATGAACATAGAAACTATAATTTTTGAAAATTTAATGTTCTGATAGTGTTTTTTTTAATGAATCTTTAGCTCATATAAGATACTTTCATTGATTATTCTGTAAAATATTATTGTGGAATAATTAAGATAATTTTATAATTCGTGTTTTGAAAGGAGGAAGAATCTAATTAAAGAGGTTATATAGGAATAATAATTATGATGATGATGAGAGGTGTAGTATAATAACCTGACTGTGTGGATGTTGCAGGAGTCCTGGAAGCTCTACAAGAAGAATGGAGAACACTTGTAGTATTTTGATTCTTTTGCTTTCTTCTCATTTCTACGTTGTGTAAATATATATCCATCAATTTATAATCTCATATCTAGAATTAGCTTCATTGTGGTCAATTTATTATTTTAACGTCAATTAGAATCTTTTTATATATTCCTAAATTTTATTATAATTTTTTCCCCAAAATTTCTACTCAATTATATCTTATTTAGGAAATTATCTTAAGATTGGTTGATGACTATACTAGTGATCGAATAATTCTAATTATTTTTTTTTTACCATAAATATAAAGTTATAAAATATTTTAAACACAAATGTGTGTAATATATTTTTGGTTAAATATTTTAGTAATATATAAAGATTCTGAAAGCGAAATGTAATTTTATGTCTAAAAACTATAATGAAAAAAACAATAGTTTAGTAGAGAGAGATATATCCTACCTTCTCTTCACAAAGAGAGAATTTGAATAGCTCAACATTTTTCAAAAATGCATATTTTGTGCTAATATTTTAATAAGTTTTCTATGATTAATAATTTAAATGTAACTACTGAGTTTAAGTTTAAAAATAGGCAATTGTTTCGTTGGAAATGGAAATTAGATTAAAAGATTAAAAAATGATTAACCAATATTTTCATAATTTCTCTATTTAGTATTAAAATTTAGGTTTTAAGTAAATTAAACAATTAATGAATATATAATATTGATAATAATTCACTCTAATTCTTTCATACACATTCTCTACTGTACATTATAAACTATTGTAGATAGTTTCACGTGTGTTAAGTTATCTATGTCGGTTATAGACCGTCAAATGCGCAGCTGATGGCAATAAGTAAATTATAAGGCGATAAAGTGCCATCCATATATAAGCAATGGAAGCACGAATGTTTATTTTAAATATAAACAAACTTATCTATTTTTCTTACTGCGATGTAAAAATATTGAGAGGGCTTGGCACATCAGTGGTGAACCCTCCCAGCGGTTTCGCCAATTTAATCTACCAGATCGCTTCTTTAGAGCTCTAATACTGTATTGGATCATTCTGTTTTTATATGCTACAATGAAGGGTGGAATCTTAGAAATGGTATTTAAGTAAAATATGGACATAAGCTTTTAGGACATTTGAATTACATATAAATATTTGCATCGAACAATGCTCTTCCGCAATAATTATAAAAGAGCAGAGAGAAAATTTTGTTTATGAATAATCCACATATTGGAATTAGATAATCTTGAATAGACGTCAACCAATGTGTTGTGTTGTAAATTTTATTTTCCTAATTTAATTGAATATTTCTCAATATGGTTGAGTAAGACCTTCTATATACATGGCAATCTCTAGTCTCTTTTCTAGAGGTGGTCGTTCATAAAAGTTTAGGTCAAACAGGTCTAATCATTGATTTTACAGTAGTGTTCATTCATGAGTGTAAACATCCTTGGGAATTTGTTATAATACATCTTGCTGTGTGTGTCGGAAGTAAATAATCAAATAAAACTGCATCCAATTAACGCATGCTTCATGGTTAAATAAATATAATCTAAAAATAATTCGAAAATGTTTTCTATAAAAATGTAAATTTCTGTGAAACTCCGAAGTTAAATTATATTTCATTCGAATATTTTGTAGAATAAATATGTTAAAAAGAATCATACTTGCACATTATATAGAGATGACTACAACTAACTCTGATTACCTTTTAAATATTCCGTTTTTTTGCTACTAGAACATAAAACATAACGATTATTCTCTACATTGCCTAATTATTCATATCAATTCATCATAATTTCAACTATATACACACACGCAATATTGAAGCCTAAATTGATTATATAAAAGGGCGTACCTGGATCTGTAAAGAAAAAAAAACAATTTTTTTCTCAAAATATTTCGAGAGATTGCTTCCTCTTTATCAATTTATTGCACAGACTCAAACTAAATTGATTAATTATCATTAATGATATATGATCATATTATGATGGTTGCTTATATCTGTGCGTAAACAGATAATTGGAAATATGTTTATATATCTAATGGATATGTATTTAATTGTATTATTTGTTTATAAGAATAATACGCGCTCTGTTGGCGCTAGTTATTAGATAAATAATTTGATTTCTTCCTAATATACATATCTACAGTAGAACCTCTCTTAAGAAATCATATTCTGAAAGTGGGGAAACTCCTGGTCCCTCCTGAAGGTAATTTCTTATTGGAGGTTGGATTATAGAGAAGTATAAGTTCGTCTAACCTTTAACACTCGTGAAAGAGTTGCGCTTCAGTGTGCTCTACTGCATAAACGTTAGTCTTAATAATAGAAAGAAAAACACACCAACACTATGAATAACATACTATCTAAATAATCTCTATTTTTAAATCAAGGTATATCGAATGAATATAGAGATAGTGACTGGGATACACTAAGAGAAAATATTCAATAATATGAGCAAATGAAGTGATAACTTACATACATTGTAAATAGGATAATTTATCATCCAAATGACTCAATAGACATTTTACGAAATCAATGAAGAAGTATTAACTTATCTAGAAGATAAAAAACGAAGGGGATTATTTGAGAAATCCTACCGGTTTGGAAGAGCAGGGCGGTTGTGTAAGATGTAATGTGACTTAGGTATTCTGTTGAAATGTCGTGCCAATAAATCTCTGGCGTTCTGCTTGACTTCATCTCTTTCTTTCCATTCAGTCTCTTTTATACATAGTCTATATAGTCAGTATGCACGGACCGATCTTATCTGCTCCATGGACAAGACACCACCATATAGTCAGTAACTTTCTCTATTTCGTATATTTAAACTTTTATGAACGATTCGGGGAGAAAACATTTTAACAATTAATTTAAAAGAGACCCTAATTTAACATAATGTTTGTCGTAGAATTACCACCTGTATCTAGTTAGCAAGTACAGGCAGTTCGAAATGCCCACGTGGTTAGGTTTTGTCGATTTATCAAGAGAAGCATCGCAAATGTTTGATCTAAAAATCAATGTTGTTTGATCATAAGTACAATAACTAGACATAAATAGTACTGTTAAATGTTCAGGTGATATATACAGTTATCATCTTTAGATAATTATTTTACCAATATATCAGTGTTGGTTGAGTGCCAACCTTTGTCAATATATAACAACATATTTAATTTTTTATAAGCTTGCGCCACACAGGCACAATGAGTTAAAATTGAAAATTTGTTTTACTAATATATAAAATAGAGGAATATTAGATGTATGATAAGTATTATGATGAAATATTACATATTATAAATTTGTATTGTCACTAATTTTTCATAAGAATACTTTTCAAGCTGTTTGAATTTTCCCCTAATATAAGGAAAAACTCATTTTCAAATATAACTTATTGACACAATGTGTGATAACATGCTTGCACAACCTAGGTTGTTAAACCTAGGTTGGGGCTCAGCCAGTTGAAATATTTGTGAATAAAGTATTTTCTATCTAATGTATCATATGCCGTTTATCATCTGAAGATCTAATTATGTATTGTTCTATTTGAAAAACAGCTATGATCGTACAGAATAGTTTACTGAACAATTGATAAATTTAATCAATTTATGCAAATATCTGTAATTAATTTATTTTCGTTTTGGACGTCATTTGATATATAGAGATAAAATATAAAGGTTAATTTGATATATGAAATTACATGAGTACTCTGAATATGTCTTTGTGTGTGTGTTTAGAAGCTTAGGCTTCAATAGAATCCATCAATAAATGAACGAATTCGAATTGTTAAATTAGGTAGAAATCTATTTCGTTATTATTTTTATTTTTAATTTATTTCAATTTAAAACACTAGATCCCCCTAGGGACACTTGCGCTGTCATACATCTATGCCTCTACATTTGTCTATACATATATCTACAATAATTATAGGCCATAAAGAATAGTCATATGATATTAACAAGGAGAAACAGAAAAATAAATGTCCTCTATACGCTTCGTTTTATATAGAGCATGTGGGAATAAGGTAAATAAATTTGATACTTTGGAATTTTTTCAAATAATTAAATGGGGCCCTGTTCTTGCGCTTGCAGATGATGCTAATTTTTTAATTCTCAACCCTGGCAAAAATATTATAGCTTGATAAGGTTTAATTAAGGGACTTATAGTTTGTTTAGGATATATAACTTTCAAATACTAATTAAGACTAATAAAATGGTCATATATATCTATAGAAGAGTTTCTGTTTAATAGACTGGTTGGTGTAAAACGAGAAAGTCAGATTTAAAGATCTTATTAAAGTTTAACCTTAATAAAAAAATCTCAATGAAGTGAGTGTGAAGATGGAATTTGAAATAGGTGATGGAAATACTAGTGAAATTAATATCAAATTAATATAAAGCAATGACGCGCCATATATATATATAGCAAAAGAAAACATTTAGACTCGAATGTTTCTTTCACACATGTTTCAAACTTCTATCAAGATATCAAAATAATTTCTTAAATGTTGGAAACTCCTTCCATGAAAATACATGCATCAACCATGATACAAAAATATAGAAATACGATCAATTTAAAGATGTAAATACAAAAAAATATATGACCCAGGAATTGAAACTAGGTTACATGTTTGGGAACAGTGCATTTGAACACTAGAGTATATCACTTTAATATATCAAAGGTATTCTTATGTGGTCTTGATCAAAATATTCTAAAACGAAGCCATATTTACTGTAAACGTCGATGTAGGGCTGTTACTAAACTTTAAGGCTTACATATGGAAAACAATAAGTTGTACAAATATTTGTAAATTATTTTTATAAAAGCACTTAAATCGTTCTTTTAAAAATGGAACACCCTCTGTAGGTAGAAAGGTAAATATAAAAAGGAATTATATTGTGCGATAATATAAAAGAAGAAAAAGGAGATTCTAGTGTAGAACAACGGACGTGAAGATAAAGCATAATGCATGACAATATATAGATGTACAATGTCTCTCATCTTCACGCCCGTTGATGAACGATGTCGTTCGAAAGCTAGCGGAGTGTTTTATACAAGAAGTTCCTTTTTGTTCTTTTATATTATCACAATATGGTAATGGCAGTCAAAAAGTTGTTCTCTGCATAAAAATGAATTATTAATAATAAAATATAGATATATAGGCACAGCTTTCTCTTTTTATATACTCATTTAACAGAAATGCATTAAAATAATGCATTCATTCTTTAAACGTAGAAAAGCATTCTACGACAAGAATAAATACTATGAGTGAATACGTAGGTTGACAAATGGAATCGTTATAGAGAGTTTTAATATTTTAACGTTTATAATTTCCTATTGAATTTTTATACACAGTAAGTAGATGATTTGACTTTCTATTGATCCTGATAACATAAATATATAATTATGAATTTAAAAGCTAAAATTCAAATATAAAAGATTTCAGAATACGTCATTGTTATATAATGAAAAGAAGAAAACTTACCTACTTTATCCAGGACAGTAGCAGAACCAATGACAATTAAGTAGCTAATGACATGGAAGGGCTCCAAAGACAATTAGAACGATCATAAAAAGAAGGGGGGCGACTTAGAAGGAAAGAAAAATCTGCTTATGTTAATGAGCCGTCAGAGAATGAGGGGGGAAGAGGGGGGTCAAAATGGGAACTTTTTTTTCCTGTTGAAATTGGAGAAGAAGTTAAGAAAGTGACAGCTAAAAGTACCCGGTGAGTAATCCCATCTATTCCTTCTTGTGCTTAGAGTAGAGGAAGCTTTTTGCTAGATTGGGCTGCTGCTGTTTTTTCTATAATGCCTAGCTAGAAGTTTGTTAAAAGCTTTTAGGGTAATTCGGTAAAGTTGGGTTAGCTTCCTAACTTGATCTGCGCCATTACGTGACTTCAATCCCAAGTTGATGATAGGTTGGAAGAAATAAAGACATTTTTCTCTTTCCTGACATGTTCTTGACATTTATAGAAAAATGACTTTTTTTTCATAATGAAATATTTCGCAAACGTGTACCTCTTTTTAGAAAACCTTTTTGTAGTTTATTCTAAAACTAGTTCAAATTAAAAATATGCATTTATTTTTTCACAACTTTAGTAATTATTATATTTGGTGTTATGTACAATAGTACACAGAATGTATATGTATTTTTAAATATCGTGTGCGAATTGTTGAGCGTATTTATACTTCACTTTTGAGTTCGTAATTAAGTTGGATCATCACACATTATTCAAATTCACATTTTTATACAAATTTCAAACAAGTTATACCCCAAATAGACTTTAGACTGTATTAAGAACATATGGAAGATTATTTAAATCAATTTTTGATAGAATTTTATAAAAAAATAAATGATACATATCATATGATAAAGTATATTTTTTAAATTATCAGCCAATTGGAGAATTTGAAATTATTTTATTAACGTGTATATAAATTACCTTATACGTTTTAAAATACCAGGATTTTGGGAATTATATATATAATCACAATAGATCTCATTATGAAAAACATGCATATATCTTTGAGTGATTCAATATTATAAATAAAAACCTAAAATTAGTGTTCAAAAATTATTTTTGTAGGAATATAAATTCACACATTAATATAATGATTTGTAAACATTTGCAAGTATATAGATGGCAAGCAGAACACATTAAAATATAATATGAATTTAAATAATAGAATACTATATAAGCAAATTTCAATTATAATTTCGGCTACCATCTATCAATAAATTCTTCAATTATTTTGGCAAAATATTTCTTATGCTATCAAATATTATCTCTTTAGGCCTTACTGCAATGATAAGGATTATCAGATGAGATAGGGCTTAATTCATCAATGTTGGAAATTATATTTATTTTATAATTATATATAGGTATATTATAAGAAACATATTGCCAAAAAAAGTACGAGGATATAGAATACTATGTCCAGCATAGAAAGTACAGATGAAAGTGCCAGGAAGAATTTCTTATTAAGGCACACTGTCCCGTAGGAAATCATCCCCAGCAATAAAAACATTCCTTATGATATCAGTTTCTTCAGATTTTTTTGCTTTTCTTTGAGATTTCTGAGTCAACAGACTTGTTTAAGATTTATTTTTCTAGTCGATGCGCTGGTACTTCTTTGTTGATGCTAGTTTGCTTCGTTTCCATGACATTAACTTTATAGGTTCGTATAAAATAGGATGCTGATATCTTGGAACAATACCTTATATATATACTTGGTTTAATAAAGAAAATAATTACGTTTAGCATGTAAGAGAGAGAAGATTTTGAATTCAAATTTTATATTTGTATAATACAAAATACACACATTGTAAAATTGAATATATTATATATTCTTCAAATAGAAAGGCATATATAGGATCAAAATATCATTTATTTTACCAATATTTCAGTTGGCTGAACGCCAACCTTTTTCAAGGTATTATTACATATTAATGTCCTTATGGATTCCTCTATTTTCAAAAAAATTATATATTCTATGGAAAAACTGATTTTTAAATATTTAAAATTTGTAACATTTATTTTTGGTAATGTGTTTCTTTTTACATAAATCCCCTAAAATATTATCTCTACAGACCTTGCTGTAATGATGAAAGTTATTATAACATTTATCATTGCAGTAAAGTCTTTAGAGATAATATTTTATGATTTATGTAAAAAATAAGCGCATTGCCAAAAGAAAAAAAAAATTGTCACAGATGTTATCGATAAATGGCAAATAAATTTATAAATATTTAAAATATTAAAATGATAAAGTCGAATGATATTTTATAAGATGATAAAAGTAAAAGTTTTAAATATTTATAAATAAAATTGAAATAATATAATATATATATCTTTATACATATAATGATATTCAGAATATTAGAAAATTAAATATTTTAAATGATCCGATTTATAGATTATTTGACAAATATATATATATATATTGTAGGTAATTTTGTGGGAAAATTATATTCTAAAATTCATAATATATATATTTATTCAAGTTTAAAACTACCCTAATGTATTTACCAGCTGAAACACCTTCATAGTAGATTCTACCAAATCTATAACTTCGCCTAGAATGCCATGAAATCGACATCACACATGACAATGTGACAATGTGACATCAAAGATGAAAGTCATAGCCAGAACCAATGGTATACATATTTAATCTTATTTTACTATTACAATGTTGTTGCTTATTTATTGAAATAAATATGATCTGCACAAATTATATAAATACCCAATTTTTATAAATAAAAAAAAAGACAGTCTCCCTTATCACAAATAGCCTTATACATTTTTACTTCAAAAGACATATAGTATCGTTCTAAATCCACATGTATTCTATTAGTGGAAGTTTCGAATAAGTTGATTATCACTACAATTTATTCGGGTGCTGCGCTGCCTGGAGTATAGGAGCTCCATCTGTATAAGACCGCTGGTCTTAATAAAGCTCTGTGTGTGATATCAAATTAGTATTTGGGTGCTGCGCTGCCTGAGTATAGGAGCTCCATCTATTTTTTCTTCCTGTGGTGAATCTGTATAAGACCGCTGGTCTTAATAAAGCTTTGTGTGTGATATCAAATTAGTATTTGGGTGCTGCGCTGCCTGGAGTATAGGAGCTCCATCTATTATTTCTTCCTGTGGTGAATCTGTATAAGACCGCTGGTCTTAATAAAGCTTTGTGTGTGATTACACACTACAATTTATATTCATCTAGGTGGAATAACATGGGAATTAAAGATTCTTGATAAGCTGTCTTATACGAGAAATAAATTACCTTGAAAAATAAATTATGTCAATATATTCTATATTGAATTCAATATGTGTGTGAGAGAGAGAGAGAGAGAGAGAGAGAGAAATTTGATCTTAAATATTGATCTACAAATATGTATTTTAGAAATTTGAAAAAAAAAAGGAATTTCATTTAGAACCTCTTATAAGAGACCACAGTTCAGAAACATGGCTCCTCCTGATCTCTTCTGAAGGTGATCATTTTTTAGAACTTTGATTAAATCAGGTGTTAGCTTAGATTTTTAAAACAATGTCTCTTAAGGAGGTATTCGCTGATCAAATGGAATGCTTATGGGATGTCAAACTGCACACGATATATAAAAAAACACATATATTTGATATATATATAATTTACAAATAAATAATATTTATAGTAATAAATATTCAATATAAAAACATGTAATAAAAATTAACAAATAGTTTTTTTTTTGTTATGACAACAATTGAAATTTCAAGCAATAACTTGTTTATCAAAGTTATGAGAGGAAACATAGTCGACTATTTATATTATATAAAATTCCTCTTGTAATATCATAGTCCATATTTCCTCTTATAACTTTGAAAAGCCATCAGCGTCTTTTCTCAAAAACTCACTTTTTCAACAACAAAAATAAACTTATTATTTATTATATCATATGATTAGAGATAATTTTTAATACGATAATAAACATCGATACAAGTAATTGTTAGGTAACATTAGTATATAACTTGAGTCAAATAATTTTAAATGTAATTCTCAGATAGATGTGACGAAATGTAAGAAAATAGCGAGATAGAAAGGAAGGAAGGAACATTTGACAGAGTGTCTTGCTGAGTTATGCGCTATCACATTCGCGGCTGGCTGTAAAGTCAAGATTGTAATTTTAGATTTTTGTTAAAAGTTGGGCGAAGTTTAATTAAAGACGACACTTTACGACACCTCCGCTATATTAGAACAGGGTTTATATCCTGGGGTGGCCCTTTATGGTGGTAGTGACTTCGTCCACCTGCCTCCTCCCCGCCTCATTTATCTCTCTTCCCATCTCTTTCCATTTGAGGAATATTCTCTTCTTGAAAATCCTATTCTTCAATCCCCCTACACATCAATTCAACGATGTGTTTGTATAAAATTACTCTTTTGAAATTAATATCTATATCCATGTGTGTTGCAAATAATATAAGGAACTGGTGTATATAATACACGTGTATCATATGATCAGAAGGATATCAAAAGAAATCATCCAGCGTTTTGTGTTTTATTTTGTTCGTAAAGTTTCTATTCTTCAATCCCCTTACACCTGAATTCAACAATTAATTTGTGTGAAAATTACTCTTTTAAATTTATCTATATTACAGGCATATAAAGAACTGATGCATATAACACACGTTTATCTATGATCAGAAGGATATCAAAAGGAATCATCCAGCGTTGGGTGTTTTATTCTGTTCTTGAAATTTATATTCTTTAATCCCCTTTTACACCTGAATTCAACAATTAATTTTTGTGAAAATTACTCTTTTAAATTTATCTATATTACAGACATATAACTGATACATATAACACACGTGTATCTATGATCAGAAGGATATCAAAAGGAATCATTCAGCGATGGGTGTTTTATTCTGTTCTTAAAATTTATATTCTTTAAAGCCCATACACATGAATTCAACAATTAATTTGTGTAAAAATTACTCGTTAAAAGTTATCTAATCTATGCATAAAGAACTGATGTATATAACACATGTGTAATTTGTGTAAAAATTACTCGTTAAAAGTTATCTAATCTATGCATAAAGAACTGATGTATATAACACATGTGAATCATATGATTAGAAGGATATCAAAAAGGAATAATTCAGCGATGGGTTTCTTGTAAATATTTTAATATCGTTGCTTTAGCTATCTTCTTGCATTCCTTTCTACTGGAGAATATATCGCCACCTAAAACAAACTAGATGAATTTATTTTCAAAGCAATTTTATATCTGTTTTTATTAGGCGGTGATATGGGCTAATCTTTCTGTAGACGAACATGAAGACCGCTAGTTTGAGCTACGATATCAAATACCTACATTAAACTTATCCTTTGAAGATATTTCCAACTGATAACACACGTATCATTTGTATCTCGTTTATATTGAGATCTGTAGTGAAATCTATATTCATGTTCATGATGATATAAAATATAGAAATTGGTGGGAAAATATAAATTATTTCCTTTTATTTATTTAAAATGTGTAAATCTTCTATGAATATTTTCTTTTTTAGGTATTTACTTATATTTTTGTAAAATTATATGTAGCACTAAAAGAAATTTGGAAATCTCTATCGGAATATTACCCTAAAAAACGTATAGCTGAGAAGGCAATCATTATTACATATAAGTACAAACATGGACTGCTTAAGCGCGAATTAAAATATAAATCTACATAACGTATACACCACGATAACTGTTCATCTTCATTAAAAAATGTATAAATATACAAATATGAATACTTGAAATATATGGAAATATAAATCTGCATAACTTTAATTGGATTTTAATTCGCTTTAATAATTAGCATGGAATTTTATGCGTCTGGCCTGATTGATCTACAGAATATTTACCATTTGATAAGGTGGTTTCAATTCTCGCATTGTATCATTCGGATCAACTTTGTTCATATGTCAGGCATTATATACAATAGATAAATAAGTCTCATTGTGGACATGAGAAATAGAGGAATTAAGTTATTTTATTCAAAGATAATATAGAGGTAGAGGAATTAACAGAATTTTGAAGCTGCACACAATTTTATCAGTGTTATTCTCTCTCTCTCTCTCTCTCTATAATACTATACAATATTTAAATTATAGATATTATCCTTCTCGAATTATATATATAATAATCTAGTTCTAATCCCATTTTATTCGGTTTTGACTTACTTTTTTCATTCCGTTATCCACGGTCTCTACCGTAACTCGATCTCCAAATCCTAATAAGTCTTAGTATGCTTAAATTATTCCCCTATTTTAATTTCAGTACGTTTATAAGGGTATAATCTAGTGATGGCTTAGCTATATTGAGTGTGGATTAACCTATTATACGTTTTATACAATCTATTAATCAATTCTTAATCAACTGAATGTATTCCAAGCTTTGTTGCACACAACTAACTAGCGTAAACTCTCTTGAAATGTTGAAGGTTGAATTTAAATATTCCACATAAATCTTTATCTAAACACACACAAAAAAACACTGAACATCTCTTAAATTACTATATTAGACTGTAAAAAGATATCTAATTTGTCAATCATTTAAATTTTATCTCTCTTTCTCTCAGTTGATTTATTTCTGAAAAAGGTGAATTACCAACATATGGTAATCATCCTTAAATTATCAACAGTGTTAATTACTTTAATTGGGAGAGGTAGATAAATAGATAACTCAGGTACGTGAACTGTAGAACGTCAACTACCCGGGCTGCCAAGAAATTTTAATCGCACCCTGTACAAATTGTAATTTATTCTGTAAGTGACAGAGCTCAAAATTTAGACTTTGGATAATGATGATTCGACACTATTCACAGATAGATAAAGCTATGTTTCGTTTTTCTAATCAATAAATATTTCAACATTTTCTTCAATAAATTTTGCTATAAAGCATTTTGTGAGATCTATCACCAATTGAATATATGAATTTATAAATATGAAGATAGCCCACACCGTAGTTCACATCTCCAAATGAGGAATGCTGCAAATAAACAGAGTAAAATAAAGAAACAAGAGGCGATCATTTCGATTTAATTTCAGGACCATTGACTTGTCTTTCCACCAGAAGTTAAAGCAATAAAACCCCTCTATTGCCCCACTTTGATGGGGAGAATGGATTTCAAATTTGAAATCCTTTCCATTTACTACTTTCTGAAGTGGCCTCTAAATTACAACTTTTCAAGCTCCTTGTGAGTATTACTTAATTCTCTTTTAATACCATTTTCTAACTATTTTAAACTATATAGACAGAAATTTATTGTTTTATCAATGATATTCTCTCTTTAGGATACATATATATCCATCTAGCAGTTTCCTACATATGATAAAGTGGTGTTTATAAAAATGTATATTCTTTAAAATTGATATGAACGACATGACCATTTTTCTGATTCTTAGGAGAATATTATTCGAAATATAGTATTTGTGAATATCGGTCATAGCAATGTGTTTTTATATATATATTTCTTCTCTCTTTCTTCGTAATATCATATATTTCCAAAGATTTTTACAAATTAATCTTGATGAATATGTAACCATCCATAAAAATTATGTTTTAGAGATAGAGGGCTTATTTTGGAGATTCAATAAAATTATTATAAATAATCCCCCATATTTAAAATAAGAAAACACTTTAGTTCAACAATGGGATTGTTGAATGATTAATTTAATGCCATTATACATATTTAATGTTTTACTTTCTTTAATATCTAAATTCAACTAGTTATTCCTTCACAGTATTTGCCTGCTTTAAATTTCTTGAAGTGAATGTGTAAATTTTAAAACGCTATTAAATATACATATATATTTTGAAACTATTATAGACGCGTATGATTCTTTTAAAAATAAAACAATTTCTACTGCTCTTACTGCAATGGAAAAAATTAATGGGAGGTCCTGGCTCATCAGTGGTGAACCCTCCCATTAATTTTTACATTGCAGTAAGAGCAGTAGAATTTTTTTTTTTTTTTAAGAATCATACGCGTCTATAATATTTCGAATTTTCATAACAGATGGCGCGCTAATGCATCTTAATACATATATATCCATATAGAATAAAGATCTCTATAAATATTCTAAGACGAACAATATGAAAATCATTGTGTTAGTATACATATAATACCTAATCGTGTAAATATAGAGAAAGATAAAGAAAGCATTGCTAAAGAGAATTTGACCCATTCACCACATGAACACTAGCAATTATTCAAAAACACAAACGGACAAAATTGCTGAATATAGAATCTGTCTTTTATTGGTCGCAGTATTCTAAAGTTATTCGAATAGCGTTTGTGCTCGAAAACTTGGTCGTTTAAGTGTTTTAATTAAAACTACACATTGTACAATTCGACGTGTTAATAGTGTAGAAATATAAAATGATATACATTAGACTCTGAGTGCTGTTTGAATCAATATTTACACATCTAGAGTCTTAGAAAGATATAATATTTGGCGTGTGAAGTTCAAATCGAGAGAATGGTGAACGTAGTGAATCAATTATTATTATCTCAGTAATATACATGTAGTAGCTATGATTATTTTATTATTATTATTTTTTTTTTTTGCTTATCCCTAGTACACGTGGTACAGGCCATGATAATCATGGTGGGTAGTTAGCGACTGCTTTTACTGTAAGTGCACCACATGTCTACACATGTGAAAGGCAGTTCGACTTTGCACTTACTAATGCCAGAGCCCCGTTTGGTTACTTACACTCGCTGGTGGGGTTGGACTTTTGCAAGAATCGGGGGCCATTGGAGCATTTTTTTTTCTTTAAACAGAAAAAAGTGTCCAATGCGGGAATCGAACCCGGGTCCTAGTGGTCGAAAACCAAACGGTTTAACCATTATCAATATCATTTACATACCCAAAATATGAAAGTTAGCCCGTTTTCGGGAGACAATCTATTCCAAGATCTAAACTATAACAGTGACTTCTTCCAGAGGATCTAAGTTTACAAGTGTCATTTATTAGATATTGGAGAGCCATATGCAGAACGAAAAAAAGTAGATAAACTCCACAATTTTATATATATATTGTTACACACCTTGAGATTGTAGGTGATTTTTGTTCAGCGGTTTCCATTGTGCTGTAGAATAAACCAGAACACGTTTTCATTAAAAGCTGACGCTCATTTTTTTGGGGGAAAGGTTAACAAAGAAAAAGAATAGCCGGCGCGTGGCTGGAATAAATTATATGATAACAAAAATGAACAAAACAATATTGATATCTTTAATAAGTAAAATTATTAATGAAAATAATTACATGAGTCTATGTCGGCTATGACAATATATAAATATAATAGGTTTATTATTTGGAAATGTAATGGTGGATTTTCTCAATGGGAATATGAAGGAAGGTCTCGCCACGTTATCCCCACATGATGCATATGTCCGTAGATAAATTTATGACCGGCTGTTTATGGCATGGAGGGCTAGCACATTACAGATAATAAGCTTAAAACTTGCAGTAAAATGGCGCTATCGGAATTCCCTTGTCTCATTCTGGGACGATCGAATCTAATGACTTCTCAGTGAATGTCTTTAAATGTATTTTCCTATGTACCTTTATCTCGCCCTCATTTTTTATCCTTTTTTTATATCGTTAATAAAAATATGTAGTAATAATTTCAGTTTAAAATATCGATACATTATTACTGATAGTAACCAGAAATATCCATGTTTATATGGGCTGTGATCTCGAATTAGAGGTCCTATATAGCACACACAAACTATTTTCATCAATATTGCTAATGAAACTATTTACCCATTCGTATTATTTATTTCGACCATCCGCCATCGCCCTTCTCAAGAAAGGCTATTTCCATAATGGTAACTTCTTAACAATTTATGAAATTTCATTACCAATGTAAATGTTTTTTTTTTTACTTTTGCTGATTCATAAAGATATAGAATTGCCTATTTTAAAACGTTAATAACGCTATGAATTCAATATTAATAGCATATATAATAAAATCTATGATCCCCTGTAATTAATATTTATTCACTTTTTGTTTATATTGTATAATACTTTTTCAAGGTATACATTTTATTAACGATGGCATATTTTTAAATTGATGTGTCAATTATAATAAATGTGATTAAGGCTAATTCAGTCAACAAGTTGTCAAGGCTGAGATCATTCAAGGACAGTATGACCATACATGGAGAACATTTAGGAATAACAAATCACATTTCTATATTTAAAAATGTATTACAGGAAGGTTTCCTTGAGTGATCCAAAAGTTAAATGGCATTCTTCCTGGCTTAACACTTTTGTCGATTCAAAATTCGGCCTGGTTTGTCTTAACTTGGGATGAACGATGACCTCCAAGAGTGAAAAGTAGATTCTATGTATGTAGGTGGTTTATGATGGGAGGTTCTACTGTGTTTTCAACATTCATCAGCTGCTTTCTTTTATTTATTTGCCAGTTACAACATCGCAATATGCCGATATGAATAATTGGGCTTGAAAAATAACAACTATTATATTATTTACATATTTACAAAGATTATATATATAAGTATTGGTAGAGAATATCTTGTGTAGGTGGTTTATGATGGGAGGTTCAACTGTGTTTTCAACATTCATCAGTTATTTCTTTTATTTATTTATCAGTTACAACAGCGCAATATGCCGATATGAATAATTGGGCTTGAAAAATAACAACTATTATATTATTTACATATTTACAAAGATTATATATATAAGTATTGGTAGAGAATATCTTGTGAAAATATAAGAACATTTTAATATCACAGTATGATAATATTGACTTATAAAAGTATTTATCTTTAAGATTTTAAATCAGGTAAGTCTACCTTTTCCGTTCTTGTTTTCTCTTCAAAATCTGGATATTCGATGATGTCTTACCAAGATACCATTAACCGAGGAGAGTCGACATAAATTTCTAAAATGTTTCAAGAACTCTGACGGTTATCTTCCAACTTAGGGTGATGGTGGCTGCTCACGCCACGACGTTATTTGGATGGATGGTTCCTCGTAAATCTTGGCACAGCTGTTTTGTTCTTCTCTTGGGCCAGCTGAAATATCTAATATAGGATATGGTGGTGCTGTTTGTGTGGATAGTATATGAATACACGGTAACAAGACCAACTGAATCTATTAGAATAAAAATATTGGATTGATAGATCCCAAATTAAGCCTATCATGAACAACTATGTCTTTGAAAGATCATTTTTTCGAATTAAAATTTGACTTATCCAACCTCCAACGAACGGCCACCCTCAGAGAAATAAAAGAAAGAATATTATAGAATATTTATACTTTTGTCAATCGCTCAATGAAGTTTTATACCGATTTGTATACAAAAAATATTTTTATTTAAATTACGCAATAAATCAGATTCAAATTCTCAATCTTAAATTGCTATTAAAGTAACAAAATAATAGGAAATCTAGGGCACCAAGACTTCTCAGGAGAGAGAGAAAATATATATTACAATTATAAAATATATTCAGGATAATTATCACAATAATCCTCAATTGATATACTCAAATATATACGATCAATTGTACTCAGGGATTGTTCGAATAAGAAAATGGTATTTTGGGGAGAGATTATCTTTTTAATTGAGGTATTGCAAGCTTGTCCTATATAATCTTATTTGCCCTTTCAAGAGAAAAATTTGCTCGAAAGCATGCAACACCTCAAATAAAAAGAAAACTTTTGCCTGAAAGCTTATTTTTTTATTCAAAAACACTTAAATTTAATGAAAATTGTCTTACAAATGTTGAAAAGAATTGGCATACAACAATAAAACCAAATATAGAATAGGTACAGGGTTGAGTGACGCGAGGTAAAGAATGGCAGAAGAAGTGGTCAGCAGCCGATCAGATTGGGGCAACAATTAGGCAAGATAGATGGCCTGGGCGGCAGTAAAAGCCCGCCCTAATAACAATGTCTTCCACCAATGGAAACCGATAATGAGACAGGCCGAGCACTAATTGGCTCAAGCTAGGTAGATAATTCTTCATTTCGTCCCTGGTTGTCCCCTCTCCTTAATTGGAGACATTTCCTGCGTCACATATACCACACAGCTCTTTGGGTGGCCAATTCTTTGGAGAATTCTTTGGGGAATTTTGTTCTATTGACACGATATTTCTATATATGTTTCTATTAAACGCGCCGTATTGTATAGTTTTTATAATATAAATTTATCATCTATTTATTAATTATTGTAAAGTATTTCTATATTTTTGAAAATATACATTTCTGTATTTGAAATAAATTTTGAAATATGATTGAATCAAATTTAATAAACCAAATTTATAATTTGTCCTATTATATTGCCGAAGTGAAAGGTTAAAATGATAGCTTATTTGATAAAAAAAAATTGGATAAAAATTTTCAAATAATTATGATATATATGGCGGGGGTGTTCTCTCCAAGATGTCCGACCAGAGTAATGTATTGTACTCAATGATTTGGCGTATTTATAGTTGCTTAAAGTTGTTTCGAATAATTGATTCTACTATAGTGATTAAGTATTCGTGTACATATCGTACATGCTACTATCATACTATCAAACGCGTATCATACTATCAAACAAGATAGATTTTCTTTTCAGAATAACTTGGATGTCTTCCAAAAAATTATCTATGTGTGAAGGTCTATACAGTTAAACCTGTCTATAGCGCCCCCTCTTGAGACTCACCAAAATAGAGTCTATAGAGAGGAGGTGCTATAGACAGGTCACTTTTAATGTAAATCGCATCGTACTACGTATTTAAAATCGGGCGCTATAGAGAGGAAGGCGCTATTTAGAGGAAGCGCTATAGATAGGTTTAACTGTATATATATAAAAAAAAAGATGAATAATGATATAAAATATTTTTCTATGATCATCATTTAGCTCTATGAGTTATGTGAAATATTTAATTTCCCACATTGGCAAAAAAAAAAAACTCTGTCAATTATAAATTATAGATAACTAGAATATAGGATTTAGTTTAAAACATGGCGCAACAATAGATTCACTTTGGAAGTGATTGAAATTGTAGATAAATGTACGAGATAAAATAATACCCCGCCTGCCCAATACGCTTTTAAAAAATACGTATTGTATAAAGTTTAATATTCTGTTTCAAAGTATTTATGTATTATGTAATATATAATAGCTTCCAAAATTTGTTTAATATATTTTTTATATTCGGTATAACCTTGAAAGTCATTAGCACAAATAGACTTCTCAAAACAAGACTTTTTTGTCAATATTATAATCCCTTCGGCAAAATTAAGAACAAAAGACAGTTCGCTGAGGGAATAGCCTCTTGTTATCACGACAATACAAGCCTCCGGGCCTAACTGCCCTTCGTCAGCTATAATTACGATTGTTCTTTGTTTATAATAGAGCTTATTTACCCAGAGTTTCCTATTGAAATTCCACAAAATAGTTCAACATACATAGAAAACCGTCGTAGTAATTGAGTGTATATATCACCAGTATACATATGTAAGATAAAAAGTATATGTAGACAGAGTACGCCAAATTCCGTTGGTCTTTCTAATCTCCCCTTCACTCCGCGACTTCAGTTTCAGATAAAGAAGACATCTGAGTTGTTTCTTCCTTTAGGTTTTTTTACAGAGCTGAAGAGGAGCTGAGTGGTTCTCAGAGAGGAGTGGTTTTGGTGACGATGGACGTTGTCAGGGACACGATGACAGAGTCCATGCCCCCTCAGGGCTATCTCCCAGGGGACCCCTGGGGGTGGGCTCTCTTTCAACCAAACTATTTCTTGCCCATCGCTATTTACTCAAACTTTTAACCATTTTATCTGTTCTCTATCGTCGTTGTATGTAACGAGACAGTTTTTAATAAAATTATAAATTCGAGTAACATCATATAGGTTATTCCCATAATTCAAATTTGTCCTTAATGATAACACTTTAAGTATAATGCTTAAGCTTTGACTTAAACATTAGAACCTCACATGTGACAACCTTACGAAGACATCGATAGTCTCTTCTGGAGGTGGTCGTTCATTAGAGTTTAGATTAGATCAGATCATGTCTTTTTTATAATTCACAAAGGTGGTTGTTTAGAGAAGTAGTGAAGGAGTTTTAAAGCCCTTATTCATCGTAATATTTTAAAATAAAACCATTACAATTGATATTATTTCTTTTATTTGTGTACAAATTGGAGAGTGTACACACTGTAAGCTATATACCGATGTATAAAGGTAAAAATATTAGAGCATTCTATACATAGTTCCGATGACCAACAATTCATGATGAGCGCCAACTCCCAAAGGTCACGTTGTAAAATTTAAAATAAAAATTTGAGCCTACCTAACAGAACCTCAAATACGAGATGATCTCTAGAAGAAACCAAAACTTTCCTTTTTTGTCGTTAATGGGAGGAGATTCTACTGTATTAATAATATGGTAAACATTGTGTAGAACGAAGTTTGACAATTATACCGCAAATGCTTCTTTTGAACGAAATATCGAAATTTATTTTAAGGAGAAATAATGATTATTTCCAACCTTAGGAATGAAGTATGATAGGATGAATTGTGAAGAGTAATGATGAACGGAAAAATAAAGTGTCCAGGGATGGGGAAACATTTTCAATTATATTTGAACAAATATATTCAGACAATTCTATTTCGTAGACACAAAATGACCCGTTATTCATAAAATTATAATATATAATTTGTTTTGAGAAGAGAGAGTATACAGATAAATATAAACTTTAAGAAAAACTGCTGCTAATTTCAAAACGTTTTCTTAATAGCCATTTGAATTCTTATTCACATGAAAAATCTACTAAACAGCTGATTAATTTGTAACAGCAGTAATAAAATTCGTTATAAAGTAGAGTAAAATATAGAATAATCTATATAGATAAAAATTATAGTTTAACACTATATATGCTTTATTTTTAACCTGCGGAACTTTCCATAAGAGACTGTCTGAAAATATGGATATTCCTGGTGTATTCTGGAAATGGTCGTTTATTGGAGGTATCATCAGAACAATTCATTTATTATTTTTTAAAAGGGGTCACTCAAGGAGGTGGTTGCTTATCAGAAGAGTCGTTCATTGGGTGTATACCTTCCAAACGTCTCGATTAAACTGTCCGTCTCACCAGCGATGGAGGAAGCTGAAGCAATTGAGTTAGCCGGCCAGCCGGTAGGAAAGTGTTGATGAAATATTCAGGCCCAACAAATGGTGTTTTTAACGAAGCAGCTGAGAGGTTCTAAATCTCCTTGATATACGGCGAGAAGCGAGCTGGTCTCGTAAATAACGTCGATTTCCCGGCTTGATCCTGGATTTAAGAAATCTCGGTACGCCACCAGCAGCCAGCTCGCTATATTTATCCAGCTATCTATAGCACTTTGATTTCACGCCCTTTCAAACTGGCCCATTGGATTGATATCTATCCCCTTCTTCTATATCTACGTATAATGGTTATTTTTCTACACCCCACTACATATTCTCCATATTAGAAAGAAAGTAAAATTTCTTTGGCATTTTAAATGCAGTAAAACCTCCCATGATAAACCTATTTGATCCCTGAGAAAGTGAACAATGATAAAATGGAAATCTCCACCATAAATAGCCAGGTTTTTGGAAGTCGCTTGTGAGTGGTTCAACATTTAATATTAACAAGTATCCCTCCATGATTATAAATTTTAATATGTGTTTATGTATTAAATTAGGCTATAGCTTATTTTACTAGTATTTCCAGTTAGAGTACTACCCTTGATAAAGAGGGGATTGCTTTCATTAATAATATTGGTTTTAAACATCCAATATATTAATGCTTTAGTTTTTTCCGGGTGTTTCACATATATTGCATTAATCATGAGAAAGAAGGAAAGTTTAAAAATTGAATAATTTGTTTTTTAATGGCTACCCATTATTTCTTTTATTACATTAAGTTATTTAAAACAATAACGAAAAACAAAATTTTTGTTAAAAACCTTAACAAATAAAGTTAATCAAGATACATCTATTAATCCACTCTACGTCTATAAGTGAGTTGAATGCTTCAACTTGTACAATAATATTGATGTACAAGCTAATAAACTTACATTTTACATTTTTTATTAGTAAACTATACTTTTTCAATTATTGTATTTCTAGTGCAAACCTCACTATCAGTAGCATTGTTTGGAATTCTGCAAATACAAACATATTACTGAGCGACGCATATTTCATATATAATGTAAGGAGAATAGTATTTTATTATTTGTAAAACACATAAAGATATTTTCATTTCTAAAAGCAATTTCTCTCTCTAGAGTCAGAAGGAAGAATCGTCATAACCCGAGCGAGGAAGATGGCTTCTGTGATAACAAGACCGGTCTCTGCTATTGACCTTAAATTGGTATGTCCTAGCTGGTCACGTTACATTTCTGGGGATACCTCCCTAAATATGTGGTACACGGTACTTTTTAAGTTATCTCTATTAATTTATTGTACTGTCATACAGATATATTAATTAGTAGATATATTTATTAATACCTGATACTCTCTCACGCGAGACCTTTGAAAACATCTCCATAAATTACTAGTACCATCACATACGATACACCTACCCCTTTCTGGAGATATCTCCTTCAATATGTGGTACACGGTACTTTTGAAGTTATCTCTATTAATTTATTGTACTGTCATGCAGTTCCTTTCTGTAGATATATTTATTAATAGTTGATTCTCTAACGCGAGACCTTTGAAAACATCTCCATAAATAACTAGTACCATCACATGGTACCAACCTTTCTGAAAGTATCTCCATAAATTTCTGGCATTATCACATAATACTTTTCTGTAGATATCTGTGTGCATAAATACGAGTATATGGTACTGTAACACGTTACCTACCCAGGTAGATCTCCATAATTATATGACGCTATATAACATGGTACAATTAAATATATCTTTAGAAATATGTGGTACTGTCACATAGACCTTTATGGAAATATTCTACAAATATATCTCTCATTAATCGTTTTGATGATACTTGTGGTATTCTAGATCGATGTGTTCAAATGGATTTCAAATATCAAAACAATTAAAAGGGTAATTATATAGATGGTGCTTTACAAACAATATACGGTCTTCTTCATGTACTGAACTGAATATTGAAAATATTGGGACAAACCTCGGCTGATCAGAGGTGAACACTACCGAAGCCAGTTTACACTCGTGGTAATCATATATTGCTATTGAATACAATAATTAATTATTTATTACATAAATACATTCATAATAGTGTTTGTAGAACTACGTTCCGACACCCCAGAAGTGAAATTATTTTCTAAACTATATTTACATAGGCACTGGAGGCTTTAATAAGAAAAAGAAGCAGCTTGAACAAAAATACTCACGTGTTTGTACTGTGTATATTTAGATGTGAAGAAAACATCCGAATATATCGACACCCAGCGGTGCTGCTAAACTCTTCCTAGCCGAGATATATTCTGATTTAAATATACGAATACATAGCGTGGTGATATATTATAGTATACTCGAATCTCCCATGAGCAACTACCTCTCTGAACGACGACCACTTTTGTGAAATCTAAAAGAATTCCACCTAATATTTTCTGATGAATGACCACCTCAATGTAGGACCAACTTCTCGTGGAAGGTTCTACTCTAGTTTGTCCTGTTGTAGATAAATGGAATTATATGAACCATTATTATTTTAATACAGAACACCTCTCAGTGCCAATATATCTGGTATCATAATAGCCATTCGATAATTAACACTATAAAACTTCTATTTGCATATAGGCCTAAGATTTGTATACAAATATTATCTAAAGGGTGTTTTTTTTTCAAAGTGTTGGTGTCTATATACATATAATAAAGATTAAATGGAATTTGAAACCCTAGAGTTGAAATAAAAATCGATTTGAAATATGCTCCATTGTTGTGAAAATCTATATAGTAATAAATATTCGAATAAATAACAAACGATAAAAATTTCTATATCTATTTCTTAGAGCTATGGTGAAGTCCATTCTTCATCTTTTTAATATCTAGGATTATTCTCAATATTATGATTGAATTTTATTTTATTATAATGATTTTGTAAATTTTATATCGACATGATTTAAAATTCTAGCAATTAAAATTTAAGTTTACCATAATAAATAATAAACTAGATATATAAATAAAATAGTAATGAAAATTAAGGAGAAAAGATTTTTATTCAGATAAACGTGTGACAAGCATAACTCAAGTAAACCCTATGACATGCGACATCTTCTTCTGGAGACGGCTTTTGTAAACTAAAAAAATGATTCACACTGATCTGGACAACTTCCTTTGAGAGACTACCTCTAAGAGAGTCCGGGATTATCTATGATTTTGGACTATGGTCTCTCGTGGCAAGTTCATCTATATTACTTACATCTTTATTCGGTCAAATATTCAGGGTTTAATATTAATGTATATTATGCTAATGATAATCTGTATTGAGCTTAACCTAAAATGTTTCAAAGATGATTCTATATAAAGGTGAAAAGAGAGCTCAATTTCCTTGTAACTGCAAAGAGCAAAAGGCTTCTATATCTATAAACCTCTTATGTATTTCCAGTATATGGATCCTAAACTCACTATGATTATCAAGGTTTATCCTATATGCTGTGTGTTTGGTATAATATTGTAAATTTGTTATCTCAGTTTTCAGGTCAATAATTTTTAATTCATAAAGATACTAAAGCAGCGATTAAATGAAAAATATATAAATATTATAGTATACTTATTAAAAACAAATAAGGCATATCCTGACCAGGAGAACATGTGCTTTTTAGATGGCTTGATATGCGCCATCTAAAAAGCACATGTGCTCCTGGTAAGGATATGCCTTCTTTGTTTTTAATATCAACACCTGACCTTTGTATTCTTTTTTTTAAAATTATTTTTCACAGTATAAACTATATTATATTATTAAAATCAAATTATATTGTAATGAATCAATTTAATAATTAGCTTTTGATCAAGTAAAGCACATCAAAGTTCTTATGTTGATTTTTGTAACAACTACACTGGAAAAAGAAGAAACCAAATCAAATATCTGAAATGCTTTAGGTCTATCAAAATTTCTAGTATAATTTAGAGAACTTATAAATGTACACAGATATAGTAAATCTGTAGAAATTGATGACAAATTATTGAATTATTAACCTATCAATGATGTTAAAGTTAGTGGTGTTATATAGCTTGATACACATTCTTTATCTTTTACATTTATAAGTAAAATAAACTTAATAAATATGGTACACTACTCTCTCTGTTTCAAAATATATATTCTTAGGTATAGTGATGTATTATTACATTTTCCAAATTTATCAATTACTGTACCTCAAATTAATATGATTTTATGAATATGATTTTGTACAGGAGAAATGTATTTTGGCCATTAATAGATTAAATATCTGCTATTAAAATAGTGTTACTAATGCTATTGTAAATACACTCGTGGACAAAACTTAAGCTAGTTGTACCTTTTAGCATATATATTGGGATTCAGACAATAACTCTGAAAGATATCTGATACACAGTGACCCTTATTGAAGACACACTAGATAACCAAGTGTGAACAAAATTTCCTCTGTCTTCTTAAAAAAAAAAAAAAGACGATTGGCGACTACAAAATATGAAATTTCCTCAAGTTTTTTCATGAGTTATAACTAAACTATTATTATTTTATTAGATATGGTTATAATGTATATTACATATGAATATGTTTATATGAAAGTCCTCTCTGTTCAAAATGCCGCTAAGAGAAGAGAACTTCATCTAGCCATACACTCAATAACATAGAAGTAGATATATCTAAAACATATGTATGTGTATACAATGTTCTAAAAAGTAATAAAACTTGTCAATACAAATAGTATATCTTTATTGTCTAATGCTTACTATTAATAATATAGATTATTTATATTAGTTAGTTGTTTTCAAATTATTAAGGCAATAATATAATTAGAGACTAAAATGGTGACCTAAACATTTTCAGCTTATACCAAGAAAGAAGTTCCTTTTTCACTTAAATTTAAAAGAGAAAAAGAGTTGAATTTATTAAATGTTTCCATGAAACCTTGTGTGTGGCTTTATAAAAAAATATATATTCTAATATTTCACAATTTTTTCTGAAGTTTGGTAAATAAATGGTGGTGCGCTACCAGGGTATAAAACAGTTTTGAATCAGCTTAAAATAATTATAACTTTATAGAACTGGCACCTGAACAAGTTAAACCCCACCAGTTAGTACCATCAGCCAAATAGGGATCTGGGTTTTTGTAAGCTTTTTTTGCGGCTTTGTTGTTGTGTGGCTGAAGTGCTTCTATATGTGAAGAATAACCAGTATCAAACTCCTTCCCACCATGAATATAATGGCTTGCACCATGAACACTTGGGATAAATGATTTATTGTATAAATTTATTATCCAATCTGAAAACAACTTAGAGAAATAGAATTCTCAGCTGTCAAAATATGTAGTTGACTGTCTCAAAAGATTGCTTTATTCAGTCAGATTCAGTGAGTATTCCATGGATGGGGAGCATGCTACAACAGACCAATAACATCAGCAGGGTTAGTCAAGTCAAGGTGCAGTTTATTGGCGTGTTTGTGTGTTTGCATTTATTTCTGAAGAATGCCGGCGCCTCCTGGACGTATACTGATGTATCCTGAATCCCCTTCTATCCGGTATACCATCAGTATACGTATCAGGCGACGCCGATTCCACGTCGCTGATGCTGGATGAGCTGTGCTGGGCGAGGCTTCCAGAGCATGCATCCATCCGTGCCGAACCACATTAGGCCCTTGGAAGCCTGTGTGGCTATTTAGAATGCATGCAATATATTACAGAGCATGCATAAGAGAAAATAGTGCTTCATCCATGCCAGGGTATACTACAAGTTTGTATGGCCATGGAGAATACATGCAACACATGCCAGCATACAAATAAGCGCCTAGTTATATCATGCCAAGTTATATCATGCTCTCTTAGGACCATGTGGTCATGGTTATGCAACATATTCCAAAATATCTTAGAATAAGACTATGGATATAGCCAAGAAAGATCATTAAAGACTGTGCTGGGCCTCAAGAAGTCCATATGATCTATGAACAGTTATGATACAAAGTTTTTCTAATCATGCTAGTACATGCAAACTATTTTACAGCCAGTATTCCACTTAAGGCCAATTGAAAGGTCTAAACTATATAGGTCCATGCAATATTCTGAAAAGACTTTACTCCAAAAACTTTTAAACTATTTAACATTATTATCATATTTCATAAACAGGTATTAATAGGTTACATTTGGCGTACAGTTAAATCTATCTTTAAATATATTATTATTATAAAAATTGAGTAGTTCTTTATATATTGGAGCAGTATACATATATATTGCTTGTTTTTATATTGTATATTTTCTATCTTATATATATTTATCTATTTGTGATATTATATTTAAAATAAAACAACTCGAATTAATCGAAAAATGTTATAAAATAAAACATTTTTCTTGTATTTCGAATATATAAAAACTATCAGATTCGAAAGATATACAAAGTACATGTGTTATCTATTTTTAAATGATGATTACTAAATATATAGTACTAACATAGGAATCAGATAAAAATGTAATATAATATTATTTGGTACTTAACAAAAAATAAGTAAAAAGAGGTTTTATATTATAGAATTACGCCACATAAATGCTTTGTCTACATAGATCTGAACAAGACGACTTAGAGCGGCATGCAGAGGAAATATTGGCAGTCAAATGGACGTAAAACACGAGCCAACATGTAAACTGGATGACAGAGAACACTATAGGCATGCAGGCGAAGAGATCGACTTACCATCATGAACTGATGCGTATTTCAAAATGGCGTCGGCTGTCGCAGATGTCGCCGCCCCCTCCCCCCCTCCTCGTGTTGGAAACGCCCCCTGGTGGTTGGCATTTCCCAGAAACTGTCACATTTCACCGCTAATTGGCTCTCCATTTGTCTACCTGATCGATTGAAGAATGCTGAGAAAATGTCCAGGCATTCAGATGGCTTTCACCAATTTGTACATTCCAGATGTCAGACCACCGCCACAAGTGCTGCCGCTGGTAATAATCGATTATCTCAACGTCGCGCATTCCACACATCCTCTCTGCGCCAATATGCAATTATGGCATCTCCTTTCTGAACATTGATTATGCATTTAATTATAGATTAGGGAATTAAAAATGCTATTTTATAAAATATAATCACAAAGTTTAACTTTATAAATTCTAAATATGTAAAAAATACAAGGGTTACCTATTACTATAGCGATTCCTCAGCCTAATTGTCATGCTTTTTACGTTTTTACCAGTTGAATTATACGTTTTCGTATCAAAATCTTATGGCTTTTATTTATACTGACCATGTGTCGAAAACATATTGTAGCTCTCTTATCAAACTTAAAAAATTAAATTTCATTTTTGAATTAACTAGCGAATGTACTATATAAATGAATATACTAATACTATAAATTGAGGGATATATAAATATAAAATTCGAAGGCGTTGGATATCTAATCCAAGATTCATATATTATATATGATTGTTATACATTTATATATGTGATGAATAGAGAAAATTTTGTAATTTTTTTTTTCAGAAATCCATACACACAATTCGTATTTTCACTCTATTATAAATATTCTTCGGGTTAGTTGACTTTATTAGTTTTTACAAGCTGGAACCCAAATATAAATAGTTTATTTGCTGCGCGCGCTTGCATTTGACGTCTGATAAATATATTCGTTTGTTTTTTTCACTATCCCCTCACTTTTCATTTTACACTTGTGGCACTCAGTAAACTATAAAACTGAATATTAATTTCTGTTATAAAAAGCAGGTTCATCTTCATAACGGCATTATAAATTATAAAGATTACTCTATAGTTTACTATTCAGAACATACATAAAATTTTAAATATTTCTTTTAATTATAAATATAAAAGAAGTGTGTTATTAAATTTTTAGGTGAAAAGTTAGAGCTTTATTATAAATAAGGCGATTTATTTGTAATTAAATATTTTAGGTGATAATATAGAGCTAATTATCTTCCGTATTAATTCAATCATTAATCACTAGCCGAGTGACCCGGGCAACGCCCCGGGTTTACCCGAAGGACCCGCAGGTGAGAAACTATAGAAGAAAAATTTTAACAAATCCGAAAATGAAATTGCAAACAACAGAACTACACTTCTTTAAGGACATGAGAGCACATGCACTGTATCACCATACGTGTACCATTTTCAAAGACCCTGCTTAGGATTAAAACTTCTCAGAAGCATAACAATAGTACCAACCTAGAGGTTAACTGGTGTGGATGCATTCCTCTCGGAGTAAGACTATTGAGAAATTCAGTAGGGAGTTATTTTGCTTCTCCGCATTCTAACACTCCAACTGTTAACACTGTGGAAACACTGACTCATGTTTGGTAAGCAATTTCAGGGAAGAAACTATAGACATTGGATTAAATAAATTATTAATCAAATTGCATTAAATAAAAATTATTAGATTTAAATAAATATTATTAGAGTGAAAAAAAAAGAAAAAATTAACAAATTAGAAAATAAAATTTCGAAAAATACAACTATATTGCAGATAAGATAAGAGGACCTTATTAAAAAATACATAAACAAACTGTAATTCGACACTCGATAATTCGACACTTTCGATAATTCGACACTTTCGATAATTCGACCATTTTAAAAATCAAATTTACAAGGTTGATTGTTGTTTAAATACAACTTTGATTTTGCATGCATAAACACAGGCTCTTGTAGCAAGAACCCAAATATTATTTATAGTCATAGCAAAAGCCAACTTTAGTGAAAACTGATGCCTCTTCAGAATGAATGGAAGACTGAAATCTGAATGAGCAGAAGATATGGGTCATCTTTACATGTATGCTATCCAATGTTCGCACACTTGAAAAAGCCACATATAAAGTTGTCCGTGCGTAAACACAGGCTCTTGTAGCCAAGGTTTGGCCTTGAGCCTTATTTATAGTCATAGCAAAAGCCAACCTTAGTGAAAACTAACGCCTCTCTAGAATGAAGCGAAGGTTGGTATCCGAAGGGGCCAAAGATATTTCAGACACTATACAGTGTGTTCAACTTTGGGCACTGTCAGTATATGTGCTTCAAGGACATGAGAGCACATGCGCTGAAACACCATACGTGTGCCATCGCAAAGATCCTAAAGGCATTGGTGAAAGTATAAATAAATATTTTGGAAATGAAAAAAAAAAACATATATATATAAGAAAATAAATTGGAATAAAAATTTACAAACTATATTTCAGAGTGGATACATATTTGAAAGGAAAAAAAAAAGAAAATTGCAAACAACAAAACTATATTACAAATATGACATGAAAACTAACGCCTCTCTAGAATGAAGCGAAGGTTGGTATCCGAAGGGGCCAAAGATATTTCAGACACTATACAGTGTGTTCAACTTTGGGCACTGTCAGTATATGTGCTTCAAGGACATGAGAGCACATGCGCTGAAACACCATACGCGTTCCATCGCAAAGATCCTAAAGGCATTGGTGAAAGTATAAATGACCCATATCTTCTGCTCCTTCAGATTTCAGTCTTCCATTCATTCTGAAGAGGCATCAGTTTTCACTTAGTTGGCTTTTGCTATGACTATAAATAATATTTGGGTTCTTGCTACAAGAGCCTGTGTTTATGCATGCAAAAGCAAAGTTGTATTCAAACAACAATCAACCTTGTAAATTTGATTTTTAAAATGGTCGAATTATCGAAAGTGTCGAATTATCGAAAGTGTCGAATTATCGAGTGTCGAATTACAGTTTGTTTATGTATTTTTTAATAAGGTCCTCTTATCTTATCTGCAATATAGTTGCATTTTTCGAAATTTTATTTTCTAATTTGTTAATTTCTGGCTTTTTTTTTTCACTCTAATAATATTTATTTAAATCTAATAATTTTTATTTAATGCAATTTAATTAATAATTTATTTAATCCAATGTCTATAGTTTCTTCCCTGAAATTGCTTACCAAACATGAGTCAGTGTTTCCACAGTGTTAACAGTTGGAGTGTTAGAATGCGGAGAAGCAAAATAACTCCCTACTGAATTTCTCAATAGTCTTACTCCGAGAGGAATGCATCCACACCAGTTAACCTCTAGGTTGGTACTATTGTTATTGTCTGAGAAGTTTTAATCCTAAGCAGGGTCTTTGAAAATGGCACACGTATGGTGATACAGTGCATCTGCTCTCATGTCCTTAAAGTAGTGTAGTTCTGTTGTTAGTATGTATATAAAAAAGCAAAGCCCAATTCTAAACCCAAATATTTTTTTTTATGAGAAGAACATCAACATATTGCATGATTACGGCAGTCCATAGCTTCCCTGACAAAAATTCACCAAGAAAGTTAAATATTCCAAAACTTTTCTGTGTGTAAATTGCTAAATATGTAAAAAACATGTATACAAAAAAGCAAAGCCCAATTCCAAACCCAAATATTTTTTTTATGAGAAGAACATCAACATAATGCATGATTACGGCAGTTCATAGCTTCCCTGACAAAAATTCACCAAAAAAGTTAAATATTCCAAAAATATTTCTGTGTATATATTGCTAAATGTGTAAATAACATGTATATAAAAAAGCAAAGCTTAATTTTAAATTTCATTATCCTTTCCACAGGAAAAGCAGCAAAATACTGCATAAGTACGGCACTTTTGCAGCCGCATGATTACGGCAGTCCATAGCTTCCCTGACAAAAATTCACCAAGAAAGTTAAATATTCAAAAAATTTTCTGTGTGTAAATTGCTAAATATGTAAAAAACATGTATACAAAAAAGCAAAGCCCAATTCCAAACCCAAATATTTTTTTTATGAGAAGAACATCAACATAATGCATGATTACGGCAGTCCATAGCTTCCCTGACAAAAATTCACCAAAAAAGTTAAATATTCCAAAAATATATCTGTGTATATATTGCTAAATGTGTAAATAACATCTATATAAAAAAGTAAAGCTTAATTTTAAATTTCATTATCCTTTCCACAGGAAAAGCATCAAAATACTGCATAAGTACGGCACTTTTGCAGCCGCATGATTACGGCAGTCCATAGCTTCCCTGACAAAAATTCACCAAGAAAGTTAACTATTCCAAAATTTTTCTGTGTGTAAATTGCTAAATATGTAAAAAACATGTATACAAAAAAGCAAAGCCCAATTCCAAACCCAAATATTTTTTTTATGAGAAGAACATCAACATAATGCATGATTACGGCAGTCCATAGCTTCCCTGACAAAAATTCACCAAAAAAGTTAAATATTCCAAAAATATTTCTGTGTATATATTGCTAAATGTGTAAATAACATGTATATAAAAAAGCAAAGCTTAATTTTAAATTTCATTATCCTTTCCACAGGAAAAGCATCAAAATACTGCATAAGTACGGCACTTTTGCAGCCGCATGATTACGGCAGTCCATAGCTTCCCTGACAAAAATTCACCAAGAAAGTTAAATATTCCAAAATTTTTCTGTGTGTAAATTGCTAAATATGTAAAAAACATGTATACAAAAAAGCAAAGCCCAATTCCAAACCCAAATATTTTTTTTATGAGAAGAACATCAACATAATGCATGATTACGGCAGTCCATAGCTTCCCTGACAAAAATTCACCAAAAAAGTTAAATATTCCAAAAATATTTCTGTGTATATATTGCTAAATGTGTAAATAACATGAATATAAAAAAGCAAAGCTTAATTTTAAATTTCATTATCCTTTCCACAGGAAAAGCATCAAAATACTGCATAAGTACGGCACTTTTGCAGCCGCATGATTACGGCAGTCCATAGCTTCCCTGACAAAAATTCACCAAGAAAGTTAAATATTCAAAAAATTTTCTGTGTGTAAATTGCTAAATATGTAAAAAACATGTATACAAAAAAGCAAAGCCCAATTCCAAACCCAAATATTTTTTTTATGAGAAGAACATCAACATAATGCATGATTACGGCAGTCCATAGCTTCCCTGACAAAAATTCACCAAAAAAGTTAAATATTCCAAAAATATATCTGTGTATATATTGCTAAATGTGTAAATAACATCTATATAAAAAAGTAAAGCTTAATTTTAAATTTCATTATCCTTTCCACAGGAAAAGCATCAAAATACTGCATAAGTACGGCACTTTTGCAGCCGCATGATTACGGCAGTCCATAGCTTCCCTGACAAAAATTCACCAAGAAAGTTAACTATTCCAAAATTTTTCTGTGTGTAAATTGCTAAATATGTAAAAAACATGTATACAAAAAAGCAAAGCCCAATTCCAAACCCAAATATTTTTTTTATGAGAAGAACATCAACATAATGCATGATTACGGCAGTCCATAGCTTCCCTGACAAAAATTCACCAAAAAAGTTAAATATTCCAAAAATATTTCTGTGTATATATTGCTAAATGTGTAAATAACATGTATATAAAAAAGCAAAGCTTAATTTTAAATTCCATTATCCTTTCCACAGGAAAAGCATCAAAATACTGCATAAGTACGGCACTTTTGCAGCCGCATGATTACGGCAGTCCATAGCTTCCCTGACAAAAATTCACCAAGAAAGTTAAATATTCCAAAATTTTTCTGTGTGTAAATTGCTAAATATGTAAAAAACATGTATACAAAAAAGCAAAGCCCAATTCCAAACCCAAATATTTTTTTTATGAGAAGAACATCAACATAATGCATGATTACGGCAGTCCATAGCTTCCCTGACAAAAATTCACCAAAAAAGTTAAATATTCCAAAAATATTTCTGTGTATATATTGCTAAATGTGTAAATAACATGAATATAAAAAAGCAAAGCTTAATTTTAAATTTCATTATCCTTTCCACAGGAAAAGCATCAAAATACTGCATAAGTACGGCACTTTTGCAGCCGCATGATTACGGCAGTCCATAGCTTCCCTGACAAAAATTCACCAAGAAAGTTAAATATTCCAAAATATTTCTGTGTGTAAATTGCTAAATATGTAAAAAACATGTATACAAAAAAGCAAAGCCCAATTCCAAACCCAAATATTTTTTTTATGAGAAGAACATCAACATAATGCATGATTACGGCAGTCCATAGCTTCCCTGACAAAAATTCACCAAAAAAGTTAAATATTCCAAAAATATTTCTGTGTATATATTGCTAAATGTGTAAATAACATGTATATAAAAAAGCAAAGCTTAATTTTAAATTTCATTATCCTTTTCACAGGAAAAGCATCAAAATACTGCATAAGTACGGCACTTTTGTAGCCCCCCTGACAAAAATTCACTAAAAGAGGTAAGTATTCAAAAAAATATTTTGGTATATATATTGCTAAATGTGTAACAAACATGTATATAAAAAAGCAAAGCTTAATTCTAAGTTCTAATATTTTTTTTTATAAGAAAAGCTACAAAAGCAAATAGGGAGAAGTGAAGCCATTTAGCCATTTTCAAAATCTGATTGTGAAAGAGTAAAAAAATGAGTAAATAAGAGCAAATATAAAGAAAAAGTATTGCTAAATGTGTAATAAACATGTATATAAAAAAGCAAAGCTTAATTCTAAGTTTTAATATAAAGAAGAAATAAGACACAAAAATGGAGCTAAATTCAAATGAAAAACTATAACAAATTAATAAAAAAAAAATAAGACCTAATTCAAATGCCACCATCATCAGACAAAAGAAAAAATGAGATTTTATTCTTTAGTTCATTTATTCTTCTGTCTGATGCTGTTGCTGAAACGTCACACACTATTGAAGACACTATAAAAGATAGATTAAAAGTAATAATTCAATCTACAAATCGAAAAATAATATAACCTGGTGAGTTCCCAGAAAAGGTTAACTTTGGTAGGCGGCGCTGTACGTTGACACCGCCGTACCTTCGAGCCGTTTTACACGAGTTAAAGCGAAGATTTTGGACATAGTGATTTTTACATTTCGATCTTTTATATTAATATATATACTTACTATTTCGAATTATTTTTCTAAAAACGAACATTATTTTTTTTAATTATCTGAAACTAACCTAATTCAACTTATCTAAAACTAACCTTATTTAGCGATTAAACTAACATAATTTAACCTATTTGAATCTAACCTCATATACACTTTTACACTACCTTTTCATTTCAAAATTAAATTAAAATAAGTTTATATTAAATAATAACATTTTTAAAAATCGACTATGGTTCACACTTTTGTATCTAATCAATATGTATTTCTTTATTTTTCTCTATAAAAGTTACGCAATTGTAAACAAAAGAATTGATGATGATAAATGCAAAAAATCTACGATTGTAAAATAGATTAAATTAAAAAATAAAAATAACTGTTAACATTAGGAAAATAAAAACAGGCCTATGACACGAAGAAAAAAATAACGAAAATTTTGGTATATAGATTGTTATGTGTAGTTCAGAATCTTCGGAGGAGATAGCTCAAGACTTTACAATGGAAAACTCTGTTACGGTATTATCTATATAGATTATATTAATA
This sequence comes from Cordylochernes scorpioides, assembly GCA_030710605.1. Classification (NCBI taxonomy): domain Eukaryota; kingdom Metazoa; phylum Arthropoda; class Arachnida; order Pseudoscorpiones; family Chernetidae; genus Cordylochernes; species Cordylochernes scorpioides. Next base: position 48,734,207 of record CP092863.1, on the reverse strand, counting down.
AGTTTATTTCTCAACTTTATACTAAGATTGTTTACCTTACTCTAATACAACAACAACAACAACAAAAAAGCCTTTATTTAGGGTCACTGACCCTATACAGGATTCACCAGAGGTATGCATAAGAACAAAGCAGTGAGACAACGGAAATAGCGATATATACAGAGTAAAAAGAGAAAGAAAAAAAAAAAAACAAGAAAAGGAAAAAAAAAAAATAATAATAAGAAAGAGGGAAGCAAGAAATCAACACAAAAAGAGTAGCAGTAAGAAAGTGAGGAGTGAGTATCACTTGGCCTTCTTCTGAGATATGGACTTGTGGAAACCATAAAACGCCGTAGCAATATACTTATTCTGGGTCATATTGTCAATTATTGATGGAAGTGAAGCACAGAGTTGCCCAGTTTTGAGCATAAGGGTTACTCTAATACAAGGATTTACATAACTGGTTTATTGCTCAATTCCTAATTCCACCTGAGTTACAAATTTGTATATATCTTGGCTCTCAATGTACGTCTATATAATTGCACACATTACACCTTGTCTTTACGCCCGTTGAAGAACAATGTCGTTTGAAAGCTAGCGAAATAAACATGTTTTATAGAAGAAGCTCCTTTTGAGTTTATAATCTTACAATATAGTTATGGTAATGTTGATGTCTACATTAATAGGCTATATATAGGTATTTCAATATTATGATTGCTTTTGATTTTTGCGATAGCCTAATATTTGGCTGTTTTGCAGATAGTAGCTGCCTCCAGGATGTTACACGGAGTATTTCTTATTTTATTACGTTAAGATCATGGGTCTAAAGAAAGAAATACATTTTCCCCGTTAATAACTCTGAAAATCTTGGGACTCGGTTGAAAATTCTATGTTTTTATAATCCCAACTGAATTATATTTTAATATGGTGCCAATCATCTGAGACACCTAATTATTTTATCATTATCATGCACTATACTTATAATTTGAAATATAAAATGCTTACTTGAAATAGAGCTGTATTTTAAATATAAATTATATTTTGAAATATATTTATTATTAATATATGGGTGTAAGGTATTTAATGATCTAACTGGCTATATGAGTTAGTGCATGTTACTAGTTATAAAGGTTGGTGCATGTAACTGGCTATATAGGTTGGTTTATGTAACTGGCTATATGAGTTAGTACATTCAACTGGATATACGAGTTGGTGCATGTAATTGCTATATAGGTTGGTGAACTAGCTATATAGATTGGTGCATGTAACTGCTATATGAGTTGGTGCTTGTAACTACCTATAAAGTTTGGTGCATGTAACAAGCTATATAGGTTGGTGCATGTAACTGGCTATATAGGTTGGTGCGTGTAACTGGCTATATAGGTTGGTGCATTTAACTAGCTATATAAGTTGGTGCTTGTAACTGGCTATATAGGTTGGTGCATGTAACTGGCTATATAGGTTGGTGCATGTAAATGGCTATATAGGTTGGTGCATAAAACTGGCTATATAGGTTGGTGCATGTAACTGGCTATATAGGTTGGTGCATTTAACTAGCTATATAGGTTGGTTTATGTAACTGGCTATAGAGGTTGGTGCATATAACTTGCTATATATGTTGGTTTATGTAACTGGATATATAGGTTGGTGCATGTAACTAGTTATATAGGTTGGTTTATGTAACTGGCTATATAGGTTGGTGCATGTAACAGCTTATATAGACTGGTGCATGTAATTGGCTATATAGGTTGGTGCATGTAACTGGCTATATAGGTTGGTGCATGTAACTGGATATATAGGTTGCTGCATGTAACTAGTTATATAGGTTGGTGCATGTAACTAACTATATAGGTTGGTGCATGTAACTGGCTATATGAGTTGGTGCATGTAACTGGTTATATAAGTTGGTGCCTGTAACTGGTTATATAAGTTGGTGAATGTAACTGTCTATATAATTTGGTGCATGTAACTGGCTATATAAGTTGATGCATATAACACTTTCTGGATTTATTATTTGGTGCATGTAAATTTCTATATGAGTTGGTACATGCAACTAGCTATTTTGGTTGGTACATGTGACTGGTTATATAGGTTGGTCCATGTAACTTGCTATATAAGTTGGGGCATGTTACTGGTAATATAAGGTAGTAATATGGCTACCTAAATAGGTTGGTGCATGTAACTGGTTATATAAGTAAGTGCATGTAACTGATATATAAATTGGTGCATGTGTGTGTGTAACTGCTACATAGGTTGGAGCGTTGTTATCGGATAGAGAGGTTGATGCATATAACTAGCTATATAGGTTGGGGTCTGTAACTGGATATATAGATTGGTGTCTGTAACTGGCTATATAAGTGGGTGCATGTAACACACCCTCGTTTTATGATTTGGTGCATGTAAATTTCTATAGAAATTGGTGCATGTAACTGGTTATATATGTTGGTGCATGTAACTGATATATAATTTGATGCATGTAACTGGTTATATAAGTTGGTGCATGTAATTGGTTATATAAGTTGTTGCATGTAACTGGTTATATAGGTTGGTGCATGTAACTGGCTATATAGGTTGGTCAATGTAACTGGCTATATAGGTTAGTTTATGTATCTGGATATATAAGTTGGTGTATGTAACTGGTTATATTTAAGTTGGTGAATGTAACTTGCTATATAGGTTGGTGCATGTAAATAGCTATATAGGTTGGTGCATGTAACTGGCTATATAGGTTGGTGCATGTAACTGGCTATATAGGTTGGTGCATTTAACTAGCTATATAGGTTGGTTTATGTAACTGGCTATAGAGGTTGGTGCATATAACTTGCTATATATGTGGGTTTATGTAACTGGATATATAGGTTGGTGCATGTAACTAGTTATATAGGTTGGTTTATGTAACTGGCTATATAGGTTGGTGCATGTAACAGCTTATATAGACTGGTGCATGTAATTGGCTATATAGGTTGGTGCATGTAACTGGCTATATAGGTTGGTGCATGTAACTGGCTATATAGGTTGGTGCATGTAACTGGATATATAGGTTGCTGCATGTAACTAGTTATATAGGTTGGTGCATGTAACTAACTATATAGGTTGGTGCATGTAACTGGCTATATGAGTTGGTGCATGTAACTGGTTATATAAGTTGGTGCCTGTAACTGGTTATATAAGTTGGTGAATGTAACTGTCTATATAATTTGGTGCATGTAACTGGCTATATAAGTTGATGCATATAACACTTTCTGGATTTATTATTTGGTGCATGTAAATTTCTATATGAGTTGGTACATGCAACTAGCTATTTTGGTTGGTACATGTGACTGGTTATATAGGTTGGTCCATATAACTTGCTATATAAGTTGGGGCATGTTACTGGTAATATAAGGTAGTAATATGGCTACCTAAATAGGTTGGTGCATGTAACTGATATATAAATTGGTGCATGTGTGTGTGTAACTGCTACAAAGGTTGGAGCGTTGTTATCGGATAGAGAGGTTGATGCATATAACTAGCTATATAGGTTGGGGTCTGTAACTGGATATATAGATTGGTGTCTGTAACTGGCTATATAAGTGGGTGCATGTAACACACCCTCGTTTTATGATTTGGTGCATGTAAATTTCTATAGAAATTGGTGCATGTAACTGGTTATATATGTTGGTGCATGTAACTGATATATAATTTGATGCATGTAACTGGTTATATAAGTTGGTGCATGTAATTGGTTATATAAGTTGGTCAATGTAACTGGCTATATAGGTTAGTTTATGTATCTGGATATATAAGTTGGTGTATGTAACTGGTTATATTTAAGTTGGTGAATGTAACTTGCTATATAGGTTGGTGCATGTAAATAGCTATATAGGTTGGTGCATGTAACTGGCTATATAGGTTGGTGCATGTAAATAGCTATATAGGTTGGTGCATGTAACTGGCTATATAGGTTGGTGCATGTAAATAGCTATATAGGTTGGTGCATGTAACTGGCTATATAGGTTGGTCAATGTAACTGGCTATATAGGTTAGTTTATGTATCTGGATATATAAGTTGGTGTATGTAACTGGTTATATTTAAGTTGGTGAATGTAACTTGCTATATAGGTTGGTGCATGTAAATAGCTATATAGGTTGGTGCATGTAACTGGCTATATAGGTTGGTGCATGTAAATAGCTATATAGGTTGGTGCATGTAACTGGCTATATAGGTTGGTGCATGTAAATAGCTATATAGGTTGGTGCATGTAACTGGCTATATAGGTTGGTTTATATATCTGGATATATTAAAGTTGGTGTATGTAACTGGTTATATAAGTTGGTGTATGTAACTGGCTATATAGGTTGGTGCATGTAACTAGCTATACAAGTTATCACATGTAACTAGCTATATAGGTTGGTGTCTGTAACTGGATATATAGGTTGGTGTATGTAACTAGCTATATAAGTTGGTGTATGTAACTGGCTATATAGGTTGGTGCATGTAACTAGCTATATTGGTTGGTGCATGTAAATGGCTATATAGGTTGGTGCATTTAACTATCTATATAGGTTGGTGCATGAAACTAGGTATTTAGGTTGGTGTATGTATTTGGCTATATAGGTTGGCATATGTATCTGGCTATATAGGTTAGTTTATGTATCTGGATATATAAATTGGAACATGTAATTGGTTATATAAGTTGTTGCATGTAACTTGCTATATAGATTGGTTTATGTTACTGGCTATTTAGGTTGGTTTATGTAACTGGATATAAGTTGGTGTATGTAACTTGTTATATAAGTTGGTGTATGTAACTTGCTATATAGGTTGGTGCATGTAGCTGGTTATATAAGTAAGTGCATGTAACTGATATATAATTTGGTGCATGTGTGTATAACTTCTATATAGGTTGGTCCATATAACTAGCTATATAGGTTGGTGTCTGTACTGTATATATAGATTAGTGTCAGCAACCGGCTATATAAGTTGGTGTATGTAAGATACCCTCGCTTTATAATTTGGTGCAGGCAAATTTCTATAGAAATTGGTACATGTAATTGGTTATATAAGTTGTTGCAAGTAACTGCTATATAGGTTGGTGCATATAATTGGCTATAGAGGTTGGTGCATGTAACTTGCTATATGGGTTGGTGAATGTAACTGACTATATAGGTTGTAGTTTGTTACTGGATATATAGATTGGTGTCTGTAACTGGCTATATAAGTTGGTGAATGTAACTGATATATAAGTTGGTGCATGTAACTGGCTTTATAGGTTGGTACATGTAACTGGCTATATAAGTTGGTGCATATAACTAGTTAAATAGGTTGGTGCATGTAACTGGCTACATAAATTGGTACATGTAATTGGTTATATAAGTTGTTGGATGTTACTTCTATATAGGTTAGTGCATTTAACTGTCTATATAAGTTGGTGTATGTAACTGGCTATATAAGCTGATGCATTTAACTGGCTATATAGGTTGGTGCATGTAACTGGCTATATAAGCTGATGCATTTAACTGGCTATATAGGTTGGTACATGTAACTGGCTATATAAGCTGGTGCATGTAACTGGCTATATAAGCTGATGCATTCAACTGGCTATATAAGTTGGTGCATGTAACTGGCTATATAAGCTGATGCATTTAACTGGCTATATAAGTTGGTGCATGTAACTGGCTATATAAGTTGGTGCATGTAACTGGCTATATAAGCTGATGCATTTAACTGGCTATATAGGTTGGTGCATGTAACTGGCTATATAAGTTGATGAATTTAACTAGCTATATAAGCTGATGCATGTAACTGGCTATATAAGTTGGTGCATGTAACTGGCTATATAAGCTGATGCATTTAACTGGCTATATAGGTTGGTGCATGTAACTGGCTATATAAGTTGATGCATGTAACTAGCTATATAAGCTGATGCATTCAACTGGCTATATAAGTTGGTGCATGTAACTGGCTATATAAGTTGATGCATGTAACTGGCTATATAAGCTGATGCAATTAACTGGCTATATAAGTTGGTGCATGTAACTGGCTATATAAGTTGATGCATGTGACTAGCTATATAAGCTGATGCATTCAACTGGCTATATAAGTTGGTGCATGTAACTGGCTATATAAGCTGATGCATTTAACTGGCTATATAAGTTGGTGCATGTAACTAGCTACATAAGCTGATGCATTCAACTGGCTATATAAGTTGGTGCATGTAACTGGTTATATAAGTTGGTGCATGTAACTAGCTACATAAGCTGATGCATTCAACTGGCTATATAAGTTGGTGCATGTAACTGGCTATATAAGCTGATGCATTTAACTGGCTATATAAGTTGGTGCATGTAACTGGCTATATAAGTTGGTGCATGTAACTTGCTATATAAGTTGGTGCATGTAACTGGCTATATAAGCTGATGCATTTAACTGGATATAAGTTGGTGCATGTAACTGGCTATATAAGGTGGTGCATTTAACTTGCTATATAAATTGGTGCATGTAACTGGCTATATAATTTGGTGCATTTAACTGGCTATATAAGTTGGTGCATGTAACTGGCTATATAAGTTGGTGCATGTAACTGGCTATATAAGTTGGTGCATGTAACTGGCTATATAAGCTGATGCATTTAACTGGCTATATAAGTAGGTGCATGTAACTGGCTATATAAGTTGGTGCATGTAACTGGTTATATAAGTTGGTGCATTTAACTTGCTATATAAATCGGTGCATTTAACTGGTTATATAATTTGGTGCATTTAACTGGCTATATAAGTTGGTGCATTTAACTGGCTCTATAAGTTGGTGAATGTAACTGGCTATATAGGTTGGTGCATGTAACTGGCTATATAAGTTGGTGCATTTAACAGGCTATATAAGTTAATACGTGTCATTGGCTATATAAGTTGGTGCATGTCACTGGTAATATAAGGTAGTACATAAAAGTTGCTATATAAGTTGTTGAAGGTAGCTGGTTATATAATTTCACTATATAGGTTGGTTCATGTAACTGGCTAATAATTTATTGTATTAACTGGCTATATAAGAGGGTAAATGTAAATGGATATAGCATATAGCAGTATATAATTTTATAGAAACCACTCTGACTATATAAGTCAGTTCTTCTAACCAGATTGTATAGTGTTATAGCAGTTACCCGACTATAAAATAAGTGCTTTTAACGAGAAATACTGTTATAACATATTACCGACTGTATAAGTAAGTGCATATAACAGGAAATACCTTTTTGGCAATATTTGCCATATAAGTAATAAAAAAATATATGGATATATATAGAAAAAAAATATAGAATAAATGAATAATAGAAAAATATTGAAAAAATAATAAAAGGGTCAGGTGTTGATATTAAAAATAATGAAAGCATATCCTGACCATGAGCACATGTGCTTTATGAAGGCAGAGCGCCATCTATTGGATCAGAAATAAACTAAACATTTATTTAACCTGTTCCCTGATATTTAACCAACCCAATTTTTTGAAAAATCAAGAAAAGCCAATAACGAACGCGTTTAGCGCTGTTGGCGTTCATCATCGTGGCGCAGGCTGTACCACTGCGATCCAGAGGCTTCTTGAGAAACCAATAATTGGGTGTATAAGGCCAAATTTGCGTAAATACGCTTAACACTTCTCCTGGTTAGGATATGCTTTCATTATTTTTAATATCAACACCTGACCCTTTTGATATATTTTTTTTCTATTGTATTTTCCTGTGTTATGAGTATCTACGCAAATTTGGCCTTAAATAGCCATTTCTTGGTATCTCAAGAAACCTATGGGACCATAAATATTTTTAATCGTAGTGGTACAGCCTGTTCTACGCTGACGAGCGCCAAGAGCGCGAAACGCGTTCGTGGAAGCCTTTTCTTGATATATCAAGAAATTGGGTTTGCCAAATATCAAGGAACAGGTTAAAATCAATGTTTAGTTGATTTCTGCTCCACTAGATGGCGCTTTGCCGTCTAAAAAGCACATGTGCTCCTGTTCAGGATATGCTTTCATTATTTTTTATATATATATAGATATATCAGTTAGTATCTAAGGGCGTTTATTATCATTCGTTTTATGTACTCCTGTAGAAGGGCAGAATTGCCCGAAAGCTTGAAATTGTATTAATAAAAGTGAAACGAATCCCATCTTCAGAAAACCAGCTTTACTATTTTATTGAATAATAATTAAGATCCTATAATGGGGAATACTGCTATAGAAAAGTACTTGATTTATAAATAAGTTCCTGTGAAAAGAGAATACTGTTATACCATCCGACTGGTTATATAATTCATTACCTATGACAGCGAATACTGTTTAAACATCTTACTAGCTATATAGGTATTTGATCTAATAGGAAATACTGTTATAGCATCCGACTGGTTATATAATTCATTACCTTTGGCAGGTAATACTGTTTAAACATCTTACTAGCTATATTGGTATTTGGTCTAATAGGAAATACTGTTATAGCATCCGACTGGTTATATAATTCATTACCTTTGGCAGGTAATACTGTTTGAACATCTCACTAGCTATATTGGTATTTGGTCTAATAGGAAATATTGTTATAGCATCCGACTGGTTATATAATTCATTACCTATGTCAGGTAATACTGTTTAAACATCTTACTAGCTATATAGGTATTTGGTCTAATAGGAAATATTGTTATAGCATCCGACTGGTTATATAATTCATTACCTATGTCAGGTAATACTGTTTAAACATCTTACTAGCTATATAGGTATTTGGTCTAATAGGAAATATTGTTATAGCATCCGACTGGTTATATAATTCATTACCTATGTCAGGTAATACTGTTTAAACATCTTACTAGCTATATTGGTATTTGGTCTAATAGGAAATACTGTTATAGCATCCGACAGGTTATATAATTATTACCTTTGGCAGGTAATACTGTTTGAACATCTTACTAGCTATATTGGTATTTGGTATAATAGGAAATACTGTTATAGCATCCGACTGGTTATATAATTCATTACCTTTGGCAGGTAATACTGTTTGAACATCTTACTAGCTATATTGGTATTTGGTCTAATAGGAAATACTGTTATAGCATCCGACCGGTTATATAATTATTACCTTTGGCAGGTAATACTGTTTTAACATCTGACTAGCTATATTGGTATTTGGTCTAATAGGAAATATTGTTATAGCATCCGACTGGTTATATAATTCATTACCTTTGGCAGGTAATACTGTTTGAACATCTTACTAGCTATATTGGTATTTGGTCTAATAGGAAATACTGTTATAGCATCCGACTGGTTATATAATTCATTACCTATGGCAGGTAATACTGTTTGAACATCTCACTAGCTATATTGGTATTTGGTCTAATAGGAAATACTGTTATAGCATCCGACTGGTTATATAATTATTACCTTTGGCAGGTAATACTGTTTAAACATCTTACTAGCTATATTGGTATTTGGTCTAATAGGAAATACTGTTATAGCATCCGACTGGTTATATAATTATTACCTTATGTCAGGTAATACTGTTTTAACATCTTACTAGCTATATTGGTATTTGGTATAATAGGAAATACTGTTATAGCATCCGACTGGTTATATAATTCATTACCTATGGCAGGTAATACTGTTTAAACATCTTACTAGCTATATTGGTATTTGGTCTAATAGGAAATACTGTTATAGCATCCGACTGGTTATATAATTATTACCTTTGGCAGGTAATACTGTTTGAACATCTTACTAGCTATATTGGTATTTGGTCTAATAGGAAATACTGTTATAGCATCCGACCGGTTATATAATTATTACCTTATGTCAGGTAATACTGTTTTAACATCTTACTAGCTATATTGGTATTTGGTCTAATAGGAAATACTGTTATAGCATCCGACTGGTTATATAATTATTACCTTTGGCAGGTAATACTGTTTGAACATCTTACTAGCTATATTGGTATTTGGTATAATAGGAAATACTGTTATAGCATCCGACTGGTTATATAATTATTACTTATGTCAGGTAATACTGTTTTAACATCTTACTAGCTATATTGGTATTTGGTCTAATAGGAAATATTGTTATAGCATCCGACTGGTTATAAAATTATTACCTTTGGCAGGTAATACTGTTTGAACATCTTACTAGCTATATTGGTATTTGGTCTAATAGGAAATACTGTTATAGCATCCGACCGGTTATATAATTATTACTTATGTCAGGTAATACTGTTTTAACATCTTACTAGCTATATTGGTATTTGGTCTAATAGGAAATACTGTTATAGCATCCGACTGGTTATATAATTATTACCTTTGGCAGGTAATACTGTTTGAACATCTTACTAGCTATATTGGTATTTGGTATAATAGGAAATACTGTTATAGCATCCGACTGGTTATATAATTATTACTTATGTCAGGTAATACTGTTTTAACATCTTACTAGCTATATAGGTAATTGGTCTAATAGGAAATACTGTTATAGCATCCGACTGGTTATATAATTATTACTTATGGCAGGTAATACTGTTTGAACATCTCACTAGCTATATTGGTATTTGGTATAATAGGAAATACTGTTATAGCATCCGACTGGTTATATAATTCATTACCTATGGCAGGTAATACTGTTTAAACATCTTACTAGCTATATTGGTATTTGGTCTAATAGGAAATACTGTTATAGCATCCGACTGGTTATATAATTATTACCTTTGGCAGGTAATACTGTTTGAACATCTTACTAGCTATATTGGTATTTGGTCTAATAGGAAATACTGTTATAGCATCCGACCGGTTATATAATTATTACTTATGTCAGGTAATACTGTTTTAACATCTTACTAGCTATATTGGTATTTGGTCTAATAGGAAATACTGTTATAGCATCCGACTGGTTATATAATTATTACCTTTGGCAGGTAATACTGTTTGAACATCTTACTAGCTATATTGGTATTTGGTATAATAGGAAATACTGTTATAGCATCCGACCGGTTATATAATTATTACTTATGTCAGGTAATACTGTTTTAACATCTTACTAGCTATATTGGTATTTGGTATAATAGGAAATACTGTTATAGCATCCGACCGGTTATATAATTATTACTTATGTCAGGTAATACTGTTTTAACATCTCACTAGCTATATTGGTATTTGGTCTAATAGGAAATACTGTTATAGCATCCGACTGGTTATATAATTATTACTTATGGCAGGTAATACTGTTTAAACATCTTACTAGCTATATTGGTATTTGGTCTAATAGGAAATACTGTTATAGCATCCGACTGGTTATATAATTATTACTTATGTCAGGTAATACTGTTTTAACATCTTACTAGCTATATTGGTATTTGGTCTAATAGGAAATACTGTTATAGCATCCGACCGGTTATATAATTATTACCTTTGGCAGGTAATACTGTTTTAACATCTCACTAGCTATATAGGTAATTGGTCTAATAGGAAATATTGTTATAGCATCCGACTGGCTATATAATTATTACTTATGTCAGGTAATACTGTTTTAACATCTTACTAGCTATATTGGTATTTGGTCTAATAGGAAATACTGTTATAGCATCCGACTGGTTATAAAATTATTACCTTTGGCAGGTAATACTGTTTGAACATCTTACTAGCTATATTGGTATTTGGTCTAATAGGAAATATTGTTATAGCATCCGACTGGTTATATAATTATTACTTATGGCAGGTAATACTGTTTGAACATCTCACTAGCTATATAGGTAATTGGTCTAATAGGAAATATTGTTATAGCATCCGACTGGTTATATAATTCATTACCTATGACAGCGAATACTGTTTGAACATCTTACTAGCTATATTGGTATTTGGTCTAATAGGAAATACTGTTATAGCATCCGACTGGTTATATAATTATTACCTTTGGCAGGTAATACTGTTTTAACATCTTACTAGCTATATTGGTATTTGGTCTAATAGGAAATACTGTTATAGCATCCGACCGGTTATATAATTATTACTTATGTCAGGTAATACTGTTTTAACATCTTACTAGCTATATTGGTATTTGGTATAATAGGAATTACTGTTATAGCATCCGACCGGTTATATAATTATTACTTATGTCAGGTAATACTGTTTTAACATCTTACTAGCTATATTGGTATTTGGTATAATAGGAAATACTGTTATAGCATCCGACCGGTTATATAATTATTACTTATGTCAGGTAATACTGTTTTAACATCTCACTAGCTATATTGGTATTTGGTCTAATAGGAAATACTGTTATAGCATCCGACTGGTTATATAATTCATTACCTTTGGCAGGTAATACTGTTTAAACATCTTACTAGCTATATTGGTATTTGGTCTAATAGGAAATACTGTTATAGCATCCGACTGGTTATATAATTATTACCTTTGGCAGGTAATACTGTTTGAACATCTCACTAGCTATATTGGTATTTGGTCTAATAGGAAATACTGTTATAGCATCCGACTGGTTATATAATTATTACCTTTGGCAGGTAATACTGTTTGAACATCTTACTAGCTATATAGGTATTTGGTCTAATAGGAAATACTGTTATAGCATCCGACTGGTTATAAAATTATTACCTTTGGCAGGTAATACTGTTTGAACATCTTACTAGCTATATTGGTATTTGGTCTAATAGGAAATACTGTTATAGCATCCGACTGGTTATAAAATTATTACCTTTGGCAGGTAATACTGTTTGAACATCTTACTAGCTATATTGGTATTTGGTCTAATAGGAAATACTGTTATAGCATCCGACTGGTTATAAAATTATTACCTTTGGCAGGTAATACTGTTTGAACATCTCACTAGCTATATTGGTATTTGGTCTAATAGGAAATACTGTTATAGCATCCGACTGGTTATAAAATTATTACCTTTGGCAGGTAATACTGTTTGAACATCTTACTAGCTATATTGGTATTTGGTCTAATAGGAAATACTGTTATAGCATCCGACTGGTTATAAAATTATTACCTTTGGCAGGTAATGCTGTTTGAACATCTCACTAGCTATATTGGTATTTGGTCTAATAGGAAATACTGTTATAGCAACCGACCGGTTATATAATTCATTACCTATGGCAGGTAATGCTGTTTGAACATCTCACTAGCTATATTGGTATTTGGTCTAATAGGAAATACTGTTATAGCATCCGACAGGTTATATAATTATTACCTTTGGCAGGTAATACTGTTTGAACATCTCACTAGCTATATTGGTATTTGGTCTAATAGGAAATACTGTTATAGCATCCGACTGGTTATATAATTATTACTTATGTCAGGTAATACTGTTTTAACATCTTACTAGCTATATTGGTATTTGGTCTAATAGGAAATACTGTTATAGCATCCTACTGGTTATAAAATTATTACCTTTGGCAGGTAATACTGTTTGAACATCTTACTAGCTATATTGGTATTTGGTCTAATAGGAAATACTGTTATAGCATTCGACTGGTTATAAAATTATTACCTTTGGCAGGTAATACTGTTTGAACATCTGACTAGCTATATTGGTATTTGGTCTAATAGGAAATACTGTTATAGCAACCGACCGGTTATATAATTCATTACCTATGGCAGGTAATGCTGTTTGAACATCTCACTAGCTATATTGGTATTTGGTCTAATAGGAAATACTGTTATAGCATCCGACAGGTTATATAATTATTACCTTTGGCAGGTAATACTGTTTGAACATCTCACTAGCTATATTGGTATTTGGTCTAATAGGAAATATTGTTATAGCATCCGACTGGTTATATAATTATTACCTTTGGCAGGTAATACTGTTTGAACATCTTACTAGCTATATTGGTATTTGGTATAATAGGAAATACTGTTATAGCATCCGACCGGTTATATAATTATTACTTATGTCAGGTAATACTGTTTTAACATCTCACTAGCTATATTGGTATTTGGTCTAATAGGAAATATTGTTATAGCATCCGACTGGTTATATAATTATTACCTTTGGCAGGTAATACTGTTTGAACATCTTACTAGCTATATTGGTATTTGGTATAATAGGAAATACTGTTATAGCATCCGACCGGTTATATAATTATTACTTATGTCAGGTAATACTGTTTTAACATCTCACTAGCTATATTGGTATTTGGTCTAATAGGAAATATTGTTATAGCATCCGACTGGTTATAAAATTATTACCTTTGGCAGGTAATACTGTTTGAACATCTTACTAGCTATATTGGTATTTGGTATAATAGGAAATACTGTTATAGCATCCGACCGGTTATATAATTATTACTTATGTCAGGTAATACTGTTTAAACATCTTACTAGCTATATTGGTATTTGGTCTAATAGGAAATATTGTTATAGCATCCGACTGGTTATATAATTCATTACCTATGGCAGGTAATACTGTTTGAACATCTCACTAGCTATATAGGTAATTGGTCTAATAGGAAATATTGTTATAGCATCCGACTGGTTATATAATTCATTACCTATGACAGCGAATACTGTTTGAACATCTTACTAGCTATATTGGTATTTGGTCTAATAGGAAATACTGTTATAGCATCCGACTGGTTATATAATTATTACCTTTGGCAGGTAATACTGTTTTAACATCTTACTAGCTATATTGGTATTTGGTCTAATAGGAAATACTGTTATAGCATCCGACCGGTTATATAATTATTACTTATGTCAGGTAATACTGTTTTAACATCTTACTAGCTATATTGGTATTTGGTATAATAGGAATTACTGTTATAGCATCCGACCGGTTATATAATTATTACTTATGTCAGGTAATACTGTTTTAACATCTTACTAGCTATATTGGTATTTGGTATAATAGGAAATACTGTTATAGCATCCGACCGGTTATATAATTATTACTTATGGCAGGTAATACTGTTTTAACATCTTACTAGCTATATTGGTATTTGGTATAATAGGAATTACTGTTATAGCATCCGACCGGTTATATAATTATTACTTATGGCAGGTAATACTGTTTGAACATCTCACTAGCTATATAGGTAATTGGTCTAATAGGAAATATTGTTATAGCATCCGACTGGTTATATAATTCATTACCTATGACAGCGAATACTGTTTGAACATCTTACTAGCTATATTGGTATTTGGTCTAATAGGAAATACTGTTATAGCATCCGACTGGTTATATAATTATTACCTTTGGCAGGTAATACTGTTTTAACATCTTACTAGCTATATTGGTATTTGGTCTAATAGGAAATACTGTTATAGCATCCGACCGGTTATATAATTATTACTTATGTCAGGTAATACTGTTTTAACATCTTACTAGCTATATTGGTATTTGGTCTAATAGGAAATACTGTTATAGCATCCGACTGGTTATATAATTATTACCTTTGGCAGGTAATACTGTTTGAACATCTTACTAGCTATATTGGTATTTGGTATAATAGGAAATACTGTTATAGCATCCGACCGGTTATATAATTATTACTTATGTCAGGTAATACTGTTTTAACATCTTACTAGCTATATTGGTATTTGGTATAATAGGAAATACTGTTATAGCATCCGACCGGTTATATAATTATTACTTATGTCAGGTAATACTGTTTTAACATCTCACTAGCTATATTGGTATTTGGTCTAATAGGAAATACTGTTATAGCATCCGACTGGTTATATAATTATTACTTATGGCAGGTAATACTGTTTAAACATCTTACTAGCTATATTGGTATTTGGTCTAATAGGAAATACTGTTATAGCATCCGACTGGTTATATAATTATTACTTATGTCAGGTAATACTGTTTTAACATCTTACTAGCTATATTGGTATTTGGTCTAATAGGAAATATTGTTATAGCATCCGACTGGTTATATAATTATTACTTATGGCAGGTAATACTGTTTGAACATCTCACTAGCTATATTGGTATTTGGTCTAATAGGAAATACTGTTATAGCATCCGACTGGTTATATAATTATTACTTATGTCAGGTAATACTGTTTGAACATCTTACTAGCTATATAGGTAATTGGTCTAATAGGAAATATTGTTATAGCATCCGACTGGTTATATAATTCATTACCTATGACAGCGAATACTGTTTGAACATCTTACTAGCTATATTGGTATTTGGTCTAATAGGAAATACTGTTATAGCATCCGACTGGTTATATAATTATTACCTTTGGCAGGTAATACTGTTTTAACATCTTACTAGCTATATTGGTATTTGGTCTAATAGGAAATACTGTTATAGCATCCGACCGGTTATATAATTATTACTTATGTCAGGTAATACTGTTTTAACATCTTACTAGCTATATTGGTATTTGGTATAATAGGAATTACTGTTATAGCATCCGACCGGTTATATAATTATTACTTATGTCAGGTAATACTGTTTTAACATCTTACTAGCTATATTGGTATTTGGTATAATAGGAAATACTGTTATAGCATCCGACCGGTTATATAATTATTACTTATGTCAGGTAATACTGTTTTAACATCTCACTAGCTATATTGGTATTTGGTCTAATAGGAAATACTGTTATAGCATCCGACTGGTTATATAATTCATTACCTTTGGCAGGTAATACTGTTTAAACATCTTACTAGCTATATTGGTATTTGGTCTAATAGGAAATACTGTTATAGCATCCGACTGGTTATATAATTATTACCTTTGGCAGGTAATACTGTTTGAACATCTCACTAGCTATATTGGTATTTGGTCTAATAGGAAATACTGTTATAGCATCCGACTGGTTATATAATTATTACCTTTGGCAGGTAATACTGTTTGAACATCTTACTAGCTATATAGGTATTTGGTCTAATAGGAAATACTGTTATAGCATCCGACTGGTTATAAAATTATTACCTTTGGCAGGTAATACTGTTTGAACATCTTACTAGCTATATTGGTATTTGGTCTAATAGGAAATACTGTTATAGCATCCGACTGGTTATAAAATTATTACCTTTGGCAGGTAATACTGTTTGAACATCTTACTAGCTATATTGGTATTTGGTCTAATAGGAAATACTGTTATAGCATCCGACTGGTTATAAAATTATTACCTTTGGCAGGTAATACTGTTTGAACATCTCACTAGCTATATTGGTATTTGGTCTAATAGGAAATACTGTTATAGCATCCGACTGGTTATAAAATTATTACCTTTGGCAGGTAATACTGTTTGAACATCTTACTAGCTATATTGGTATTTGGTCTAATAGGAAATACTGTTATAGCATCCGACTGGTTATAAAATTATTACCTTTGGCAGGTAATGCTGTTTGAACATCTCACTAGCTATATTGGTATTTGGTCTAATAGGAAATACTGTTATAGCAACCGACCGGTTATATAATTCATTACCTATGGCAGGTAATGCTGTTTGAACATCTCACTAGCTATATTGGTATTTGGTCTAATAGGAAATACTGTTATAGCATCCGACAGGTTATATAATTATTACCTTTGGCAGGTAATACTGTTTGAACATCTCACTAGCTATATTGGTATTTGGTCTAATAGGAAATACTGTTATAGCATCCGACTGGTTATATAATTATTACTTATGTCAGGTAATACTGTTTTAACATCTTACTAGCTATATTGGTATTTGGTCTAATAGGAAATACTGTTATAACATCCGACTGGTTATATAATTATTACTTATGGCAGGTAATACTGTTTTAACATCTCACTAGCTATATAGGTAATTGGTCTAATAGGAAATACTGTTATAGCATCCGACTGGTTATATAATTATTACTTATATGGCAGGTAATACTGTTTTAACATCTCACTAGCTATATAGGTAATTGGTCTAATAGGAAATACTGTTATAGCATCCGACTGGTTATATAATTATTACTTATATGGCAGGTAATACTGTTTTAACATCTTACTAGCTATATAGGTAATTGGTCTAATAGGAAATACTGTTATAGCATCCGACTGGTTATATAATTTATTACTTATGGCAGGTAATACTGTTTGAACATCTTACTAGCTATATAGGTATTTGATCTAATAGGAAATATTGTTATAGCATCCGACTGGTTATATAATTATTACTTATATGGCAGGTAATACTGTTTTAACATCTTACTAGCTATATAGGTAATTGGTCTAATAGGAAATATTGTTATAGCATCCGACTGGTTATATAATTATTACCTATGGCAGGTAATACTGTTTGAACATCTCACTAGCTATATAGGTATTTGGTCTAATAGGAAATATTGTTATAGCATCCGACTGGTTATATAATTATTACTTATATATATATATATGGCAGGTAATACTGTTTTAACATCTTACTAGCTATATAGGTAATTGGTCTAATAGGAAATACTGTTATAGCATCCGACTGGTTATATAATTATTACTTATGGCAGGTAATACTGTTTGAACATCTTACTAGCTATATAGGTATTTGATCTAATAGGAAATACTGTTATAGCATCCGACTGGTTATATAATTATTACTTATATATATATATATGGCAGGTAATACTGTTTTAACATCTTACTAGCTATATAGGTATTTGATCTAATAGGAAATATTGTTATAGCATCCGACTGGTTATATAATTATTACTTATGGCAGGTAATACTGTTTGAACATCTCACTAGCTATATAGGTATTTGGTCTAATAGGAAATATTGTTATAGTATCTTATATATCGGCTATATAAGAGAGAGAGAGAGTAAGGACCTCTAACAAAGGATTCTGTTTTAGCAATTTACTTGCTATATAAGTTCATCTAATATATCAAATACTGTTATAGTCTTTTACCAAGTCAGTTCCTCCAAAAGGGTATATTGTTTTAGCATCCACTTGGCTATATAAGAAAGTGCCACTAACAAGGAAAAAAGTTATAGCATCTTACTCGCTATATAAACAGTGACTCTAACAGGAAATGCGGTTAGAGCATGATACCGGCCATATAAGTAAGTTACTATGACAGAGGATTTTGTTATAGCCACTTACTAGCTATTTAAGTCGGTTCCTCTAACAGTGTATACAGTTATATCATCTACATGGGCATATAAGTAAATGTTTCTAAGAAGGAATACTGTTATAGCATCTTAATGGCTATATGAATAAATGTTTCTAATATGAATTACTGTTACTGTGCATTTTACTGGGCTATAAGTAAGTGCCTATAACAAGAAACACTTTTATAGAAACTTACTGGCTATATATGATAGTGCCTCTAATAGGGTATAAGTTATAGCATCTATCTGGCTATATAAATGTTTTTAACAAGGAATTCTGTAATAGATATTTCAGTATATACAAGAGAGTGTCTCTAAAAGGGAATATTGTTATAATATCTTACTGTATATAGTATATATTATTGGTTTATAGGTCAGTAAATCTTAATATTATATAAGTAGATTTTACCGGATATATATGTCATTATATCATACTGGATTTATAAGTCAGCATATCGTACAGGTTATATAAGTTAGTACATATAACTGGCTATATAGTTCAGTATTATTAACTGGTTACATTAGTTTTTCTCACTAGATATATAAGTGAGGGCAGTATTAAATTGTTTGTTTTTGAAATAAAAGAAACAGTTTTCTAGTTAAAATTGTTTATATTAATGACTTCAATAAGCTTATACCCTTTAAATGTATAAGGTTCGTATTTATATTCTGCATATACCACTTTGCTTGAAGTTTAATCGGCAAAGAAACCCGTCCTATTAGAAAGTAAACGATATAATACATCATAAAAAGTAAAGGTATAAATATAGATTGTAAACTTATACGTAGATCAATATTGTAAAATATCTTTTTTCGTTGGCGTTTGGCTCTCCAGGACCTCAGATTGTGTCTCTTAAACCTAAAATATATTTAAAAAATTGAATAAACTTATATTTAAGCAATTTTTATAATTCATATGATGGTATAAACTAAGAAATAAAAAGTAGAACTAAAATCTATCTATTTATTCTAGCTACCGCGTATATATCGAGATAGATACTTCATGTGATTCTGCGCGATATCTGTTTTGACAGTTTATCTTGTTGACGAGGTCGTTAAAACCCATTTATCTCTGTCTAATAAATCATATGAAGACATCTTTCTCCAATGTTTGTAAGTCTACAGTAAACTCTATAAAGCCCAAATATTTTGTTTGAATATCTTTAAGATAAATACAGTGAAACCTCCAATGTGCGACCTACCATACGAGATACCCAACCTCTGATTGACCATCACTTCCAAAATTTACCAAGAGTATCTATGTTTAAGGGGTATGATCCCTCATTGAAGGTTCTTCTTATTAATAATGTCGCAATTCACTTGTAAGATACTGAGCAAAACCCAATATCCATAATATGCTCAACAATAAGTTTCAATGAAATTTACTGCCATCTATCATCCTGATCATAAGGTGCTTCTTTCAATCTTTAAAACATATAAGTAGCTATTTTTGCAAGGTCAGAAGTTTCCTTGTCACTTTTGATAGCTAGCAGTAGCTATCTTTGCAATGTTTACTTACAAGATCAAAAAGTGCCTTTTGTCACCTTTTGATAGCTGGCAGTAGCTATCTTTTCAATGTTTACTTACAAGATCAGAAAGTGCCTTCTGTCACCTTTTGATAGCTGGCAGTAGCTATCTTTGCAATGTTTACTTACAAGATCAGAAAGTGCCTTCTGTCACGTTTTGATATCTAGCAGTAGCTATCTTTGCAATGTTTACTTACAAGATCAGAAAGTGCCTTCTGTCACCTTTTGATAGTTGGCAGTAGCTATCTTTGCAATGTTTACTCACAAGATCAGAAAGTGCCTTTTGTCACCTTTTGATAGTTGGCAGTAGCTATCTTTGCAATGTTTACTAACAAGATCAGAAAGTGCCTTTTGTCACCTTTTGATAGCTGGCAGTAGCCATCTTTGCAATGTTTACTCACAAGATCAGAAAGTGCCTTTTGTCACCTTTTGATAGTTGGCAGTAGCTATCTTTGCAATGTTTACTCACAAGATCAGAAAGTGCCTTTTGTCACCTTTTGATAGTTAGCAGTAGCCATCTTTGCAATGTTTACTTACAAGATCAGAAGGTGCCTTTTGTCACCTTTTGATAGCTGGCAGTAGCCATCTTTGCAATGTTTACTCACAAGATCAGAAAGTGCCTTTTGTCACCTTTTGATAGTTGGCAGTAGCCATCTTTGCAATGTTTACTTACAAGATCAGAAAGTGCCTTTTGTCACCTTTTGATAGCTGGCAGTAGCCATCTTTGCAATGTTTACTCACAAGATCAGAAAGTGTCTTTTGTCACCTTTTGATAGTTGGCAGTAGCTATCTTTGCAATGTTTACTCACAAGATCAGAAAGTGCCTTTTGTCACCTTTTGATAGTTGGCAGTAGCCATCTTTGCAATGTTTACTCACAAGATCAGAAAGTGCCTTTTGTCACCTTTTGATAGTTGGCAGTAGCCATCTTTGCAATGTTTACTCACAAGATCAGAAAGTGCCTTTTGTCACCTTTTGATAGTTGGCAGTAGCCATCTTTGCAATGTTTACTCACAAGATCAGAAAGTGCCTTTTGTCACCTTTTGATAGTTGGCAGTAGCTATCTTTGCAATGTTTACTTACAAGATCAGAAAGTGCCTTTTGTCACCTTTTGATAGCTGGCAGTAGCCATCTTTGCAATGTTTACTCTCAAGATCAGAAAGTGCCTTCTGTCACCTTTTGATAGCTGGCAGTAGCCATCTTTGCAATGTTTACTCACAAGATCAGAAAGTGCCTTTTGTCACCTTTTGATAGTTGGCAGTAGCTATCTTTGCAATGTTTACTCACAAGATCAGAAAGTGCCTTTTGTCACTTTTTGATAGCTGACAGTAGCCATCTTTGCAATGTTTACTTACAAGATCAGAAGGTGCCTTCTGTATACTTTCGATAAATGGCAGTAGCCATCTTTGCAATGTTTACTCACAAGATCAGAAAGTGCCTTTTGTCACCTTTTGATAGTTGGCAGTAGCTATCTTTGCAATGTTTACTTACAAGATCAGAAAGTGCCTTTTGTCACCTTTTGATAGCTGGCAGTAGCCATCTTTGCAATGTTTACTTACAAGATCAGAAAGTGCCTTTGGTCACCTTTTGATAGTTGGCAGTAGCTATCTTTGCAATGTTTACTTACAAGATCAGAAAGTGCCTTTTGTCACCTTTTGATAGTTGGCAGTAGCTATCTTTGCAATGTTTACTCACAAGATCAGAAAGTGCCTTTTGTCACTTTTTGATAGCTGACAGTAGCCATCTTTGCAATGTTTACTTACAAGATCAGAAGGTGCCTTCTGTATACTTTCGATAAATGGCAGTAGCCATCTTTGCAATGTTTACATACAAGATCAGAAAGTGCCTTTTGTCACCTTTTGATAGCTGGCAGTAGCCATCTTTGCAATGTTTACTTACAAGATCAGAAAGTGCCTTTTGTCACCTTTTGATAGTTGGCAGTAGCTATCTTTGCAATGTTTACTCACAAGATCAGAAAGTGCCTTTTGTCACCTTTTGATAGTTGGCAGTAGCCATCTTTGCAATGTTTACTCACAAGATCAGAAAGTGCCTTTTGTCACCTTTTGATAGCTGGCAGTAGCCATCTTTGCAATGTTTACTTACAAGATCAGAAAGTGCCTTTTGTCACCTTTTGATAGCTGGCAGTAGCCATCTTTGCAATGTTTACTCACAAGATCAGAAAGTGCCTTTTGTCACCTTTTGATAGCTGGCAGTAGCCATCTTTGCAATGTTTACTTACAAGATCAGAAAGTGCCTTTTGTCACCTTTTGATAGTTGGCAGTAGCCATCTTTGCAATGTTTACTCACAAGATCAGAAAGTGCCTTTTGTCACTTTTTGATAGCTGGCAGTAGCCATCTTTGCAATGTTTACATACAAGATCAGAAAGTGCCTTTTGTCACCTTTTGATAGCTGGCAGTAGCCATCTTTGCAATGTTTACTTACAAGATCAGAAAGTGCCTTTTGTCACCTTTTGATAGTTGGCAGTAGCCATCTTTACAATGTTTACTTACAAGATCAGAAAGTGCCTTTTGTCACCTTTTGATAGCTGGCAGTAGCCATCTTTGCAATGGTTACTTACAAGATCAGAAAGTGCCTTTTGTCACCTTTTGATAGTTGGCAGTAGCTATCTTTGCAATGTTTACATACAAGATCAGAAAGTGCCTTTTGTCACCTTTTGATAGTTGGCAGTAGCTATCTTTGCAATGTTTACATACAAGATCAGAAAGTGCCTTCTGTCACCTTTTGATAGCTGGCAGTAGCCATCTTTGCAATGTTTACTCACAAGATCAGAAAGTGCCTTTTGTCACTTTTTGATAGCTGGCAGTAGCCATCTTTGCAATGTTTACTCACAAGATCAGAAAGTGCCTTTTGTCACCTTTTGATAGTTGGCAGTAGCCATCTTTGCAATGTTTACTCACAAGATCAGAAAGTGCCTTTTGTCACCTTTTGATAGTTGGCAGTAGCCATCTTTGCAATGTTTACTCACAAGATCAGAAAGTGCCTTTTGTCACCTTTTGATAGCTGGCAGTAGCCATCTTTGCAATGTTTACTTACAAGATCAGAAGGTGCCTTCTGTATACTTTCGATAAATGGCAGTAGCCATCTTTGCAATGTTTACTCACAAGATCAGAAAGTGCCTTTTGTCACCTTTTGATAGTTGGCAGTATCTATCTTTTCGATGTTTACTTACAAAATCAGAAAGTGCCTTTTGTCACCTTTTGATAGCTGACAGTAGCTATCTTTTCGATGTTTACTTACAATATCATAAAATGCCTCCTGTCACCTTTTTGATAGATGGCAAAAGCTATCCTTTCAAGGTCTAGTTGAACAATAAATGTATCTTTTGTCGTTATCATATGAACAACTAGATTACTTCCTTAATTTTTACCCTCAATGTTGGACTATAATTATTTTTTCAAATAAAAACAAGTTACAATATCTTTTAACTTTTATGGGAAGATAGACAGAAATAAGGTTTGATTTTCTCTATCAGGGAAACACTAGAAAGTTTATATTTAAGATCACAATTAAATATCAATATTTTATATATTATGATGCTTAAGTATCTATTTGAGATACCTCATTTGATTAATTTATCTATAATCTTTACAAAACAATAAATCTCTTTTAAGATGGTCTCTTTTTACTTAATCTTAGCAAGAGTTTCATTTTTCATTGATTAACCCCATCTAAATGCAACCTATATTTAAAAAAAGGTCTAAAATATATCATTGTTTGAATTTATAAGCCAGGCTAATTATCACGAAATAGTTGTGCCTTTAAAATATTGGCAAAAAATGTAAGTTTTAATTATTAATTTTCAAAATATATCGCTTATCTTTGTTTAAAACACTGAAAATAATCCGAAATGTAATATGAAACATTTTGAGATAGATTTTGCTTTCCATTAAGCTATACTTAATATAACTTTGATGGTTATTATATTTATTACTTTTGATAGAAAAGAAAACTATATGTTTGAAATTTTTATCACACACACTAAAAATGGTTCAATTTTTTTTTTTTACACTTGAAATGTTTTCTTCAGTATTAATATCAATATAAGACTAAAAGGTTATTTTAAATATATATAACAGCTATTTGTGATATTTTGAAAAATTAATATATATATATACTCTTCATTGTTATATAGAAAAACCTCATTATTGTACACATGTAATATGCAATTATGTATGTTCATTCAAAAAGCACATGTAACTTGTAAAAAGTATGTGAAATAAAGTATCAGTATAATGTGAAAAAAAATTGTGTGACAATATCATTTATTGTGAAAACTACACATTTTAAACTACTTTCTTGAATAACTATTATTTGATATAACTACTTCCTTGTTTAACACACAAACTAATATCTATTGACAGATGACACACATTATTACTCCTAATACTATACAGAACCACTTTGTCCAATTTACAAACTATTACCATTTCAACTCCTGATTTGTATAGTATCTGTGTTCGCGATATGCTGCTTTATGTTTGCATTATAACCATATATCATTCAAAAAACACAATATCCGTTTGATAAGGCACAATTTGGGTTATAGATTATAAACACAAGGTAATAAGACCAAATCCAAATAAACAAATAGTGTGTGACGTTTCGGTAATAGAGTTGTTACCATCTTCAGACAAAAGTACTGAACAAAAGTAAAAAAAAAAAAATCAGTACTTTTGTCTGAAGATGGTAACAACACACACAATTTTTTTTTTTTGTATTTGGTCTTATTACCTTGTGTTTACAATATCCATTTATAAATTATCATATTCCCTAACTTATATACATGGATGTTGTAATTGATTTGAATATTCTGGATATAAATTGAATTAACACACACACAAGCCTTTTTATTGGGGCATCCAGCCCTATACATGATTCCCCTCTACGGGATTAAATTGAAATAATAAAACAGCTCTTTTCTATAGATGTGTTTCTTTTCATTTTTTATTAATGTAATCTCAAAATTTCGGGCATCTCAGCCCTTCTACATGAGTACAAAACAAAAAAAAATTAAAAATCTCTTAATAAAGGACGTTAGGTACTCTAATTTTGTACTTCTGTCGAACGGCAGAGATGCCCGAAACCTTGAGATTACATTAATAAAAAATGGAAAGAAACTCATCTACAGAAACCTATTGTATTATTTTAATTTAATTGAATATTGTGTTGGAGAAGGTTTTAATTATAATTTATATAAATGTGACACATAGCGCATCATGTCGAACACAGATGTTGTACAAATCAGTGGGGATAAAACTTACAAGACTGTTCTTATATCGATTTTGATAACTGACGCCATTTGAATATTAGAAATAACAGTATTTATCTATTTAAAATATAAATATTTTGGCTTTATTTAATTTTACGCTATATATACAAATTTTCATAACAACATTCTTTAAATAGAAATTAGAAAATTCACAGTAGATTTGGGATACTAGATATCAAAAGACCTCAGTATACTATTAGTGTCTTCGAATGGTAGTATCCCATTGAAAGTTGGATTAGGTTACTTTGCCAAGGTTGTCGCTCATCAGTTGGGAGGTTTTACTGTGTTGAGATAGCCGGGATTATCAAAAATGCATCGAATAAACATTGATGAGACCGTTTTAAAGATTGGTGGGCCATGGGAATTTCACTTTGTTTAGGTCTAGACAGGCCCTAAACCTGAAGTTATCAGGGAATCTTATCTCAGCATGTCAAGCCTCCCTTCAACGCTCCCTGTGTTTGTTTATGTCTGAAAGAGATTGGCAAAGGATAAAAGTATATGATAGAAGGTAAAGATAAACGGGAAGATAATCTCATCCCTCAATATAGGTCAATTAGTGAGAAGTTAAATATTTCAGCGCTGATAAATATTCTATTACTTTCATGAAAGATGAATCCCTCACTAACCCACGGTCATCAAAAGTATATCTCCATGGCTAGACTAAACATCAGAAATTTAATAGTTGTCTGGGAGATTTAACTCTGCTTATATTTCTTAGTTTATAAAGAAGTAGTTAAACCGTTTTAAAGATACATAATAAAACCTCAAAAACAAAGTTTTTTTTAGCTTGATAAGGAATGTTTTGATTCCATTTTTGCTACGAGAGTTTATAAATGCTCCTAGAAAAAAAAAAAAAAGAAGGATCAGTGAGTATTCCCATAGACAATAATTGAATAGTCTTCGGATAGCCCCGTGAAATATAAAAGGTTAACACTCCCCTTTGAAAAAAATGGAATGGTCCTGGGACCCAACACATATACGTATAAGACAAAAATGATTCAAGAGCAGGAAACAAAAACAGAAACAAGTACATAAACAAAAGATAACGCGTACAAATGCTGTTCGGTAACTAGTAATGGATATAAGTGAAAATTATTTCTTTACTAATAACGCATATTGGTGATCGGGTAAAAGGTTTGTGTAATATTTCAACAGGAATTGTTAAGGTTTATATTAGAATACATTTTTGAAATTCATTATTCATATTCCATTACCTCTATATTTTTAAATCTCGGAAGCGACTATATATTTTCAAAGGTTTGACTTCAAGTTGCAATGAAATTATGACAGATTACCGGATAGTGTTCAAATATTTATTGAATAAATAAAAAGGGCAATCTTAAAAAGATATATGACGCAATTTTGCATTTTTTTAAAATGTCCAAAAAATCAACCTAAAAATAAATTTCAAATAATAAGTTGTTTAAATGGATTTTTTTAAGACAATTATAAAAAAAAAAGAGAGAGAGGTCGGCGTGAAATACTTGTATAGAGCAACTGATTATATAAAGACATCATAATTCTATACAAAGATCTTTATAACAGATCAAAATATTAAAAACAATTTCGGCATATACTGACCTCTAACATGAGCGTTTTTTTAGATGGCATAGCGCCATCTAGTGGAAAAGAAATCAACTAAACGTTGATTTAATTTGTTCCCTGATATTTGGCCAACCCATTTTCTTGATAAATCAAGAAAAGCTAACCACGAACGCGCTTCGGGCTGTTGCCCCTCGTCAGAGTGATTCAGGCTGTACCTCTACGACCAAAAATCTTTTGGTCCCAGAGACTTCTTGAGAAATCAAGAAATTTAAAGCCAAACTTGTGTAAATACGTTAAATACGCTAGCGTATTTACGCAAGTTCCTTTATCAGTTTTTATTGACTCAAGCTGTTGGGCTATCAGCCCAGGAGTAGCACGATGACTAAATAAACACCGAACCATCCTCCCATATTTCAAACGGTATTCTGACATAAGATCTGTCACACCACTCCACCGGCTGAAGCAACTCTTTGGCAGATTGGGTCGTTCACATAACTCCCCGGTTGGATGTCACAAAATCTCATTCACCACTATACTGATATGGCCACTTTTCCAAACCAAAGTATACAATTTTTACATAGCTATTATTTTGTAGCTTATTTGTCAAACTGAATATATGTCTTTTCAGTAGAAAAGAGCATAGAAATGCCATTTTAAAAGTGCATTTATTTAAAATGATTCGTATCTTTTTTCACCCATGAGTTTTTTTCACACACAAACACATTTTTACAATAGAAAATGTTTAACAAGTTTATTCAAGCTGATTAGTTATTTAAAGGGAAGTAATTAGTATAGATGCTTCGATAAAATAATCCCTTGAATTAATATTAAAATAAAAACAAAGCCTCCAGGGAAAAGTTTCTTTTAATCATGTAAAGCATTTTCTCCCGTAGAAGGGCTTACTTGCCCGAAAGATCGAGATATTTTTAAAATTATTATTATTTTTTTATAATATTTTTTAAAGAAACTTTTCCCTGGAGGTTTTGTTTTTATTTTAATAAAGATGCTGCAATTTAGATCCTAGATGGATAACAAAGGATAAACACAATATATAAAATTCTGCCTGACCCCTCGATGGCAACAATTAAATCATCATTACACTAGAGTGAGAGAGAGTAAAATGTTTATTGGATGAAATAGAACTTAAATATGACCATTCAGATAAAGTGAGAAAGAGTGATGCAAGGAAGACAGGCGTCAAGGAGAGATTATGTAAAATACAAGAGATTTATGATGGAATCTCTTCTTGCAACAGTCAAGTTTATGTAAGGTGGTTGAAAGGAATCTACAAAATAATTGAATTTTGTCTCTATCCTTGTTTGGTGATGGTTTATCTAAACTGATAATAAAATAAGATCTAAAGAAAAGGATCAAGTGGTAAACAACGGAAAAAACATCTCCTATTCATGCAATTAATTGAATGTTGTTGATGGCTTGCGCCATCTATCGATAAATGGTGTTAACCATCAATCAAGTTCAGTTGATTATTGGTGAGATGCCTTTTCATCATCCAATTTAAAAAAATCATACCCAACATATGATGATATGTGTGCCATTGATGGTGTGTACCTAATATAAAACAAACACGAAAAGGTCTAAGACTAAATAGAAAAGTTGATGTAAAGACAAGGTAAAATAATTATTTTACCTCATCTTTACATCAACTTTTCTATAAGTGAGTCTATCGCATATAGGAGATGGAGCAGGGGAAGATAAATAACTTTAAAATATCATAGGAAGGTCTTTGATCATAAATATACTGAACAGAGAAGTGCTAATACATATTAAATCGAATATAGGAAGTCGACAGACCAGCCAAAGAGAAATAAAACTATATAGGCAAAAGGTGAATATATTTTATTAAGGTCAACAAACCTAACGTTGAGATGATTAAATATAAAACTGATAAAGAAGTAGCTAGGGAATATACGAGACTGTGAGGTATAGATAGAATTTAACGTGGAGTAAAAAAGCCAAGGTGAAGGGTTCGTTTATTAGTCAACTATTAATACCAGATTTCGAACTTCTCAGTTCTTCGATATGGTGGAACTCTGGTGAACATTCTAAGATGGACGATTTATATTCACTGAATTTCACTTGCACAAATATATATAAGGCGAAAAATAAAATAGGATATAAATATATAAATGAGTGAAATGGCTAATTTTCTTATTTCACTTCAGTTTCATGCAAATGTTATTACTTATATGACTGAAATGGTCCATCTTAGAATGTTCTCCAGATTTCCACCTGTTGAAGATCTAAGAAGTTTGAAAGATTCGGTTAATGACTGTCTAATAAATGGATTCTTCACCTAGGTCTTTATACTTCTTGTTATAATCTATCTTTATCAGTTTATCATATATTCATCATCAGCTACTTCTTTGTTAGTTTTACGTTCATGGACAAAACTTAAGGAAGTTGTATCTTTTAGCATTTATATAAATTTTCAGACAATAACTCTGAAAGATATTTGATACACATTATTGAAGACACACGAGATAACCAAGTGTGAACACATTTCTTGTCTCCTAAAAAAAAAAAAATAATAATAATAAAAAACAGAGAACCTGCGACATCAAAATATGAAACTTCCTTAAGTTTTGTCCATGAGTCTATACTCGTCTTATCTCTAGGTTTGATGACGTTAATTATGATATCACCTTGATAATATAGTTCGGTTTGTTTTGTCGACTTACTTCCTCTACTCGATATAATTCAACTTTCCATAAGAAACACTCAATAATGGAAACACAAGGTTTGTTTTGTTAAATAATAGTAATTTTCTCCAGATGGGTGTTGCTCATGAGAGGCTTCACGGTATATATCCAAACATACCGAGATAACCATCCTAAGAGTGATATAGAAGAATCTTTTTTTTTTTTTTTTGTGGCCGGGATTTCATAAAAAATTATATTACAATGCACTAGCGGGCCATCTGTTATGAAAATTAGAATTTTTTTTAGAAAATTTTATTTTTTTCATTGCAGTAAGGGCAGTAGAAATTGTTTAATTTCAAAAAGAATCTTACGCGTCTAAAATAGTTTCTAATTTTCATAAAAAATTATATTGATGTAAATTTCTATGAAAATATTCATATATATCTAACCTCTTTAAAATAAAAAATAAATAATTGTTTGAAGTTATAACAATATTTGATCAGTATCAATTACATTTATAATACAATATAATATAATGCGACTTGTGATTGTAAAACGACATTTGAAAATTATATCGCAAGTGTTTCTTTTCAACGAAAAATCAAAATTTATCTTTTTAAGGAGAAATAACGATTATTTCTAATCTTAGGAATGAGGTATGAAAGGATGAATTGTGAAGAGTAATGATAAACGGAAAAATAAAAGTGTCCAGGGATGGGAATCGAACCCACAGTGTTCCGCTTACCGGGCAGATGCCATGTCCACTAGGCTACCCTGGACATATTTTTTCCGTTTATCATTACTCTTCACAATTCATCCTTTCATACCTCATTCCTAAGGTTAGAAATAATCGTTATTTCTCCTTAAAAAGATAAATTTTGATTTTTCGTTGAAAATAAACACTTGCGATATAATTTTCAAATGTCGTTTTATCAATTACTTTTATCAAAAATACAGTTAGATCTGTATCCATCCATCCCCAGAAATTTAGCTCAATATAAGAATAATTCGTAAATGTTGAGTCTGAGAATGATGGCGTTTACATATAATGATTCCGTATTAACATTTGCTATTACAACTATGTTTTGAAATAATTTAGAAATATGGGCCTCTATGTTTAGGACAACGACAATCTTCCTATTCTCTATATAAAACACAGGTCAGGGAGAAGAGATTCTTTATATAAGGAAACACACAAAAACCTTTATTAAGACACACAGGTCTTACAGAGGATTCTCCTTGGGGTTACAAGACGGAGAAACCTATGAAAGTGGGAAATATACAAAGGGGTAAAAATGGGGAAAGATTATATACACATGATAAATATATACAGATTATTATTTGAATGATCCTATGGAAAATAAGAATATGGATTTGGAAAATATATATATATAAGAAAACGATCTACAAGCTTTCGGGCAAGACATGTTTCTACACTATACCCTTAGAAGGGCGTCTTAGCCGAAAACTTGTACGGCCGTTTTCTTATAAAGAATCTCTTCTCCCCAATATCTTTCTATTCTCTGTTTCAACTTCTACTTGAATGTTTGCTTGGTATATGTTTTCACATTTGACTCGCCTCAATGAAATTTGAAAAAAGAATTAAACTAAGATCTGTGTAAGGATTCACTGTCGTAGTTTGAAACAAAAATATGCATATTTACTTAAAAAAAAAAAAGATTAAATTTATATAAAACTCTTTTCAGGCCAAAACTAGCCTATGGATCTGAAATATGGTATAAATTTATTAATAAAAGAAGTAAGCAAAGATTAAACTCTCAGCAATATCAGATTCTTCTTTGGGTAGTGAGAGCCTATAAAACGACCTCATCAAATTGTATTCATAGTTTGGCAAAAATACCTATTCTCACAGATCACATAGAATCGTTGATAATAAAATACGATTTGGCCAATTTATCAAAAGAAGAAATATATTTATTTAGACTGCATGCCCCGACTATAATTCATAACTTCATAGAATCAAGAAAGGCTGAAACAATAGCTAACACTAATGAAACATTCCGAAAAATTTTCCCATTTGGAACTCCTTTTTATTTTCGTCCGAATTTTTATAACTCGCAGTTCATCACAAATCCTGGTAATTTTGGAGAATTTCTGTCGAAAATCGGGGCAACGGATGATCCTAGCTGCTTCTGTGGAAAAGAAAACCAAGACTAAATACATTTATTATTAGAATGTCCGATATTTCACAGCTACAGAAGTAATCACTTTTATCCCATCGAAGAAATTTGTGAATTTGTATATAACAAAGACACTTATGTAAAATTCAATAATTTTTGTAAATTCATTTTAGATTTTCTCTTCTGTTTGAGAAAACCATCGTTTCAGTTTTAATTGTGTTTTTAGTCGGTTATTGAGTTGTATATAATGAATTGTATATAGGTTGCTAAAATAATCCATTTTAGATTTTCTCTTCTGTTTGAGAAAACCATCGTTTCAGTTTTAATTGTGTTTTTAGTCCGGTTATTAAATTTAATAAAATGAATTGTGTATATAATCTACTAAAATGTATTTAGGCACAAGTATCCCGAGCTGGGATATCGCGTCCGATTTGTCAAATAAAATAAAAATTAAAAAATTGCATATTTTTAAAGCTAAAAATGATGAAAATATATTAATAAATTCATATCATCATTGTAAATATTAATAGCCATATAAATAAAATAGAATGGTTTTGTTTGTCCGGAATACGTTACCACAATATTGTTACGAAATTTGTTTATAGAAATTGTGAGGAAAATGTTTCTATTAGTAAATATGTAAATACTTTTATGTTTAATGTTATATAAGGAAGATATGTAAATTCTATAACTGATTTTTCATTTTCTAGTTTTGTTGTGAGGAAAACATCACTCACTAAGTTTAGCAATTGATTAATAAAACTCTAATTCGAAAGCGCGACAATATTTACATATGTGGATCAATAGTGCATAGAGTGTTAGGTATCGAAGATATTCAGTAGCCACTGACCAAGTTCTGTTTCAGGAATGTACAGATTGTAAAATAAATTACTTATTCAAAGTCAAATGATGATGATCCTCTCAATGATGGTGATTCTATTAATAAATATGATAAATATATGCATATGTATTCATTTGTGTTTTTTTTCCCCACATACATTCCCACAATATTTAACCTAGCTGATGAAAATTTTGTTAGAAATCGAATTACAAATTTTAGAGAGTCACCCTCGTTGTATCTAAAACAAAGCCAAATGACCAACCAAATTACATATTTTGAGCCATAAATGATGATGATATATATCAATTAATATATCTAATCATTTCAAATCCTACAATATATGTAAATAAAATATAAGTATTGTTGTGGCGTTCAAGTGGCTTTTTAGAGCATATGCAAATTATTCAAATGACACAACTTTGTATATTTTGAGGTCTAAAACTATTATCATGATAACTACGATATATTAATGATGTCCTCTAATCACAACTACTGATGATATAGTTGCAATAAAATATAATCAACATAAATTTATATTATGAAAAAACACTACAGATATGATATTGTACTGGGATAAGGTGCATAAATTAAGAAAAAGGCATTTCCTTATCGTGCAACTGAAAGTTGCTGGTGGCTTGCGCCATCTATCGGAATAAATATAAACTATTCTCGTTGATTTCTAGTTATTCCAGAATTGGCCAAATACTCATTCTTGATTATATATCTTGATTAATCAAGAATGGGTATTTGGCCAATTCTGGAATAATTAGAAATCAACGAGAATAGTTTATATTTATTCCGATAGATGGCGCAAGCCATCAGCAATTTCAGTTGCACGATAAGGATATGCCTTTTTCTAAATTTATATTATGTTATAGGCTATGTGATGAATTCAGGCATTCTTATAGAATTTGAAATAGGAATGGTCAATGAATGTTTGATGACCCTTTCCATCAGGAAAGTTCTATGTAGATGAACACATAGGATATTCAAATCCTATACAAGTTAGCCTAATGACCAAGTAATTTGTATATTTCGAAGTGGTAAAATTATAAGGATTATATAATGGTAATATGTTATTCTATTTATATAACATCATTATTACTATTTACTCTATATTATAAGACTATATAAAGTATAATAATAATAATATTATTATATTAAGTAACATTTTGTGAAACAATCAACGTTGGACAAAGATTTCTTCGGGAAGAAACTGGGACATTTAGCTTGTAATAATATAGTATTGAGTTCCTTTGTTCACTACTTCCATATCTATTACTATTAATAATATCAATAATTCGTCAGAACAGTGTTTATTGGGCAATGAATCTCTCGTGCAGAACCCGAGGTGGTGTAGGTCAATTGTCTAGTCGACAATGAAGACAACAACAGCTTTTCTCAAAATGAAAAACTACGCGGAGAGAAAGTAAGCAAAATTAATAAAAGGTTTCGATGTGAAAATTTCCGGAAGGATATTGAACTCTGAAATTAAAGGTCATCTCTACTGTTAAAATAGTGCCATATCTGAAAACTGTCAGATTCGGTGACAAAACCACAATACCAACTAAGGAAAATCCAGAACACGCCCACCTGGAGACCATGATTTCGGAATAATGCGCCCCGTCAGTCCAGAACGAGCTTTGATTCCAGGAGATTCATGAAATGTCCTGATTTGCCAAAGAGGTGTTAGCTTGTAGAATGGCTAGGTCAACTCTTTTGCCGAAATAACGACGGGTTTTTGCCAGAAGGATATTTTGATCCATTAAAAAAGCCACTTTTTTCGTCACTACAGACGCAAAACCTATCTCATATATTATATATATATAGTATTATTATTTTTTAATCATGTAAATATCAATTCTTCCACCATTCCAAAATTCCATACATTCACATGTAAATGATTAATACATTCAAATTTAACGCTTCACATATATATATCGCTAAATTGTGATGTATAAATATGTCGAAGGTATATTTTCATAGCTATAACACATCCCTTGACAAGCAGATAATCACTCAAACATTTGGTTTTCAAATAAAAAAAAGTTATCATATATATTGGTTATGTTCTGAAGCTCTTCCAACTACATACATTAACCAACCAACAGGCAAGTGTGTGACCTCCAAATTTATCTAAAATGTTTTTTTTTTAATTTCAGGAACATGAGTCAAATTGTATATTTTTGAATGTGAAAGCAGGCAGAAAACGAAATATTATGCTCTGGCATAGAGATTGATTTAGAACAGTAAAAATATCCATAATATCAATAAAAATACTTTGGGAAATAAAAAAAAAAGAAATATATTAAATTGTCAAAAGATAAACCTTAAGAGAGAGAGAGAATTTTTATATTTACACATTTATCAATATTATCAATATTAAGAGACAAAATACTTTTTAAATAGCCTCCTTGAAGTTTTATATAAATCATCCAGCGTTCTAGAAGTGCGTGTATATCCCTAGAGACAAGATTTTTGGCTCTAAGCACACAGCCTGCTTCACTTCTTCATCAAACTTAGAAGAGCTTTTATTCAACTTCTTTTTATTGGAACAAATAGGTAAAAATCCTCGATGGTTGCAACGGAAAAAGATAGGATCGTGACTTTTATACATTAACACATCATCGGTGTTGAGATTCACGGACGAAGATCGCTCTGTAAATAATACCTTTTTGATATTTATAGATAAATCTAATACGGTACTGTAGGAGGGGGGCTGTTACTTCAAGTGAACAATTGAACTGGAAAAATCACAAGCGGTTTTGCCTCTGTGTCAGATTTTCTTCAACAAGACCACGGTTACCTAAACTTGGAATCGGAATAATGGTGAAGAGAAAATTTTATAACATTTTATGTAACAGCATTATTTACTAGTATCATTAAAGGATCAGCTTAATATATTGTTCGTAGTGTTGTGCGACACTATAATTTGAATATCTCTCAAGTTGGTTAAATATCATAATAAACGACGTAATGAAGACAGGGTGAATCTATTGGGAAGATTTAAAACTTAAGGAATTTCCAAAAAGAAAATATCATTATGATAAAATACTGGTTTATTATCTAGCCAATAAACTAAATAATCAAGCACACACACAATGAATGTTACTATACCTTCTCACCAAAGCCACCTATACCTTCTCACCATAAAATTTCTGTTGACAATCATAGGCTAGAAAAGCCTTTCTGATTACCTATTGAGAAGATTAAGATTTATTTTTGAGAAATAAATAAGACGTATTATGATAGTATTAAGCAGAACCTATGTCTTGTAATCTTATCTAAACAATGGAGACGTTTCAATACTGGTTTTCTGTTAGAGCGTGACAAAGTTCTACCCTATGCTTCTCGTTCAACCACGATACAACCATCAGGAATGTGATTTTTTGTAAAGATTGTAAATATTCACATCTGTTTAACTTTCAAATGGGTATTTTGTTATTTTTTTCTTGATTCTGATAAGGAGTTGGAAAGTTTCTATGATCTCGCAGTCAAAAGAAGTGTAAAGAATTATAATCGTATTTTCACAGCACTTTAACATTTGCATTTGAACATCATATGAACAATTTAGATGAATATTATTTTATACTCAATCAATATTTTGTAGAATAAGGCTTTCAAGGTGTCCATTGAGGTGTCCATAAAATTCTCTATAATTCCTAATTATAGATTTTTATATAGAAAGAATGCGCTATGCTGTTAAATAAATTGATGACTATATCGACCAGTTGAAGCCCTTCTCGCGAATCTTCAAGGTTTAGGTTCCATTTGTCCAAAAATTCCATCCTTTAATCGTTCAAAGGTACAATATAAACCGTTATAAGAATGCTATTTTGTTCCAAATTACAATAGAAGGAATGACAGGATAACATTGCTAAGAAGAAACCAAAGATAAAAGCGACGAGTTTCTTTATTGAAGAGTTGTGAGCTTTCGGACAGTGATGTCCTTCAACAGGCTTTAAAGCGAATACAAGCTTAGCAATAATATTTTGTTCTACTTTGTATTAACGAAAAGTATATTTTTATCACTTTTTGAAAATAAATTATACCTTTTAAAAAATATATTTTGCTGTTTTTAAAGATTTTTTTCTTTGTGTAATCGCGCGCATCTTGATATTTATCCATAAATATTTTCGAAAACAAGGAAGTATCTTGATAGTTCGTATTTACATATATAAATTTAAAAAAAACCTTCCTCTACTAAGTCTCTCCATACAAATTTACATTTTTATCTCTCAGAATATTTACCAATAAAATACAATCGAAACAGGTCATAAAATGCTTAAATATGCTAGAGTATTAAAATTTAGGGCATATAGTAGAATCTTCCATGAAAAGTCATATGCCAAAAACATGGATAATTCTGGTCTATTCTCCTGGAGGTAGTCTTTTATAGAATGTTGGATTAGTTCCACACATACAAGGGCCTTAATTAAGACATCTAATCTTGAACAGTAATGTACTGGGATATGAAAAAAGTGAGGGATAGGGAATATTTTTAATAGATTGGGGATTGAATCAGAAATAATAATTTTCTATATGAGAAAAGTCGAAACTGAGGGAAATGGTTGAGCATCTTCCTGTAAGTGGAAAATTTGACCGCTATTGTAACATTGATAGAAATACCGATCATATTTTTAAATGGTGTCATTGTTACTAACGAAGAACGATTAGGAATTTTTTCAATGCAGAATGCTGATAATAAGATCATTTATTTTTGTTTGAAACAAGTTTTAGAAGCAAACCTGTATACTATAGTTTCTATGGTTCTTTCGTCAGTACATGACATACCTAGATCCTATGCGAGAAGCTCTATGAAATAATTCGAATCGGCCGAAATAGATTTAAACTGGTTAAGTGGCTTCGTGTGTTTAAATATTAAACTCGATGTATAGTTATAGGAAAGGATTATAACAGTGTGTCTACTACACACACAAATATATATATATAACCATAGGGCGCCTCTCCCGTCAAAATACGTTACCTAGACGCCATCTATTGACCGTCGCCGCAAGTTAACAGCCTCGGGTCGGTGACAAATTCACAACACCAGCCCTGCAACACCGACCCGAGGCCGCTAATTTGCGGCGATAATCATTTACGTCTATTTTGACGGGATAGGCGACCTTTGGTTTTATAAACCAATTTCCTTCTACATATATATATTGAGTAAAAACATCAGGTCTCCAGGGAAAAGTATCTTTTCAAAAACCTTTTAAATCTCTAACTTTCGGGCACGGACGTCCTTCTACAGGAGAAAACCCTTATAAAACACGAAGGATATTTTGATATTTAGTTACTAAGCAACTAAGTAAGTTGATAATTTGAATTCATCTATTTTCAAACCTATCTATAATTACTAATTTAAAATAAAAGGAGGGTTTTTTTTTCGAAAAAGGAAAAATAAAAATATGGTAAAAATTTCATTTTAATTTTGAATTTGCAAGCTTTCGAACAAAATACTGCTCTTCAACGAGCTTATACTCTTTATAATACAATCTCTAACTAATTATTATTATTTATTTAAGTAACCCAGGTTCCTGGAGCGTACAGAAGTCGCCAACTACCCGGGATGTCCTTCTGACCTAAGTCTTCTTGGATTTATATACAATGCCAGTGGAAGTCCAATTAATGAGGTGTCGCCAGGCAGATTTCTTTCTTGGGAGATTTTCTAGGGATGCTGGAATCTCTAACTAATCTTTATACAAAATAATTGAAAACTTTTGTTATTGGCATGTGCTCTCACGGGTGTGCATCAGACTGTTTCCAGCTAAAGTAATAGATATTTTATTGGGATGAAAAAAAATATATATATCTATTCAAATAATTATTAATATCTAGATATTTATATTGGGTTGGGTGGTCAAAGAAATTTTTACCAGATTTTTATTTTTCTTTTTTCAAATAATTTCTGGGGGGGGGGGTAATTATTGCTCACACAAAAATAAAAGGGTGTTTAAAGATTTTACTGAATATAATATTCTCACACATTGATTATTTTGAATTATGCTTTTGATACATGTCATATGTAAACCTTTATTGGTGGTTTTATTTTGATATTCTCTTAGTCACGCAATAATCTATATTAATATGTGCCTATAATTTATTATGGAACATCTTAAAATATCATAGCTATGATATACTATTTATATATAATTTTGTTTTTGACAAGTTTTTCTTTCAGATAATTATTTCATTTATAGTAGAATCTCGTGTTTGTATAATATAGTGATAAAATAATTCATGGATTTAGTTTAACAATTGTGTTCACATTTATTGATATTATCATAAATGTGATGATATATGGTATTTATGTATCGAAAGAAGAACCACTCCCTTTAAAATACTATCCTCCCATAATCTGATTGAACTTATCTTGCTTATATTTTACTCCAGCTACTTTATTTATAGTCACTGGTTGCCAAAACTTAGCTAATGAAAACAAAATTTAGATTTTTCTTGTTAAAATTATAAAATTTATAATAAAGTTTATTCTGTAGATAATCACTTCAGCCCTATGTATTAGAAAGTAAAATAAATTTATGAAGTGTGTCAAATTATTATTTTTTATACATAAAAAGTGAGGCAGAGAACATATATCCAAGAAATATAAATCAGAATTGAGTATGGTGACCAAGATGCCAGCTATAAAACTCTTTTAACGAGTTTTAATGCTGATTAATAGGCTTTAGAGGAAGTCTTGAAACAATAAACATATATATCACTCCTTTAAAATATTAGAATTTATTTCTGCAAGCGTTCATAGAGTAGACTAACGAGCTTCAATATGCCTCCCTGGGGTATTCAAACATATGTATTCTATTGGAGTCACGTCCGGAGCTTCGGCTCCTCAATCCATCCTCTGAATATCTTCAATCTCGAGTATTTAGTAAACTATATTATCTACATATGTAGATAAGCATTGTTATCCATAAAAATAAACTGGGTATACCCCAGAAAAAAATATCATATGAGGATCGAAAATTCCATATCAATTATCTTTGAACAGCTACTGTGCCTCATTCAAACCCATGGAGAGGGCCTTTTCAAAATGAAGCCAACCCAAGTCATGAGACCTCCCTCTTCCTAAACGGTCTTTTCTACATTGTTAGTGGGATGGAGGTGAATTTCATTTTCTCTCTAGATAAAGACTCGTCGAAGAATCAGTTTCCTGACTAAGTCTTGACTCATCACTGAACAGAACAAGGGACCATTTATCCTGGGTCCAGGATTGATGTTCACGGAGCCAAATGAAGCGGATTGTGAGAAGTAATAATAGGGATACATACCATTTGTCGCCTTGTATAAAGAACACCTACCTGAAGTCTTCGATAAATAGTTTGTCTTTAAACTGTCATTCCAGAAATATGTGAGAGCTCTTTGGAGAGCTGAGCCGCTGTGATCCGCATATGGCGCTTAACAGTAAAGCAGTGATGTTGTTTGGTCGTGGTGGATATTTTTTGGTCTTGTCTCGGTCTTCTGGTGAAGGTTTGGTTTCATTGTCTCACGAGCTGGCACATCACATTTCTATTAACATTGAGATATTCGACCACTTCAGTCTGAGATTGGCCTGTTTCTATCCTCCCAATAGCACGTGATTGTACAACATTGGATAACGAGTTTGTGTTGAAGCCATTATGCCAGATCTCTTTCAAGATGAATAAGATTTTAAAGAATAACAACAAAGTGAATGGCTGTCAAAAATAGTTTAAAAATCATAATTCCAATCCAATAATTAATTGTAACAGATGTCATTTAAATAAGTTACAATTAAATATGGAAACAGGAGAAGTTATAATAGAATTTTTACACGTAGTGGTTAATTTTTGTGCCTTTTTAGCTTCAATAAATGTTCAAAAAGAGGGTTTTAAAATAATGAATTCTAGTTTTGTCTAAAACAATTCTGAAAATTATTTTATTTTGGGTCAATATGGTGTTAGAGGTTTATATTTTTCATATGCTTTATAAAACCTTTTATAAAAAACTTTTAAAAATTCTTTATTCTCATTTTTCTAGATGAAAATTTCTTCTATGTATTAAAGGCAATAAAGACTTAAAATAATTGTATATTTATTTTTAATAGGTATGTTCATACTTTCAGATATCAAAAATAAGAAAAAAATGCTTTTATTGATTTTTATCAAATTTAAATTAGAAAAAATTCAATTCTATAAAATATGATTTTATATATAAAACGCTCTACACATAATTTGTTGATTTTTCGACAAATCATTTATGTTTTAAAAATTCACATCTTTATTTTGCCTACACCATCATTTGGGTATCTTTTTTTTTTGTTGTTTTTATCACAAAGAGAGAAAATGAAACTCCCTAAAAAGGTTTAAAATTATTGTGTTTTTAAATGTTATTGTGCTAATCGGTTTAATCTGTTTCCAGACTGCTGCGATTGTCACGTTTAAAGAATTCTCCCCCAGATTGGAGCTTCGGTGAAGAATTCTCGGATTTTTTCCTTCTTCAGGCCCAGATTCATCAGCCTTGAGGTAGATTCCCAGGATAGAAAAGCGCATATGCTCTTGGTCAGGATATGCCTTTATTATTTTCAATATCAACACCTGACCTTTATTTTATTTATTTTTCTATTATTTTTTCATGTGTTAAGCGTATTTACGCAAGTTTGGCCTTAAATACCCATTTATTGGTTATTCAAAAAGCCTCTGGGACCAAAAATATTTTTGGTCGCACTGGTACAACCTGCTCCACACTGACGAGCGCCAACAGCGCGAAACGCGTTCGTGGATGGCTTTTCTTGATTTATCAAGAAAATGGGTTGGCCAAATATCAGGGAACAGGTTAAATCAATGTTTAGTTGATTTCTGTTCCACTAGATGGCGCTCTGCCATCTAAAAAAAACACATGTGCTCTTGGTCAGAATATGACTGTTATTTTTAATATCATACAATGTGTATAGAAGAAATAACAGAATTCCGCATGACATTTGTGAAGAACCATTTTACCACGAATGTCAAATATTAACTCCGCCGGTCCCAAGCCCGGAAGAAAAAAAAAAAGGTATGGAGCAGTAACAAGCTCGCTAAAAAACCTGGACTGAGCTGGCCCAGCTGATAGTACCCTGTAAGGGCTCCTGATCATGGGATACAAGATGAGCAGCGCCTATACTCCGAGGAGCGCCTATACGCTGCACATAGAGTCTGTTCCTCATATCAGAGGCGGCCATTACATATAGAACCTA
Organism: Cordylochernes scorpioides; assembly: GCA_030710605.1. Classification (NCBI taxonomy): domain Eukaryota; kingdom Metazoa; phylum Arthropoda; class Arachnida; order Pseudoscorpiones; family Chernetidae; genus Cordylochernes; species Cordylochernes scorpioides. Next base: position 48,691,972 of record CP092863.1, on the reverse strand, counting down.
AGTTGGTCTGATACTGAGTAGTGCTCCCAATCTTAATGACAAAAGCCTCGCTCAGTGTGTCATGATGGTTTCAATCATTGTCCCAAATAGATACAAGTTTATAAGGTGGTCGCTCAGTGTTAGGTGGTCGTTCATGTGGGTTTTTACTGTATACAATCAGGTATAAAAAAAATCTTTCATATTCAAATACAATTAATAAATTTATTTTTCTAATTTAAAAATTATATATTTTTAGGGTCAAACTCTTAATATTATAAAATTGAGTATTCAAAATATAAGAAGATATTCCACTTGATATTCTTTGAAAAATATTAATTTTATGATATATAAAAATATAATTATGGGGGGGGGGGGGGGGGTAAAGTTGTCTTTATTGCAATGAACTCGATAATTTAGGTAGATTGTTACCAACTTATAATTGCCATTAAATTATTAAAACAACATTCACAATGGTGTTGTTGTTGCAGCAACGACCTACAAGGGAATGTGGGAAAGATTGACCGAGCTGAGGTTTCAATCAAAATTTTTGTAAAGAAGAGGTAAGATATCGATTCAAAAACATGTATCCATATTGGTTAACTAAATTGCATACTAATTCTGTATATATTTAAAATATCTTTCGTTCTTTTTTTTCAAAATTTTTGTTTATGTTTAAAGTGCAAGTGTCACTAGGGGGAAATAGCGCTCTAAGTCGAAATAAAAATTTAAAAAATAAATAAATAATAAATAAATAAATAATATTTGTTATTATTTATTAGTAATGTCCGTACAGATAAAATAAATGTTTCCATATTATAAAGTATATTTATCTATTAATTACACACACACACACAATAAATTCTGTCTGATAATTTTGATACCTTAAAGTGTTCTTATATTCGATGTGTATTCAAAATCTCAAATACATACCAATCGGGATTTTTCAGAAAATCTGATTTATAATAGCACCTTTATAGTTATAAAATATTTTAACCATGTTTTTAATTGTGTTAAGTGTAAAGACATGTGTTTTTATATTTAAATTTTGATATTTCAATTCTTTACTGAAAAATACATAGCAACGTCAGATTTCTATTGTTAAATGAAGCAAAGCCATCCATCTGTATCTTTTGAGCTGTAGAGAACCTCACAACAGCGAGGTGACAATCAAAGAACTACAGAGGATGAACTTGAAGATTCTTGCTAAAGTCATTAGTACGTTAAATATTTGCTGGGAGGAACAATGTCAAGTTGTCAAAACGTAATGACAACTCTCCTATAAATCGGAATTTCCAATTACTTATTAATGTATTTGAGTTTAAATGGCTTTATTAAAGACTAAGGTACAACCCTGTTGGAAGTGGTGGATTTTAAAATAAACTTTGAAGATGACTAAATAAATATAAATAAATATTAATAATTAAATAAATACTGATTTTTAGCCGAAAAGTTATCGCCTTGAGCTACTTTCATTGTTAAATGAAATAAATACAATTTGAACTATTTTAAATGTGAGTGTGTGGAGTTCGGCTTAACAACCACTTCTAAAACATCTACGAGTTTTAAGCGGAATCTTATCTGAGGTTTTCTACTGTGTTTTCGAAATGTTAAGCATTTTATAATTTTTTTATTCTATAAATTTCTTATGATTTATCTTTTAGTACTAGCATAATTCCTTCCAAAATTCCTTAGAAACTATAAGGAGCTATGCTGTCTAGAAACTTTACAGAATATATTGGAAACAGACCCGGGACGGACAGACAAGATAATTGCAGGCGATGAAACATTGGTCCACGACTATTACCTTGAAACCAAGCGTTAATCCGGAGAATTGCGAGGTCAGGATGAGGCTAGACCTAAAAAACAAGGAAGTCCAAATCCAAAAACAAGTTCACAATATAATTTGATTCTGGCTTTATGGCAAAAAAAAAAAAAGCCAGAATTGAAATCCTACCACAACCACCACTCTATTCCCTTGATATAGTAACTAATAAATTTTTCCTATTTCCTTAACTCAAATCAGCCCTAAAGGGAGGTAACTTTAACAAAAGGGTTTGCTTTATTGGAGATATTAGAAGCACTAGTAGTAACTATCATCACATTCAACCGCAGCTTAGTTTATCAAGTGGGAGAAGAATATTTTTTCAAAAATCAACCATCCAATATACGTTTTAAAACGAAATGTTATAAAATTTACGTAACTTGCCATTGGAACAATGGTACTTCAATAGGCCTCAGAACACACACACACAATGTACCATTATATAAAAGAATATTACTCTATTTTTGTGTTGAAGAGCTATTTGTGGCCCGAAAGTTCGCACGCATAGTTTAATAAAGAAATATGTAATTTTTAAAACGTAGACTTCATCGTTTATTTTTAAATATTTTTTTCATTCTCTTGTTAAACTATTAAATAGACCTTAAAAAAATTACTGGCGCACATGTGTGTAGCGCATTGAGATGGTACGTTGTGTGGTCAATTCTTTATTCTAAGCAATACAGTAGTCAAATATGAATACACAGATTATTATAGTCCAGGAACTTATTGGAAACCTTGTGTGAGAAACATTCTTAAATATTTGGAATGTTTTTTTCAATTCCTATAGTGTAATTCAAAATCTGTACTAAATAAAATTACAATTTCTCCTAAATCAGTTTGCTTCAAAAGTTTTGCCATATACCCACACAAAAGGTATATAGAGTTGTATCTATACAATATCAAAAATATGAATAGATACTATCTGTGTTTATATTCATATCTCGAAGTATATATTTATTTGTATGTGTGGATTTGTAGTCTAAAGAGCTCGCGAGAGATAAACTATAGACATACAGTTCTTAAAAGTAAAATATACCTCTCTCATCAAAATAGACGCAGTATCTATGGGCCATCTGTTGTCAATCTCTGCGACCTAGCAGAAACGGGATAAAGCCACGACAGCAGTGTTGGAAAATTGAGAACGCCACCTGGAGACCATAGTTGCGGGCTGTGTGGTCCTCTTCAGGCAAGGGCAATTTTATTGTCATGGGATCCACAAGGAATTCACTCATATTTTGGCCTTATAAAAGGTCTACCAGCTTTACCAAGCTAATCACTTTTATCGCCAATTCTAAAGATTCCAAGAATTTTTTGTGGACACGTGAAATCTGAGCCACCTCAGTTGAAGAGGACCGTTAGACCAAAACCGTAGTTTCCAGGTGAGTGTTCTGAATTTGCGAAGTTAGTGCTGTGGTCTTGTCACTAATCCGAGTATGTTAGACTGTATAGTCATTAAATAGATGGAGCATAGGTTTTGTGTCTATTATATCAATTTCTTTCCTTTCCTATGGCAAATTATCCATCTTTATTTAATTTTTATAACCCAAAGAAACCCATACATATACTAGTATTTCTGAAAATAGAGAAATCCATACTTAAATCATTAAATAATAAAAAGGCATATAATGGATTGAATAAAATATTTATTTGCCAATATATGCCTTTTTATTATCAAATACTAGTCTTTATAACATATGTTACAGTATATTTACAGTATAACTATCTGTAGTCCAGCTATATGGCAGGTTGTTCTGTAGACATGCTCAGATATGTGAAAAATAGTACAAATGTGACATTGTACTGGGATAAGGTTCATAAATTAATAATTAGGCATTCACTTGCGCAAGCATCAGCAACTTTCAGTTGCACGATAAGGAGATACCTTTTTCTTAATGTTCGGAATTTTTTTCAAATTATTGCCTCATACAAATTAGAGAAGTGTAGATATACAGCGTCCAGCTTTTGTAGGTAACATTTCATACAAGTGTGGGTATGTAGTCCAGTTACTGATGTAAAACGTGGTAGATAGGTATTGATACATACTAGCCTAAAATACCTCCGCAGAGTTGTTGCAGGCGAGGACTGGGAGGTCTCATGGGGAGAGAGAGATAAGAAGGTCCCGGAGATTCCTGGGAGAGATAAGGACGATAAGCTGACCTGGGACTGGCCCTCTCTATCCAGCCCCCCTCGTTAAAATATCCCGAATCCAATTACTTAATCAAACAGATTAAAGCGAGAAAGTTCCATTAATTTAACAACTAAAATTATGGCAATTTTACCAGTAATTGAATTAAACGGAATGAAAATTATGTGCACAAATGAAAACATTACAAACACGTATAATATAAGGTGGAATCTCTCATGAAGGCCACGGTCTGAAAACCTGGTTAAATCTAGTCTCTACTGAAGTTGTGCGTTCATTGAAGGTTCGGATAGATCTGTACGGCTATTTCGGATTCTGCAAAATTGATTTCCCAAAAAAGTAAAAGCTCATCAGATGGGTTGCTCAATGAAGTATTATTTTTCTAGAATTTATATGATAATAAATGGTATGATATATATGTTCTGGAATAAAGAGACTCTGGAACACTTTATTTGGAAATATATTTTCATCGATTAAAATATATTTCATCGCGTATTAAATTGCAGAAATATTTTTAAACAATTAGTTACGCACACGCAAAAGTTTTCACTTTATTGATTTTGCAAGATTTCGTGTAAAAACACCTTCCCACAGGTGTTTTTCTTAAGTATAAACATTCAAATATATAGAACGATGTTTAACAAGTTTCATTCAAATATATATTTGTAAAGCCCTTACACGCCACCACTGTACTTAGCCCATCAGTCTTGCTTTGATTATTGCCTTTTTCAATTTATTTCAAATATTCACCACTGATATTGTTATGCCTAATATATTACTGCTATTATCATTATTGTGTCTGTAAATACGCTAATCATATATCACCTTGTATTGTAATATGTATAAGGTCAATATTCTTGTTGGTACTGTATTATATTGAGATGATATAGATGATATTCTAAATAAGGTATTTCTGTGTGAAACTGTGTTCTGATAATGACATTCAATCTGAAGAATGTTTAATGACACTATCAGGACATAGTTCCTTAGACAAAAAAGACTATATTTAGAAACTCTCACATCATCGAAATATTGCCACGTGTAAAATTAGGAAAGACTAACTTCAGGATAACACAGCAATTTATTTAAGGCAAGAACAAACTATGAATGATAAACAAAAGATAAGCAATGAGTAAAATTTACAGAGTACCAAAATAAAAACATAAAAAATAATACTCTGTTAATAAAATAATATATACTTTGCTACAATATACTACAGTATCAACAGGAAAATAGACCCTCAGTTCATACATATTACAAGACAAGGTGATAGATAATTAGCGCATATCTAAAAACACAATAATTATAATAGAAACAATTAATTAGGCATGAAAATATCAGTAGTGAAAATATTTGAAATAAATTTATAAAATCTAAAATTAAAGAGCAAATCTGATATATTCTAGTTCAGTTGCGTATAAAGACTTTACAAATATTTATTTTGAATCTTCATATTTAGTAGACTGCTTTTCACATGTGTAGACATGTGGTGCGCTTACAGTAAAAGCAGTCGCTAACTACCCACCATCAAGGCCTGTACCACGTGTACTTGGGATAAGCAAAAATATATATATATATATATTTAAGAGAATCTCCTGAGGAAGAACTTTTTTTACACGAAAGCTTGCGATTATTAATAAACTAGCGGACGTACCCGGCTTCGCCCGAGGTTTTACCCGAGTAAAGGTTTGTCTAACGAACATTTGCCCGTGTTTTACCCGAGTAAAGGTTTGTCTAACGAATCTCTCGATAAAGTGAACATTTTTTCCCGGTCCCTTGAAAAATACTCGATAAGTTGAATAAATTCAATATTAATCGGTACCCGAGTAAAGGTCTGTCTAACGAACATTTGTTAAAACAATTCTCTATAGACTTATAAAAAGAAATAGATATATTTTGATAATTTGAAACTGATAAAGTGATCATTTTTTCCCGGTCCCTGTGTGCCGTGTCATTCTGAATTTTGTCTTTCCTAATTTTCTACATTACAAAATCATCGTTTTATCTAGTGAACATTTTTTCCCGGTCTCTTGAAAAATACTCGATAAGGTTGAATAAATTCATGGTCGTTTATGGAAGATGGACGAAGTTCCCGGAGGTCATCTTGGGCAAGCTCCCGCGAGGGTTTTTTTCTTGTCTACTTGGCATAGCTGTGTCACCAACTCTGCCCTGATTGGTCGGTGGGTACTTTGACTGTCGGCCGGCGGCCGGGCGAATCCATTCTCGCACGGGGTCTGCCCCACTCCAAACTTTTGGCAAAGCACTTTCTAATTAAAGATTATTGTCTTAAATAATCTTTAAGAACAAAAAGTATAATAATTGAACGATAGGAAATTATAGTAAATAATTATACTAAACTAAATGATGTAAAAATAATTATACATGAAATTTGAAATAAGTTTTAGAAAAGTTATCGTTAAGTCCACGGGAAAAGATGTAGCCAAAACAAATAGGTTTATAACAGTGACACGTGAGCACCCGCCTCGAGACGCGCTCCTCTCTCCTAACATTACTCCCCCTCTTGAAAAAGCCTATCTCCGTCTCAATGGTGGCGCTGCTTGCGAGTTAAAGCTACAAATCTGCAAATAACTCTAAGGATATTAAAGATATTCAAGATATTATTTTTCGTAAACCTTTCCGGGGATATGCCTAATAATATCCCAAATTTTCACGGCGATTGGATGTATGGTTTTTGAATCCATAGAGGACACACACACAGACACACACACAGACACACACACAGACATTCAATTTTATATATATAGATTAGTGAAGAAACCTTTTGCTGGGTACGTGTGAAGGTTTATTTTTTAATATAAATATACTTTACTAATATTATATTCTTAAGGTGAGGAATAGAACCGAGATTAGTTGAAAAATAAATCTTATATAAAATTTCATACAGAACCATCGGTAAATAAATTGGTAATAAATAACAAATAGAACACAAGGTTTTAACGCGAGTTCTACATATAAGAAATCATTATCACGAAAGTTTCCTTTTCACAAATAAAACAAATTCCTACTGTCCTTACTACGATGTAAAAATATTGAGTGGGCCTGGCTCATCAGTGGTGAACCCTATCAGCGGTTTCACAAGTTCAATCTACCATACCGTTCTAATATTGCACAGGACGATTCTACTTATGTATATGAGGAATTTTAGATCAAAACATGGGTAAGTTATTCAATGAAACTATGGGCAAAGGTTTCGAGGACAGTAGAAATATTTACAAATATTTGCACCGAGCATTGAATTTCTGCAAAAAATATATATATAAACAAGCTAGTTGGATATGATATAAACACAAGAATCGTCAATACACTATTGAAACGGTATGGTGGATTACACTGGAGAAACCGCTTGAAGGGTTCACTACTGATGAGTCAGGCCCTCCCTATATTTTTACATCGCAGTAGGGACAGTATAAAGTTAATTTCCATTGAAAATAATTCCCTTGAATATTTTCATTTTTAACAATAAATAGGAATGATAAAAACTGAAAAATATTAAAATGGATGGATCATGTCAATTTAAGACCCTTACAAGGAGGAAGTTCTAGGGAAAAGACAAGAAGGGAAACATGCCACATAAACCCAGGAGTAGAGGAGTAAAGAAGTTTGAACTTTATATACCTGAAAAGAACAACATGAGGAGGAGGCACAAGTTTGTCATCAAATTAGTTAGCCAGAGAAGCTGAGTCCACTGAAGAAACAACTATTATAACTAATAAAATATTTGAATATTGTATTGTCAAGTAAGTAAGCGTTCCTTCATGCCTGTTTGCATTTTGTATTAGGTTTTAACATCCACTAGCCCTTGAGAGAGATATTTTAATATAAGATGGGTGAATAAAAGCTCTATAAAGGTGGAAACAACTACACAGAGATTGATTCTTATTATAATAAATATTATATATAAAGGAGCATCTTCTACCCCAGACTCGAACACAAGGACGTACCCAAACAATGCGACTAACAACTATAAAAATTCCCTCATAAGAACTTGGAGGAAAGATTTCTCACATCATTGATACTGTGGTTCCATTCCTGGAGAGACACCAACCTAGACAGACATGACAGATGACAGATATTCTTTAAAGGAGAAAGCTCGAATTTACATGTATTGGAAATCCGCCGTAAAATAAGCAAGTAAGGAGTTGTTTATGCTTAAAATATGATACTTCCTTAAGTTTTGTCCTTGCATGTATTTATAAACTCTTTTGGACATAGTTTACGTTAAAATCGATTTAAAAACTGAGACTGTCTCTGCAATCCAGCAGAATCAAATCTATAACTAGATTTAGGAAAATCCAAATGGCCCTCCTGTAGACCATGGTTTTGGTCTATGGCCTTTTTCAATCCGGGAGGCTTTGAATTCCTTAATCTACACTGTATTTTCATATCTTATCAATTGACCAAAGAAGTGTTTAGCTGAAAAAATGTATGAGTCAAATTTCTATGGCTAGAATATAGTAAATTTTCAGAAAAGAAATGACAATTCCGTAAAAATGAATCCAAATACTATGCACCATTCAATTTTTGAATATTTTAAAACAAGAAAGGTATTTTTTTGCAAGATTTTCCACCGAAATTGCCTCTTTTTTTCAATATAAATATTTTAAAGGTGATGATAATTTATCTATTACTTCCACATGCAAGTTTCTCAAAATCATAAAAAAAACTAAAAATTAAAATATATCAAAATCATCTTATCGAATCATTTATATTCTTAGCTATAGTGTAACAGCGTGAAAATATTCTCAAGGTGATACTTGTGGTTCCTTTACACGTGTTCATAATATAAAAAATCATATTTATCGTGGTTACTTTAGTAATCATGGTGGTTGCCTGTATTATAAATTGAACTGAAGTCTAGACATGTTCAACTCGACAGTAAAAATAAATAAAGCTTCCAGAGCTAAGTTTCTTGTACTCTATTACTATAATATTTCTTGAACAATGTATTTTAACACCTAATTCTTGATGAATTTTAATAAATATTAAGAAACAGCATTTTTGTGTGTTGGTCCAACCGAAAATTTCTGATGACTTTCGTCACCTTTGCTCAATTAGAAAATGTCTTTTGTCTTAAATGTAATTATATTCAAATATCAAAATACACTATCGTACTATTTTTTTTCATTTAATCCCATTTATCGTATAGATTCGTAAAATTTAAAAAGAACTTGTATTGTTACTCATATATTATTATATTATACAGTAGAACCTCCCTTTAGCGTACACCTCTCTACAAAGGACAGTTTTCATTTGCAAAATTATCATTTTTACTATTTAACAACTCTCCGGTAAGAGGACACCTCTCCCTAAAGGACACTTTGGCTCTGCAATTAGGTGTTCTTTACAGGGAGATTCTACTGTATATATATAGTAGGTTTTAATATATAATTACTTGGGTTTTTCAAAGAGGTAAGAGAGATGAATTGAAGAAATCAGCATGATAAGAATATCCTGATCATTATGATTACTCATATGTTAATAAATACTTATGATTTCCTACCTATTTATATTGTTCCTAATTGTAAAGGTAGTTTCTAATATGTTGAATTTTGTTTCAGATGCCACAAGACAAACCAGATCACCAACATTGCCTATATGTTTTTTTAGAAAAACCTAAGAGAATATGATGAAATTTAGTAGAAATAAAATTTACATTGTTTTTAAAAATGTATGTTTTAACATATTATTAAATACTAATATATAAAGATAATTTTTGTATTTATCTTCACAATCACAATTGAAGGTGTTGAATCTTATTATGTGACATCTAAAACATTAGAATTATAAATTTATTGATGAAATATATTGCTGTGAAAAGATGTTTCATAAAATATATTTTTCACTACTTATATAGAAAAGATTATCAATGATCAATCATTTAACAATTTTGACCCTCTAAGCGTCTAGGAACTTCAAACTTATCAAGACTCATATACCCACCTTTGTGGTTTTTTTTTATCAAATTCTACGTATTTGACATAAAATAACACAAAATATCTAATATATGTAGAGCTAAGAATAATGTACCGGATGGTTAGTTCAGGTTAACAAATCCCCAGTATTAGGCGCAATAGCTATGTTTTCTTAGTTAAAAAAAGTAGTTTTGAAAATCACTATAGTTTAAGTAGGTAAGGACATTTATAGTTTAAAATAATATAGCACTATATATGATGATAACTAAGACCTATAGAGAGTTCCATTAAGAGTAACTATGACATTTTCTATAGAATTGTAAGTTTCTCTGCTGCATATATATTTCATTACTATTTTTACATAAAGCACCTTCAAATTTCATATCTACATTTTTTTTTTTGCTTATCCCTAGTACACGTGGTACAGGCCATGATAATCATGGTGGGTAGTTATAGCGACTGCTTTTACTGTAAGTGCACCACATGTCTACACATGTGAAAAGCAGTTCGACATATCTTTATCCTTTTAATTATTAAATTTTTAAAAATATAATCTTATTATTTGGAGACCAATAATGACCTAGTTGTTTCAATGTAATCTACATGAATTTGTAAATTATCTTTAAGTTTATTGTACAATAAAGAGAGAGCTATTCCTCGAAATATTTTGAGAAAAAAAACTTGTTTTTTTCACAGATCCAGGTATGTCCTTCTATATAAAGCGATAACGTACATAAGAAATGGAAGCCTTATAAAACACGAATGTTTATTGTTTCAGCAAGAAGAGATTGCTGTGATTGAAGTGATTCTAGAAGAAGAAATTGTTGTGATTGAAGTGATTCTAGAAGAAGATATTGTTGTGATTGTAGTGATTCTAGAAGAAGAGATTGTTGTGATTGAAGTGATTCTAGAAGAAGAGATTGTTGTGATTGAAGTGATTCTAGAAGAAGAGATTGTTTTGTGTTTGAAAAAAAGAAACATTCGTGTTTTATAATGCTTCCATTTCTTATGTCCTTCAATATTATTAAATATATTCAATGGATCGCCTTTTGACTTAGAATATATAAGATAGGAAAGGCAGGCTGCTGGGTATAGAGAAGGTATACCTACCTAGACAGCGGGTGACAACTTTGTCGCTGAACAAGAGCCGCTAATTGGCCATCCACCCATCGTCCCGCCCCATGGAGGAGGACATCTTGGCGACACCAACTTGTCCTCCATCATCTTCCTGCTAACTCTAACTAATTAACTAACTATTAAAAATGGCGTCCTCTCCTTGTAACTGCATCGATCAGCAGGTAAGATTTTAGGGTTAGCATGTGTTGTGTTTATATTGTGGCTGAGTTACTTACCCTAAATCTAAATATATTGTGTGTGTTTTTAATTATATTTATGCATTTTATAAATATATTTGATAGGCTTCTATTATATACAATTCGAATTTAAACCGTTGTGTTTAATATGTAGCTTCCTATTATAACAATAATGATATTTGGATCGTGATTAAAGAAAATTTTTTATTTAGAACCTTTATTATACAATATATTCTATAATATTATCGCACATCATTAAATAATTTTACTAAAATAATATTCAATATCTAAAAATAAATATTTAAAAACGTATTGATATAAAATAAAAGTAAAGTTATTAAAATGTATTTGAAGAATTACTTCCTCTCTGTCAGTTTATTTAAAATGTTTTAAACTAATTTACTAAGTCGTACAATTAATATTTAATTCATTTTTAAATTACAGAACCTAAAAGAACAAAGCAAAAATAATAGAGTTCAAGAAAATGTCACTTATATTTGTATGTTCTGAAAAATTCCTGTTAGAACTTATAAAATTACTTAATATATATTTTTAAAAAGAAAATATAAATAAACTGACACAATATTTGTTATGTTTCATATTTTAAATCAACTTATAAAATGTATAGTACTATAATAGATGCACATATTTTGACAAATAACCATTTTCATCTATTTTTTTAAATAAAGATAGTGTACAAAATTTATTATAAAATAGAGAATTAATAAAATATAATTTATAATCTTATTTATCAATATATAAAATAAAAAACTGAAAAGGTTTAGCTCTAAACTGTTTCACACTACAGATTTGAAATTTATTAACACTTTTATTTTGATTTTTAAAATATATAGTTCAAGTTTTGTATTAAAATAGAGTTTAGATAGTTAATTCAATGATTTTAAGCACTATAACACATATAATACACCAATTTAAAATATTGTTTTTTAATAAAATATTTTAAAAGTTAGTTGAGATATAGGTAAGCTTAGGTTTTTGCTTATCCTTTCTCAATTATGTTTTATATATATAATATTTAAACTATTATAAACACTTATAGATGTGTGAATATTTACAATCTCTGTTATATATTTTAAGAGGTGATTCTTTAAGTCAAATATAAGAAAAAATAGAGAATAGATTCAAAACATCTTAAACATCTTCCAAATAAACTTGTAGTAACGATTGAATGTACTTTTAAAATCAAGTTTATATGAAAAAAATCATGCTCTAACATATATTAATGAAAGTTGTTAAAATGTTCAGATATGTTTGAGATTTCTGTTTGTGGAAAAGCTTCTATTATAGATATACAAATCAAGTTTGTTGTATTCCAATATGTATTCTGTAGAGATAAACTAAAATTTTCAATCATATATAGATATATAAAGTGTTATACATATACACATAGAGGTTTATTAAGACCACTGGTCTTATACAGATATTCCTACCACAGGAAGGAACCATAGATGAAGATGAAGTTTTATACAGTGAGTTTAGAGAGGGAGGTATACTGATATTCTTCAAATAAAATATTGGTTATATTTAGTCCCAAAACAATTTTAGAAAAGTTAATGAATATATAGCTATACAACAACAAAAAGCTTTATTAAGACCATTTAGTCTTATACAGATTCTTCAAACAGAAATGTAGGATACATGCAAGAAAAAATAAGTAATAGTACCTTAATGGTAATATTATATACAGGAACAATTATATATAGCTATACATATTCTATACAAGTTGGAGAAAATCATTGTCTAAAAGAATTTTCTTCTATCAATATTATTTTAAGTTTAAAATATAAAATACTTATATAGTAGTTACATTTGTTTTCTCAAATTTGTGTGTTTTGAAATTAAGAGAATAAATGTAAAAGATATGTGTGTATTAACAATATAATCTCTATGTTACTCTCACTAAATATTTTATTAAGAGTACAATAAATGATACTATGTCAACTATAAGGCAATACTGTATCACTCTTATGAGTACTATATTACTCACTAATATACCAAACTACTATACAAATTTCAATTTTACTGTATGATTTATTGCTCTACATAATTCTATGTTAGTATTACAAAGTACTATATTAGTATTTCAAAGTAATAAAGTTTCAGGTGTGATACATTAGCCCACATCATACAAAATATATTTTGAAAAAGGTAATAGACAATGAGCTAGCAGTTTAGCATGTTCAAATCAAGTCTGTCTATAGAAACAATGCACAGCCACTAATACCTATTTCTAATATATTGTAAAGTGACCTAGTATCATTATTATTCCCTGATGGACTATACACAAGTTTATTGAGCTCTGTTTATTGATAAAATCCAATGACAGCATACAGTAGAAATTCATCATTGGAATATTTAAGAATGGAATTGTAACAAGAAAAGGTGATATAGGTTGTTACCCTTTGAATTATATATAAAATTTAAAATTGAAAATTGAATCGGTTTTGGACAAAATGAAACTTCCATCTCATACATTGCTCCCAAGCCATTGTAAAAATGATACAAATGTTGGAAGAGTTTAATTTTCAGATCATCTTCAAACAAATATTAATAATGGCTTTATTCCATGCATACTATGCATTTAATTGGTATAGGTAATCTCTATAATCTTTATATTTTATATTGCATTTGTCCAATAAAATACTTGATTAATACCATATCTATATTGGTATTATCTCAATCATCCTCAATATTTGAAGTTTAGTTCTAACCATTTTAGCTGCTTTTTGTTGACATGTTTAACAAAACTTCTTGAGTAGTTTCACTTAATATTTAGAGTAAGTTGCCTATGTGTCATAGATTAGAAACATCACTGCAGTGTGTTACATTTTTCAAAGAGAATTTTGACAAATTATTCCTAAATAACTCACTTCGTGCAACCTTCTAAATAAGTGTAAATAGAGGTTGATACTAAATGTTTTGTAAATACAAACCAGATATCTATATATATAGGAAGAATTGGGCATATCGCTTACAAGGTTCCAAAATACCGTTTGGTAGCTAAAGATAGAATTGGGCCTTTATAACAACTGATATTGGGACATTCAAAGAAAAATGAAAATCGTTTCTATGTATTGTACTGACGCACTGTTACTAACGTTTGTATAAAATCGAATTTGTCGAACGTTTTAAATTTCAACTTGAGCCATTGAAATAAAAAATATCAATCATTTATTGAAAACATACCATTTAAGTGAAAAATAAAATTTTATCTCTTTTATTTGATTTATTATAAAAACCGCATTCATATTTCTAAATTGACAAGAAAGAAAACAAAGGGGTGCATTTGAAATATTAAAAATAGAGCGAGATATTTTGTTTGATTTATTAAGGCGCATTCATATTTACAAATTGGCTTAGTTCCAAAGAACAGGAATAGTTGAAAGCACATCATATTATACGCTACAGAATCTGACGTTAACCTGAGATTGATTGTAGGATCAACGGACACATTCCAAAGATCTGTAAATGGAAGATGCAACTCTTTAGAAATGCTTGGTTCACCATTGCAGAACAACATTGTCGCCGGTTTCTTCTAACAGTCGCTTCTGCTCTGGCATTGGATCTTCTGTAATTTGTTTTGAATTTATTCTTTGAATTCGAAATGAGAACATAACACATCAACATTCTAATGTAAATTTCAAGTTTTCGATGAACCTCTTTTCCCTTTTTTTCGAGGAAAAGAATATAATAGTGTGCATATGCATATAAGCAGACTTTGGGTCGGAATAAATTGTAAAATGTTGATATGTGATATATTTTAAATTCTTCAGAAACTGCTTCCTACTATTTATCTTTATCCACAAAATAATTAACAGGAAAATATTTCTATATTTAGAATACAGATGACACTATAGGCTACGTATAATATATATATCAAAATTTGAAAATAAATTTGTTTGCTTCTTTTTTCTTTAGACTAAATCTTGTATTAGAAAGAAACTACGCTACGAATCTGTAGCCAAGGATCCTGCCCAAGCGACGCTGTCCCATTTATATTGTAATGTGATAAGTCCGTGTTTAGGATTCCAGTCCAGAATTAGAAGTCCCGCCACACAACACGGCTGCAAATCAACTTGATAAATGCCCTTGTGTCGTAACCCTAGCCTTGCTTGGAGTTTCCTCCTTGACATTTTCTTGTAATTTGCTAAATATCCATGTAGGAATAATAAAAACGTGATTCCCATCTTATTATCATAAAGTGTACATTTCAATGGTTTTTAGCTCGATTTAGAAGGAGACTAAGTTTATATCACAGACTTACATCTGAAGAAATAATAAACAAAATTGAAATATATCAAGAACATTTTGGATTTTTTTTTTTGCTTTACCTAGTACACGTGGTACAAGCCATGATAATCATGGTGGGTAGAATTAGGCGACTGCTTTTGCTGTAAGTGCACCACATGTTCGACTTTGCACTCACAAATGTGCCAGAGGTCCGTACATTTTATATGGTAAATACACTAACGAAAAGGAAATTTTCAAATTATTATTATTTTTTTTTTTTTTGTTAATATGATCTCTAGGTAAATATTTATTTTCAAATTTTAGTATATATTATTTTTAATTGGAGGCTCCTCTTGTATAAGGCAATGTGCAAATCATGATAAAAGAAAAAAAAAAAAACAAGAAAATATTTTGGTTTGCAGATGTTGTTACATTCTGTTCTTTGTGTTGTTCTTTCCTAAATATTTAAAAATTCAGGATCACTTTATTTTAAAATTTTGAATAATTTATAGGGACAATGGTGTGCATATACTGTGTGTATTATGTGAAAACTTTGCATGTTATGTAGGCAAGTGTATAAAATTTGTCGTCAGATTTTCAATACCAGATTTTTAATATTGAATTTATAACATCTTGAATTTCCACCTGATTTACCTTTCTATTTAAAAATTCATTAATTTTTATAGTACATATAGAATTACAAAAATTAAATACTCAAATTCTAAATTAATTGCACTTTTTTCAAAATTAAACTATGTATGCGCTAAAATATTTTGGAGAAAAAGAAAACAGCTGCCCCTACTTCCCTTGTTGCAATGATAAAATATTGGAAGGGTTTATTTAATATATAGTGCATTTTTAAATTAAAAAGCATACACTCATGGACAAAACTTAAGTAAGTTTCATATTGTAATGCCTCCGGTAGTCTGTTTTTTTTTTTTTTTTGGAGACAGAAGGCAATTTTATTTACACTGTAATATTCACAGTGTATCAAATATCTTTCAAAGTTATTGTCTGAATCCCGATATACATGTTGAAAGGTACAACTTCCTTGAGTTTTGTCCATGAGTGCATACATCTTTGTACTAAAGACTTTGTATTTGAATATTGAACATTCACATTTGTAGATGCTAAGATAAGAATACATCTTACACCTATTAAGATAAAGTATATATATATATATATTATTTTAAAACTTCGTGACAAGCTCTTCCAATAGAACCATTTTAGTGATTCAAGTGAATGGAATATATATATATTTTTATTATCAGCATTTAATGAAACTTTACCATAAAATTTGTATTAGTAATTATTTAATGTTTTCTCATATCAAAGATTTAGAATACTAAGATTATATTACTCGAGACTCTCTTAGATCGTACAAGAGATATGTCGCTAACCACCCAATTTTAAATTGTTTTCCAAATTTTATATTTCTTCTGACCAAGAAAGTGATCAAAATTGAGTTTTAAGCTATTTATGTTTTAAAAATAATGTCATTGAAATGGATGTGCATTCAAAGTGTAAAAGTATTTTTCAATTATTCGAAGAAGCAAAAAATGTTGGCGAGATGGCACAACCCTAGAGGGGCCCAGTGAACAACGGCCAGAATTCAAACACGGGCAGAAGCTCCGCCCCCTGGCGCCCTCAGCCAATGAGGGAAGCCAAGATGGCTGCTATCTCCCTCCCGCTACTGTTTCCCGCTTCGTCTGCTTTCTCATTCTCCTTCATTTTTTTTTCAAATATCTTTGAACACAACGTTTAAGAATATATGCATATAAGAGAAAATATTTAGATTTATGAATATTTTAATACATAAAACACACTTTATGAAATATTTTAACTGAAATAATTTACTGCTATACAATATTTAAAAAGTAATTGGAGCAATTATATCTTATTTCATATAATATAGGTGAACTCAAATCTGTTAAATTAAAATAATTATTTATAAACGGGTTTTCTATCCTTTTTATAAAATAATTATTAATTCGAAAACCGAAAAATAAAAATAAAAAGAAAATACAAATAGAGTCAATTACTATATATAAATCATTATAATAATAAACAAAAATATAAATTTCTCTACTCTTTGAATATAACAGTTATTCTATGAATAAAGAAAAAAAGACTAAGTGATTTTTATGGATTTCTTTGAAAATTCAAAGTATTTATTATAGAATATATTTCTTATATCATCAAATGAATCGAGTTTAAATGTACGAATTATAATTTTCGATGTTTATTATTTTATGCTTCAAAACAGATCTAATAGAAATTAATTTACCCGCATATTCTCGCATATAGTTTTATTTTAAATATAAAAGATTTAGAAAATAATAATATAAATAGTAGAGAATAATTCTTAACGCCTTGCCAAATGTTATCATTTTTGTTTGCTCCTGACGAGGATAAACGATTTTTGTCTAAACGTCGAGATAATAGAAAGATTTATACTGGCCGAAGTATCTTTAATTTCAAGAACTATGAATGCCGGCCAGGCAGCCTCTAACTTTACGATAGTAACAATGCCTTTCCTTATTGGATGCTTTAAGTTATTTTGAATAAAAATCAAAGCGTTCTATATACCCATAATATTATACATTCTTGGCCAATGAAAATATTTTATTTCTAAGCTAAGAAGTAATATTGCCGTTGTGCATTGATCATAAATTACAATTAACACTTGTGTCTTTTTAAAGGTTAGGTCAAAATGAATGCATTAGGAATATCAAACTTTAAATAAGGAAAATATATTTTAAAGTCTGTAAAATTACATAAATTCAGTAAATGAAAGAACAAATTTATAAAGCTATTTTTTCGGATCTTTATAATACTTCTACAGGCATGGCTATTGCTACTATTTATATTCTTATTTCAAACACTTTATATGACCAAGATAGTGGACATTGCGACTGCTGTGATATAGATGCATGGGAAATCTGAGGCTCTACATTGGACACGACAACAACAACAAACACTTTATAGCAATTTTCTCTTCTAATAAAAGATTCAATAACAAATTTCATAGAAGATAATTTCTTCTTTCTTTCATTTACGGAATTTATGTAATTTTACAGACTTTAAATAAATTTTCTTCATTTAAAGTTTGACATTTTCAATTGATTCATTTTGACCTAACTTTTAAAAAGACAGTTAATTGTAATTTGTGATCATTGGCCAACGACAATATTACTTCTTATAACTTAGAAATAAAATATTTCCATTGTGGCCAAGAATGTAAAATATTATAAAACGCATTAAAAATGGGTATATACAATGCTTTGATTTTTATTCAAAATAAATTAAAGCATCAAAATCAATCAATATATATTTCAATTTTATAAGGGACAGTTTGGATTCAATAGGGATTTTTTTTTATTTCAATAAGAACATTTTTTTATTTTTTCAAAGAAAGTTTTAAAATCAAATATCAATATAAAATATCAATCTTTTATAATTAATTAATATTATTTTGGAGTTAAAAAATATATTTTTATATTCAATTTGAAAATATTTCATATTAAAACCTTTCCATTTCGTAAATAGTTGTACCATAAAACTATTTTACCTTTAACACAAACGTTAATCAAATAATTAAGAACAAAGAAACTTATTGCGGAAGGTTTTTGATATTTTATAATAGTAAATCGCAATTTATCTTAAAAAGGTTTCTGGAGATGCGTTTCTTTTTATTCAAGTAATCTCAAGCTTTCAGATATCTCTGACCTTCTACAGAAGAACATTATATAAAATGGCGGCGTTTTATTCATTTATATACGTTCTCCTGTAGTAGGGCAGAGATGTCTGAAAACTTGAGATTACTTGAATAAAAAGAAACTCATCTCCAGAAACCTTTTTAATTACTTAATTAATGTCCAGGCGATTTGAATCAATTGATTTGAAATTTAACACAAATGCTTAGAGGGAGCAATCTCTCGAAATATTTTGAGATTTTTTTTTTCTTTACAGATCCAGGTACCCCCTTTTATATAAGCTTAGAACTTTATTTAAAAGGAAATTATGAAGATGTTGAGATACACACACATACACAAAAGCCTTTATTATGGACTTGCCCTATACATATTCTCTCAATTGGGTAAGGTAATAATCATCCTGAGTTATTTAATAGGTAGTAAGATAGAAATTAAACTGGCTTTACTCTTCGTCTTAAAGTCATTCACTTGTTGACTGGTCCTTACAAGATGCTGAGATATTATATAATATAATAGCTTATAAGGCGATATGACGTACCATCTATATATAAGAAATGGAAAAATTATAAAACATGAATGTTTTTTCCGTGATTTATAATGCTTGTATTTCTTATATAATATAGCTACCAAAAGGCAATGTATGTTCAATATACATGAATAGAGAGTTAATAAAATAAAATAATATAAAACGTTACTTATTAGGAGTTTTCAATAAGAACATTTTAGGTAAAACACTAACATGTTATAATACTTTAATTTAAAATATAGTTTTTTTCAAATTCACAATGTGCTATTTTTAAACTATAAAAATTTACTTAAGCACTAAACATTATAGATGATAAGTCTATAGTAAACACTTTGAAATGTCGATTTTACATATATCAAGCTTATGCTAATAAATATCTTCAAATATTTGCTAGCTACCTTTAAAATTTTGATATTTCACAATAAAGTGTCGTTGTTAAAACTTGAAATTTGCTAACTTACCTTCACCTGAAGTAAAATATATAGAGAAGACGAAAATGAAAAAAATATTCACCTCCGTTTTATTCTTCTAGATTTATTAAAATTTTCTTTAAAAATCACAAAACCTTTGTATAGCGCAAAAATAGAGCGTTGTATATGAAATAAAAATGTCCATATTGAAATCAAAAAGGTATAGGGTAACTAAAATATAAAGGGTCATTTGACTTAAACTTTGAATAAACTAATATATTTTGTGTAATATATTCAAATATATAATATATATATCAAACTGTGTGCATTTATTTTTTTATATACGATAAATTTTATCTAAATGATGGGGCATGTTGTAAGAACCAAGGATATAAATAAAATAACAAACTTTTAACCAAATAATGTCATTTAATTTTTGATCAAATTAATAATCTGTTTTTCAACACTGTGCTTTTCTAAATTTTTGTCTTCATAAGCAAAACGAGTTGAAATAAAATATTACATAAAAATCGTATTTTGCTAATATAATTTAAATTTGATTCTTTGGCACTGCGCGCCTTATTATTATTATTTTTGTTTCTTATTTAAATTATTAATAAGCACAAAATGCTATATGTGTATTTATTGTATGAGTTTATTATAATAATCCTTTGTGTGACAAACTTCGATTTTGAAGCCTCACTCGTAAAAATTCCATAAATTCCTTTGAATAGTTCTATCGAATTAAATTAAAAAGAGATTTATGGGGAGTTTGAGTCAAAAGGTGACATACTTTAAAACGTTATAGATAAGTAAAATTAGCATCTTTTTAAGCTGTGTTTAGTGATATTCATGATAGTAATGCTGTAATAAGAAAAATGATTGTGAAAAGTATGGTTACCAGTGTTTATAATCAATTGTATAGTTATTTATATTAAAATTGGGTATTATTTTTACCTCTTTCCATAATCTTCTATATAAGTCATGGTTTGTAGAGGTTTCCTTAAGGCCCAAATACTGCCTTAATTACAAATATTAGCTTATGTCCATAGTTTGCTTAAATACCATTTCTAAGATTCCACCCTTCAGTGTAGAATATAAAAGCAGAATGATCCAATACAGCATTAGAGCTCTAAGAAGTGGTCTGGTGGATTAAATTGGCGAAATCGTTGGGAGGGTTCACCACTGATAAGTCAAGCCCTCCCAATATATTTTTTCATCGCAGTAAAGACAGTAGAAGTTTGATTTATTTTTGAGAAGAAACATTCGCGTCTTAATGTTCTCATTTGTTACAAATATATGTACCATAAATAATATGATGGTTATTGCTGACTACTTGAACTTTAAGTAAAACATATATCTATATAAAACTGTTGGGTGCTGCGCTGCCTGGAGTACAGGAGCTCCATCTATGATTCCTTTCTTCCTGTGGTGGATCTGTTTAAGACCGGTGGGCTTAATAAAGCTTTGTGTGTGTGTATATCTATATAAAGCAATAACGCGCCACCTAAATATAGCAAATTAAAACATTTAGACGCGAATGTTTCAACAACACTAGTCTATGTTTCATTCCAACATGAATATGTTGTATAGGTAGTGCTCTGATACGTTTCAATTACCTTCAGAACAAAGCAAATTGTTTAATAGAGATTTCTTTCAGTTATCTGTAGTACATGTTGTACAGGCCATGATAATCATGGTGAGTAAAAGTTGGCGACTGATTTTACTGTAAGTTCACTACATATCAACACATGTGAAAAGCAGTTCGACTTTTGCACTTACAAGTGTTCTAGAGTCCCATTCGGGTATTTGTACTCGTTGGTAGAGTTGCAAGAATCGGGGGATATTGAAGCATTTTTTTATATTAGAAAAAAGTGCCCAATGTAGTGGTCGTAGCGGTCGAAAATCACCGGTTTAAACACTCGTCCACTGAACCCCATTCAATAAAGATAGCTTGAAGTAATGAATTTGAAATTATGTTTATTTCTTTTAAATTTAATACACAAATATTTAAAAACTGTATTTCGAGTATAGACTACTGTATCTATAACACACCCCCTTTCTTATCTCCACTCAATCATAATAGGTATCAAGCTTATAGAGCTTGAGACATATGTCATGATAACACATCATGAAATTAAATATCATAATGGATTTTAACGCTATATATATATATATCTCTGAAAATTATTAGTAATTTTTATAACGCTATTTCTTTTTTACAATAGATACGATTAAAAGCTATTCTACAGACATATTATTTTGAAGTCATAAAGTAAATTTAAACAGAATGTCTGACAATGTGTCATATAGTGGTGCAAAAACTTGAGTTTTTTTACCTGTTTATTTCTTTGATTTCCAACGAATTGTACGCAGTAATATTTACACCAAGTATACTGCCATTTTATAGTTTACAATATTCTAAAAGGACTTTAGTGTAAGTTATAATAGTATTCCTTCCTGAAGGTCCATGGCTCTAAGAACATACCGAGGTTTCTATTTAATTAATCAGTCAAACCCGAGACAGATAATTTACCCTTGAGGTTCAATTTTTCCCTAAATAATTGTTCCCAATCAGCGCCGAACATTCCTTGGTATTCCACTAGCACATTGTTGACTATACCAAACATCGGTCGTCTAAATCCTCGTATGTTGCATTATTCAATGATTTACGTTTTAAGAATTGATTTGATGATTATGATGTTCACATGACTCTTTATCCGCGATTTCTTATTGCTCTTGTAATTGTTTAACAATGACAATATGGATCACAATTGGCAATATTTTTAGAGCTAATTTTTTAAAAATGAACATAATTATAGACAATTTCTCAAAGAATATTATACTGAAATAGATAAAAATTAAAAAAACAGAGGGCACATGGATCACATCATTGTTGAACCCTTCTAGCGCGGTTTTGCCAGTTTAATCTTCACGATAAGTATATAATATTTGAAATAGAGATATTAACAATTTGCTCAATATTATTTTTAATGTAAGACCATTTCCATTTTTTTAGAATGGCTATAGAAACATTGCTAAACATTTAGTAAAGATGGCAAAAATTTTAAAATATTTTTACAAAGGCAGCGCGAAAACATTAGTTTATAAATAAAATCTTTTGCGAAGAATGTTTAAAAAGGTCCCAATCAACATACATCCGCAAATATATTTCATAGAAAGTATTTAAAGTGTGTACAAACAGCAATAGGAGAATTCCATCATTCAACTTGGCGACCTCCAATAAATCAGAAGTTGTCTGTACATCTCTCTATTTGTACCAATACGGAAAACTTACATATTTATTAATTAAGAAAAGGGTATCTCCTTATCGTGCAACTGAAATTGGCTTTGCGCCATCTATCTGAAAATATCAACTATTAATTGAATGGGTATTTGTCCAATTCTGGAATATTTAAAAATCAATGAATAGTTATGATAGCGCAAGCCATCAGCAACTTTCAGTTGCACGATAAGGAGATACCTTTTTCATAATTTATGAACCTTATCCCAGTACAATATCACATTTGTACTATTTTCACATTTTTTCTTACATATTTATGTCAAAAAATGTGAAAAAAATAGTACAAAAGTGAAATTGTATTGAGATCAGGTGGATAAATTGAGAAAAATGCATCTTCTGATTGTGAAACTAAATGTTACTGAAGATAGCGCAAGCCATCAGAAACTTTTAGTTGCGGGAACAGGAGATGCATTTTTCTTAATATTAATGTCAGTTACAAAAGTCGCACGCAGTCATATTATTGTTAATATAAACATTTTAATCCTTCTCACCAAAGTCTTTTCATATTTCCTAAGAGCACATTTTTACACTTCTTATATTAAAAGGAAGTCTTCCACCTCTTTGACAAATTTTAGGACATTTTATTTTCAATATTTCGAAACAGTTTCACTTTAATAAGATAAAGAATCCTAATAAATCTTCCAAAATATTTATCTCTCGAAAATATTTTAACTTGGTAAAATATTCTTATCATAAGTATTTATATATTGTAGCGAGGTAACAATTCTACTTATTTCCTTGAGAAAAAGACCTTGACATTTTATAAAAGGAAAAGACTTCTAGATTTACATGTAGAGAAAGGATCTACACATTATCGCCAATAAATAGAGCCTATACATTGCCTTGGGGAGAGTGAAAGAGAGAATTTTTACCTTTGTACTTGTAATTTGTACCTTTTAAAAAACAATTATAAATGCCGAAAAATTCTCTGCCATTGTTAAAATTAAAGCATTACTTTTCCATTATTAAGGCCTAAGCATTATATAGGAAATTATTTGTAGGTTGTCATCTCAAGGAATCATGCCTATCCAATTTACATTAAGTGAAATAAGTCTAAGCATTCAAAACAAGAGCAAAACCCTCGGAAAGATCGTGAAAGTGGCTGTACTGGAAAGACAAAGGCTGGATGTTTGGAGCGGCTCTAGGCAAATATACATCATTCTAAATATAGAGAGCGGGGCATTCTAATTGTGAATGGAAGCCGTTGGTGCTGCTCGGCGTCCAATGGCATTCCTAGCCATTGTGAGGCTCCAGATGTTCGCACGTCATAAATTACCTGTTGCCACAGAGTAAATAGAAGTCTCGTTCTGGAGAAAACCGCCTCCATTCTCTACCTTTTATCTCGCTTCAAGAAAGAATTCGGCTTTCTTCCAACCAGGGCGTGGAGATCTTCTAGAAAAGCCATGTGATTGATCTCAGTTCTCCTGAAGCAGCCTGTCTATTCAGGCCGGATTTGGCACGGTGGGATCTTAATAAAGGACCAAGAGGCACACCTGGGTGCGCATGGAAAACAGGAAGTCGACTCATTGTTGGTAATTGTCTCTATTGTTCACAAAAAGGATATCCCATAAATAATATCAAAGAATAAAACTACGTAAAGTAGGTAATTTACAAAAGTTAATAGTTTCACGCCTATTTGTTTTATACTCTCTCTCTCTCTCTCCTAAGTTTGGGGTAGGAAATTATACTTTGAAAATTGATTGATTTGACATTGATCTGAAAGCCTATATAAATAAAGCAAGAAAAATATCCTCGGAAACGTTTTTAAAATTAATATTAAACGTGAAACTTCCAACTAATAGGTGGTGAAAGTGGAATTGGTTCGTTGATCATGCCAACCAAGTACTGTTCTTAAGGCGATTATGGGAAAACTCTTTATGAAGTTTGAAAACTTTTTATGCGAAGGTTACAGATATGAGAGGAGGGGTTATAAGAATAAAGATTTAATGGAACTACTTCTGACTGTATAGATAGACACCATATGGTGTCGCCTGTGAGTAACCTCCCTTACGAGATGTAACAAAGTGCTGCCTGGTAAAACATATAAAAATATATTCAACATATACACAGTAGTATATTAGAGCCAATAATCTAATATGTCGATAAAAATAGATTACAAATGGAAAATAGGTTTCGAAACTAATTTTAACTATCGTATTTTTGTTCAACTAATACTAATTATAAAAATTCGAAATTATTATAGACGCGTATGATTCTTTTACAAATTAAACAATATCTACTGCCCTTACTGCAATGGAAAAAATAATGGGAGGGCCTGGCTGATCAGTGGTGAACCCCAATTAATTTTTCCATTGCAATAAGGGTAGTAGAAATTGTTTAATTTGTAAAAGAATCATACGCGTCTATAATAGTTTCGAATTTTCATAACAGATGGCGCGCTAATGCATCATAATACTAATTATTACTAATATTATTTTTTGCTTATCACTAATACACGTGGTACAGGGCATGATAATCATGATGGGTAGAAGGCGACTGCTTTTATTGAAGTGCACCACATGTCTGCACATGTGAAAAGCAGTTCGACTTTGCACTTACAAATGTGCCAGAGCCCCGTTAGGTTACTTGCACTCGCTTGTTGGGTTAGCTTTTGAAAGAATCGGGGCCATTGGAGCATTTTTTTTTTATCAGAAAAAAAGTGCCCAATGCGGGAATCGAACCCGGGTCGTAGCGGTCGTAAACCAACGGTTTAGACCATCCTTCCACCGACTTCCTAATACTAATTATACATCACGTGAATGATTCGTCTTTTCAAGACTACAAAAGAAAGAAGAAACAGGTATTATCCGTTCAATATATTAATTAGAACGCGCGAAACACATAGCCTAGTGGAGTTTTATACTGTATTCGAAAATACTGGCGCGTACTATTTGTTCGTGATAATACTGATATACGACAACACAAAGTGGGTTTTAAAAATAAATATTCATCTAACTAAAATGGCGACGATATGAAACTTTGTATAAAAAAAAATTGCATTTTGCTTTAAATACGATTGAATCTAAACTATTTTGTGTTCTCTTATAACTATATATTTTCATTATTTATATATTAAGATTATTATTAATAGAGTTTTTCACTTAAATTAAAATCTGAATTGAAATATTCATCTCATTTTTGTTACTTCCCAACTTCGCTCTCTATCTTTGGACGAGAAAAAGGTTCCTTGAATTATTGAATCCATAGAATTCACACATATATTTAAAAACACGTCCTATTTGTAAATAATTAATGTATTTACGGATATTTACATTTTTGTTGAGGTATGAAGAGTGGTTATTATCTACATGGTTAGTTGTATTTGTATATTGAATTCAATAAAATAAATCAAGACCATCACAACTCTTGTATTGTGGTGATATAGCAAATATTGGATTTTTAGGATCATTATAGATTTTCCGAAAGATATAAAGAAGGTGATGAGTATGTACGTGGTCTCTTTATTGATATAAAGAAGATGATGACTGCATAAATGGTATCTTTATTGACCTTGAAGCTTGATGGAATTCGGCTTTAGTCGGTATTCTTGATAATTAAATGATGCTGGTGTAAATTTGTCCTAATTAGCATCGTGGTTCAACCTGGTGACAAAAACTCGGTTTTGAAACTCATGAGAGATGGTACAGGTTTTATAATAATAGTCTGTTTTATAATAATAATAATACTTCAAAAACAACTCACTCTTGAAACAGTAAATCCCAAATGTGTTTGCAGGTAAAAAAACTAACTCTTTGTAATTGCAAAAGTCGAACAGTTTCTATAGTTAAAGAAATGTAGCACTTACAATTTAAACAGCTACATGCCCATGATTATCATGGCCTGTAAAATATTTATGATAAATAACGAAGCAAGAAAATGTGGGGAAAGTGTAATCGTTGATATGTACTCATCATCATGGTAACGAAGTACTTGGTTAGATTTTCTTGATTATTGTCAATAAAATGCTCTCAGAGCTATTATTCTGAAATTAAAATAAAGATATTTTTAGTTGTGTATGTGATATCTATTCTGTTAAATGGCGAAAACATGAGAAATGTTAGGTAGCACGCTGGCTTTAAACCAACATCTAAGGAATCGACAACTCGGACCATCAGGTAAAGAGAGTGGGAGCCCCACCAAGCCTAATGAAGCTAATTAGCCAGACGGCAGTTTACAGCCTAGGGAGAGTGTGTAAACCACGGACTTACTCCACCATAAACCCGGGTTTTATTTGGATGAGCACCTATACCTCGGTGCTAATGAAGTTTGTTCAATTTAGAGCTACCACACACTTTCTCATTTGGCCACCGCACCTTAAATAGGAGCCAATACTCTTTTATTTTTTGTTGGGGAAATAAATCCTCAATAGTTATATATTTATCTCCAAACTTTTACTTACTTAATACGTAGATATAGAAATTTTCAGAGGAATAAGTGCAAGATTTACTATATAGTGAAGAAATACAAACTATTTCCTAAATATGATAGTAAGATTGTATAATCCTGCAAGTTATTTAATGCAGAATTTTTAAAATAAAATGTTTAAAACATATTTGAATATCGGACGATACCAATTTATATGATGGATTTTTTCCTTGGTTCAATATACAAATGTTCGAATAACTTATAATGCGTTTTAATTACCATATACTGTATAAACCACAAATAGATAAACAATGCTATTGATCTCTAAATCTACTGGAATTATTGAAAGAAAATTATTCGGAATACACTCATTGACAAAATTTAAAGAAATTGTACCTTTTAGCATTTATATCAAGATTCAGACAATAACTCTGAAAGATATTTGATACATAGTGACCTTTATTGAAGACGCACATGATAACCAAGTGTAAACAAAATTTCATTCGTCTCTTTAAAAAACAAAAATAGATAACCGGTAATATATATATATATATAATATATATCAAATCACTTTCTTAAGTTTAGTCCATTAGTTTATCTCCATTGCTATTTGTATACCTGTCAAAATTGGTTCTCACCGTCGAAAATAGACTTCCCTCAACATTCCAGTGATCCCTTTTTATCTTTGGTGGTGCAAAGTTCTCTTCTGTATGAACCGAGGTTAGCAGCCGTTTTGACGGTTTGTATTCATGGTTCTAGGCCTTCCTGCTTACCTAATCTCGTCCATTATATTTAATATTGGATCTGTCACTCTGACAAATCCTCTAAGTTTATTATTGGTTTTATTCTTAGTGTAAATAGTGCCGCCTTTTTTTCTGAGGCATATTTAGGATACCTTTTCGTTTCTTTTTTTTGCTTATCCCTAGTACACGTGGTACAGGCCATGATAATCATGGTGGGTAGTTAGCGACTGCTTTTTACTGTAAGTGTAAGTGGTACCTTTTCGTATTTCTTCTTAATTATCTAATCTCTTATATCCTTGAGTGTGTGTGTGACAGACAATAATGATAAAAATATCTTATAAAGTTTTATCAATGTACCATTAACTTATAACAAAATCCAAATGAAGCATTCACCATATTAATCTTAGATCAAAATGAACCATCTCAGGTATCAACTTATTACAATTACTGTAATAATACTGTGAAGACAAGTGAAATACCACCTCTCATAAAAGACTTATTTGATAAGTGATCACCGTGTGAAATTAATAACGATTTTTTATGAACTCTCTATGATCAATCTCCAATAGGCAACCGCCTCCAGGAGAGGCCAGGAATTTCCGTATTTCTAACAGTCCCTCAGGGGAAGTTCTGCTGCAGCTATTCTTTTGAGAGAAAGTTAATTCGATTTATAATATGATTTAAAGACACCTTCTGATCGTGCAACTGGAAGTTGCTGATGGCTCACAGCTCCATTATCTCTCTCTTTCTTTCTATATTTATCTTCCACAGAGTTGACCCTCACAATGTTCTTGAAAAATCAACAGAACCAGACTACGTTTCGAGCTGCCGACCTTCATCAGCGTTGTTGTACGTTTAAAGCCTAAATTAGGCAGCTCCTCATCACCTCTTTAATTTCACGGGAATTTTATTTATGGCTGAGAGTGTTTAAACATTCACTTTAGTCTTACATTATCTTTCTTTCTCTTCTCGTTGCCTCTAGAACGGTGTGCATGTTTTTAAATTCAATGGTCTATATTTTCCCTCACTTTAAAACAATATATAAAGATTAAAAAACAAGATGCCATTAAAAAAGGAAAAGTTATAAAAAAGTTTAATATAGGGAAATACAATAGAATCTTATTTGAGCAACCGTCTGAAACAAGAAAATTCCTGACCTTTCCAGGAGGTGATTTCTCATTAGAAACTTGCCTAACTCAGGTTGTGTCATTTTTGATTCAACAAAATTGTCATCTCAAGTAAATTATCTCTTATTAAATGGGTAACTCGTGGAATGTTTTAGTATATAGCTTTTAAATAACCAAAATATTCTACTTTGTGATTTTTTATTAATAGTAACAATTTTAGACGTTCTCTTCATAGTGTTGCATAATTAAAATTTCATCTAAAAAAAATAATCACTGAATTTTTAAACTTTTATTTTTTAGTTTATATAAAACTTCCAACTAAGAGCTTTATTTAATTTTCTTGTACACACATATAATACATTATATTTATGTCAGTAGGTAGAAAACGATGAAGTTTGAATGCTTGAGCATATATGTTGTATTGAAATAAACCTTTTACTCAATATATTGATTGTTTATATTGATTTCAGTCCTTAATTCAAAGTCGTTCTGAACTGATGATACCGATAGCCCATAATTATTATTATCTCTAAATCGTCACGATCTGAATTTACCAACTTTGGTGTTGTAGCAATGTTACAGAAAGATTCTGATATGTTTTAGAGATGGTCAATAGATGGTGTATAGGTATTGCGTCTAATTAGATGGGAAAGGTGTCTTTATAAAGACTGATTTTCGCTCCCGGGAAGGTTCCCATCTATGGTTTTATATATTTATATATAAGTTAAAATAAAAAAAAACAATAGAAAAAATAAAAGATAAGTGGGTCAGGTGTTGATATTAAAAATAAAGAAGGCATTTCCTGACCACGAGCACATGTGCTTCTTAGATGGCAGAGCGCCATCTAGTGGAGCAAAAATAAACTGAACGTTTATTTAACTTGCTCCGTGATATTTGGCCAACCCAATTTCTTGATAAATCAAGAAAAGCCATCCACGAAAGCATTTCGCGCTGTTGGCGCTCGTCAGCGTATTTGGTCCCAGAGGCTTCTTGAGAAACCAAGAAATGGATATTTAAGGCCAAATTTGCGTAAATATGCTTAATATATATTTATATATAAGTTAAAATATTCTCAAAATATATTCACAATTTGAAATCATTCTAGAAAGAGACAAATGGATAACAGTCGTTAGCTTCTTCCTGACATAGTTATTTAGAATATATTTTGAGCAGCCCACATTGTCAAATATAAAGAAATTTCATCAACCCCTTCTTTTTCATTTATTATTTCATCAATTTACTTTTTACTATATCATTATTCTTACTCATTTACACCTCTAATCACAAAAACCATCAGATAAATAAAGTTCACATTTGGTCTCTTTTATGACCCACTACAGTATCCCATGATTACAATGACACATGAATGGATTGACACAATTTCTACTAGAGAGGAAGATATATGGTAGTGAAAGTTATTGATATGGGAGTGAATACTTTAACCTGCTCTTTTTATTTACGGAGAGTTAACCGTAACATATACTACAGACATACACATCTAGAGTTTATAATTTCTATGACAAATTCTAGTTTATCAAAGCATCGTAACTAGGATGACCTCATTCTCAAGCATAAAACCTGAAGAATAGGATAAACCTCACCGAGAATAAACTTTTTTGCCATTATTTCACTCGGGGGGAGTTGCATTACCCTCCAGAATTTACGATGCAATTTCAGCCCTGTAATTCTGCAGGGGCAGTAAAAGTCTGACGCGGTCTGTAGGGACTTATCAGATTCCAGAGCCGCGATTGGCTGGAAGGAGCGATAAAGGGACCAACGGGAGCACTGGAACGCCAAGTGTCGTCGCATAAACCGATATCTTTTTTAATAAAGGAACTACTAGGATGGAGGAGTCCGCAATAATGGACTGAGGTGGGAACTGTGCCATTAAACCTGAGCCATAAATGACAGGTTCTGATACCGGGAGAGAGATATGGGATGGCTAATTTTCATACAAATTAGAAAGTTTTACCTTTGAATCCTCCCTTGAGCAACCTTTTGTTACTCCCTTAAGTGATCATATATGTGAAATATAATATTATTTGACCACACATAATCCAATTTCGATCTTAAAGAATATCAAAAAGAATAATGTTTTCAATCTTTGGAAGATTGAATGGTGCCTTAATGTTTAACGATAGAATTTTCTTTGAAGTATTCTAAAGAATTCTATATATTTTACTCTGTGTTTTCTAAAACATCTTATGCACGTATGGTAATGATGGAATTAATTATTCTAAATACACGTGGTACAGACCATGATTATCATGTAGGTAGTTAGTGACTGCCTTTTATATCAAATGTTTCTACAATTATCAAGCGATATTTCAAGACAATTAATGTCCAAGTATTTCTTCTCTCATCCTCTATTTAAAATATATTGATAATAAAAATCACACTAATTTACAATATATTCGATAGTATTTAAAAAAAAAGCGTAAAAAAAACCTGGATATCCGTTGGAAGTAAACTTTTTATAGAGGCTGGATTTGACGAGTACAAGTCATCTTTGATTTAACAAACATGGTCATTTAGGGAGGTGGTCGCTTAGCAGATAGATTGTTCATGGGAGGATTTGCGATGAGATATTTTATGGTTCCAATTAATCGTTTTCGACACTTAATAATAATCGTTATGAAGTTTTATGTTGATAAATAATATGGCTCAAGATAAAGGAGGGGCATAATCGAAGGGTGCCAAACAGCTGTCGGTCGAATGTGTAGATTTTCTACAAAAGCATCAGTTTCGATATTTTATCAGGGATACTTTTCTCTATTTGTGCAAAATGTTTTATTCAAATATTTTCAAAATATATAGTAATTTTCAAAATGACACAATACCAAAGTTTATTTACTCGCAATATAAATTATTAAAATTCAATATATCACGTGGTACAGGCCATGATAATCATGGTGGGTAGTTAGCGACTGCTTTTACTGTAAGCGCACCACATGACTACACATATGAAAAGCAGTTCGACTTTGCACTTACAAATGTGCCAGAGCCCCGTTTGGTTACTTGCACTCGCTGGTGGGGTTGGACTTTTGCAAGAATCAGGGGCCATTGGAGCATTTTTTTTTAAACAGAAAAAAGTGTCTAATGCGGGAATCGAACCCGGGTCCTAGTGGTCGAAAACCAAACGGTTTAACCAGTCTTCCACCGACCCCCAAAATTCAATATAAATGATATAAAACTAAGGGCAGGTAAGGTTATTTATAGCCCTCGTTGGCAGAGTATCTAAAATAAATAAATTTGTTCACAAAAATGAGTTTTAGTCTCAATTTATATAATGGAAAAGGTTTTAATTAAAGCATGAAGGAAGAAGTAGATCAAGAAGAAATTGGTTTGATAATATGAAAGAAAAATCAGGAATTAGAGGATATGATGAGGGAAGATGAAAGTATAGAAAAATGTGAGAGATAAAGTTTCAAAAATGGCCGATCCTGTAACAGATGAGTAGAGTTGTATGGTTTTAAAATGATTATTTAAATATTTATAGTTTGGAGAAGAAAGTTGAAGAAAAACTCGAGCAAAGAGAGAGCGTTATAAGAATATATTTCGAGCAAAATTGCTTAGCGAATTTTGTTTCCCAATATAACTCGAATGATTCGGTTAACCTTCGATTATCTTTTTTACAAATTCACAGAGAATAAGAGGCTTATTCATAAGACAACCTCTCTCCCATTTCTAGATATTGGCTACTGTAGTTCGAACTGAATGAACAAAGTACTAAAATTTACTTATTTGGAAATTGATTTTACTATAGATAACTTTAGATGTTCTAGAGCTGATATCGAAACGCCATTGGTCAGACAAGGCATCAAATATTGTATAGGCTATGTATATCGTGATTTGTTCTATGCTGTTATTTAAATAGCAGAATACATTATGCGCCGAATGAAAACAAAAAATGTGACCAGTGTCTTCTGAAAATTAATTAATTAATTATTATCGTGAAGAGTAAATTTTTTAAAAAATGAGTAGGGTTAACTTAAAAGACAAAAAAAAAACTCTTTCTAAAAATAATTTATATATATTATAGAGCATTTTACCATTCTCACATAAAAACAATGGATATATGCTTTTAACAAAGCATAATTATATGTCAAATTATCAGTAGATTAGGTAATAATGAAATAAATTTCATTATATTTACGAAAGAAAATTCCAAATATGATCAAAGAAGAAGAGAACTTTCATCCTTGTGTTTATAGCTTATCTGCATAACTGTCTGTTGAACACTGAGACCACTGTACAGGCGTGTGGACTCGCCTACCTAACACAATGGTAGAGGATATCAATAGCGTCAACTTGTTTTGAAGACCGTATCTTCAAGAGAGAAAAATATATTTTATTTATACCATCTTAAGGCATTAAATCACCTTTGTCATTCAGGGAAAATAAATACACATTGAAATAATTAGACTTTGAAAAATATATTTATCATAAAATTCATAATTAAAAATTGAAAATGTCAAACTTTATATCTTATTTATTTTGATATTTTAAAGAGCCTCTAAAACTTAGAACATATTAATAAATGTTATTAAATTATTCACCTTTTAAAACATTTAACACATCATTACAGGTTAAACAATTGCGGTTTGATTTTCTAAATAGAAGTTACCAAGATTCTTTAGCTAAAGACATACCCATATAAATTAAATGCTAGAAAACTCTAGAGAGACAATAACTGATTTAATTATATTTAAAAATTCAAATAATCAGTATGTTCCACAGCACTCTAATTAGCTGTGGTGAGCCATATTTTCTCAGCGTCTCAAATCTCAAAATAATTAGTAAATCTCCCCCAATCTACACCCCAGTTCCAAGAAGCCATAAATACGGGAAGATGGACGAGGTATGTTTGAAGTACCAGAAACCATGGGACGGAGGGCGTGAAAGGTGATAGGCGGATTTACCCCCCATGGTGAGATAGGAATGGAGGAAAAAAACTCCTCGAACTGGACTTGTGTTTGGTTTAGATTACAGGGGAGGTGGCCTGAGACCGTAAATCAATGATCCTCATAACACCGCACTTCTTATATCTAAACATTTATCAAGGTATGGTGTGTGGGAAAGAATGATTCTCTCTAGCCGGTGACTCATTATATAAATACGTCTTCAATGTTTTTTTACACGAATTTAGGTTTATAAAATAGCAAAGCTTCTGAGTGAAATAGGCTGCTTCCAAGATTCAACATGATATCGTTTTAAGAAAATGAAAGAAGCTCTTTGTAAATCATTCTATTGAGAAAATGCTTGATGTTTTAAATAAATGAAACAAACTCTTCACAAAGCGTATTATTGATTTATCCCACATATACATTTTTAAATTATACTTAAAACTGCGAATAAAATATTTAAGCTTTTTAGTATGTAAACTGATATTAATTCGAAAATTTATTAAAATATATATTAATAACTAAAAAAGTAAGCCTTGACAACTCAAATGAGCATTAACGATGACATCTTTCAATTATCAGTGTTCATTTAAATCTCTAGGATTTTTAATTATTTTAATTAGTAGATCTTCTTCCTCTTTATTCAATCTCTTTATCATTTTAATATCTAATGTTTCAAGTGTATCAGGGTATATGGTACAGGGCAATTATCAGCATGGTAGATATGGGTGCATTGCTTCTACTGTAAGCATACCACTTCATCTTCACAATTTATCTTTATTATATATTATAGAGGGTAAAAACCTTTCTTTAAATATAAAAAAAAGCCAGAACAAGGTACGACTTCAATACTCTCTTCAGTTATATGATAAGAAAATGTTTTTTCTCTTAGTTTTTACCGTCTGAACTGGTGATTTCTTTCCATTGTTATTTTAAAAAATATAGTTACATATAGGCAGGATATCGTTTTATTGGAAACATGAAAGTGTTCTTTCCTTTGTAAATAATACTTTGAATTTCCCGCGAAGAATTTACTTGATGAAACATATATAAAGGTTCTTATTTTATTTACCATTTCTACGTATTTTATTCCACACCTGTATTAATATCGAGTATTGGTACGAAGAACACTATATACTAAGTTATTCAATAGATGTCTATTGTAGACATCAAGTGACTTGATGGTAAACATGTAAATCAGTGATGCTTCCACTATATATGGATTACTATGCTATATAAATAAAATATTATTGACTCTGAAGTGCATATCAATTTCTCTGCCTTTATTGGAATAGCTCAAATGGGGTAGCATTTCAATTAAGAAATGGCGATACCCCATTCTTCATATATTGCAAAGTACTATTTTATATTATTGAACATATAGTAATATTAGATAATAAAAAGGCATATATTGGATTGAATAAGAGATTTATTTGCCAATATTTCGGTTGGCTGAACGCCAACCTTTATCAAGGCATTACATTTTTGTATAAACAAACTCAGCACAGAATAATGTTATAATTCTAGTTATTATAAATTATTCACTCATATTATACATATATATTATATATTATATTACACACTTATATAGTAAAACTAGTTATTTGTTACCATATATACATATTACCACCAATATAAATATTTATAATTGAAATCTTGTTTCTCATACATTCCCTTGATATAGAGTTAGATCTGGAAGAATTCACTGCGCCATATTTAGCTTCTTCTACTCAATATTCTAATTTGTCGAAAAAAAGGATATTCTGTTCGTTATTTTAAAATATTACAATGATATTTTATAAAAAAAAATATTTTCTTCAATACTATTACTTCTGTAAATTTTGCTGGGAGGATAATTATCTAAAGTAAAGCTCGCCAAGGTCGAAATAGACGCCAAGACATGTCGAATAGTTTTGCTCTTTTGGGCAAGATGAACGACCTTTATTTTTTTATGGTCAATAGTACTTCTTTCTATTTCTACCAGAATAATACTAGAAATAATTATTTATTAGAAAAAAATATTGTTTGAGCAAACCTTCACTGACGTTGCCAGGCCGGTTCATTTATCTACCTCCGGATATATATGCTTCATTTCTTGGTTGTGGATATGTGTTTTGAAAGATATAAATATAGGTTTCCCGGTTAGTTGCGAAGTACCAGATTTAATTTAAAAAGTTGGAGCTTTCTATTTTATTCAGAAGAACTTAAGTCTGGGTTGATATTGTGTTTCATTATCTAAGAATTATAACTTAATTTATGTTAATTCGTCTTCCAGTAGCCTGATATTATATAAGGGAACTAGAAGTAAACTATTGATTTTTTCATTTTATATAAATAAAAAGCATTATTTTAAATATAAAATATGATAATTGAGAGTACACATGTGTGGATTAAGATCAAAAACGACTTTCAGTAAATCGTTTGGTATTGGTAAAAAAACTTCGAGTTGGATGTTTGTTTCTTCACACTGAATGGATTTTAATTTCTCGAATGTCTAATATATTCGAATCAATGAAATAATAGAAAATATAAATGTAGAAATATACCTATTGAAATCGATGTTGTCAAATTGGACAGTTACATAATACTGTTACCTTACATTAAATTGATAATTTTGAAATATCGATCATTAAATTCTAGATCATTGGCAGCAACATTCAAATTGGTAGAAAAAATAATTGAAATATTTGTTGTATGTGGATACAGGAATATAATTGTTGTTTCTCTAAGGAAGGAATCGATGCGGCCATCTTCAAATATTGAGGATTCAATTCTAGGAGATTTAATTGATTGTTAGCAACAATATTTGAAATAGTTGTAGGTTGTAGACTGGAATCTAATTGTTGTCTCTAAGGAAGGAATCGATGCAGCCATCTTCAAATATTGAGGATTCAGTTCTAGGATATTTAATTTACTGTTAGAAACAATAATTGAAATAGTTGTAGATTGTGGACTGGAATCTAATTGTTGTCTGTAAGGAAGAGATCGATGCAGCTATCTTCAAATATTGAGGATTCAATTCTAGGAGATGTAATTGATTGTTAGCAACAATAAATGAAATAGTTGTAGATTATAGACTGGAATCTAATTGTTGTTTCTAAGGCAGGAATCGATGCATCCATCTTAAAATATTGAGGATTCAATTCTAGGAGATGTAATTGATTGTTAGCAACAATAATTGAAATAGTTGTAGGTTGTGGACTGGAATCTAATTGTTGTCTCTAAGGAAGAGATCGATGCAGCCATCTTCAAAAATCGAGGATCAATTCTAGAAGATGTAATTGATTGTTAGCAACAATAATTGAAATAGTTGTAGGTTGTAGACTGGAATCTAATTGTTGTCTCTAAGGAAGGAATCGATGCAGCCATCTTCAAATATTGAGGATTCAATTCTAGGAGATTTAATTGGTTGTTAGCAACAATAATTGAAATAGTTGTAGATTTTGGAATGAAATCTAATTGTTTTTTTCTAAGGAAGAGATCGATGCAGCCATCTTCAAATATTGAGTATTCAATTCTAGGAGATGTAATTGATTGTTAGCAACAATAATTGAAATAGTTGTAGGTTGTAGACTGGAATCTAATTGTTGTCTCTAAGGAAGAGATCGATGCAGCCATCTTCAAATATTGAGGATTCAATTCTAGGAGATGTAATTAATTGTTAGCAACAATAATTGAAATAGTTGTAGGTTGTAGACTGGAATCTAATTGTTGTCTCTAAGGAAGAGATCGATGCAGCCATCTTCAAATATTGAGGATTCAATTCTAGGAGATTTAATTGATTGTTAGCAACAATAATTGAAATAGTTGTAGATTGTGGAATGGAATCTAATTGTTTTTTCTAAGGAAGAGATCGATGCAGCCATCTTCAAATATTGAGGATTCAATTCTAGGAGATGTAATTTATTGTTATCAACAATAATTGAAATAGTTGTAGGTTGTAGACTGGAATCTAATTGTTGTCTCTAAGGAAGAGATCGATGCAGCCATCTTCAAATATTGAGGATTCATTTCTAGGAGATGTAATTGATTGTTAGCAACAATAATTGAAATAGTTGTAGGTTGTAGACTGGAATCTAATTAGCACAAAGCAATAACGCGCCATCTATACATATAAAATAAAAGGACCTAAAAGCGCGAATGTTTCATTTATACATAAAACGAACTTCTACTGTCCTTACTGCGATGAAAAAATATATTGGGAGGGCTTGGCTCATCAGTGGTGAACCCTCCCAGCGGTTTCGCCAATTTAATCCACCAGACCGCTTCTCAGAGCTCTAATATTGTATTGGATCATTCTGCTTTTATATGCTACACTGAAGGATGGAATCTTAGAAATGGTTTTCAAGTAAACTATGGACATAAGCTTATAGGACAGTAGAATTATATTCAAATATTTGCTTCGAGCAATGCTCTTCAGCAAACTATAAAGACAAGGTCATTAGGAATAAATTAACACAAAGCAATAACGCGCCATCTATACATATAAAATAAAAGGACTTAAAAGCGCGAATGTTTCTTTTATACATAAAACGAATTTCTACTGTCCTTACTGCGATGAAAAAATATATTGGGAGGGCTTGGCTCATCAGTGGTGAACCCTCCCAGCGGTTTCGCCAATTTAATCCACCAGACCGCTTCTCAGAGCTCTAATATTGTATTGGATCATTCTGCTTTTATATGCTACACTGAAGGATGGAATCTTAGAAATGGTTTTCAAGTGAACTATGGACATAAGCTTATAGGACAGTAGAATTATATTCAAATATTTGCTTCGAGCAATGCTCTTCAGCAAACTATAAAGACAAGGCCATTAGGAATAAATTAACACAAAGCAATAACGCGCCATCTATACATATAAAATAAATGGACCTAAAAGCGCGAATGTTTCTTTTATACATAAAACGAACTTCTACTGTCCTTACTGCGATGAAAAAATATATTGGGAGGGCTTGGCTCATCAGTGGTGAACCGTCCCAGCGGTTTCGCCAATTTAATCCACCAGACCGCTTCTCAGAGCTCTAATACTGTATTGGATCATTCTGCTTTTATATGCTACACTAAAGGATGGAATCTTAGGAATGGTTTTCAAGTAAACTATGGACATAAGCTTATAGGACAGTAGAATTACATTCAACTGAGAAGCGGTCTGGTGGATTAAATTGGCGAAACCGCTGGGAGGGTTCACCACTGATGAGCCAAGCCCTCCCAATATATTTTTTCATCGCAGTAAGGACAGTAGAAGTTCGTTTTATGTATAAAAGAAACATTCGCGCTTTTAGGTCCTTTTATTTTATATGGAATCTAATTGTTGTCTCTAAGGAAGAGATCGATGCAGCCATCTTCAAATATTGAGGATTCAATTCTAGGAGATTTAATTGATTGTTAGAAACAATAATTGAAATAATTGTAGATTGTGGACTGGAATCTAATTGTTGTCTCTAAGGAAGAGATCGATGCAGCCATCTTCAAATATTGAGGATTCAATTCTAGGAGAGATCGTAAAAGTTGGAGAGAGAGAGGAGGAGAGCGGCCAAAAATTATGAGCCGTCGTAAATCTGTCCGTCAGGAGGTTATTTATTCAGCAGCCTCTCTCGCTGCCAAAACACAGAAATTAGCAAAATGAGACAAATCCTGGATCAATAAATTACTGAGGAATCCATCTTGACCTAAATCTTACATAAGTACATTAATTAAGAACCTTTTCTAGTAGAATTAAAAATAAAAGTATTTTCCAAATACTTCGCTGCCAATACACAGAAATTATCAAAATGAGAAAAATTCTGGATCGATAAATTACTGAGGATTTCATAATTTCATCAGTTGATATATCTTGCCTCCAATCTTACATTAGTGCATTAATTTAGAACCTTCTCTACTATTACAATAGAATTAAAAATAAAGGTGTATTCTCCAAATACTTCGCTACCAGAACACAGAAATCAGCAAAATGGAACAAATAGATGAGACGATAAATTACTGAGGAATCCATCAGTTCGATTTTGCCCTAAATCCTATCTATATAAGTAAAATTAATTTAAAACATTCTCTAGTAGAATATAAACATAAAAACATATTATCCCAATACTTCGCTCTATTAAAGCACAGAATTAGCTAATTAAGATAAATCCTGGATCGATAAATTACTGAAGATTCTATTAGTTGCTGTTGTCCTCAATCTTCTATAATAAGTACATTAATTAAGATATTTTCTAATTTATTCAAATTATACACTCAGGGAGAGACAAAACTTAAGGAAGTTGTACCTTTTAAGCGCTAGGCCTACATACAATAAATAATGTTGAAGATCTATATCAATTTTAAATAGCAGAGATAATTATCGTAGGTTTAACTATTTTTGTAAATATATTTATGATTATCTTTCAAACCTGAAAGGTTCAGGTTCCTAATATATATTATTGTTTCTCTTTTTTATTTTTAATTACCTTTCTTGTATAATATGTTTATAACTGTTTCTGTTTTAAAAAAATGTAAATCGACGCAATTATCCCTAGTCAGGATATAGCGTTTTGTGTGTTGGAAAAATGAAGTTGTACCTTTTATCATGTATATCGGGATTCATACAATAACTCTGAAATTCATTTAATACACAGGTGACCTTTATTAAAGACAAACGAGATAACCAAGTGTGGACAAAATTTGCTCTGTCTCCGAAAAAAAAAAAACCACCGTTGACATAAAGACTTTCCACTTCCTCAAGTTTTGTCATGAGTGTATATTTATATTCCAAAATAATTATATAGCAAAACAAAACAATACAAAATCAAGGTCGATAAATCATTAAATAGTTTATCCCTGTTGTTTCTTCTATGTTATCTTATTTCATAATAAGTTTTTCTTTTCTTATCCCTAGTACACGTGGTACAGGCCATGATAATCAGAAGTTGGCGACTGCTTTTACTGTAAGTGCACCACATGTTTACACATGTGAAAAGCAGTTCATAATAAGTAAAATAATGTATAGGCACATCAATAGTAAAGTAGATATTCATGCTCCAAATACTTTGCTATAGAAATACAGAAATAAACCAAACCCTGGATAGAATGAAGATCGATGTTGCTTTCAGTTTTCTCTCCAAGTATGTTAAATAAGATATCTCGCTCTAGCATCCAAATTCATATTATAAATGATTAGCTGAAACACACTATATAGAAATTAACAAAATGGAACTTAATGCTCCAAGGGCACCTTATACTTGCCCTGTATATTCTTATATATGAAAAACAATAGAAAAAATAAAAAATAAAAGGGTCAGGTGTTGATATTAAAAATATCAGGATAGGCTTTCATTATTTTATATATATTATTTTTTTAATTAAAAAGGCATATTATGGTAATAATCTTTTTAATTAAAGATTTATTTATGGATTTCTCTATTGTCAAAAAAAATAAAAATAAAAAATATATATATATATATGTATGTAGTAAACCCGATGTGGAATGTGCTGGGTGCAGTCGTGGTAGTGTGTGCGTGATGGGATTTTCCGCACTGGGACAACAAGAGACAGAGGCAGGTCTAGGTGGTAACTTCAAGAGGAAGAGGTAGACCACGGACGAAGACAGCGGACCCGGACGCCACGGATGCCCTACATCGCGGATAGGGGTGAGGGATCCGACCGACTGTAACGGGGTCGCTCTGGAAACAACTACAACATCTATCTAACTCTCCAACTATCTGACTGACGAAACTTTCCAACGACCCCTATATATAGCAACTCTCAGCCGTCTACCTGGCCTTGAATCTCATTGGCTGCTGGTCAAGCTGTTTGTTTGCTCAGGCGTGACGGCGCGCCTCGGTGTCTAGCCTTTCATCTCAGGTTTTGGTTTCGATGGATTGATTTTGG
Organism: Cordylochernes scorpioides; assembly: GCA_030710605.1. NCBI lineage: Eukaryota > Metazoa > Arthropoda > Arachnida > Pseudoscorpiones > Chernetidae > Cordylochernes > Cordylochernes scorpioides. The sequence continues at coordinate 48,649,570 of CP092863.1, read as the reverse complement.
TTTCTATAGTTTGGTTTTGGTTGCGATAGTTTGATCTATGGCGTCGTTGGTCTACCTCCCTCTTTGCTTTATTGTGATACATCTTACAAGGTTGATACATAGTTATATAGGGATGAGATTACAATAAACATCAAAAATATACTACAGAATGTGTCCCCGGTGATGAAGGTTTGGTTGGGGGAATGACATGTAATGAATGATGACCTAACAAACCTATTATATAAAAAAAAAGAAATAATTTGCATACAAATTAGTTAAAATTATTAAAAGTTACAAGTTAAACAGAGAAAGATGTTGTAATGGTGGTGTATCAATGAAATATAAAACAAGGTTATAAAAATAAAAAGGCACAAAATGAATGAAAAAAGATTAAGGGAAAGTATATAATACAAAATGATAAATATGGTAAAATGATTCGTACAAGTAAAAATATCTTATTGCATAAAATATGAGCGGAGAAAAGTTTGTTTATTGGTTGAACATATAATGTGACGCTAAGGTTGAAAAAGGGAAAGCGGGTATCTGAGCATGTTTCTGCAAAGTTGTATCCCAAGCATTCTGCAATGCAATGCGAACTTGATTAAGTGAGGCATTGTTTTCATTAACAGAAGGCACAAGATATTCCGTCTGCATCATTAGCTCAGATAGTGAAAAGAAGTGGGAAGATTGATGGGGTAAGAGGGAGAGGTAGAGGTAAGAGGGATTCCTGTTGTCCATAATGATTATGCCCGTCTGAATGATGACAAAAAAAAAAAAAGTGAAAGTTTGAAAAAATGATGAATTGAAATGATGAGTCGGGCGATGAGAAAAAAAAATTTAAAAAAATCACGCTGGATATCCTGAACTCATTATGGGGAATTCATATAACGAGGAAGGATTGTTCCAGTCGGATTAATCAATGAAAAAAAATAAAAATGTTTGGCGAACTGGAATCCCTTGGAAGGTTGGAGGTCTGAAGGATGCGGAAAAGGAGAGGTGGGTGCAAGAGCTTTATTGCTGTCAAATTTGATTGTGTCCGGCTTGTATAATGAAAAAAAAAAGTTGAAAGATGAAAAAAAATGATGAGCCGGACGATGAGAGAAAAAAAAAATAAAAATCTAACTAGGTCTCCTGAGCTCACTGTTGGGAAATGTACAGCAAGGAAGGGTCTTCTAGTTAGGTTAATCAATAAAAAAAAAAAGAAAATGACTGACGAACAATAAACTCTTGATGGCTGTAAAACGTTGGGAGGAAAGGTTCATGGGATAGAGTTAGAGGCTGTAAGGGAAGCGTTAAAAAAAAACATTTTGAAAATCTATTAACAAAGATAAAATGATAAATGTTTTATCTCTTAAGAAATATTAAAAATATTGTTAGGTGTAGGTTTTTTAAAATGGTGCCTAAAAATAGTTGAAGTTGTAAAATGCTAGGTCTTAACATGATGAGAAAAAGAGAAAAAAAAATCAAAGGTAATAACATACAAAGGGTGGGTTGGTAGTTGAAGACATTAAAAAACAAAATGATATCGATTAATAGTGAAATGTCTTATCCACATCGGTAAGTAAAAAAAAAAGTCGAATACCACAAAACTGGTAAATTGTAAGTCTATTTACAATGAAAGAAAAGTCAAAAGAAAACAAAAATATTCGTTCCTGAAAAAAGGGAACATTTTTACACACAGTGTTTAGTTGTAGGTGTAGGATTAATGATGTCCTTCTAGTTTGGTCTACGGAGAGGCAATGTGGCCCTATGTCGCTTTGGTCCGGTCTGAGAAGTTGGTCTTTTTTTATTCCTAACGAGAGCCGGTAATGTATGTATGTTCGTATTAAAGTATACCCAAGTCCTATAATTGAATGCTTGACAGACACTAGTGTTGAAGATTGGAATTGATGTGAACAATCTAGAAAAGTGTGAGATAAAAATGTGTGTTTTAACAGGTGATACTCAGGTGGTGCGAGAAAATCGAGCTTGTACAGACTTGTGTAGCGGTGATTAGGTTTATAAAAATTATAAAATAATGAATTTGCGAATTTTTTTTAAGAGAAAAGGTTATGGCATGGGTACAAAGTTCGGTAGAGTTTCGTAATTAACAATATAACACAGGCAGGAATGAAATGCAATGGGATATGGAAATTTTATGGTATGATATTTAGTTTTCGCATTTTACATTTATATTTGTTTTGGTAATTATGGGAAATAGGGGAGGCACATTTTGAGATGGGATGATTTAATAAAATACAAATCTAGGACTAGTTTTTAAAACTTTTAAAATATTGAGAAATATCAATTTGAAATAGCAATAGGTTAAGTAAAATAAAGAGCGTAATAAATGTAATTATTAATACTATGGCCATAAATAAGGTATTAAAAAAAAACACACAAATAAGTTTAGAAAATATGATTCGAGTAATTAAAATACAATATGATTTTTTAAATGTAAAATTGAAATTAATGAATTGAAATTTAAAAGTTGCGTAAAAAAGTAAAAATTGGTAAATGAGTGTGTACAAGGTTTAAAATTTGAATTGAAATGCTATAAAAATGGTAAAATAATGAACTTGATGGATTTATAAAAATAATGTTATTGCTATTAAAATGGTATCGAATAGTTAATTCAGAGCAAACGGAGATAGTGTTACATTAAATAGTTCTGTAGAGAAATTTCTCCTACCAGATGAAATAATGTTATTGCTATTAAAATGGTATCGAATAATTAATTCAGAGCAAACGGAGATAGTGTTACATTAAATAGTTCTGTAGAGAAATTTCTCCTACCAGATGGATGTCTTGAATGGGGCTTGTGGAGTGGGCTGCGATGAGGCTTGGTGGTCACTTTTTGCGATGGTTGCCATGGGACATCGTCGATGTTGGTTGGCGGGGCAATGCCAGGATTTCTCGATGAGTCTTGTCTGCCTGTTCGAGCTGATGGAGGAAGATGCTCGCGGCGCAGGAGATGTGGATGGGGCGATGATGACCTCCTCGGTGCGAGGCGCAGCAAGTCCTCGCATGGCGTCTTTTAGGCGGCTTACTCGGTCTTCGCAGTGGTGTTGCATGTTGGTGAGGGCATCCGCGAAGTACTCGTTTCCGGCCTCGTCATCCTCTGCATGTCGTTGTCCTCAGTCATCCTGTCGACTTTATCGGAGTTCTGTAGTAAACCCGATGTGGAATGTGCTGGGTGCAGTCGTGGTAGTGTGTGCGTGATGGGATTTTCCGCACTGGGACAACAAGAGACAGAGGCAGGTCTAGGTGGTAACTTCAAGAGGAAGAGGTAGACCACGGACGAAGACAGCGGACCCGGACGCCACGGATGCCCTACATCGCGGATAGGGGTGAGGGATCCGACCGACTGTAACGGGGTCGCTCTGGAAACAACTACAACATCTATCTAACTCTCCAACTATCTGACTGACGAAACTTTCCAACGACCCCTATATATAGCAACTCTCAGCCGTCTACCTGGCCTTGAATCTCATTGGCTGCTGGTCAAGCTGTTTGTTTGCTCAGGCGTGACGGCGCGCCTCGGTGTCTAGCCTTTCATCTCAGGTTTTGGTTTCGATGGATTGATTTTGGTTTCTATAGTTTGGTTTTGGTTGCGATAGTTTGATCTATGGCGTCGTTGGTCTACCTCCCTCTTTGCTTTATTGTGATACATCTTACAAGGTTGATACATAGTTATATAGGGATGAGATTACAATAAACATCAAAAATATACTACATGTATGTGTGTGAGTGAGTGTATTTTTGAATAAATGAAGTTTTTAATATATAAAACTCACTATATAAAATTCTATATATTCCAATATTTGCGTTTTAAATAATCGACGATTATAGAAAAGTAAGAACATTAGCATATGGTGATAATGAAATTCAAGAATAGCTCTAAACCGATATAAATCCTCACCTCTCATTATATTACACAGACTTTAATGTAGACTTTCTATTTCGACGTGAAGGGAACATGCTTTTCAGATCTTTTCTTTCATATATTTTTGGTACTTAAGTGGATATCAGATTTCTTATTTGTTTAAATTCAAAAATGTCGACGAAGCAAGTGATCAAAGTCAGATTGTATGGAAATTTGTCCAAATATTTGGGGCCTCGGACACCAGTATGGATTCCAAAATTCTAGAATTTTTTTGCACACCTACATATCAACCTAGTTAGATAGATATTGCAATTGTTAAAATCGTTAGGAGACGTGGGAAGAGTTCTCCGGACATCGAAATCCCAATTCTATATATTAATTATTTTATATACTCAGACAATTATTTAAGGATTAAGAGATGGCATTTTCTTAATTTCATCATTTTCTCGGCTAAATTTCCCACTTTTTGTGAAATTGGCACTCTATCTTGTAAATTCAACAAAGAAAATTATAAGAATCGACGATAAAGTGTGGCAGTTTTCTCTGCCACGTGTAATAGCTTTGAGAAATGTTCTCTTTGATCATGCTGATATTGTAACTTGGATAATGGTTTGCCTCCAATCTATGGCAATGGCTGCTCTGTATTTCACAATGTTTGTCATAAATAAATATGATTTACTACTGAGGTTCGCACATTTATTGACTTTAGTTAAATATTCTCGTAACAACATATACCGATGATACCATTTGTATAGGCAGTAAAACCTCCCATGAGCGACCATTCGGGGGGATCACCTACCTTTCTGAGCGACTACTTTTGTGATATCAATAATTACATGTCCTGATAAGTTGAAACCTCCAAAACACGACCACCTACAGTAATTATCAGGAGTGTATAAGTTATTTAGACGTTTTATAAAGGAAGTTTTTACTTTGTAGAATATTGGAGCAGCTAAATTAGACTTTATTCTTAGATTTATACAAGCATATAAGATATTTATATATATATTTAGGGGGCTATATTAATTATATAAAGCCAAACTCAAAGATGAATCAGATACAATTTAAATGAAGTTCGAATGCTTCCAAACGAATAAATTACTGAGCATTGAAGAGAACTAAGAATATCAACAGGGTTTACATTTTTTGACTTTATCTTTTAATAACTATTTTTACTTAAAATATTTGACACTAGAAATATATATTTTATTAATGTAAAAAATCAATTTCTCTCTCTCTCCTTTTTAAAATCTATTATCAAAATTTATAACCGGTATTACTCGGCTTAGGCATTTTGTGCCCAATAAAATATTTAAGCCTTTGGATTTATTTTCAATGTAGGAGTTTTTTTTTTAATATTGTCTTTACATACACACATGGACAAAACTTAATAAAGTGGAAAGTCTTTGATGTCTCCAATAGCGTTTTTTTTTCTGAAGGAGACAGAGGCAATTTTTTCATTCAGTTATCGCATTTGTCCTTAATAAAGGTCACTGTGTATCAAATAACTTTCAGATTTATTGTCTGAATCCCGATATACATGCTAAAAAGTGCAACTTCTTCAAGTTTTGTCCCTGAGTTTATTATTTTTATATTCTTAAGCTATATAAATAGGGTATTTTATAATTGGAAAATATAAAATATTGGAAGTAAATGTTCTTATGTGTGTTAAACATAAATATTCATTTATGGTCAAAGATATTTACTCACACAGTCGTACGCTTCAGTATGTAAATCGAAGATTCAATCCCTATCAACTTATATAACACTACAGGCCAATATTTTATATTAAACCATTGAGAAGATTCATTATTCAAATTATATTTCAACCACATTTTGTTTATTAAAATTAGAGATGCCCTTTGTCAAACATGAATACCATGAACCTATAAACTTGATTTCATTAAAAATGGCTCAGTAAAGGTTTCACGACTGACCCAACTGTTGTCCGACCAATTTAATAAAATAAAATTGAGATGATCACAGATCTAATACCATCTCTATTGAACATCGAGGAGAGGTCGCTCATGGGAGGTGTATTGTGAGCTATTCTCCCTAATTACAGGAGTGAGTACCCGCTCCAGTAAATCTGGTTGATAAGGAGGAAACATTGATATGCACCACAGTCCACCGCTTGATTTACCCCCTGCATGCTACCTACGGGTAATTAACTATACCGGAATATTTCCTTCATTGGATTCATACCCGCGTACTGGAGATCTGAGCAATTCTAAACCTATTATTACCTTCCGAGAATCTCCCCATACTCTTTATGATGATATCGGGTCGAATAATTTGTTCTCCGTTCGCATATATTGAAACCTCTTTTGAGCTATTCATCTGACAAGCCACAACCTCTCTGCGAAGTCAGCATTGAAATATTACAAATAATCTCTCCTGATATAACCCAACCTCCAGAGAAATATCACTTCCAGGAGATACCCAAGAATCTATGCTTGTAGGATTTTAATCTATATAACCTAATTTATAAATGAAATGTTACAAAATATTAAGTTCCCTACTTGTTTATCAATTTGATCTTCGAGTTTGGTAATTTATCAAAAGACGACTCATATTTCATTAGTATTACATTGATAAGCAGATTTTTGATATTTTTAATCATGTGAGTATGCCAATTTTCTCATATTATTTTTTAGGAATACAGAACAATAGCTCTGAGTACTTAATAAAACAACTAATTGATTTTAAGCCTTTAAAAACTCTTTAATTTTCACTTTTGATTTTCACCTTTTCCCCAAGTTCAATCTATTTTTTTGCTGTTAATTAAAAGTTGCCACAAGTTCTAACAACGAGTATTTAGTAATTTGAGAATACAACCTATCTTAACTTTATTCTAAATTTATAGTTTTAATACAAAAATATTGAAAAACTGCTTTTAAATTTTTACCTAGGTAGTTGATCTAAGTGTTCTATATTGCAGTGGTTCAATATTTGGAAGTATATTTCAGTAGATGTGTATACCTTACACTTCAGCGATCTCTTCATGAACCACAGCAGGTATAAATTTCAATTGAAAAAATAATATAAAGAATCAATGATAGACGCCTCTGGGAATTTATTTATTCAAATCATCCTATAAATTCATAATGTTAGCCTTTAATCAATTTATACAGACTTTGCAAATAGATATATTTAAGAAAATTGAATTTCATGCAACTTCAACTCAACTGTATTCAACTGTAAATACAAAGCGCGATGTCCCGCCAATGACACTGGCGCCCAAAGGAAAGCAATACAAGAGAGAGAGAGAGAGAGGGAGAATCTATTTACATATCAAAAAACATATGCTCAAGGCATTTACATATTTTTGAAATTGATTTCAAACAAGCATACTATATACATAGGTAATTTATTTAAACACACCTCAAAATAAAGGAAAAAGGAAAAAAAAGAATCATATATACAGCACATAGTTAATTATACCTAACACTTGAGATTAATTAAAAACTTTGATATAAATTTACAAAATCTATTGAATACAATGTATGAATCCCTGCTGGATATCAGTTCTCTTGGATCGGTACAGAGGATACAGTTATTGAGTCTGTAGTCTTGAAATGCTGGGCACTTAAGTAAAAGGTGAGTGGAATCTTGAATGCGGCATCCACAAAAACAGCCCGGTTCCTCCGCTGCGCGGATTCTTTCCAGAAAACTTCCGAAATTACCATGGTTGGTTACAAATTGTGTGTTGTGGAAATTAGGGCGAAAATAATTAGGAATATCCCGGTTGAAAGAACTTGTAAATGTCTCGTTTGTATTATTCAGTAAGAGCAACATTCTTTCGTCTATATAGGATTTAATTATAAAGGGAATATCGATGTTGTATTTTTGCTTGTCCTCAAACGATAAGTTATTTAAGTCATATTTCATATTTTTTGCTTCAATGTAATCTGCAATAAATGGAGTTTTAGCCAAACTGTGAACACAGTTGTACGAAGTTGTCTTGTAAGCTTGAATGCTCCATAATAATATCTGATATTACATTGAGTTTAATTTTTGTATCGATTTTTTATTTAAAAATTTGAACCATATTTCTGATCCATATGTTAAAGTTGATCTGAATAAAGATTTGTACAATGTAATTCTTTTATGGGAGCTCAAACCCCATGATTTGCTGCACAGAGAGAATAGAAAATTTTTTATTCTTAGAGTTCTGCTCACTATTTCCTCTATATGAAAAGCAAAATTTAATTTGTTTTTTCTTCTATGATTTGCAATTGTTATTCCTAAAATTTTTATTTTTTGTACTGGTGAAATTAATCCACTCTTAAATTTAACTGGGATCTTCTCTTTATTATGCAAATATAAAATGTTTGTTTTTTCGGAACTGATTTCTAACTTGTTCTTAATACACCACAATTCGATAGTATTTAATGCTTCCTCTATAACTATTTTTAGTGATGCTAGATCTTTATTCCAGCATATGATCGAAATATCATCCGCATAACAAATCAACTCACAATTGGGCACCTGAAAATTTATCAGCAAATCATTCAACAAAATTGTCCATAGAAGTGGAGAAAGCGGACCGCCCTGAGGACACCCCTTGGTAATTGGCTTTGAAGTTGTTAGATTGTCGTAACTGAAAGAAATGAACCTGGAATTTAAATAAGATTGTAGAATTTTGATCAGTTTTTCCGGTAAATTATCTGAGTCTATTCTTTTGATGATCGCTGGCCACCAGGCATTATCAAAAGCCCCCGAGATATCTATTGTAACTAGTGCAGACAGTTCTTTTTGCTTATGCTCCATTAATACATCGATTATAGTATTCAAAGCAGTGATAGTTGACTTAGACTTGATAAATCCGTGCTGCCTCGAGCTTAACAGATTGTTTTGAATATAAAATTCATAGATTTTATTTTTGAGAATTTTTTCTAGAATCTTTGAAAAATTTGATAATAAAGATATCGGACGGTAGCTTTTAGCTGATTCATAATTGGTTTTGCCGGGTTTGGCTATTATTTTGAGTGCTGCTGTTTTCCATTTTTTAGGGAAGTATCCTATTTGAATACATTTATTAAATATTGAGTGTAAAATCGGAAGTATTAGTTGAATAGCATTCTTTATCATATTATTACTAATATTGTCTGGACCAGGAGCTTTATTTACATTAATTTTGTCGATTAGCTCTTCTATTTCTTTCTTATGAATTTTGCATGAGTTGGAGTTTGTAAAATTCGGTGTATAGTTCCTTATTGATGTATGGTGAGCAGTATCCGATATAGTTGTATCATCAGGAATTAGTTCATTAATCAGATCTTTTATTAGAGTTTCTTTAGAATATACTGGTGCCTGTTCAATTATTGGTAATCCCTTTTGTTGATTAGAGGAACACAGTTTTTTTAAGGTTCTATAGGCGTTTCCAAACGGATTATTAGATCCATTTTCTTCTATAAAATCTCGCCAACTATTCCTCTTAGCTTTTCTAATACTATTTTTATATTTATTTCTGACAGACTTATATTCATTAACACTAATTGCTTTATGATGAAAGTATCGATTTCTCACATAATGAAAATACTTTTTCTTTTGTTCTAATTCTTTGTTCCACCACTTGATCCCGGTATCGAAAGTGAAGTTGGAAGATTTCACCTCCAGTGATTGATATGCAGCTTCCAGAATTATATCCGATAGCCTGTCAACTACCATGTCAATATCAGTTTCCCTTTCGACCTTTTTTTACATCGTTTTCCAATCTTCTTACTTCCTGTTTATAAATTGTATTTGAAAACAGTGACCAATCTGCTTTCTTTTCGCTAAATTTCCATGTAGATTTTTGTTGATTGTTTGTAATATCTAAGTTAACATTGCTAAGAGCTTGTGTATATATCTGAATAAACATTAACTCTTAGTTAAATTTTTATTTTTCAGAACATCGGCTAAAAATATTTTTTTTTTGTAAAAATCAAGAAAAACCTTTTTTGGTTTATCAAGCAAGAGTATTTGAACAATATTTTTGAGAATAATTAAAAATCAACGATCATATCTTACTAAACAACCATCTTATCCCAGTACACAATTTCACTATTTCATCTCAAATATATATATATTTCAAGCACATATCTACCACTGTTTCTCTATTTTTACAAAACTATGTGAAATAAAATGATGGGAAGTAAGTCAGAAGGTGTTATTCAGTTAAATATAAGGCTTTGAGGTTTTAATGGCCTCCAGAAATAGCACCAAACTCGTTCCAACGACCCTCCTCCGTTGAATGCTAACAAGGAAATAGAGATGGGAGTCCAGTCGATATTCTGGAAGATTTGCCATCGTAAATGCTCCTCTAAGTAATGATCAATGTTGAAGTGAAATCCATTCGATTTTTATTGAAAAATAGTATGATGATACCAATATTCACAAGATGCATTGTTTGAGTGATTCATTTGATGCCTATTTAGCTCCATGTAAAAGTGAATCTTATTTTCAAAGTGAAAAATAGTTTTCTATAATTCATTAAATGTGTTTTTAAAATCTCTCTCTTTCTCTATACAAAAAAATAAAATTCTAAAGTTATTGAAAAGATAATATTTGTAATGCTAGTTCTCACCGCTGTTTCACTAGAGTTTGATCAAACCCAGTAGAGTTGAATTGTGACAGAATAGGAAAGGAGATAATCGAGATTGAAGAGATTAGATGTAAGGAGATTCTATAATATGACCGAAATAACGAAAGAATTATAAAGATAAAGTGAAAGGATGGTATTGAACATGAAATTTCATAATGAGCAAAGTTTTTGTAAAAATGATTATGTGGATTTAGAAGGAATTCAAGTTAGCTAGACAGAATCTGTTGTGCCATGTATCCCCATAAAAGACAGAAGACAGAATTTGTTCAAAGATGCATAGAATAAAATGTCAATAATGAATCATAAAACAAAGATTTATTAATGTTCCGAATTTTTTTATAGCATACCTTACTGATTTGTTCAGATATTTAAACCCACCAAAGATTTGACATAACCAAAATGGAACGTGAACACATCGCTATCAAAAATAATCTTAAAATGTTGAGCCAATTGAAGGATTGTGGTACTTACAATAAAATGCAGTATCAGATTTTCCTAATGGACTTTATGGGCATATACTACACATCTCTTAGGATGGAGTGAAAGATATTTTATCTAAGATATAAAAAAGAGCAATCTGTACTCCAAAATTGGATTGTTTGACGTGACAGCCACTCTGTGTGTGACAGATGGACCCACTCCAGGGCCCCGGCAAAGAATGCCGACGCCTCAGCTTATCGTCAGAAGCCAGAACTTTCCACTTAGCAAGCCCCGCCCGCCAGGCCTCTGTATCTTGACCCTCACTTAGACTCTAGGTATTTTGTGACATATAACAAACTTTTAGACTCCACCCAGATAGATATTCGGTATACATACATTTTATAACCCCATGTTATTGCTTATTTCAAAACAATCATATTAAGATTGGTGTATCATCTAAAAATCTCCAAGACGATCGATCTTTTGCCATTGTTAAAGAAAACAAAATTCTTTGGTTGGGTATTCATTGAAAACTTTCGTGGAAAAATAATAGGTTTTTTCCCTTTCCTTCCGCATTCATTTGACTTTGACTTAAAAGTAGGTACATTCGCCTTTAGAAGCTTTTTCCATAAAATTTAAAAATATATATAGAATGAATAATTTTGAAATCACCCAGAAACATATAAAACAAGCCATCCATAGACTTTTATAGAATCCCCTATTTTGAAAAGAGTCGATAATGCTTAAAGATAATGGTAAATTTTTCATTACTATATTTATTAATAATACAATATAATACACTGCGGCATGTAATTGTAAAACGACACTTGAAGTTACACCGCATGAGTTTCTTTTCAACGACAAATTAAAATTTTATTTCAAGGTGAAATATCGACTATTTATAACCTTTTTGGATGAGGTATGAAAGGATGAATTATGAAGAGTAATGACGAACGGAAAAATAAAAGTGTCCAGGGATGGGAATCGAACCCACAATGTTCCGCTTACCGGGCAGATGCCATGTCCACTAGGCTACCCTGGACGTATTTTTACGTTATAATTATATATAATATAATTAAATAATACGTTCATAATTCATCCTTTCATACCTCATCCAAAAAGGTTAGAAATAGTCGATATTTCACCTTGAAATAAAATTTTAATTTGTCGTTGAAAAGAAACTCATGCGGTGTAACTTCAAGTGTCGTTTTACAATTACATGCCGCAGTGTATTATATTGTATTATAAGTTACTTTATGTATCATTTGCGAACGGAAAAATACGTCCAGGGTAGCCTAGTGGACATGGCATCTGCCCGGTAAGCGGATCATTGTGGGTTCGATTCCCATCCCTGGACACTTTTATTTTTCCGTTCGTCATTACTCTTCATAATTCATCCTTTTATACCTCATCCAAAAAGGTTAGAAATAGTCGATATTTCACCTTGAAATAAAATTTTAATTTGTCGTTGAAAAGAAACTCGTGCGGTGTAACTTCAAGTGTCGTTTTACTATATTTATTGCTTAATAACCTATGACAACCATTGAAAGAAAATTTTGAAAATATATAATTCTTATAATTTGAAAAAATAACTGACATACAATGTATTTTCTTTATCACACAGAATTAAAAATATTTGTGTGGCATACAACAATCATTCAAATTCAAACCTGAATCTATGCACATTTAAGAAGTCTCTATAGCGCAAATCTCTCTATACCAAAAAAAGGTTTCTATAAAGAAAACTAATATATATAACTGAATGTTTGTGTATTTTTCTATATAAATAATATCTATGAAACAGCAAATAGTCTGAACGTGAAATTCCTACAGGACATTGTGGATGTAACCTCTAGGGCTGCTTTATCTCTACTTTCAATATTAAACTTTGTGAATTCATATCTCAATATATTTTTTGAAATTTCTACCCCCAAAAATAATATTAGTTAACTTATTATAATGACAATGATAGAAAAACATTGATATATATATATGTTATGTAAAAAAAAAAATATGATTTTCAAATATATTTCATAGATAAAATACTCTGTTAAATCGACCGCTAGAGGTCAACTTCCACTATAAAAACTCATTGTTGTTCTTTCCCGATGGCCGGCTCAAAACCTTTGTACATTATATAAATAATCTTTTGTTTTCCTTATTCTACTCGCCTTAAGCCAGGCATTAATTTTATCAAATTGTGTTTTATATATATTCCTTAGATCAAATAAAGAAAGCTTTGATCAAAGCTATTTTATTAATCCCACGACTGCAGAACAATATCGTAAAATACTCATGTATACCAGAATCAAGCAACAGCTAATAACAGCTAATGTTATATAAAAATATGATATTTTCAAATATATTTCATAGATAAAATATATATTACAGTGATATAAGCGTTATATAATATTATTAAAATAGCAATAAAGGTAATGCTCATAATGTTAATATTCAGCTAAAAGGCGTGGGAAAATTGTCTAGTATTGTATATATTTATTATAAAATCATTTGCTCCCTCATAAAAAGAGGAAAACTCTTTAAAAGGAATATATATTTTATAGGTTTTTCGTGTTATGAAGTGTTTTTACTCCAATTTCAAACGAATATAATTTTTAAAGAGCAAAATGGCCATATATTTTCAATATGAATATATTAAGAAAGTTACTTATTTTTAATTTAGGTTATAATTAATCGAGATCCACTAAATTAAGAACAATTTGGTTTATAATTTTTTCGTGTAGTATAAGCCTGTATACCAGATACAAAAACTTGCAACTCCGGGCAATCCATCTCAGTCAGGATCAATCCTTTAGGCATTTTGGTGTAGTATAAGCCTGTATACCAGATACAAAAACTTGCAACTCCGGGCAATCCATCTCAGTCAGGATCAATCCGTTAGGCATTTTGGTGTAGTATAAGCCTGTATACCAGATACAAAAATTTGGTTTATAATACATGCAATGTTAAAAAGAGAGAATCGATTGTTCCTATACGATACAAGTACATTAGGACTTACTTGTACATACTTGTACATTGGGAACTTTGCTTATTTCCGCACCTGGACTATACATATTTTGGAACTTCTATAGAGAGTTTTCAAAACTAGATATCTCCAATGAAAAATATATTTGTGAAGAACTAATTATTTAAAAATGAATGGCAGCCTAATAATAAAGACATATTTAAAGAATAAAACATGATATATTATCAATTTATCGCCATACCTAGCCTATATGAAGAACTAGGGACACGAAATTCATATCAGTTTTGAAATGGACATAAAATATTTAAATTTGAAAAAGTACTTATACTTCATTTATTTATTCATTTATTATTTCATTTAGAAATATTATTAACAATTTTTGATAAATTTTCAAATTCATGCCTTTTTGATTTTCTTAGTTATCTATTCAAATATATTATCGGCAACAAATTCGTTTTTAAAAGAAAACTCCTTTTTCGAGAAACACTATATGATCTAATTATTATTTGAGAGTTGTATCTCAAATTTCAAAGATATTCACTCATGGACAAAAACTTAAGGAATTAGCATGTATATTGGAATTCAGAAAATAACCCTGACATATATTTGATATACAATGACCTTCATTGAAGACACACGCTTGTTCGGCGGTAGAACTACTACAATAGGAACGATACAGGGAAGATTAGCATGGCCCCTGCGCAAGGATGACACGCAAAATCGTGAAGCGTTCCATATTGAAGACACACGAGATAATCAAGTGTGAACAAAATTGCGTCTGTCTCAAAAAATTATATATAAAAAGACAGACGATCGGCGACATCAAAGACTTTTCACTTCCTTAAGTTTTGTCCATTAGTGTAGTTAACATTTGAATTATATAACGAAATTGAATGTTTGAATAAAATCACACTCAACACGGTATGGGTTTGGGAATACATAAAATTAGTCCAGGTTCCTGGCAAGATGTTGAACAGTTTAGTATAATCTATAGGATATTGGCCAATTTTTGACCTGATGGTTACGAATTAATTTTTCTCAAACCAGAATGGTGGCAGGTAAGGTTTATCATTATTATTATTGATAGTAAAAGTATATATAGAGTAATATAGTAATCATATTTCGTCCACAGAATATACAAATTAGCAAATTTGTATATTCTGATATTGAAATCACACGACAGTGGCTCTTTCCAAACTTATCTCCAGATCTAGTTTTAAGACTTTCTATTCAAAATTGTTTTCTAACAATAATACTAAGCATAATTCAGCTTAATGTGATTTCGAAATTCATGTTTTCTCTAGCAATAAAACATATGCAAAAGAATTGATTGTTACATCATAATAAATTATATTTTTATTATGAAATCCTTTTTAGAACATTCAAATAATTAAGATGAATACATGTAAATATTTTTGAAAATAGAGTAATCCATAAATAAATCTTTAATTAAAAAGGCATATATTGGTTCAAAAAATCATTTATTTTACCAATATTTCAGTTGGCTGAACGCCAACCTTTATCAAGGTGTTATAACATATTTAATGTGTGTCAACAACAAACTTGGTAAATAAATTATTTTTTGATCCAATATATGCCTTTTTAATTAAACATGTAAATATATAAAGTCTGTTAAAATATATTCTTCCTAATTTTAAATTGCACAAGAAAGTTTTAAAATTATTTAGTATTTATATGAGATAATAATTTAAAATATATCTCAGTTGCGTGTTTATAAATTACAATAATTATTTTGTTATTTTTCCTTTATTTTATAATAATTAGTTTTGTTAATCTCAATACATTTGAAGAAGAATTCAGAGTTTCTAACCTTATTATATGTGCTATATCACAACCTATTCTAATTATATTTGTGATGATTATTCTTCAAATAGGCCTAATACAATGGACACATAGAGATTTGAAAAGTTGAAAACTTTAAATTACATTTTCAACTCGGAATAAATTATAATTATTTGATCTCTAGCTTAATGATATATTTTTATATTATGAAAAAATATTTGTATCAAACTCTTAGTTATATGGAAAAATAGTACAAATGTGACATTGTACTGGGATAAGGTGCATAAATAAAGAAAAAGGCATCTCCTTATCGTGTAACTGAATCGTGTTGCTGATGGCTTTTGCCATCTATCGGAATAAATATCAAATACTCTCGTTGATTTTTAATTATTCCAGAATTGGCCAAATCCCCCAGGATGATCACGACTACATTAATGGTTATTTGGCCAATTCTGGAATAATTAAAAATCAACGAGAATATTTGATATTTATTCCGATAGATGGCGCAATCCATCAGCAACTTTCAGTTGCACGATAAGGAGATGCCTTTGTCTTAGTTATATGTCTATATTAAATGTGCTCCATCTCTAAAATTATTATTCGGCGGTACATATACTGAAATTGGAACGATACAGAGAAGATTAAAATGGCCCCTGCGTAAGGTTGTCACGTAAAATCGCGAAGAGTTCTATTCTAAAATTATGATTTCTAAATGTATCAATTCACAGAGTGGGAATAATAAGGTTCCTAGCCCGATGTTCAATGGCCATGCACAAATAAAGAGTCGATTAACATTCTGAATATGAAATGAGAAATCTCCATATAACCGTTTTACCTCAAAATAATCTCTTAAAATTTGGTAACCCACAGAAACCTTCTTAATTATTTCTTATTTGAAATATGAAAAGGAGGAAGCTAATTTTAAACGTTCAAAGTTAAGAATTTTCGAAAATGGTCATGTTGTGTTTTAGAATTTGTGAATAATATCACTTTTTGTTTAGTCAATTAATTAACCTTGTCCACAGGAAGATTGTGGTTCCGTGAAGCTATAAAACGTGAATAATAATCTTCTTACATAGCAAAACGAGTCCAAGAACACAACAGAGAAATGTTTATTTTATATAAGAAAGATGGGTTAAAATTATATAAACCTCTTAATTATATATAAAATATTTGTAAATACTTTACACCTTTATCAACTTTTATCATTATTCTACTAATCAAACATGTGACAAATTTTATTATAATTTTAATATTCCAAAAATGTTTGTTATAAAATATATTCAAAATATACGATATGAAGTAAAAATATTAAGTTAAGTGATATTTGATTTTAAACAATATAAAATAAAATATTCGGCAAGTTGATAATAGGCGTAATGATTATAAATGATTACATCATGAATTATTGCCTTTTTAAAAACCACTTCATTTTTCTCTTTTTTTAACAGTCATTAATGAGGCAATTTACTATGTAGGAATATATTAAAATTTTCATTCCCAACCTGTGTTTTATTATTTTGTAAATATTATTGTTTTTTTTTAATTATCAAAAATTCCCACTCTGATTTTTGATTGTATAAATGTCTGTAATGAAAATGGCAATAAACATATGTACTTACAGTACCTCTAGTCATCACTATATGTCGCCACGACTTCACTATACTCAGAACACAGGGTAGGTATTTATATCCTACCATCAACATCTATATATTTCTGGACAACGTGGAATTCATTGGTGAAACTATAATGGCAATAAACATATGTACTTACAGTACCTCTAGTCATCACTATATGTCCCCACGACTTCACTATACTCAGAACACAGGGTAGGTATTTATATCCTACCATCAACATCCATCTATTTCTGGACAACGTGGAATTCATTGGTAAAACTATAATGGCAATGTACATATGTACTTACAGTACCTCTAGTCATCACTATATGTCGCAACGACTTCCCTATACTTAGAACACAGGGTAGGTATTTATATCCTACCATCAACATCCATCTATTTCTGGACAACGTGGAATTCATTGGTAAAACTATAATGGCAATAAACATATGTACTTACAGTACCTCTAGTCATCACTATATGTCGCAACGACTTCCCTATACTTAGAACACAGGGTAGGTATTTATATCCTACCATCAACATCCATCTATTTCTGGACAACGTGGAATTCATTGGTAAAACTATAATGGCAATAAACATATGTACTTACAGTACCTCTAGTCAGAACTATATGTCGCCACGACTTCACTATACTCAGAACACAGGGTAGGTATTTATATCCTACCATCAACATCCATCTATTTCTGGACAACGTGGAATTCATTGGTAAAACTATAATGGCAATAAACATATGTACTTACAGTACCTCTAGTCAGAACTATATGTCGCCACGACTTCACTATACTCAGAACACAGGGTAGGTATTTATATCCTACCATCAACATCCATCTATTTCTGGACAACGTGGAATTCATTGGTAAAACTATAATGGCAATAAACATATGTACTTACAGTACCTCTAGTCAGAACTATATGTCGCCACGACTTCACTATACTCAGAACACAGGGTAGGTATTTATATCCTACCATCAACATCTATCTATTTCTGGACAACGTGGAATTCATTGGTAAATATGTACAAGAAAATAATTCGAGAATTTTAAATCATTTGTCACTAATTTTATCCAGTAAATATAAAATATCTATATTGAATAAAACAATAGAAATATCAAATTTGGTTTTACAGATTCGAATCTCTCTCCTTCTATATTTACATTAAATCTTCCTTTTAAGAAGAGAGTATATATATTTTTTTAAATAATAAGCAAATCTTTGTTCAATATACTTTATAAGGGCATACGAAGCCTTATCAAGTTATATGGTTAACGACGAGCAAAGTTTTAAATAGATAAAATGTTTTACTATTTATTTATTATTTATTGTTACAAAAGCACGAAGTCCAAAGGACTATTGTGCTGTGCTAGTATTATTTATATATATATGATTAGTTATTTACACGATGGATTAGTATTGTTTTGTAAATTATTGTACAAATAGTTCTAAACTTAACAAAGTTCTCATAAGATAGAGTATATACACAAAGAGAATTTGGTAATGTTTCAAAGTATCTACATACAATTTGATTAGTCAGAGGGCAAGATAAAAGAAGATGCTCTGGTGATTCAACATCTAAGCGGCATTCACATGTTGGATCATTGATAGCATTCAGTTTGAATAGGAAACTTAAGAAGGGTCCTTTGCCAGTTAAGAATAATATAGTGAATTTATCCGAAGAAATGAAATTTGGGACATCAATTGGAAAGAATTTCTTGAACAGTTCATTAGATTGAGAAAGATAAAACTTAAATTTTAGATCCAGATATAGTTTGTTTAATTCTTTTTGAAGGGGTTTTTTGAGTGTTCGATCTGTGAGAGAATTTGTTCTATTATACTTTGTTTGTAATAATTCAAGATAATCGGACAGTAAAGGGGTTTTCGCTAGTATATGTGTGATGTAAGAAGATGAAGTACTCGTGGACAAAACTTAAGGAAGTTTCATATTTTGATTTCCCCGATGATATATAAATATATATATTTTTTAAGGAGACAGGGGTAATTTAGTTCATTATTGCATATCTTGAGTGTCTTCAATATAGGTTGGTGTATAACAAAAAGCTATTTAAGAATTATTGTCTAAATCTCAATATACATGCTAAAAGATACAACTTCCTTAAGTTTTGTCAATGAATGTAGTTTTTGTGACAAGATATATTTTTCTTTTACTCCAAATATTACTTATATAAAATCTATTTTGATAGTCGAGATTTCTTTTAAAAAAATGCATTAACTATAAATAGATCGAAAATTCGAATATATCAAAATTATTTCTACATAATAACCATATGTTAGGTATATGTAATTGGAAAATAAAAAATATATTTATAAACTAAAATACTCATAATAGTTTAAAATGAAATTAAGAATATTGGATGCATCTTATTCCACTGGGTCCCTTGAAATTCAGTAAATACAGAAACCTACTGATGTTTACAAGTGACACTTGATCGTTAATTGTTAGGAGAGTTAAGTAAAGATATTCATACAATACCATCTACGAGACTGCCATCATGGAACGATATTTCAACATTGAGTGAGAAAACTTTGCATGATGTCACTTTTGGAGGCTGATACTGTATAATGGTTCCTAGTTGTATCTTTTAGACAAGCTGCTGCTCAAGACGCTAGGAGAAGTCCCATCTTTCCTTCGTTTGAAGTCAGATTGTGAATATCTTAATTGTAAACTACTTCAAGAACCCGTGTTCCTAGGTACAAGTGTGAAAAATGTTGTGAACAATGTGAAAGACTTGATTAGAACATCAAGATATTGCCCTTAGATCTAATCCTACTGTGGATTCATATTGTGTCGACACAAATAAAAAAAAAATTGTAAAAACATATTTCAGCAACCATTTGAATAATGAAACCTGAAGAAGAAATATGAAATATGAACTCTGATGATGAAATGAAGAATAACTTTAATAAGATACAAAAAAGATATGTCTTTACCCAATCCAATTATCAATGAGAGACCAACTCCATTAATAACCAGAAGTATCCATGTTTTTGGACGACCTCTCATTTGAAAGTTTTGATGTATTTTGAATTTCTGCAATAAGGATAGTGAAGATGGAAGGTTAGGAAAATTTGGGTCCAGAAAATGGTTCTGAAACTACGAGAGATGGAGGTGCATTAATATCAACCATTAACTTGTTCATCTCATTGTAGTTTTGTTTCAAATTCACCATTGATTCTTAGGATTCGATTACTGCATCTCTGCTGGCACCTTCCAAAAAATCGTAAAAATAGAATACAACTTAATATAAATTTACTGGTCCATTTTTATTTTTAAAAAGACACAGATAAAATGATCATGTATAAAAATAATTAGAAGAAAAAGTTTTAAACGGAAGTATTTCAAAAAGGGCTTTATTTTTCATTTTAAATGGTATACAAAAGTGAATAGATTAGTAAATAACAAAATTGAAACAAAGAAGTGGGACATAAAATAAAAATGAGTGATTTTATAAATACCATACGATATTACACTGGTCAACAAGATTTTTGCACAAGAGAACCTGATTATGTTTCTAGTGTAACTTTTCATGCTGAGCTCAAAAATCTAATCAGAAATTTCCCATCACGTATGGTTTTTGCGTGACAGTCTTTTTTTAGTATTGGGATAAATACACTAAAAATTGCAAACAATGTCACGTAACTGGTTTATCAAAAATATTTTTCTTTGTCCACAAAGAAATAGCATCTTATCTACATGTCCTGAATCCAAATATACCATAAGTTTTTTTCTATTACACAATATTTCTGAGATACACCTACTTGAATTTGGAAATATTGTTAATATAAAGGCATATATGAACGAAACATATTTATTATTGAAAAGCAGTGACAGTGGATTTTCTTCTATACGTTGCTTGTGGTAGATCCCTCTTGAGTGCCCAGCAGTCGTCGGCAAGCATAGCGGGACTCCATTTACCTTGGTACCGCTTCTCCATGCTTGATATAGCTTGATGAAACCTCTCACCATGCTCATCGCTAACTGCGCCAAGATTGTCTGGAAAGAAATCTAGATGTGAATGCAGGAAATGGATCTTGAGGGACATGTTACATCCCAGTGCCTTGTAGGAAAGCAACAGATCATTAACTATGTCTCGGTAATTTTCAACCTTGACACTTCCTAAGAAGTTTTTGCAAACGTTTCTAAAGGAATTCTATGCTGCTGCTTCAACTTCATTCAAACTATTTTGAAAATTTCCATCCTGCTGCAATTCTCGAATCTGAGGTCCAACGAAAATGCCTTCTTTAATCTTCGCTTCACTTATACTAGAAATTTTTTGTTTTAGGTAGGCAAATCCACTGGCATTTCGATCCATTGCCTTGACAAAGTTCTTCATTAATCCCAGTTTAATATGTAATGGTGGTAAGTAAATATTTTCTAAATCGATCAGGGGTATATTCGCAATATTTTTATATCCTGGAGTAAAGATTTTACGGTTTGACCAGATTTTTTTAATGTAATGCCTTTCCCTATCTCTGCTATCCCACTCACACAGAAAACAACAAAATTTTGTATATCCAAGCTGTAATCCCCGCAAGAGAGCAACGACTTTCAAATCGCTGCATATTTTCCAACCGTATCTTTCATATTCTATCTTTTTCAAAAGCAGTTTCATGTTTTCGTAAGTCTCTTTCATGTTGGATGCATGTATTTATCCCAATACTAAAAAAAGATCGTCAGGCAAAAACCATGGGTGATGGGAAATTTCTGATTAGATTTTTGAGTTCAGCATGAAAAGTTACACTAGAAACACCATCAGGTTCTCTTGTGCAAAAAAAAAAGTTTTTTTTGTAGACCTGTGTTATCAATAAAATCTGAATTATAAAACTTTTAACATATTTTTTACTTAAGAATTACAGCATCTATAAAAATAGAAAAAAAAACACTTCTAATACTTTAAAAACATTACCAATCCTTGAATTTGTTACGGAGAAAGAAAGAAAATTCATATTTATAGGATAGTATTGACATTAAAGTTAAACACATGGTAATTATTTATTTCCGCGTTTGTG
Organism: Cordylochernes scorpioides; assembly: GCA_030710605.1. Lineage (NCBI taxonomy): Eukaryota > Metazoa > Arthropoda > Arachnida > Pseudoscorpiones > Chernetidae > Cordylochernes > Cordylochernes scorpioides. The sequence continues at coordinate 48,627,266 of CP092863.1, read as the reverse complement.
TCTAGTCTACCACAATGGCAAAAATGCATTAATTTCTCTCGAATATTCAAAAATTGAGCAACTATCCAATAAAATTGAGATAAGGTTGAGGAAAAGGTTTTGAGTCACGTTTTTCAACTTAATTTCTAATTTAAATTTTTCAAATATGACAAATTAATTGCTGGAAATGTTTATTGTAGAGATTAGACTCTCTTATCTCATCAAATCCTTTATTTTACCTAAAAATCATTCAAAAAATAGTTTATTTTTGAGAAAACTATCAAAAGGGTCTCTTCAACTTGTACATATATAATTGAGTAAGAGAAACATAGTAAGCATCAAAGTAAGCGTATGTTTCTCTGTTGAATAGATATTTAGTGTATTTTTTAATCTTCAAAATTATTTAAATCCTCTTTTCATTTACCTCTTCAATATTAATACTACAATTTTTCCTTTATATATATACTGATATATTAAGAACATTGTGAAATTTTAAAAACTGAAACATTCTATAGCTTAGTTGTCCTATTAAACGGCTAACTGCAGAAAAATAAATGCGTACTTACCATCAAGGTAATGACTATGGGTAGCATCTCTTGGATGGCTGTTGTCTTGATGGTCACTTCAAGAAGACCATTGGAAGGCCTCCTGGGGGTTGACGGCCCCTGAAACAAGAGCCAATCATCAGATATATTAGGGCCCTATTGTCTTGTAGCCTCCCTGGACAACTCATGGTATGTATTGTTCCTGGCCTTTCTGGAATTTGCATTTTTATGATATGCAAAATGTTATTTCACGTGTGTTCTCTTGAGATGATACTTATGTGAGCGTGATGCCAGCTAGATCTCATATAGAAACATCTATAACAATGATAATTTCTCTAAAATATTTTATGACTATATATATATATATTGTGGATTTCAAAAAGATTTTTTTATTTCATGTGTTATATTAAATGATTGTGTTTGAGATTATTAATCCTCTTTGAGATGTATTCAATCTGCTAACCATACTGAATGTTGTTTGTAGGAGGATTTCAATTTTGGATATTAAATTATTGAGGCTCTATTCATTATATGATTTTTATATTTGGTAAATATATCTTCTATCTCTTGTATTTAAGCATTTAACTGATACAAACTGTTCATATTTGAGATATAATTGATTTATATAATTACCTATAGCACAGTATTATTGAGCATAAAGAACAAAATGATTCCTATATCAATAGCAAATGAAAAAATTCTAAAGAATTATAATATCAAATAAAATCGAATGTATTTTGAAAATAGTGCATATAAATACTTTAAAAGTTTATATATGGATATATATATGGAAAAGTAAATTAGAACAGAGAGCGCAATTCATGCACTAAATATTACTAACCTAAACCTTTTAATAACGTCAAATGCATACCGAATTAGTTTGTAAATATAGAGAAAAACAAAGTTTTTGTGTATGATGATATTTTAGGTTGATAAATACTGTCTTTCATATAAATATCTTTCAAAATTATGATTTGTAATAATTTATTCATTCTGAAGATAGAGCTTGCTTGACCGGAATTCATATTTCTTTAAAAGAAATGTATTTACTTTTCTTTAGTAAATATTTATAAATTTATCGTATTACTAGTGAATCATTTTAATGGTAATACTTTATATTAAAATAGAAATTAGAGTAAAACTTGCCTCAACTTTTGATTGAACATATTTAGGTGTATATATAAATGCATAAAATTTGAATAGCTAACCTTTTGAATAACAAATCTAAATATTAGTATATGAAACAATTTTCTCATATATTTACCTTTTATTATGTGAAAATAAAATTATGGATTGTGGTATTTGCAAGACTATAGTAGCTTGTGTGTTCAGCTTATACATTTAGTTTGGCACGGTTAGTCAGTAAGAGACGCTTTCAAAAATAATAAATATATAAAACTAATGTAATAAATAAAAAATATAAATTTATATGAGAAAGAAGCTAAATTGTAATTATATGAAATATTAGTAAATATATGGTTTAAATATTTGATGGATAGAAATCTCAATTTAATAGAGAAGGCTAGTTCAAATGTTGTTGAAATTATCACTAAACCAACATGTAAATCTTTTGAATGAAGTTTAAATGTAGTTATTTTACTTTTTGTATCGAGTTTAAACCTAAGAAAATAGAGTTTAAGTGTTTATATATACAATCTCCTTATATTAAATTTGTGAGTTTGTGTGAATATTAAAATAATAACCTTTACAAAGATCGAGGGAAAAGTTACAAAGTGATTGAAAAAAAATGTTTTGCAATATACAATTTTAGAAGGTAAGTTCGGATGATAGATTCTGATATTATGGATATTTGGTACATATGTTCTAAAATAACAACCATTTTTGAGAATTTTTAAATGGGAAAGATGTCTCATGCAAATTTATCCGTATTTTATTGACACCTTTATACGATTAAGAGAGGAGAAAAATAAGATATAGCCAAATACAAGTATATATATATTTAGGTATACTACACATCTTTACTCTATATTTACAACAATATACTAAGGTTTATACCTAAATATATTGCCATAACAACGTCCATGAGGGACCATCCTATGAGCGACCACCTTTGTGAGTTAAAAATTAAACCTCTGTTTTAATCCAACTTCTGATCAATAAACACCTATAGAAGAGACCAGCAGTATTCCTGGTTTAAGAATCCTATTAGAAGAAATCCTATGCATCTAGTAAACAGGAGAGTTCGGTAGGTGTTTCTTTTTTTACTATTTGCGAATGATTGAGAGTTTTTTCCAGATGCTGTTTCATCAACATTATTTTAGGGTCGTGTGAGTATTCCACAGTTTAGGTTATTTCACTAATCGGTAAATATTTAAATAGGAGCTCTATCTATGCTTCTCTACTTCCTGCGGCGAATCTGTATAAGACCGGTGGTCTTGATAAAGCTGTCTGTATGTGTGTGTTGAAATATATATTTTAAAATATGTTTTATGTAGAGAATATTCACTAGAGACTTCGATATAAAAGTATTTTCACCATATTTTTATAATGTATTTGCTTAAAAGAGTCACACATGTCGAAATATATATTAGTTATAATTCTTATTTTACACAAATAAATTTACAGGCAATGCGTTTCTTATAAATATCATCAAATATTATCTCTACAGACCTTACTGCAATGATATGAGTTATTGAATGAGAGGGCTTGGCTCATCAGTAGTGAACCTCTCAGCGGTTTCGCCAAATTAATCTCTAGACCGCTCTACTATTGTATTGGATTGGTTTGGAATATACCCTGTATTTTCTATGGAAGGCAGCTTAGGGGTGTTTAGTGAACTATGGACATAATCTTATAGGTCGGTAGAGGTACATACATATAATTTCAAGGTATTGCCTCGAGCAAAGCTCTTTCGCAAAATATGTTTTCATAACAAATATATATTAGTAAATTAAATTTAAGTACCATCTATCTATATTTCTTATGTTTAAATTTGAACAAAAACAGTAATAGAGATTTCCATCAGTGATCATAGCTTGTAAAGATGGATAATTTTGTTCTCTCATTGGAGTGGCCGTTTAAATAACTCTTGGTCTACAAGGTGAAGTCTTTTTGGAATTTACAAAGATGTTTTCGCGTATCGGATTAGTCACTCAAAAGAGTAATTTCTTTATAAATTTTGTGGAGAGTATATTTTTTCTATCTTCTCAAAGAGAGAGAGAGAGTAGAATCCTTCAAAATATAAATATTGTACGTAACGCAGAAATATCTAACAATCTTTATTTTATCAAAACTAATTTATCACATTATTAAAATGTATAAGTAATGAGATTATATTTGTAAACTATAGATAACTACAGATAATCTAGACTAAATTATAAATAACTATTATAAAATACAACTAATCCATAGAAACTTATAATTGAAAAGGTAACAATGACAATACTTTTCATTGTGTAAATCTCTAACGATTTTACCTAATGCAACTAATACATGAAGATCTTGGTGATCAATGTAAAAGTTAAACATATTCAACTTGATTTCAAGAATTCCTGATAATTACAGTTGATTATGAATTCCTAAATAAAAATTGAAAATAGTTTAAAGAATTCCTTTCTAAATAGATTATTCAACAATTGAAAAACATTAGAGGCATATGCCAATAGAATTTATACTCAAATTAAGATATAGGAGTTGTTTTGATTTCTATGTACATATATATCATATTCACACACAGGAATATTCCAGAATTATATGTTTAACCTTCAAAAATGGTTAATAAATTCTATCTTCTCAATATATCACTTTCTTCTATGTTACCTTTTCCATATAAATATTATGGCAAATTGGCCATTGTAATCATGATTTTTAGGATTTTACAAATGCATTTATTGTAAGTGCACCACATATCTACTCATGTAGAAAACTGTTCGAATTTTGCGCTTATAAAATGCAAAATTTTCACTTGGTTACTTGCTTTCATTGGTGGGCTAGACTTGTATAAGAAGTGGTAGCCGTTAAAGGAATTTCTTTAGAAAAGGTATTCACTGTGCGATATTCATTTCGCTTAGACATCATATCATTGAGATAGGATTAACTAATTTTAGTCATTTTATTTCAACTATAAATAAATATTAACGATGTTTATAAAATTGATATTCTGCAGAGACACTCAATTTTGATAAAAGTGGAATTGCTTTATTTTTATGCATTTAAGCAAGTATTCTTTCCGACAAAATACCATATTGTTTTAGTACTTGTAAATCCATCACTAAAAGAGCGATCTACCACTTATCAATAAAACATGGTATTAAAGAGCTGTTTATTGATTAAAGTTTCAGTGATATGTGAGAATTATAACACGTATATATGTATATATACATGTATGATTAACTTGTTTCCTTTAATTCCTGTAGAAGGGCTGCTTGCGCCCGAAAGCTCGAATCGGTTTTTACCAATAAAGAAACTCATCCTTTATGATTTTATTCGTGTTATAATATATTGAAAGGATTACTCGTCTTAAATATGTGAGAATTGTTTAGAGTGAGAATTAATGTCAAGGTCGCATAATTTGTTTCAATCATTCTAATAAATATAATAGTTTTAATGATTATGTTCTCTTCAATATGTATAGATCACATTAATATTTGAAGATAAATATAAAGTTGAACCTATATACAGGAGAAATCATTTGTAAAATATTCCCATTAAAACTACGCATAAAAATAGTATCATGTCTATTTACAGATTGTAAATCATTCTTGTGATAATATCGTAGTTTTACTAGCAGTAAACATGTGTAGCAGAGTATTTATTTACAGTGCTTGCTATATTCAAGAGAGGGGCTTGAAAAGAATAAAGATTTACAAAATTTACGTTGAGGGAGAGAAATATTCAATATTAACCAAATTTTGTGTGTCCCTTAAAGTAAAGTCTATATAAATAAACCTTTTATAGCAAACAAATCTCTATATATAGCTAACCAGGTCTTAATCTCTTTAATTTAATTATAGAAGTTGCCACTTGCTGCTATTGTGTTATAGAAGCTACTTTGGAAAGAAAGATTATGTTTGTTCATATTCTGTTGCCATATGTGAAGAAGTTTGATTACTGAAGATTTGAAGCTTGTTATAAACATTTCATCCCAAGTTCAACACACCCGTCTTTGATCACCCGCTGGGGAAGGAATGCTAAACATCTATCGCAAAAACATCGCGGAGCCGTTGCGATGGCAGACATGTTTATTTTGGCGTCAAGCTTTAATTTAGATAAAGAAAGGAACCAATAGGAGCTCGAGACGTCATACAAGATTTATAACGTTGCTGCATACTTAGGAGATTGGCCTTTTGCCATTGGTTGAGAGGCCATCAATCATCTTGGTGAAACAATCTAAGCTCCGCCCTCCAGCTCTGACGTCACATGGAGGGGCGGAGACTCAGGAAACCTAGTCGATATTTCTTGTTGGATGTGGCATATTCGATCTTTATCCCTAGTATATTATATAATAGCGTAACTATAATAATAGGCTAATATAGAACTACATTTGTATTTGCATATAGTTATATTGATAGTATATTGATAAATGTACTTAGCTTGCTAAAATTACTAATAGTTTATATATTAAAGAAACCTAACAATAACATAACAGGGTGAGTCTTGATAAATCATTATAAGATATAATTACATATCTCAATATAATATATGTAGAGGTATTAAAGTCTTCTATATACTTAACCCTAAATTTGCACTACATTGTAACTCAACCATATAAATAAGTTAAGCAATATAGCGTATTAATACTAAACCTATAAATACTGTAATCTATTTTAAGTATAAAATATTATAATACTATATTCTTGTATATATATGGTAGACGCTATGTAGTTTACATTAGTTTGATAATAAAAATAAACTGGATGTTTTCTATTTGATTTTCCTTCCTCTCTATAAAATTTTAAAATAGATAGACTATGAAGATAAATAAAGAGTTAAAATATGTTAGTGAAGTAATCGGTGTATAAAATCAATCATAGATTTAAATGGTAAATATACTAGTGAAAAATATAGTGCTAAGTAGTAGTATAGTTTATGATGTATTTAATAAATTTATATATTTAGTGTTGTGATTTATTAAAATATAAGTTAGCGGTAATAAATATAAATATTTTATTATTTAAAATACTCTTTTAGACAGAGAATAATGGTGTATTAATCTTAGTAGTTTTATATAATAATTTAGAAGTTTATATATATACGGTTCAAACGATATACTCTATTTAGTTTTTGATAATCAATAATAGTTGAATCTGATAACTGAGAGTTAAAAAAAATAATATAAAAATCTGAAAATTATAAATAAAATAAGAATATAGGTCTTCTTTTCGAAGGAACACATAAACCCAATTATCACCGGTTGAAAATTCATTTTCAAGAGTCACACATTAGAGTATTATTTATTTATTTATGACACACGTAATATCATAAAATAAAAAGACTAAGAAATATAGATTATAAAATTACCAGGTAAAAATTTTTGTAAGTAAAAATGGTATGTTATATTTATATAGTAATATATTTGTGTGGTATTATACAATATATATAGTATTAAATAGATATATTCAAATAAAATGCAATATAGAGTATTATTCATACCTATTATTGAACAATGCCTATTTTCAGTATAAATATTGATAGGTTTTGCAATTTTAAAACAGCATTTAACACTAAAATTACAACACATATTACATTTTAATAACTACATTTTAATTTTAGGCTATATTTTCAATTTTATTTGAAACTTTAACAATAATATGTATTATTTTCAATTTTTAAAAAAACCTTTCAAAAATTCAAATTAGTTTACTTTAGCAATGCTTTTGTTCAATTCACTTTTTTTATTTTAGAAATCACATTGTTCAAAAGGCACAATTTAGATTTTAATAAGAACATATTTTATTTTTGTGTGTATATTAAATGTTTGGCACTCTAATGAAGCACCTTTGAAAGTTTAATAACGACACTATATGGTAAAATATTAACATCTTATAGTTTGTGTTGTGTATGAGTGTGATAGCGAATAATTTAATATTTCAAAATAGAACTTCAAATTTATCAATAACAATTCCAAAGTATAATATCAACGTTTAAAAGTTTGAAACTACATTTAATGTAAGATGCCAATATTTTATCATTTAAAAATAACGTTTAGTAATTATAAACCAAATATTTAAGTTAAAAATATATATTTTCGATTTTTATTCATATTTCATATTTAATACTCCGAATTTAAACACAACTCTTCATATATTTTTATTATAATTCACAGTTACTACAAACACACGATTACAACTTAATATTGCATCAAAAGGTCAAGTACAAAGTAGTTTTATCAAATAGAAGGTATGTAAACAGTTTTTATAAAAATAGGATGATGTGTTAGTAATAACATTTCAATTTAAATCAATAGTATATATTGTGTTTATCAATGTATATAATGTGTTTTTTTTAACATAAATGTAGTTTTGAAACATTTAAACGTTGTTGACTTCAAAACTTTGTTTTAAAATCTTAAAATATTTGCTATAAAAACTGTAAATATTTGATATTTTACCATAAAATGTCATTATTAAGCTTTTACATGTGTCTCTAAGAGTTCAAGCCTTTTAATATACGTACAAAAATCAAATAGGCCCTTATTAGAATCAAAAATATGTTTTTATAAAATCAAAAATTACCTTAACAAAAAGTACTGAAATAAACTAATTTTATTTTAAAATTAATGTGTTTTCAATTCAAAATTAGGAAAAGAAACATATCACTGTTATAGTTTCAAACAAAATAGAAAATATCACAAAAATGAAAAATGTTGTTTTTGAAGCGTGAAATGTTTTTATTTAGAGAGAAAAATGTTATCATTAAAGTATAAATGTTGTCAATAAAATTACAAAACCTATATATATATATAAATATATCAAAAGAGATAGTCATTATTTGCCACCTAATGAGACGTAATTTTAGCTTGTTTAAATATATTAGTATGATATTTCAGGAACTTATCTTTCTTTAGGCAACAAGTTTTTAATAATAAATTTGAATCTCTTGCCCATTCTTTGACACATTTAGTATTAAACTTTAACTATACATATCAATCAAATTACCTATACAAGGGTTTGGTATTCTAGGAGAATTTGTAGGCATAGTAGATATCTTATGATGCATAGCGCGCCATTAATTTTTCCTTTGTAGTAAGGGCAGTAGAAATTGTTTAATTTTCAAAAGAATCATACGCGTTTTTAATGGTTTCGAATATTCATAGTAGATATCTATTTTTGTGGTAGTTAAATTATGTGTGTGTGTGTTGTTGATGTGTGTTGTTGTGTGTGTTGTTGTGTGTGCAAATAAGAAAATTATTCAGTTTTACTCTAAGAATCATTAAGCTACTGTATCAAAGTATAGTTAGAATCAGATTATATTATATAATACAGTTAATATTGAAAAGAAAATGTTTCTCCACTATATGAACAATATTTCCACGTGTAATTGAAACAACTATAAATCAAACATTCGGAAGATTTAGATAATATTTAGCATATCAAACTAGCATGTAATATAATCAGCTCAAATTCACTTTGAAATTGTAACTTATCTATAGAGGGTAGGTATATTTTTAAATAAAACAAATTTTCACATATCAAACTGCAATGATAAAAATAATGGGTGAGCCTAGTTCGTCAATGGTGATCATATAAATTATGAGAGATTATTATATGAGAGATAAATTATTAGAGATATGGGGTTCATATCTCTAAATTCCCAGTATACATCTCTCTCTACTCTTTATCTTATTTTTATAAAGAAAGACTTAACTGTATTATTGCACTTTTAAAGTTTAAAATAAATAAAATAATCATTTTAAGCTACCATACTATTCATAGGTGAATGTACATTGATTTTAAAGCATATGATGAAATTAAAATTGTATATTTTTTTACATTTTATGTCAAAATAATGGTATTTATCATTGATCAAGCTCTAAATGTAGGATATTCAGTGAGGTAAATATATCTTAATGAAATATATATTTTAATTGTTATATATATTTATAAAAAGAGAGAATATTTTCTTATAGCACAATATTTCAAATGTAACTTTCTTAAATTAAAATACATAATTTATATTCTTATGTACTTGATTAATTTGTTATTAATGAAAAGAATGATTTATTATATTCAATTGTGGTAAGCATAGTCCTTTGAATCATTTAGAAAATTATTTAATTCTTTTATTTTTTATATATATATATTTGATTTCTCTAGTTAATAAAATATGTGCACTATGTTCACATGTTTTATACTAGATTCTTAAAAATAAATATCAATTGTATGATTACATTAATATTTATTTGAGAGAAAAATATAACCCAGGGAAGAGTTTCATGCAAAAAGTATAATAATAATTGAATTGAGCTCTCTCTCGGGCCTTGGAGCCCTTCTACAGGAGTAAGCTGAAATATTTGACACATTAATATTTGACAATAATTATTTATATTCATACTTCACAAAACATACCTATATCTTCATTATCACAGGTTTGTAGATTGCAATAAATTACAAAAAGGTAAACACCATCAACAAGCTTTACAAGCTTGACACCCTAATATGATTGAGTGGAGATAAGAAAGAAGAAAACAAAAAGGTATAAAACGCTGCAACTATTTTTTATTTCTATATCTCTTTATTTGATATTTTCTTTTTCGTCAAATAAGGCGGTCTTCCAATTTATAGTTAGGATTATGTATAGAAACTATATTCAAATGAGCAATGTTAAAAAAAAAAAGAATGTTCACCTTTGGTGAGTCAATTTATTTCCATACTTCTGTTTCTGTTGTAGAAAACAGCGGAAATAACGTGAAGACTGTTACACATGTCGATTAAATGTATGATTAGATGAGGTTTAGCAGTTTTATTTTGAATACTCATCTATAGTGTTTGCCATGAGGGGTAAATGGGAACCTACATCTAAACTATGAATAGCTTTTCACAACTCTAGCTAATCTAAACCTATCGAACTTCCCGAAGTCTTGTTTTTTATTCTTGTATTTTTTATTGTATAGATTCTCTTATGCATTCTGTAAGTGCACTTTAAAGTCATTATATGTATTTTATAATCATTTTAAAGTAAAATATTAATGCAATCAAGTTTATTTTTATCAAGCTTTTCATGCAGTAGCGCCTCATCAGGCCAATGGATATCTGTAAAAGTATGCAATATATTATTAACATATGTATATGTACTATTTTTTGACATTTTTGAATATCGTTCCTTTCTTTATTGCAAATAATTTTACTTATTTTATATGTAGTTTATTCTAATTATATATATGTACTTCATTTATACTGTATGTATGTATGTATTATATAAGATAATTATCGTTTAAATGATACGACTCAATTAAGTAATTATTATAAATGATTAGTAAATGATTTAAATGCTTTATTTTATTTTAAACATTAAGTACACGTTAAGTACATTATAAAATACTTATTAATAATTTAATAATTACTCCTTTATAGCATTGGGGACATTGCAACTGCTGTGATAGAGATGCACGGGGACATCTGAGGCTCTTCATTGGACACGACAACAACAACATGCATTCTAAAAAATTGCTAAAAGTGTTTATTATTCTCCATCGAGGGGAACCATTGCTACATCTTCGTCTTTGCAGGGCAGTTCAGAGATTTTCGTTGGCAATTTCTAATTACTTTATGCATTCTGATTTTCAGATGTTAAATCTGAAACACTCATTTACCTCTATTTATTCGTAATTTTGTTCCTGGATATTGTTCTGAGTCAATGAGAACAGAAGCTCTCTATAAAATTCAAAGGAAATTTTAAATTTCAGATTTCCATATGACAATGTGAGATATTGAATGTATTAGCGCATACATACATAAAGTAAATGGCTGAAAATAATAATAAATTAGTTTCTTCGCAATAAATATATTTAATAATAAATTTAAAGTCTACATGCGATTTATTGATAAATTACTCCTCAATACATGTAACCTCTGAATTTTCTCTCCATACAAACATTTAAAATACATTTTTTTTAAAAACCCCTTGCCCATGATGGATTCGAACATACTTGTTTTCATTCTCCATTGCTCTATTGAAGAATATACTGTCTTAATTTAAAAAATACTTAAAGTATATATTCAGTACAGATATTTTCTTACAAATATTGTCATTGTTGGGGATATCACTCGAAGGCTTGCAGCGTTTAGATATTTTTCAAAGAAACCTATTGCGGAGATGGTATTTATTGTTTTTTTTTAAATAAAATGTCTGCAACTAACCAGGCTGCTTATTTGACATTTCATATTTCTAGGTGAGATTTTCTAAATGTTTTGTTATTCTAACTGTATTGGTGTCTAGAAAGAAATTAACACTTCATATTGCATTACAACGAGTTCAAGATACATGTATATATCCACAATGTTCATGATTACGAACATTGGGCCTTCAGTTTTGTGATGTCTCCACCATTTAATCATTTCCAATCACTACTGATATTTTTATTTACGATGTATTCTTTATTATTGAATTTAATCCTTTATTCCAAGATTATTATCGCTATATAGTTCGGATATTTTGCTTGAATGGATGGTAAGTGTTATCGGAAAGCAATATTTTAGCGAAGAGCTGACATTCTTTACCTCATTGTTAATCCTAACTCTGGTCAGGCATAGAGAATGTTTGGTTAGACATATTTACTTGCCTCACATTGAGACAACTCTGGCTGATTCCTCTATGTTGATATTTAGATGAACGTATTGACTCAGGGCTCCCTGCACTTTCCATCCACCAAATAGCTTCGCCACCAGATCACGTAGAGCAGAAGGCAGGTATATTGGTCATAAAGATGGCCGTCCCAGGTGTTAATCTCGCCAGGAATCATAAAGGCGGAGCTTGATTAGGATCCTCGCTGCCGCGGAATGGCTGCCAGAATCTAATTGGATTACAGCAACTCTCACCATATTGGTCACTTTATTGGCTAGATTCTGGCCGTTTATCACCACAGCAGTAGGCACATGTGAGATATAGCACATCTACTGCATCGATTACGATCACCAATCAAGAAAACAATTTCATAGACCAAGTAAAATTAGGCAGTTTATAAATAGTCACCTCCTTTTGGCGTTCCACAATTTCACCATGTGTTGTGATATTACTAAAGTTATTTGATGAATTTCAACGATTGAGATGTTTATAGATAATGTTTGATATGAAGATTTTTTGGATATAAAAAAAAATAGAATCTTGGAATTCTTTTGAATCCTTAATTACAAGACACCTATACGGTGAATAGGTTTGTACACGTTAAAGACTGATAAAAATCATGAAAATATATCAAGTTTTTTTTTTTTGTGAATTCTTATTTTGTTTTAGATATAACTTCGAATTTCACATGTGTGTACTGCATGTTTTGGTAAGAAAAGGAACTAAATGGGTTAGGCGTTTTATTTGCATAAATATTCGTTTACGCTTCTATTCAGTAGGTAAGTGGTCAAACATTTTGATTTAAAAGACAACTTGATTTTTACATCTTTTTGTTATAATATAAATCTATTAAAGCTATCAGGTTTGAAATCTTATCTAATACACTCCTACTTTGAATGATGCAAATGTTTTATTTGTACTTGAAATATTTATGCAAATGATATTATATATTGCTCAATAATTATAGAAATATATATTTCCAGGTATGAATTCGAACAGTTTCGCATGTGCAAGAATTAAAGTATTTTTCAACGAAAATTTCAATGATTTCTATATTTGATAAATTAAAAAACAAATTTGCCTCACAAACAAAAAATAATTTCATTTTATAATGAACTATTATAATAGCGTATTTATATCATCTATTTATTTATTTATCCATCAAATCAGACGCGACATCCCCACAAGGGATGCTTGCGTCAATAACAACACCAAATTCAGATACTATATTACAAAAAGAAAAAAAAAAATTAAAATAATTACAAGATTTGAAAAGATAAGAAAGAGAACATTAAAATCATTCTTGATTTTACATCACAACCAACGAAATAAACAAACCAAAAATATACAAATAGGTAATAATTAAGGTTTTTTTAACCAAGAGAGAAAATCATAAATATATTTACAGAATTTTCTAAATTTAAAATACGAGTCCTTACTATTTACAAACATAGAAAGATCCTTGTATTCGATATCATCTATAGAGATGTGAAAATGTTTTTATAAATTTGATAAGTAAATTGATACATTTAGGTATTGATTAAATGCACGATCTTCAGTAAGTAACTGTCCAATCTGTCTAATGGACGCTTCTGATTTATGTGTTGGAATTTCGACACAATAAAAGATATAAAATTTTATGTGCCTTCTGAATAAAATATTTTAATCCATTTTTAAATTTGATTGCTTTATTTTTCAAAATTTCAATATCGAATAAAATGTATTATCGTGCACATTTTCATACTGAGATGGATTTAAATAAAGATATGTACGTGTTTAATTGAAATATAAATGATATATAATGTGAAATTTAGTATTGTTTAATTATAATGATTGATTTATGTTGTTATTTGAGCACATCGCATATTGAAAAATAATATAAACCACAATTATGACATAAATTTTAATCAAATATTTTATATAAGAAATCTAAATGCAGAATATTTTTTTAATATATAGAAGGGATATAATATTCAGAAAAAAAAAGAATTTTTCATTGCATATTTTCAAATATATATTTATATGTAACAAAAACAAAAATGGCATATCTTGACTCTCACATGGGTATTTCTGTTTGTTTAAAAATATATATTTCACATTTTTATGTATATTTGTATGTATATCTCTACAGACCTTACTACAATGACATAAGTTAATTCAATAACTTACAAGACACTTGTATATCATTGCAGTAAGGTATGTAGAGATAATATTTAATTATATCATTGAGAAGAAACTCATTGCCAGTAAATTTATTTGCTACAAATTTTATTATCAATATATTCCTGAAATGTTTTAGGAAGTTCAACTGCTAGTTAAGAAAGGACACAAAAATTCCAGAAAATGGTTTCTTATAAATTCGTTTTGACTCTATAATCATTGTGAAATTTGTGTGATGAAGAAATCTCATTTGAGTCCTATAACACATTTCTTATGGTAAAATTCAATATTCTTTTCATGATAAAATTGTGAAAAAGTTTTAAAATTACAAAATATTTTCTCACAATGAGTTTCTTTTTATTATAAAACACTAGCTTTCAAGCTATAATCGCTGTTCAACGGGCTTAATAAAACATCGACTATATCTTAAATCTTTTGTAAATATTTCTTTTAAGATATAGTCGATGCTTTATTAAGCCCGTTGAAGAGCGATTATCGCTTGAAAGCTAGCGTTTTATAATAAAAAGAAACTCATTTTGTGTGAGAAAATATTTTGTAATTAAAAGAAATTCAATATACGAAGCTATTAAAGGATATGTACAAAGCAAAGTTTAATATTTTGAAGTGAAATTTCTAAAATATGAAGAGAGGGAGATCATTATAAAGGCTATCCAATACATGAGCGCCTTTAATGTGTTCCTAAAATTTCTCCATAATCAACCTAAAAACCATCCAAATTTCACAACCATTTGCCCCCCATATGATCCTATTTTACCTTATTTTTCAGCCAGGAATCTACTAAACTTTAACAGTACATATTTGAAGTTTCAATCATTAACATCGCGCTTTGTATAGGCAGTGTGAAAATTACAAATAAATCATAACAATGGCTTTTAGATAGCGTAAATTTGTAACTAAGAAACTAATAAACTATTAAAAATCGACAAGAAAAGTGGTAAACTAACTACACGCTTTACGTCATTGGCATTTTTACTTATATTTGTCCACAACTCCGACTCCGCCTTTTACATGTTTCTTGGCGAAATATTTGCTGAAGTAGGGTCATTTTAACATAATTTTTATCCTTTGTACAAATGCAAATTTCTGGAATATATAGATATTTTTCCCATTTGTGTAAAGGAGAAAAATTATGTTAAAATGAATGGAAAAGGCGGAGTCTGTCGTGCATTGAGAAACCAATGACAAATGCTGTTGGCAAGATAGTTCCATGACAGGATGCCCAGTCTAATTACCGACGTTTAATTGATCAAGTGAAGTCTTGAGCGTTGTTATCGTGTCGATCTGGGTGTACGCTTGCCTGCCCACCTCACATAAATCTTTTATTTGTCCCGATTTACCGCACATGTCGTTTGTTTCTTTATTTATAGCTCAAGATACAGAGATAGGTCTTTTGATATATCTCCCAGCGGTTTTAGAATTATTGTTCTCCCAATACATACCACGAACGAATACTTTGGATGAGAATTGATTTAAAATGTTAATTTGTTTCATATATATAAATGATGTTTTATATTTCTATGAAAAATAGACACCTCGGCCAGTTAGAGTTTTTTTATTTTCTCAACGTTTCGACAAAAATCTTTTGTCTTCGTCAGGAGAAGAAAATAAAAATAAAGCATTTGGCAATAGTAATTTTTAACGCCTTGCCAAATGCTTTATTTTTATTTACTTCTCCTGACGAAGACGAAAGATTTTTTTTGTCGAAATGTTGAGAAAATAAAAAACTCCAACTGACCGAAGTGTCTATTTTTATATAAATATGAATGCCGGCCAGGCAGCCTCTAACTTTACGATGTTTTATATGTCAGTTTGTGCATTTGTTTCATAATGGACAAGTAAACCTCTATGAGTAATGAAAGTTATACAAGAAATATTACTCAAAATATATTTTATTATAGGAGTAAATCTCTCTACTATTAAAACATTTGAAAAGTTTTACCTATATTAGTAAATATTCAAACAACTAATTATCAGTGGAATGTAAATTTAAAAGTTTTAATTTCTATATTTACCCTGGATTGATCTTGTGCTTTTATAAAATAACTTTTTATACCCGGGGGGGGGGGGGGGGGGGGGTCGGTGGGAGGCTGGTTAAACCGTTTGGTTTTCGACCACTACGACCCGGGTTCGATCCCCGCATTGGACACTTTTTATGTTTAAAAAAAATGCTCCAATGGCCCCCCGATTCTTGCAAAGGTCCAACCCCACCAGCGAGTGCAAGTAACCAAACGGGGCTCTGGCACATTTGTAAGTGCAAAGTCGAACTGCTTTCACATGTGTAGACATGTGGTGCGCTTACAGTAAAAAGCAGTCGCTAACTACCCACCATGATTATCATGGCCTGTACCACGTGTACTAGGGATAAGCAAAAAAAAAAAACTTTTTATCTTTTAATTAGTAATTAATGTTAAATTTGTGAATTTATTCTTATAATTGTATATTTTTCTTAAAATAACTATGTGAAATGATATCAAACTTTCTCCAAAAGGAAAAAAAAAAACATTTTACATTGAACTATTTTATAGTTATGTATGTTTCATATTTTTAAAAGGTGTATTAAAATTAAAAAAAAAATTAAAGACCCATAACAGATATTACATTCATGGTTATAACATTTTACGAATTTTAGTGGTGGTAGTTATGACTCATTAAGTCATTTCGTTTTTTAGGCAAGCCTTCCGTAACCTTCCTAGGCAGTAATTATGGTCTTCAAGTGGTTATACCATTTTTCAAAGTTGCTGTTCGAAGTACTCCAATAAAAATTGGAAGGAGTGGCTTTATTCTGCAACCATATTAGGGAAATTTGACCATTTCATATGATTATACTGCTTCTTGACAGAAAGCACAGGATTCTTGTTAACTATTACAACCACTCATACAATCTTTCATTAGATTCCCCATCGATGAATCAGTACCAATACTTTCTGGTATTTTACCACAATCAATGGCTAACAGTGTCAGGGTTTTGTTCTTTCGTATGATTCTATGATGCACTTGAAGATAGTCAAATCCCCATTTGACTAACAAAGACTGGCTATTTTCTCATACCAACCAAGATTTGATACAAAAAGAATTAGCGATTCAAGTCTGGGAACAACATTGATGAGTAACCACAAGAAATCGAAAATAGCCACTACACACGTGACTGACATGACGTATGAAATCACGAATGATTAACACGAATGAATTGAAGCAGAGAATACTAATGAAGAGACAATCAATACTATTTTGTACTCTTACATGTATGCACTTACTAATTATATAAATATATTTATTTGGAACTAATATCGATATGATATGAACTTAGTTAATATAGATAGGCATTAGTGAAGGTCGATGCTCTAACATCACAATATATTTATTTATTTTAAATAGAGCAATCCATAAATAGATCATTAATTATAAAGGCATATATTGTATCAAAATATAATTTATTTACCAATAACCTTGTAAAAGGTTGACGTTCATTCAACTGAGATATTGGCAAATAAATTATATTTCGATCCAATATATGCCTTTTAATTAAATATATTTATATTCATGCAAAATGACTAAAGCTCTCCAACAAACAAGACCACTGAGAATTATATTACTATTTGTGTATATTTGGTAAGTACACATATTATAACACTATGCGGCGCTGAGTTTGTGTATACAAAAATGTAATGCCTCGATAAAGGTTGGCGTTCAGCCAGCCGAAATATTGGCAAAATAAATATTTTTTCAAATCCAATATATGCCTTTTATTATCTAATGAATTAAGTATGGATTGCTCTATTTTCAAAACATCTAAAAATATACTACAGATATACTTTCTTAAAATATGAAAACATTTAGAAATTTTTCTTCTTCTTCTTTTATATATTTTCTTTGATTATAGGTACTTTTAAAATAACAAATGAAAAAAGAAATTATAATTATGATCGTAAAGATAGAAGTTGCCTGGCAGGTATTCATATTTCTATGATGTTTATCAGAATATATGCTCTCACTGTTATTTTCAAATTTTATTCTAAAAGCTCTCTAAAAATACATAAAGAAATATCACCCTTCGAATCTGTCTTAGATAACCTTTTCTTGGTATTTGAAAACATGTACATCTAAAATATCTACACACCCTATGTGTGTGAAGTAAATTGAACATTTATTAAAGTAAATATTTCTGGTATTTTGAATGAAAATTATATTTTGTACTTTAATAGTAAATTTATAAAAACGAAACATCCTGTAACAGTGCATAAATGTAGGTATATTGGAAAACCTAAATGAACAAGATGGATATTGAAAATATAATATTTCGGCCAATATAGAAATATTTTGGCTAATATAGAAATAATAGTTCAGCCAACTGAAATATTGGTAAAATAAATGATATTTTGATCCAATATATGTCTTTTTAATTAAATAATATTAAATGGACAATAAAAAATGTATATTCTCTTCCTCGTAGAGTCCACTCTCTCAGAAAGGAATATAAAAAAAGTTATCAAATATTATCTGGGTGGGGTGGTGGATATTCTATAGTTGACAAAAAAATCTAATTGTATAAATAAAATACATCGGTTGACTTTTCTTGATCTATCAAGATATTGGGTTGGTAAAATATCTTTGGAACAAGCTAAATCAACGTTTAGTTGTACAATCTAGTGTTCCACTAGTTGGCGCTCTGCCAACTGAAATGCTCATGCGAGTGGTCAATAAATGCCAATTTTGTTTTTAATATATATATTTTTAGACAAACCTTCTATTATGAAGTGAATAAATAACTTCCACAATAAGTTTGTTTATTTATTTGTTTATCAAATTAACAAATTATATCACAATTAAAAAAAAACTGAATTGATATAAAATAAAGTTTAGGGAGGATGTTGTTCATATACCAAAAGTGGCATCTCTCCCTTTAAAATTGCATTAAAACTGCATTTAGTGTATCGCCCTAGTAAAATACATAAAGGTGGGAATAAAGAATGAACCAATACAAGTTTTTTATGTACCTAAATGGGCACCTCTGCCTTTATTTATGTATCAGAATGAGGCAGTATGTTCATCAATCTAGTTAAAAACTTTATAAGTGCTGATAAAGAATGAGCCCCACACCCATTTTGGTAAATTCAGATGAAAAGACAAACTACAATATATACCAAGGATTTGTGCTATGATCCTCATCAGTACATGGATGGCTACAATTCCATAACATCCTACGAGAAGGGTTATGAAATCGGTAAAAATTAACAAAGAGCTATTCAAGCTGGTGGAGTGGCAAGGGCGGGAGGAAGGTACGTACTAGGGTTGTGCACAGTGCCATCATTCGGATCCATAAGTAAAGGGAGAGGTGCCCCTCTAGGTACATGATTATCTTCCTTCCGAAACTTTATGTTGTAATCTTGCCTGAAATCGGTCTTTTCCACTTCACAAGAGGACCAGAGGACCACAAGACTTCACCAGCTTAAACACCTTTTGGGTAGATTCGATCAATAGCATAACCTCTCTTGTGAGATATTATCGGTTAGGTTGGTAAGTTCCTTCCTTTGACTTTATGTATTTGGTGATGATGATGATGACACCCGTCTACTATCATTCTCGGGTCTTTCGAAAAAATATTCGTTTGAGTAGCATGGACTATACTCAGGAATTTTTGACGTGGTGTTTTTCTGCTTCTTTATACCTGGTATAACCATTTTAAGTGATTCGGTGTTGTTTAAAATATTCTACATAGGAGCTGTTCAGATGTCCCCAACTTTGTCCCTCTTACCAATGTCAGTAGTAACTTCCAGTCAATATCCTCCCAGAAGGTTTATTGACTTCTCAGTGTTCTTTCTCTGAACAATCGCCAAGACTTTGGTCGGCACTGACGAGCTCAGTGATACCGAGGTAGTGCGCTCACATTTGGTGGATCCATAGAAGTGTGGTAAGAACCAGTGACAAACCAAGGTCCACCAAGAAAACAACCACTTTTCCCCCTACACCAGATAACAATTCGTATTTAAAATATCCATTAAACTAAATGTTGAGGACATCCAGTTTTTGGTCGGAGGCCTGAATACCTTGGAGGCCGCCCTATACCTGAGGGAGGAACCCACGAAACTTGTTTTATAATCAGGGTCCAGAAATTTGTCATTGACCTATTTGGAACATGTTACATCACATTTAGTTTCTCAAATCGATGTATAATGTTATATATATACAATATTCTCCAAGAGTTAACCGCATTATCATTAATATAATCAATGTTTACAATTTTATTTATCGCCATGCAAATGTAAAAAAACCATGAACCCCCATGAACGACTACTTATGAAATATCAAAAATGACTTGTCTTAATCACAACCAACCTCCAATAAACGACCACCACCAGAAGAGAGTTGGAGCATCCATGGTTTAAGGCATCAGGGTTGTTCTACTGTAATATGTTATATTTATAAACGCAACATATATAGTGTGTGTCATCTACGAAAAGACAACTCTTCCTTTAAATAAATGCACAAAAATAATGCATTCATCAAGTAAATCATGCAAGGTGTGATCTTATTTGCTTTATTAATTCACGATGAAGACTTCATAAATATTTTTAGAAACGTTTATTGTCTTTTGACATTTCATTGTCACCCTTTCACCCATTTTTTTTTAAGAGAGAAAGATTATTAGTAAAATATTGTCGTGTCAACTTTCCACCTTTTTTGAAAAGGGCAACAGAGGGTCGCCTGAAAGGTCAAAGGACAATAAACGTTTATAAACAATACTTAAAATTATGCCGCATAAGTTTCTTTTCTATGAAAAATCAATATTTATTTTAAAGAGAAATATTTACTATTTCTAACTTTTTTGAATGAAGTATGAGAGGGTGAAAATATCAAGAGTAATGGCGAACGGGAAAAATAAAAGTGTCCAGGGGTTTTCCCGTTTGCCATTACTCTTCATATTTTCACCCTCTCATACTTCATTCAAAAAAGTTAGAAATAGTAAATATTTCTCTTTAAAATAAATATTGATTTTTCATAGAAAAGAAACTTATGCGGTATAATTTAAGTATTGTTTATAATCACACGCCGCAGTCCTTTATAATAAACGTTTATAAAATGTTGATGAAGTTTTAACTTGAATTAATAAAAATATTTAACCTAAAATTATGGTATTCTCTATTTGCTATATTATCACTGTCTATAACACACACAGATTCATATAAAAGAGGATACAGTCATGGACAAAACTTGAGGAAGTTGTACCTTTTCGCATGTATATCGGGATTAAGATAATAACTCTGAAAGATATTTGATATTTAAAATTCCATCAAACCAGGTGTTGAGGACATCCAGTTTTTGGTCAGAAGCCTGAAATATTTGAAGGCCGCCCTACACCTGAGAGTAGTAAGTCCTTGATTTTTGAAAGAGACAGAGGCAATTTTGTTCACACTTGGTTATCTCGCGTATCCTCAATAAAGGTCTCTGTGTATAAAATATCTTTCAGAGTATTGTCTGAATCCCGATATACATGCTAAAAGGTAAAACTTCCTTAAGTTTTGTCCACGAATGTGTGCCAAAAAATAGCGTTCGAGAACTCGAACACAATCCACCTGTATACGATGTCCACGAGGTATGGCCGTCATCGGTGCAGGACCAGCTACGATTCCATCACATCCTACGGAATGAACTATGAAACCACTTGATTCCATCAAAGAGATGTTTTAACTTGTGATGTGGTAAGAGACATAAATGTATCTTGGTGTCTATAGGAATATAGAAAAATTTCAGGGATTGATATTTATATGCGAAAAAAGTACCTTTCACCTTTTACTAAATGCATTTAATGATCTTTCTCTTTCTTCATTTTTCATTTGAATCTATTTGTTTGAACACCTGAGAATTTTTTATGTAGGACTAAAAGGTCTTAATATAGGTGGGGTTCTATACAATATATAAATGTATAGGATTCAATTTCTTAATACCTTTATTAAAAGGGAGATGTACCTTTTCTGAATATGGATATCTATAATAATAGTGTCAACTGCTGATGAACAATGAAACTGATGAGAGTAATGATTATTTTACCTTATGAAATTTCTATGAATCCACTGAACTGAAGGTGAAAGTGTTTTTAAAAAGGGCGTTAAATTTAGTATTGGCAAACTACTGCATTATAAAACTACTATTCATTTTTCCAATAAACTAAATAAAGAAATGTTCTGTTGTCTTTTCTACACAATGATAAAATATCGCGAGGAAACCATCAATATTCCTATCATTGCAATAGAGAGAAAGCAGTAGATTATTTTTTAAAAAAGAAACTTCGCCGCGTTAGAATTAGTTTGTATAGTTTCCAATACAGATGTCGCATTATTGTATCATGTGTAAACAATAGATAGTCATATATATTTGGTGCTTATTTATATGAGAAATAAAAATGAGCCTATACATTTTATGATTTATGAATTTCGAAATATAAAAATAGGTCTTTATTATTTCTTCTAAATGCGTGTTGTTTTATATTAGTTAAAATTTTCAACACACTCTCTCATTGCTAGAAAGAGACCAAAGGTATAAGCGACGACTTTGTTTATAAAGAAATTTGTAGCTTTTATCTTTGGTCCCTTCAAAACAATGATATCCTGCAATTCCTCATATTGTAATTTAGACCAACACTCTATCCTATCAAATATTTTAGTATTAGAGGGAGCAAGACACATTCCAAGTCTTCTTTTTTATTCTCCAGTAATAAATTTTCGGAAGAGAGAGACAGAGAAGGTGACAAACTCTCGGTGTGAGAGAAGTTTACATGAATACTTAATCTAACCATCGTGATGGTAGTCAGACTCCATCCTAACTAGATCCGCTATGATTTATATTGGATGGGATTAGCATTCCTTATGGGCAGCTTTGTCCATGCATGCTAATACATTTATATAGGGATTTTTTGTTTAATACATCTATGTGCAAGAATTACATGTTTTGTGACTTAAGTGCGTTGAGAATTTATAATTGAATATATTTTTAGAATATTTACAATATATTTGTGAAATACCTTTTTCTTAATATATTGATTAAATAATAGGTTTTTAATATGAAATACACAAATTTTAATGGGAATATAAATATAAAAAAGGCCTCTTTAGTGCTTGTGAAAAGCTACATTTGAAAAACTTGACAGTTTGTGTAGTTAGAAGTAAGTCACATATATAGACGGTATTGTTTTATTATTTATAATATTATCGTCTACTATATTGTTCAATATGATATTATATATAAGTAAGCGATATTATATAGTGTAAATTCAAGGCAATAACACGCCATCTATATATACGGAATGAAACTATTATGAACGCATTTTTCTTTTTAAAATAAAACTAACTTTATTCTCAGTCCTTATACTGCGATTAAAGAATATTAGGAGAGCTTTGTTCAGTGGTGAACCTTTCTAGCATTCTCGCCAGTTTAATCAACCATGCCGTTTTTAGAGTTCTAGTATTGGATTGTGCAATTCTGCTTATATATCCGACACTGTATACCACTGTATAACCAAACTTATCCCTGCATTGTCGCGGATGTATAAACATCTATTTTAAGATTATAGCCATACATGGGGCGATAAAACGATATCTATACCGGGTAGTTGGGCGCTACAGGAATACGTGGGAATGCCTCTCTCTATATACAATTCTCATATCTCATATACACTTGTATATATATATGATAAATCAAGAAAAGCTTATCAAGAAATTGGGTTGGCCAAATATCACGGAGCAAGTTAAATAAACGTTTAGTTTATTTTTGATCCACTAGATGGCACTCTGCCATCTAAAAAGCACATGTGCTCGTGGTCAGGAAATGCCTTCTTTATTTTTAATATCAACACCTGACCCACTTATCTTTTATTTTTTTCTATTGTTTTTTCATATGTATCTATATCAGCTAGTCTGTGGTTGGTTCAGATTGCACTACACTGCTGATATTGGTTGCATTGCAATGCATTATATTTTTGAAGTATATATTTCAGCCAAACTATCCCTTGAAAAAGTACTTCAAGAAAATTATTATATGAATTTTTTTAAGAAATGAATATCTTAAACTTTCATTTACACTCATAGACAAAACTTTAGGAAGTTGGAAGTGTTTGATATCGCTTGTCATCTGTTTTTTTTTTCCAAGGAGACAGTGACAAAATTTTGTTCACACTTTGGTATCTCGTGTGTCTTCAATAAAGATTGCTGTATTAAATTTTCGACATTGTTACGCGTTTTCACGCAATTCTGGCCTTAACTACCAGTTTTGTGATTTTTCAGGATGCCTGAATGACCAGTTTTTTGGTCGTTGGGGTACAGTTTGCACCAAACTGACGAAGGCCAACAGCCCGGAAGGCGTACGTGGTTAACCTTTCTTGATTAGTCAAGATTGAATATTTGGCCAATTCGGGAATAATTAAAAATCAAAGAATAGTTGATATTTATTCCGATAGATGGCGCAAGCCATCAGCAACTTTCAGTTACACGATAAGGTGTTGCCCTCCTTTTTTTTTGCCTAAAATTATCATTGTTTATCCATAAAAGAGTATTTAAATAATCTCCTAGTATATTATTAATTATAGTTATCTTGTTTTTTTAAATTCTCAATATCATATTTAATCTGTACAATGACAAGGCAGACAAAAAAAAAGCGCCTCATACAAGCAAATTTCTGAATTCACAAGAGGCAGAATCACAGGCCTAAGGGAGGTTGGAATTTCGATTAGATAAATTGCAAAGGAAGTAGGCTGCAAAGCTCAAAGTACTCTTTTAAGGATTTGGTCTCCTTGGAAAGAGGAAGATAAAGTTTTAAAAACCCTGGCTCAGATCTTCCTAGAGTAACCACAGAGAGAAATACGATAAGAGGATTCGAAGGATGGTTGTAGCAGACAGGACAGCAACTGTAGCAATGATAAAATCAGCTCTATTCGTGCAGAATGAACCGTCGTATCGAAGCAGAACTCCATAGTCGCCGGCCTTTATTAAGAATTCCACTCTCTGCCAGACAGAAGCGACAGAATCAGCTGGTACAGAGAGACGTCTTTGAGCTTAAAAATGGCATTATGTCCTTTTTTCTGATGAATCTAATTTCGGTTTGGGGGCTCATGTCGGTAGGATACATGTTGGAGGTAGGACCCTAGAAAGACCCCATCAGGATTATATTTTGGAAAGACATAGAGCAAGAACCTCTGGTTTCATGGTGTGGAGTGACATCAGCTATGAAATTAAAACCCCTTTAGTCTTTATTCAAGGCGAAATGTCTGCTCAGATATACATTTCAGATGTGTTGTAACCTGTTGTATTACCATTTCTTGAGTAGACCAATAATGCCATTTTACAACAAGATAATGCCCGACCACATACAGCCAACATATCGTGAGCCTTCCTTATAAATGCTGACATCATTCCCGGGCCCTATGTTCCCCAGATGTTTCCCCAATTGAGCATGTATGGGACATAATGGGAAGGAAAATTTGGCAATCTCTACAGCCAAAAAAGAAGCCATAAAAAAACTAAGACAGTATACCTCACTGTGTAGCTATTTATATACCTGCCAAAGGAGGACCCACCAAATATTGATAAAAGCTGTGTATCTTAATACATTTTACATCACCTTTTAAAATTTTAAAATAAATTGTTTTCCACGTTGCCATTCAATAGCTCACAATTTTCAGATAATTTACGTGAATATTTCTAGTTGATGCAATTTTGGCTAGTGTATGTCATCATGTAAATTTTTCATAATATATTTAATTTTTATCAATTATAAGGTAAAGGGCTTTTCTGATAAAATATATTTCTATATTAACTATTTCAAATATTAAAACTATTTTAAAACTTCTAGAATTTAGGTGTGTGTGTGTGTGTCGTGGTTGTCTCTTAAATTTCGAGACATGTTTAGGGAGATCCAGTTTTCTTAACCTTTCGGAATGTTCCGTAAAAACTTAAATTATTTTGGGAAATGTTGAGCGTACAATGTTTAGCGCCCTCTTAAAGATACTTAAAGCTAATTCCTACTTTTAAAATCAAATTCAGTTGATTTATGTGGTCGCAATAATATAATTTCACACAAAAATGTTAGTTCTCACATACTTTATAAAGAAACTAAGAATAAAATAGAATTCGAATAAAAATAGTGAAAATAGGCATTCAAAAGGTATGTAAGAGTTTGAAAATAAAGTGAAATATTTTATGTATACGTGTTGCAACAATTCCAGAGAGTTTAAGGAAGGTCTGGGTCTTCATCTTTACCGAATGTGGCTAGAAACTGAATTCAATCATCTTCCATAATAGATGTAGGTCAAGGAAATTATCCGACAACTTATTTTCGTTGTTGTCGTCGTGTACAATGAAGAACTCAGATGTCTCCATGCATCTCTATCTCAGCAGTCGCAATGTCCTCTATCTTGGGCGTTTAAAGCTGCTGTTATGGGTCAATTTCTTTTTTTTTTCAAGTCTTTGGCCATTTCTGAACATTGGAATATGTGGGTAGGTGTTATTTCCACACCAAGATAATTGTTGCATGTCCTGTAGGTTCTTGTGACATCTGATTGTATTGTCATTCCTTTATAAAATCAGAATATTCGACTAAATGCTGGTCAATTTCCAAGGTAAATAACATGGCAACAGCACCCATTTTCCAATGAAGTGTAAAACCGATATCTCCAGCAATGCTACCGCCGCGTCAGGAGCTGCAAGCCGGGCTCCTGATGAGAAATCTACTACGAGGACACAATTCAATCTACTACAGCTCAATATAAATTCCATTATTTTCGTGTTTGCAACAATAAAATAATTTGAGGCACATACAAACTGGGTGTATATCTCTTCTGTATTTCTATTTAAATTACATTGAACTGTACCAATACAACATGTCTTAAGCGGGCCGTGTTTTGCGTCGGAACCTACTGTATGCCTCTGTAACCGCGTGGGCTAGGTTTCCTCATTATAATATCTCACTGATAGTTTGGAAAATATCAAATTCGATATGTAGCAACTCAATTCGAATCATTAATTCAAAAATTTATATTGATTTTATACATTACTAGCCGAATGACCCGGGCAACGCCCGGATTTTACCCGATTAATTTTTTTTATTCAAATACTATTCGTTACAATTATAAATTGGAGCCGTGGATGTCATTCTTGTGAAACGTCCCGCTCCAAACTTTACATGTACATTAGGTCAGCTGGTATTACCCCCCATTTTCACCGCTAGAGGCGCGGGCGAAAGAGCAAATTTGCAAATAACACGACGGATATTCGGGATAGAGACCTGACATTTTCACTAAGAGTTTTTCCAGATTCTACTTTATATACTGTTAAAATTTCAGTCAGATTAGTTACGTATTGTGGACGTGTATAGTTGACAAACATACATACATACGCTGACTTTTATATATATATAGGGATAATAATATAAATGAGTTTAAAAAATTGGAAAAAAAAAATGCATCGGCCGGGAATCGAACCCGGGCCGCCCGCGAGCATTCTACCACTGAACCACCCATGGTTATAAAAAAATGGCCATATTTGGGTATTTATTCCATTCACAAAAGCACACAAAAAAAAACGGTGACAGAATTAAGAATTGATTGATGACTCTGATACTTGTATATTTTAATAAGAACCATTTTAAAATTATAGAAATAGTATATCATAAGTTTAATATAATCATATTAACATAAATAGACATTAACAATATTGAACTCTATTAATAAAATCATATAACATATTTAGTTTGGCTAGTATTGAAATGAATATTTGTAGCTACAGTAAGCCAGTCATAAATGGATATTTTTTAAGCACAAACCTTCACCATTCAGCTATTTTCTTCAGTTCCCTGATGATCGTTTAAGACAAAATTCACTGTTCTGTGTATCGAGACAGTGTAATAATTCTGTTGTGGTGTTTAGTGCAACTTCCTATTGGCTTCAAACAAACACTTTTCAATTCTCAACACACAACTTGGAGAATAATAGCGATATGAGAATCAAAATATTGATAAATTTACATTTTAAATATCATTTTATGTCTAAAATGTATATCAGGACACTTATAATTAACTCTAAATATTTTAAATTAGGCGATAATTTGCATTAGAAAAAATAATCGTTTTTCTTTTTGATTATTTATTTCATCTATATTCATTAATAAAAAAAGGCAGTCGTGGCCGAGTGGTTAAGGCGTTGGACTTGAAATCCAATGGGGTTTCCCCGCGCAGGTTCGAATCCTGCCGGCTGCGTTTTTTTTTTCTTTTCAGGGGGGTCGATGGAAGGATGGTCCAAACCGTTGTTTCTCGACCGCTACGATCCGGATTCGATTCCCGCATTTAGCACTTTTTTTATGATAAAAAAAAAATGCTCCAATGGCCCCCGATTCTTGCAAAAGTTCAACTCCACAAGCGAGTGCAAGTAACCAAACGGAGCTCTGGCACATTTGTAAGTGTAAAGTCGAACTGCTTTTCACATGTGTAGACATGTGATGCACTTACAGTAAAAGCAGCCGCCTACTTCTACCCACCATGATTATCATGGCCTGTACCACGTGTACTAGGGATAAACAAAAAAAAAGATTCAATATGATATTATCCTTTTATTTTTTCCATTGAACATGTTCGTGATTAAGAAAAATGAAATTATTCAGCTCCAAGTTTACTTTTTATAAATAAAACAACTTTCTACTGCCCTTACTGTGTTTGATCGAAAATACAAGGTATGTCCCATAAGTTCCCGGACTGGGTCCATAAAAAAAAATAAATAAATGAAATATCTAAATAAATTTGACTGTTTATTATACAAAACATATCTGGCAAAATGGTGGTACCAATATCGAGGCGGTACGTGCGCGCGCGACAAGGTCATTCTAATTTATTTAAAGTTTACTACTAGAGCTGCGGCGTTTTTACGATGGAACAAAAATTGAAGCAGAGGATTTGCATAGAATTTTGTGTGAAACATCAAATATCAGCAACCGAAACTTTTGAAATGCTTAATAAAGCATTCCTCAATGACGCCCCAAAGAGAACAACTGTTTTTGAATGGCATTCTCAATCAATTTCCATTGAAGATGATCCTCGTCAAGGACGCCCAAAATTTAAAAGGACTGATGAAAATGTGTAAAAATCACCCTTTTGATAAAAGAAAATCCTCGAACCACTTTGCTGGAGCTAGAGCAAGACAAAGGCATCTCTAAAACAAAGATTGGAAGGATCGTAACAGAAGATTTGAAGCTCAAAAAGACTCCTGCAAAATTCATCCCAAGATTCCTGTGAGGACATGTTGGAAATGACAAGAACGGATCCGGAATGGAAAGACAAGATAATCACAGGCTTCGAGACATGGGTCTATGGCTATGACCCTGAAACCAAGCGTCAACTGCCGAGTGGAGAGGTCAGGGTGAGCCTAGACCCAAAAAATCCAGGATATTGAAATCTAGAAACAAGGTGTTGCTGGTCGCTTTTTTTTTTTTTTTTGATAACAAGGGCATTGTTCATCACGAGTATCTTCCTACAGGCCAAACAGTTATTAAGGAAAAGTATTTGGGCATTCTTCGCCGTCAAAGGGAAGCGATTCGAAAAAAAAAGGCCAGAAAAATGGACTAATGGGACTAATGACTGGATCCTACACCATGACAATGCCCGCCTTCACACAGCGCACTTGGTGACGAGTTTTTTGGCGAAAAACGGGACACAAATCCTACCTCAACCACCCTATTCCCCAGACATCGCACCAAATGACTTTTTCCTGTTTCCCAAACCTAAAGCAATTCTAAAAGGAAGACATTTGACACCAGGGATGATATAATAGAAAAATCGCTGTTGGCATTGAAGATAATTCCAAAAGAGGCCTATAAAAACTGTTTCGACAATTGGGAGAAACGATGGCGCTGGTGCGTTGATGCAAGGGGGGATTACTTTGAAAAGTGTTAATAAATATTTAAAAAAATATCTTACCTTTTTTTCTATGGACCTAGTCCGGGAACTTATGGGACATACCTTGTATATTAAGAGGACCTGAATCATCAGTGGTGAACCTTCCTCCAGCGGCTTCGCCAATTTAATCAACCAACTATAGAAACCAACTATCAGGGGATAGAAGCAAAATGGCAGAATTGCAAAGTTTGTGCTTAACAAAGGATCCATTTATGACTGCCTTACTGTAGCTACAAATATAATTACATCTAAATATATTTTATTTAAAGAGATCAATATCGTTAATCCCAATCTATGTTGATATGATCTAGAGATTAAAATTTTGATATCCTAATTCTATAACAATTCACGATTAACATATTGAATGCGCACAAATATGTACATAAATGGGACGCTAATTAAGTTTATTGTTCTTGAAATTGTGTGAAAAATAATTGCAGATAGTTGTTCTCTTTTTAGAAGTTTGCCAGAGATGGAACTGTATCTTGGAGAGCAAATAGCCCTAAGGTATTTTAACACATCTCTTAAAAATTATTATTCTTAGTATTTGAAGTATTTGTTAAGTTTGGGTGCATAGCTGTAAAGTATTTTTATGTCTTTTCATTTAGCTACAAATCATTCTTGCTAAGACGTTTTCTTATGTTTTATACATTGAAACAGACAGGATTTGTCTGTTGAAACGGTTTTTACTATAGGCGATCCTTTTATACAAATATATAAGTAGGTTAATTCATCTGATTGAAATATATATATTATATATTTTATTCTATAAGTTTTAGAGATAGGAAAATACACTTGATATTTTATGCGGACGAAAGTGCAAAGTATCTTACTTCTATTCAATATTATTGTCATGAAATAAAAAGGGATATAATTGGGATAGAGAGATTGCTGATAGGGTTTTGGGCAGGTTCAAGAATTGAAATCATTCAAATAAAGAACCTCTCCAAACCATGTGAATTTCTATAATTCAGAAGGGAAATGTATTGGCTCTTGGCACACTTTAGCAAATCATAAAAGCACTTCATGTTTAACGGTCAACTTTCCAGTAATAAATGTTAGAAATATGACAAAAGTAAATAAAATATATTGTAAGTTATTTTTTAATTCTTATAAAATTTGTTTCTTGTAATAAAAGACACTTCGGCCAGTGAATCTTTTTATTGTCTCGACGTTTCGACAAAAATCTTTTGTCCTCGTCAGGAGCGAACAAAAATTAAAACATTAGGCAAAGCGTTAGAAATTATTCTAAGGCTGCAAGGGCGTTCTCACGCGATATTCGAAATTTTGTACAACATCTAAAGCACGAGTCAAAAACAAATATTTAACTCACAAAAGACTATGATCTTTTAAATAAAGTATTTAAATATTTATAATGAGAAATTATAAAACAAAAAAAAAAATATATATATATATATATATAAAAAAATCAAATAATATTTACAAAGATTTTACAATAGTATAAATAAATCTATTTCTATTATGTACAATTTATACCTACCATTTTAACTAATCTTTAAATTTAAAAACGAATTGTACTGTTGCGGAATATCTTCAAATATATTTATAGATCTTTTCCCCATTTCCCGTGATACCCATCCCTCTAAAAATAATCTTTCTTTTTTAAATTTTATATTCCTATGAAATATCTCAATATCATTCCAATCTGGCCTATGTCCTGAATATAATGCATGTTCCCCAATTTTGCTTAACGCCCTTCTCCCCATTAAACCCTGTTGGTGTTCTTTAATCCTGATCTCTAAATTACGGCCGGTTTCTCCTACATAAATTTTGTCACATTCTGTGCATTTAATCCCATAAATCACATTATCTGGTTTTGTTATGTTAATTCTATCTTTCATTATGTTATTTCTAGTTAAAAATTCCCTTTTTGTCCCCGTGCTATACCAAATATTATATTTAAATTTTCTCAAAATTCTAGATATTTCGTTGTCGACATCTCTGATATATGGAATTATTATATTATTGTAATCGTCTTTATTCCTATTTAAATTTGGCCTATCTATTTCATATCTTCTTATCCATTTGTTTGTAAAACCAATTGGATAATCAGATTGTTCTAGTTCTGCTCTAATTTTCATTATCTCTTTTTTATAAATATCTCGGTCTGTGCATACCTGTTTGGCTCTTTGTACAAGAGATTTTATCACCTGCCTTTTATGTATTATAGGATTATTGGAATTGAAATTTAGATGTATCCCACAGTCTGTTGGCTTTCTGAAAACGCTGGTTATAATAGAACCATCTACTTTGCGAGTTAGTCCTACATCTAAGAATGATAAAAATCCTTCTCGTTCTATCTCGACCGTGAATTCTATTCCTCTTTCTAAATTATTCAACATGACCATGATTTCATTAAGATTTTCTTTGCGGATTACTGCGAAAATATCATCTATATAGCGTCCCCAGACTTTTATTCCCTCGATTAAGATTGCCTTTTTATCTACCGATGCCATTACGATGTCAGCAATGATCATGCTAGTAGGGCAACCCATAGCAGTGCCGTCTTTTTGCTTGTAAAATTTATCCCTATATCTAAAGTAAATATTATCTAAACATAACCTGAAACCTTCTATCATTTCCTTGATTTCTAATCCCTTGTTTACACAATCTTGCCTTTTCACCTCGAAATATTCTTTTAGCTCTTTTAGAGCTAGAGTTAATCGAGGGAATAAAAGTCTGGGGACGCTATATAGATGATATTTTCGCAGTGATCCGCAAAGAAAATCTTAATGAAATCATGGTCATGTTGAATAATTTAGAAAGAGGAATAGAATTCACGGTCGAGATAGAACGAGAAGGATTTTTATCATTCTTAGATGTAGGACTAACTCGCAAAGTAGATGGTTCTATTATAACCAGCGTTTTCAGAAAGCCAACAGACTGTGGGATACATCTAAATTTCAATTCCAATAATCCTATAATACATAAAAGGCAGGTGATAAAATCTCTTGTACAAAGAGCCAAACAGGTATGCACAGACCGAGATATTTATAAAAAAGAGATAATGAAAATTAGAGCAGAACTAGAACAATCTGATTATCCAATTGGTTTTACAAACAAATGGATAAGAAGATATGAAATAGATAGGCCAAATTTAAATAGGAATAAAGACGATTACAATAATATAATAATTCCATATATCAGAGATGTCGACAACGAAATATCTAGAATTTTGAGAAAATTTAAATATAATATTTGGTATAGCACGGGGACAAAAAGGGAATTTTTAACTAGAAATAACATAATGAAAGATAGAATTAACATAACAAAACCAGATAATGTGATTTATGGGATTAAATGCACAGAATGTGACAAAATTTATGTAGGAGAAACCGGCCGTAATTTAGAGATCAGGATTAAAGAACACCAACAGGGTTTAATGGGGAGAAGGGCGTTAAGCAAAATTGGGGAACATGCATTATATTCAGGACATAGGCCAGATTGGAATGATATTGAGATATTTCATAGGAATATAAAATTTAAAAAAGAAAGATTATTTTTAGAGGGATGGGTATCACGGGAAATGGGGAAAAGATCTATAAATATATTTGAAGATATTCCGCAACAGTACAATTCGTTTTTAAATTTAAAGATTAGTTAAAATGGTAGGTATAAATTGTACATAATAGAAATAAATTTATTTATACTATTGTAAAATCTTTGTAAATATTATTTGATTTTTTTATATATATATATATATATATTTTTTGTTTTATAATTTCTCATTATAAATATTTAAATACTTTATTTAAAAGATCATAGTCTTTTGTGAGTTAAATATTTGTTTTTGACTCGTGCTTTAGATGTTGTACAAAATTTCGAATATCGCGTGAGAACGCCCTTGCAGCCTTAGAATAATTTCTAACGCTTTGCCTAATGTTTTAATTTTTGTTCGCTCCTGACGAGGACAAAAGATTTTTGTCGAAACGTCGAGACAATAAGAAGATTCACTGGCCGAAGTGTCTTTTATTACAAGAAATATGAATGCCGGCCAGGCAGCCTCTATCTTCACGATATAAAATTTGTATAATCGCGGTGTTAAAAACAGGAACATATAAAATCTAGGAAACATATATAAATGGTATGTAATTCGACGGTAGGTTAGTATTCAAATAGGATAACGGGCAGCTCTCTCTTCAAAACAAATCCCCTGTAGTCAGTAGGTCCATAGCCTGAAACCTCTGTAATATAAAGGTTGGTTCCTTTTTTTATTGAAACAAGCGTTTAGTATTATTCACCTTTCTGAATTTGCACGATATAGGCAGAAAAGATCAAGAACAATTATATACATATTTAAAAGAAGAGGTGCTCCTTATCGTAAACTATATTCTGTATTGTCCAGAAGTTCAGGAACATTCTAGGGTCTAAAAGTGGGTCTCTTTCACCTTTGAAATCTATTCCCCCGCCCTATCTATCCTCTTCAACAAGACGAGCAACGTCAAGAGCTTCAAAGCTTAAACAATATTACATTATAAAGGACTGCGGCGTGTGATTATAAACAATACCTAAAATTATACCGCATAAGTTTCTTTTCCACGAAAAATCAATACCTATTTCAAAGAGAAATATTTACTATTTCTAACTTTTTTGAATGAAGTATGAGAGGGTGAAAATATGAAGAGTAATGGCGAACGGGAAAAATAAAAGTGTCCAGGGGCGGGAATCGAACCCACAACCTTCTGCTTACCGGGCAGGTGCCATGTCCACTAGGCTACCCTGGACGTTATTTCTCCGTTCGTAAATAATACTTAAAGTAACTTATAATACATTATAAAGGACTGCGGCGTGTGATTATAAACAATACTTAAAATTATACCGCATAAGTTTCTCTTTTCCACGATAAATCAATACCTATTTCAAAGAGAAATATTTACTATTTCTAACTTTTTCGAATGAAGTATGAGAGGGTGAAAATATGAAGAGTAATGGCGAACGGGAAAAATAAAAATATTACCGTTTAAACAATATTACCGTGTAATCTTGGCATCCCCATCGTCCTTTGACCCGAAAGGAGAGAGAGAGAGAGACAATGACAATTGACATATTTTTATTGACATCCTGTCAATACATGTAAAGTGCACAGTCCGCACTAATAATAAGGATGATGGTTATAATAAAAAAAAAAAAAAAAAAAAAAAGATTTTGAAAATGATTAAAAAATACAACTATGTACATGGCGCCTCTGCCACCGCTGCAGAGTTTGATGGAAGATCGCCAATGGGTCCCCAGAGATACCACGCATCTCGCGATCTACGAAGAAAACGTAGATGGCATGCTTTGCCGCTGAGGAGATGGTGATGGCGTGGTTCTCGAGGTTCACCGCGAAGATCCAGGATTGCAGGTCCGGCGGCCGCCCGATGATGGAGAACACCTCTCGGATGAGAGGGCGGACGGCGCTGCAGGACCAGTAGCGATGAGCCAGCGACAGGTCGCTGGAGCCGCAGGCGATGCAGACGGGCTGGCTCGACGCCGGGTGCCCCGGATGAGGCAGGGCGTGCAGGGCTAGCCGCAGAGCGATGTCCGCTGCATGGCCCCCGAAGGAGCAGCGACGGTGAGATGAGGACGCCAGGCTGGTGGAGGGCACGTCGACGACAGGCGCCCAGCGCCGGAGATACCGCGAGATGGGAACGGCGGCCAGGCGGGGACGCTCCAACATGCGACGCGCAGTGCGTGTGCTGATGCGCAAGAACGGCGTGGCCGTGCCGCGCAGCACCACGGCTTCCTCCAAGGTCCGCTCCCTGTAGATGCTCGTCGCGTTGTCCGCCACCAGGCGTTGGCAAAAAGCCCCAAGAGCAGCTGCATCTTCGCAGGCGCTTCTTGTAAGCCTGGCGATGGGCGGCGGAGCAGGGCCTGCCAGGTCGCGGACGCGAACTCCTCTCCATCTAGAGGGAGCCCGAAGCGATGGCGTCGCCAGGAATCTGCAGGCACCGACGAGGGGCAGGTTCAGTAGAGTGGGAGCAGGCAACACCCGATGGTTCAGGCCCAGGATGGAGGAGGCCTGCCCCCATAGATCCAGCAGCCGGCGGCGGCGAGGCAGCAATCAGGAACCCGAGGACAAGAGAGAGAGAGAGAGAGAGAAAACCAAAAATTCTTATATAAAAATGTTAATCGTATTTTTTTTAAATTTTTAAATCAATTTCATATATATACTGATGAGATGTTTATAAACATATTTTGAACACTACTTTAAAATATATATAATTAAAATTATTTATAGATACCGTCCTTATCCTACGATGATTAAAAATTGAAGGAGGGTGGCGAACCTTCCAGAGGTTAAAATTTGCTAATTTACAACTTTCTGAACAATGTGTTACCATAATTATATGAGATATATACAAAATATTTTCTCACAATGAGTTTCTTTTCAATTTAAAATACTAGCTTTCAAACAATAATCGCTCTTCAACGGGCTTAATAAAAAATCATCGATTATATCTTAAGAAATATTTAAAAATTACTTTATATTTGTAAATTTTTCTTGTAGGATATAGTCAATGTTTTTTATTAAGCCCCTTGAAGAGCGATTATCGTTTGAAAGCTAGCATTTTAAAATAAAAAGAGAGAAACTCATTGTGTGTGAGAAATATATTTTGTATTTTTAAACGTTTTTCACAATTTTATCATTGATATATGAGATACAGCTTGTGATGTTTATAATTATATTGTAATTATGATAATAAAAAAAATCAATTTTACTGGTTCCTATATCGAATATTTTTTAAAATGTGCTAGGTATGAACAAACATTTTAGAACAAATGTGATGAATCTGAACAAAATATTGAGGTTTTTTTAATAATATAAAACTGTAAATTTGAAAACTTGCAAATAAAACTTGAAATTTGGAAAGCTACAGATAAAACTTGAAATTTCGAAAGCTACAAGTAAAACTTGAAATTCGGAAAGATACAAGTAAAACTTGAAATTCGGAAAGATACAAGTAAAACTTGAAATTTGGAAAGCTACAAGTAAAACTTGAAATTCGGAAAGATACAAGTAAAACTTGAAATTTGGAAAGATACAAGTAAAACTTGAAATTTGGAAACTTGCAAATAAAACTTGAAATTTGAAAAGCTACAGATAAAACTTGAAATTTCGAAAGCTACAGATAATACTTGAAATTTGAAAAGCTACAAATAAAACTTGAAATTTGTAAAACTACAAATAAAACTTGAAATTTGGAAAACTACAAGTAAAACTTGAAATTTGGAAAACTACAGATAAAACAGGAAATTTGGAAACTTGCGAATAAAACTTGAAATTTGGAAAGCTACAAGTAAAACTTGAAATTTGGAAAACTACAAGTAAAACTTGAAATTTGGAAGGCTACAAAAAAGAAAGGTTTCAGATGTAGGGTGATGTCACAACCATTGTTTTCGGGAACATAACAATAAACAACCAAACACGTAAGTTTAAATTAAAATGTACATTACCCTATAAGCAATTCCTAAGACATTCAATATAAATTTCTGCAAACTATATATTTGATAAATATTTGGAAAATGATATTTTGTGTGTATAAAATAAAAGGATTTTAAAGCGCGAATGTTTCTTTTATACATAAAATCAAACTTCTACTGTCCTTACTGCGATGAAAAAATATATTGGGAGGGCTTGGCTCATCAGTGGTGAACCCTCCCAGCGGTTTCGCCAATTTAATCCACCAGACCGCTTCTCCGAGCTCTAATACTGTATTGGATCATTCTGCTTTTATATGCTACACTGAAGGATGGAATCTCGGAAATGGTTTTCAAGTAAACTATGGACATAAGCTTATAGGACAGTAGCATTACATTCAAATGTTTGCTTCGAGCAAAGCTCTTCAGCAAACTATAAAGACAAGGCCAGTTAGGCATAAATTAACACAAAGCAATAACGCGCCATCTATACATATAAAATAAAAGGATTTAAAAGCGCGAATGTTTCTTTTATACATAAAAGTAAGGACAGTAGAAGTTTGATTTTATGTATAAAAGAAACATTCGCGCTTTTAAATCCTTTTATTTTATATGTATAGATGGCGCGTTATTGCTTTGTGATATTTTGTGTGTTGTGTTGAGAATTAAAATATAGAGAAGAATAAGAGATTTCGGATATATACTTTTATATTTCACAAAACACTACGCTTGACATTCATTTAAATCTTTAAAAACATTGTTTATGGCAATGTGTCTTTAAAAGATGTTTGCAATTTCTATATTATCCCTTACAATTAATAATAAATTGATAAAAGCAGAGAATCTATTATTAGAAATATAAAGCCCATGTATTTTAGATCTTTAAAAAGAGCTACTTTTATGTTGTGAATTAAGAAAATTTTTAGTAATCAAATGGGGATCAAACTAAACGCAATTCATATCGGCTTTAGACAAAACTCCAAATGTACTATCGAAGAAAATACAAAACGCCATTTATTGCAGTTGGTTATAAAATTAAACTATCTCAATCTCTCTCTCTTTCTTTTATATTTATTCTGTATTTAACCTTATATAATATTATTATATGAACATTGTAATAAATCAGTTTCAATCTCTCTCTTTCATATAATCGTAATGAACAACATGTATATAAAATCTTTAATGCTCTCCTGCTGGATAAAACATTTGTTTATAAATATTTTAAAATTTTCAAGGCGATTGATAAAATGAGAGAAGAGGTGCTCAACTCCATAGACAACGGCTGATTACTCCCCCTCCCCTCTAAATTGCTTTTCCTCCTTACTCATGTACATATATAACCTTTAGGGGAATCCCCTTGTAAGACAATAGTGTCTTAATAAAGGTTTTTTGTTGTTGTTATATATGAAAAATAGAACAAAAGTGAATTTGTACTTGGATCAGGTGGATAAATTAAGAAAAAAAAAAGGCATTTCCTGATCGTGCAACTGAAATTTGCTGATAGCTTGCGCCATCTATCGGAATAAATATCAACTAATCGTTGATTTTTAATTATTCCAGAATTGACCAAATACCGTTTCTTGATTAATCAAGAAAAAGCTAACCACGTACGCGTTTCGGGCTGTTGGTCCTCGTCAGCGTGATGCAAGCTGTACCTCAACGACCAAAAAAGCTGGTCTTTGGGGCATCCTGAAAAACCATGAAACAGGTATTTAGCCCGGAAGGGCGTGAGAACGCCAATCAATGTGAAAAATAGTACAAATATTCTGGAATAATTAAAAATCAACGATCAAGAAATGTCTTTTTTTCTTAACTTATATATAGTCTATAAGATTTTAAAATCCTTTAAAAAGATTTTTATTCTCTTCAGATGTTTAAACTGATGGCTATATCAGCTTATGTACGTTCTGAAGTAGAAGTACGTTCAGACTTGGAACAATACATGTTGGTAGTACTGCGGGTCAGCTAGCAGAGAAGAGTTTGATGAAACCCATCGCGCCCAGTTCATCAAGAGAACCTGTAGGTGTTTATGATCGCGCACCTTTCTTCAGGACCTGTTTTTCTTTTTTTTTTTTCATGTCTAGATGTCTTCACTCCGCCATAGATTTCAACAACCACTACTGACCTTCTCGTGGTGCAGCTATACTGCCACAACAGAAAAAAAAACCTTCACTATATGCACACGGTGTGTGTTCAGGAAAAGGTGTTTACTTTATACACTTGAAAATATCTTCAAATACAAGTCCTATCTTTTTACAAAATATTTTTATTTATTTATTATCCAACAAGGCGCTATATTGAAGTATTTGCGCCTATTACAAAGGGAAAAAGGAAACAGATAAAAAACAAACTAAAACTTAGGATTAAATATTTACAGATTTACGTGTGTAGAAATTAAACTCTTAAAATCACGATCATTAAAACAATAATAAACAATAAGAGGAGCTTCTTGTGTAAATTTCTTTATTACCGCAAGCTTTCGAACAGAACGTTCTTCAACGGGCGTGGATAGTAAAAACGTACTAACATGCTATTAGAGGAGAAAAACTAATATATACACCAATAAATTTACATATTGAAGAGATAATAGCGTAAAAAGAGTATACAACATAAATATTTGAAATGAAATTTACATAATACAAACGTGACGACTAAAAAATAAGCAATAAACTTGAATGAGACTAAAAACTAAGGTAAAATTATTATTAAAACGGCGACATCCCTACACCAAAAGAACAAAGAATAAAACAGTATATGGAAGTTAAAATCAACAAGACCAAGGCAGGGGAAAGGGAGGGTCCCACCCAGTGCTGCCACAATCTTTGAGATATAAGAGGGGGGGGGGGGGGGGGTGAAAGACAAGCTATTTATAAAGTATCTGGTAAATGTCTGGGAGGTCTATTTTACGGTTACAACTATTGTTTTGTGTGGAAATAATAGATTCTAGGCAGAGTCGGTGATGTTTGTTATGTATATGCCGGTATTTAACTTGAGGATGGTCGAGA
Organism: Cordylochernes scorpioides; assembly: GCA_030710605.1. Lineage (NCBI taxonomy): Eukaryota > Metazoa > Arthropoda > Arachnida > Pseudoscorpiones > Chernetidae > Cordylochernes > Cordylochernes scorpioides. The sequence continues at coordinate 48,586,465 of CP092863.1, read as the reverse complement.
TCAAAACTATGGCCTGTTTGTGCTATATGCGTGAAAATTAAGGATTTAGGATCTTTATTGCGGATGTTACGTCTGTGCTCTGAAATACGGATGCCAGTGGTTCTTCCTGTTTCTCCAACATAAGAAGTTGGGCAATCCAGGCACTGTATGGAATAAACTGCGCCGGTAGAGTTTATGGGTAGGGTGGGTTTATCAGATTTGGTGATGTGATGTCTAAGGATGGTGGCTAAGTTGGGGGGACTATTGTAGAGAACTTTTATGCCGTATGGGCGTAGGACTCTGGAAATGGATACTGCGGCAGGGGAGAACGGGAGCCAACAGGTGGCCAACAAGATTTACGTGTATCAAGCGACAAAGTTCACAAAATCTGAAGAAACAAAGTGGTTGGTGTAAGAGAGATAAATCATTTAGATCTGGGAACAATCGATGTCTCACTTCTGTAAAGTTCTAACAGTCATATAAAATATAAATATAACTTTTTATTTTAAAAGTGCATTAATATATAGGATTTTATATTTCAGTAAAATGGATAAGTATATTTAAAATTTTACAATATCAATATATATTTATTGAAATAATTTATTTCAATAATAATCTTCAAGAGAGAGAGAGAGAGGTGTACATTCCAAATTGAATATTCTTTGTATTTATGGATGAAATACTTCGAGACATAGTTTGCCTTTGTAAAGTAACTTTGGAGCTTCGAAGCAAAATATGATTAGTATTTCTATTATAAAACTCGTGTGTGCAAAATAAAAAATTGTAAAAAATTACCAATGAAAAATTATAAATGAAATCGTGAAAGTGTGCTCCATTAAACCAGTAAACGGCGCTTTAATTTTATTTTAAGCTACGGTGGAAGGGAGGGGTTCGTTTTTTTCCATATTATTGGAAAAACCACAGCCATTTAAAAAATATTATATTAATAAAAAGAGGGTCCATTTCCTCGAGAAAGGTGCGCTCTTTTATATAATATTTTTACCAGCAATGTTTTATAGATCTTCGTAATTTGTTTAAGATTATAAATTATAATTGAAATTTTTTTTGCTTATATATTATTTTTATGAAAAACGTATCATTAAATGGAAGATAGGTATCTTTTATTTGTAAACGTTACGAGCTTTCGGGCAAACGCCCTTCTACAGGTTTGACAGAAAATTAAGGCGAGAGACCGACCTATATACAAGGGATGATTTACATAATAAACAATTTTTATAACTTAGCAGTAAGAATTTTTAATTTTTAATAAGTAACTATTGTATTGATATGGTAATAAGATGTTGTATACTAGATTTTTAACTATGTAAAAAAGGGAATAGATTAACTTGAAACAAAGATATCATAAATTTCAGGAATTTCTATTTTTCTATTTATGCTTTTAAGTTTGGTGGATACTATGGATTCTAACATTAATCTTTGGTGTAGGTTGGGTATGTTACGGTAATGGATAGTGGGGTGGTTGGTATTAAAAGAGTGGCCAGTGGATGCAACATGCTGATAGATGAGGGAACGTGGGTCGTTGTTATTAATGTTGCGGGTGTGTTCTGACATTCTAATGGCGACGGTTCTACCTGTCTCACCCACATAAGTGGCGGAACAATGTTCGCATGAGACAGAGTAGACCGCCCCAGAAGAATCCAGAGGACTGAGTTGGGTACCAGTTTTTGTAATGGGGTGTCGGAGAAGTGAGTGGATACTGGGGGTATTAATGAAAAAGGTGCGAATGCCAAATGGCCTGATGAGACGGGAGATACTAACTGTTAAAGGAGAATAGGGCAACATGCAGGTAGTCCTGAAGACTGGGGGAGGATTGGAGGGGGCGGGAGAATAGGTATGTTTATTAATGAATGTTAGTGGATAGGAGGCGGCGGTGAGATGGGAGATGATACGGGCTTTTTCTGTGGTTTTAAAGATGGGTAGAGAGCAGTGTGTGTGAAGGCGCCTGGTGAGTGTTTTAACGATGTTAATTTTGTGTACTATGGGGCAGAAGGAGTAGAAATGGGTGTAGGTGGGGGTACTGCTATTCTTGTAGTATACTGTCGTGTGGAATGATGCCGGGGTACGTATGATTAAGATGTCTAGGAAGGGAATGATGTGTCCCTGTTCTTTTTCCATGGTGAACGAGAGTTTAGGGTTGTAACTGTTGAGGGTGGACAGGATGGTTTCTTCAAGGTCGGTTTTACATATGCAAAGGATATCATCGACATATCGTCGCCAGAAAAGGATGTCATCACAATGGAGGTTGCAGACCCATTTATCTATTCTGGTCATAACCAGCTCAGCAGCTATGGAGGAGAGGGGGCTTCCCATAGGCGATCCCCTTATCTGTTTGAAATGGATATGGTCAAAGGTAAAGGTGCTCATGTTTAAGCATATCTGTGAGAGGGATGTGATAGAGTTGGTCTTGACGGGATCTGTGTTGATGGAAACCAAAAATTGGTTGAGGCTGTCAATTATCAGGTGATGGGGGAGACTGAGGTATGGGGATGAAACGTCAAATGAACACATGGTGAAGTTTTGGGGGGGGTGTAGGCCGGTTATTTCTTGAATGAGTGTGGGGGTGCTGGAAACTGTGAGATTACTTCTATTGTTGTTTAAAAGAGGTGAGAGATAATTTGAGAGGTACTTAGCTAGGGGGTAGGCGGGAGAGAGGTGAAACGCAATGATAGGGCGCAGAGGGACAGAAGGTTTGTGGACCTTGGGAAGGCCGTAGATGTAGGTACCATTGGGGAGATTAGTGGTAAAGGATTTGTGTTCCTCCGTTGAGATGAGACTGGTTCTTTTCATTCGGTTGAGAGAGGACTTGAAGGCCTTTAGTGCTATTGTGCTCTCTTGTGCGGAAATTTGAGAAAAAGTGGCTGTGTCCTGCAATATTTCCAAGATTTTGGCGTGGTACGAAGATCGGTCTAGGATTACGGTGTCAGTGCCCTTATCTGATCTGCTGATGACAATTGAACGTTGTTTGATTAGTCTGCGGAGGGCCTTGGATTCAGTTTGGGAATTTGGGGGTGGGGGGAGAGGTCTCTGGAGTACCCGGGATACATGGTTTCTGATGGCGCATCTGTCTTGATGGTTATGATTCTTAACGGAGGCCTCTATTCCACTGATGATCCTGGGTATATCGGGTTTGGCGGGAAGTCGATATTTGAGGCCTTTAGAAAGGAGACTGTTTTCAGCAGGGGTGAGGGTTACGCTAGACAGATTGATGATGTTGTTTGAAGCCTCGGGGTTGGTATACTTGTGATCGAGTGGGAAGGAGTATTTTTGGGACCAGAACGCTAGCTTTTTTATCGTGTCTAAGCTGTATACTTCGGTCTTGTACCTTAATATCTGAGGTGGTTCTTTCTATGAGAGCTGTGAGATCAGATTCATGAACGTTTTGGGAGGTTAGGCATATCAGCCCTTTGATTGATTTGGTGAGGAATCTAATTTGGGAAAGGCAACCTTTAGTTCTTGCCCGTAAGAGTTGCCATTGGATTCTTCTTATAAGTTCTGCTGAGAAGGGGTTTCCAACAGGATCCTTTACACGGAGGGATGGAGGGATGAACACTAGCCGTTCACATAGCTGGTTGAACTTTAAATGGCAACGCCATTTGGCGAGTTGAAGAGATTTCTTGTGGATGAGGAACTTGTATCTGTCGATTTCGCCTCTAGGAAGGCGAATCTTCCTACGCTTGGTTACCTGCACTCGTTGGTGGGGTTGGACTTTGTATAATTTTTTTTTTAATCATAAAAAAAGTTCCCAATGCGGGATTCTATCCCGGGTCGTAACGGTCGAAAACCAACGGTTTAGACCATCCTTCCACCGACCCCCTTATCACCCAAGTGAAAATTTGTAGAGGTGCTCGTATATATTAGGCAAGGTGTTTCTCTGATTCTAATATCAGTATGTCCTTTAAAAAGTTGAAAATTGGTATGTGTTCGAAGCCCGCGTTAAAAGAAATACTTCACATTACGTTCTTAATTCAAGTATAATATCTCTTTAAACTAGAGATATATTTCCAATATTGTTTCTAATTCGGTGCGTTTACCAAAAAATTCCAAGATTGGCTAGGCATATCCTACAATGTTAAAGCCTATTATATTTAAAATATTATTTATAATTTAGAAGAGATGAAAATATCGGTAGAAAGTAATTCTGTTAATCTTGTACAACACAAGAAGTAACCTTCATGATAGCTGAGTGCTAATCAAATATGATGTAAGCAGTTTTGTTGTACCGTTCAGGGATTACAAATACTTTGCAATATTTCTCTTCAAAGCGAGCACATTTATATTTGCAATATTACTAGAACATTTTAGTTGTAACCAAATGACGAATATTTGTTTATAGAAATACAAAAGGGGTTTATAAAATGTATTTGTTAACTTCCAATTGTGGCTGGAAGCCAACTTTGAGTGAGTAAGAGAGTTCAATAAATTCGATCCCCCGGGTGAGGCTCCAAACTTGAGCTGATTGTGTTGGGCGTCGTCTACGGAACACAAAAATGTGGGCGGGGACAAACCAGGGGAGGTCCAGTGAGTAATTTACTGCCGGCCTGCCAATAAATGGCCACTCCCGACTGTCGTAAAGTGTCCCGCCGGACAAGTCTTCTTGCAAAACTGCTGCTGCTGGGTGGCTCCACCATCAGACTCTCTCCTCAAAGAATTTGGAAGAATGCGGAGAGCAGCATTTTGGAGCAATACAGATGTTGGGACACTGCAGGGAGCGATACAGTTATTGGGACAATACAGTATATTACACAGATGTTGGGACACTGCAGGGAGCGATACAGTTATTGGGACAATACAGTAAATTACACAGATGTTGGGACACTGCAGGGAGCGATACAGTTATTGGGACAATACAGTAAATTACACAGATGTTGGGACACTGCAGGGAGCGATACAGTTATTGGGACAATACAGTAAATTACACAGATGCTGGGACACTGCAGGGAGCGATACAGTTATTGGGACAATACAGTAAATTAAACAGATGCTGGGGCACTGCAGGGAGCGATACAGTTATTGGGACAATACAGTAAATTACACAGATGTTGGGACACTGCAGGGAGCGATACAGTTATTGGGACAATACAGTAAATTACACAGATGCTGGGACACTGCAGGGAGCGATACAGTTATTGGGACAATACAGTAAATTACACAGATGTTGGGACACTGCAGGGAGCGATACAGTTATTGGGACAATACAGTAAATTACACAGATGTTGGGACACTGCAGGGAGCGATACAGTTATTGGGACAATACAGTAAATTACACAGATGTTGGGACACTGCAGGGAGCGATACAGTTATTGGGACAATACAGTAAATTACACAGATGTTGGGACACTGCAGGGAGCGATACAGTTATTGGGACAATACAGTAAATTACACAGATGTTGGGACACTGCAGGGAGCGATACAGTTATTGGGAAAATACAGTAAATTACACAGATGTTGGGACACTGCAGGGAGCGATACAGTTATTGGGACAATACAGTAAATTACACAGATGTTGGGACACTGCAGGGAGCGATACAGTTATTGGGACAATACAGTAAACTACACAGATGCTGGGACACTGCAGGGGACAATACAGTTATTTGGACAATACAGATAATCACACAAATGTCGGGACACTGCAGAGAGCGATACAGTTATTGGCACAATACAGTAAATTACACAGATGTTGGGACACTGCAGGGAGCGATACAGTTATTGGGACAATACAGTAAATTACACAGATGTCGGGACACTGCAGGGAGCGATACAGTTATTGGGACAATACAGTAAATTACACAGATGTCGGGACACTGCAGGGAGCGATACAGTTATTGGGACAATACAGTAAATTACACAGATGTCGGGACACTGCAGGGAGCGATACAGTTATTGGGACAATACAGTAAATTACACAGATGTCGAGACACTGCAGGGAGCGATACAGTTATTGGGACAATACAGTAAATTACACAGATGTCGGGACACTGCAGGGAGCGATACAGGTATTGGGACAATACAGTAAATTACACAGATGTTGGGACACTGCAGGGAGCGATACAGTTATTGGGACAATACAGTAAATTACACAGATGTTGGGACACTGCAGGGAGCGATACAGTTATTGGGACAATACAGTAAATTACACAGATGTTGGGGCACTGCAGGGAGCGATACAGTTATTGGGACAATACAGTAAATTACACAGATGTTGGGACACTGCAGGGAGCGATACAGTTATTGGGACAATACAGTAAATTACACAGATGTTGGGACACTGCAGGGAGCGATACAGTTATTGGGACAATACAGTAAATTACACAGATGTTGGGACACTGCAGGGAGCGATACAGTTATTGGGACAATACAGTAAATTACACAGATGTTGTGACACTGCAGGGAGCGATACAGTTATTGGGACAATACAGTAAACTACACAGATGCTGGGACACTGCAGGGGACAATACAGTTATTTGGACAATACAGATAATCACACAAATGTCGAGACACTAAAGAGAACGATACCGTTATTGGAGAAATACAGATAATTATACAGATGTTGGAACACTACAGGGAATGATACAATATTCAGTGATTTCATTGATTTAATTAATTGATTGATTTTTAGTGATTTATTTGATATAGTGATTTATTTGATATAGTGATTTATTTAATTTATGATTTAGAGCAAATTAGTAATGATTAGATTTTATAATTTGGCTCTAGCTGACCCTGATCTCTACCATGTATGCCCCCACAGTCCTCCACGCAGCGAACAAGCCTCTCCCCACCGCCTATCCGGACCATCCGGAATGATACAATATTGAAATAATAAAAATAACGATACAAATATTGTAACACTGCAGGGAACAATAGAAGTTATTGGAGAAATATATATATTGATATAAATGTTGCTACACTATAGGGAACGATACCGATATTAAAACAATACAGAAAATGATAAAAACAATTATAATGGTACAGAGAGCTATACAGATATTTGTGAACGATGCAAAAAACGATAGACATTAGAACAATAAAGTGAGCATAGACACTTACAAGGGACAATAAAGATATTGGAACAATATAGATAACAATAAGTTACTGAAACGATACAGAGAACGATATATATAATGGAATTTTACAGAGAAATATACGGGTATTGGAGTAATACAGGTACAATACAGAGATGGTATGAAGTAAGACACAAATATTGAGACAATACAAAGAACGACACAGAATTTAAACGATACGGTTAGTGAAAAATATAGAGAACGGTACATAAAACTATGTAATATTGGAAATATATAAACAATGTTAAATAAAATGAAACAATACAGAAAATACCAGCATGTATCCTACTTAAGGAGATGAAATAATGTGTTGAAGCAATTCCATCCAACATAACTCTATGGACGAATTGTAGTCATAAGTTACTTATCAACTGATATTGGAGATGGCTATGGGAATAGTTTTGAAATTTTCAAATACGTATGTGGGGCGGTATTTTAAAATGTATTTAATTTTGAAATAAATTAATGTTATCTAATTATAAATAAGTTTTATATTTTTCACATATCTATAGAAATTAAAAAATAACATTCAAAATATTTTTAAATATTTCTTCAAATTAAAGACACTTCGACCAGTAAATCTTTTTTTTTTTTTGTCTCAAAAAGAATAGTCCTTTGAAGAGAGGTGCGGCAACATCATCTGGATTTATTTTTATTTTATCAATGTCCTTAGATTTCATGCTTTTACGATAAAAATATTTATAGAGTAATAATATATCTTTTAAATTTTTGAAATTAAAATTGGTCAGCTTCTTGTTCGAAAAGATATAGATACGCTATATAATAAATTTTAAAATTTGATAACTATATAGAATAGAGATAAATGAAAATCAGAAGACCTCTAAATTGTATATAAAATGTAAACATATTATGATCTAAAGAGGTATATATTCAATTTATACGTGTGGGGTGTTTGTGTCTTCCATATCTTCACTCACAAATACCTTCTTGGAATCAAGAGAGTGAGCCAAACAATAGTAGGAGAGATAAACCTGGCAATCTATCTGGAACGGACTCAACCCCCAATATATGAAAGAAGAAATTTGTTTTTAAAATCAGTCTCTCAAAGTTATTAAACTCACCTAGTTGGACGAATAAATGGGAGGAAGCTCTTCATATGAATTGTGTTTGGAATTCCAAGTTTTTTTCCTGATCATGGAAATTTTGGGAGATTTTGGCAAATATCGGCGTGGTGAAGGAACCGGGATGCTTTTGCAGAAGCGAAATTCAAGACTCGAAACATCTACTTCTGAAATGCCCAAATTTTCGGGATTATAGGGAAAGAAAATTTGGTGGCATCAGACAGCTATATGAATTCGTAGATGAGAAAAGAACATATACAACAATCTTTTGAACTAGGAAATTTCCTTGGATAAATATGTAAAATAATTGAAAATAATTGTATAAGCTTGTATATAGCCAATTTGTTATGATGTAAATAAATGTATTGATGCAAATATCCCTGAGTTTGGGATATCGCGTTATAGGATGTTAATAAAAGTTAATTAATAATACTTAAGTGGTTAAAATGCTTAAAGTATGGATTTTTAACATTTGAAAAATAAAGATAATACACAAAAATATCTCTATGTGATATCTACATGAAAAAATATATACAAAAGTTTGACATACCTTATACAAATTTAAAATCTGCAAGTTTATATAAACAATATTGCTTTTAACATTAATTTTCCAACCCCCACATATTACTACGAAAGAAAGTTATATTTGAATAATATTTTAACTATATTTATCGATAATTAAAGCCTCGGTTGAACACCAAATGTTCTCTTTGGTTTATATAAATTCTACAAGGCCGCAGTCACCGTTCGGAGGAGATTAATAGAATCGCCGAATGTCGAGGGTATTTAGATGAGGAAAGCGAAGACTAAAACACGGCTGATTCCACACTCGCCTTTTCAGTGATACTCTAACCTATGCACGGTAGATTCTGTAACCACTGGACATGCGTCGGACCTGGAGACTGTTAGGCTATGCGCTACCTGGAGTATAGGATCTCCATCTATGCTTCCTTCCTGTGTTGAATATGTATAAGACCGGCGGTCTTAATAAAGCTGTGTGTGTGAATGCCAAATGTTTAGAATGAAATATTTTTCACAAAAATACTTCCAATTAAAAAATATTCTATATATGGCAAGTGAGCAATCCATACAGAAAATATCAATTTTTGAACAAAATGTTTATCCCATCTTTTCAAGACATTCATATATTACTTCACTTACATTGATACATTACTGATATACACTTATCATGGATTTAATCCTCTGATATGTAAACACTTGGACTTCCAACCTCCCTAAGACTTATTTGCCAACTGTGCGGCGAGCAAGCAGAGAGGAAAAATAGTATTATGTAAATTTTTGAACATTACTTTCACTGTGAACTTTTCTATGTACTGTGGAATAATTTGTTACTTTGTTAGGAAAAGGTTCTCATAAATATTAGCATTTGAATACAAAACAATCAAGTTGAAGGTAAAAAAACATTGCAATTTAAAATTTTGACGTATTTGCCGTTCAAAGTATGAATTCAAACATTGAATTTTAAAATAAAATGAATATTACATATTTCAATATCTTTATTGTGAATACAAACTAAAAATAATTTTAAATTTCATGTATATTTACAATAGGCATAACTATTGTATAACTCTTGTCCTGTAGAAGGGCTTACGTGCCCCAAAGCTAGAGATTTGTAATTTAAAATGTTTCGAAATAAACTTATCCCCAGAAGCCTGATAAATCACTTTCATATTGATAAAAGAGATTATTTTATTGAACTGTCTCCAAGATCTTATCAACTATATTAATACAGACATATCTAGAAACTGAATATGCATTTTTTAATTCAAAAATATAAAATCTCTATTTCAAAATATAAATACGGGGCATTTTATTTTTTATTGTAAACACACTATATATATTTAAAGAAAAATACATATTCGAAAGAAAAACGTCTTTTTTAAAACCCTTAGAAAATATAATGTTCATTTACTGCTCTTAAAGTAAACCTGAGGTACTGGAAATTAAATTTTGAAATGGAGAAAATTTGAAAATATGATAGTTTTATGTGAATGTTTCATGGATTAATTGGGAAATAGAGACCAACTTTTTGTAAAAGTAATAATATAAATTTGACATATATTGTGGGAAATAAACAGACAGGTATGTGAAATAAGACATTTTTTCACCATCGATAACTGTTCGATTTAGAAACATTTATAATTGCTGAATAAGAATTCATTTATTATTATAATTTCTATATATTGGTATACAATTTTGATGAAACTATCGTATTTTTTACATACAACAATGGAAAAAGAGAAAGAGAGTATATACAAATATCAAATAATTATTACCTATAGAGAAAAATAGTTCGAACTGAACTATTATGTTATTCGGGATTGATCCGAAATTTTGCGAGGATATTAATGTGTGAAAAGATTCTATTTATATCTTTTACACTATTTGTCTAAATGAATTTCTATATTTTAAATAAGTAGCGCTAAGAAATTGAACAGGTAATATAACTCAACATCAAATTTTGATAGAGGAGATGTATAGATATTCTTTTTGTCAATATTAAAAGGAATGGTGTTTCCGCCTCGCAAGTAGAAACTACTTGTACCCACGCTGGTATTTCACCCGGTAGAGTCGTTCCCAAATGTCTAATTAGAAAGATGGGGAACATCTGGTGGACAGATGGTGTCGTTCTGGAACATTCCGTCAATGGAGTGTAGTCGGTTTCAATACTTGAATCAAGGAAGACACCACATCTTTTTCACACAGTACCGTGCGCATATAACATTGATTTTTCATTCAAAAGTTTATTTATTAATAAAAGAGAAATATAAAAATATATTAGAAATAAAATAAGAGATGAGGATTTGATTTTAAAATACACTCATGGACAAAACTAAAGGAAGTTGACTTTTTAGCATGTATATATTCGGGAATAGTACAATAACTCTGAACGATATTCGATACACACGATGAAGACATACGAGATGACCAAGTGTTAACGAAATTGACTCTGTTTCCTTTAAAGAAATAACAGACGACCCCAAATACTTTCAACTTTCTTAAGTGTTGTCCATAAGTGTATTTATACCAAAAGGTTATAGGTATAGCAACTAATCTCATGTTTTGCAAAAATCTAAAAGAGGCATTCATATATGCAAAAAGGACACATCCTTTTTTCGATAGATATATTTCTATGCATTTGTTAGAAGATAGAGGTGTCTATTTTACATAAGAATATACTATCCTCCCTTAACATGTTATAACAATATAATAATTTCACCAGATTGTATTTCCTACTAATAAACCTTTGATACTATTGTATCTAACACTGTGCAGTACGTAAATTTCTGCAGTTTCAAATTTAGTACGTGATGAAGTAGAACACTTTTATGGTCGAATATTTTTGAAAACGAGATAAATCTTTTTAAAATTTAAAAAGGAAATTTAATATAAATTAAAATTAAAATAAGATTATTTGAAAAGTGACTATGATCAGAGAGAGAGATAGAAAATTATGATAAAATACAATTAAGATTTTAGAGGAAACTAAAAATAGTAAAATAGATAACAAATAATTACAACGTATGAGGTACCAATGGCAGAGAAACAGAATTATTTAGTGTTTAATGACAGTAGTATTGTTGATTTCAAAACTTAAAGTATATTTGGTGACAATAATTACTAATAGTATTTTCTATTCTAAAAGTATTAAATCTTTCCTCAAGAAAGTAGAGATATTGTAAATATGAAATACTATTATAGATGAATAAAGTGAAGCATTTTCTCGCTATATAAAGTCTTTAAATGTTGTTTTATTGTTTCTCTTGTACATACTCATTATTGAATGTTGTTTCATGTGTGATTAGAAAAATATTGAAGAACATACTATCAATTTATGAGAAAGGCATCTCCTGATGGGGAAACTGAAAATTGCTGATGGCAGGGATCACTCTGTCGGAACAAATATGAACTAATCGTTTATATTTTTATTGCAGAATCCAACATATATATTTTTTCTTGGTTAATAAAGAAAAGCTAACCACGCACGCGTTTGAGGCTCTTGGTCCTCATCAGCTAGCCTATGAAGCTTGCTGAAAAATTAAGGAATGGATATTTATGAACGGAAGAGTGAAATTGTACTGGGATTAGGTTCATAAATTGAGAAAAAAGGCATCTTCTGATCATGCAACTGAAATTTACTGATCCCAGTTATATTTCACATTTGTACTATTTTTCATTTAATTTGGCGTTCCCATGCTCTCTTGGTCTTAAATGCCCATTCCTTTATTTTTCATAAAGTCTCGAAGAACAGCTTTTTTGATTGTTGAGGTACAGAACGCTGTGTGTAAAGGGGATAAAAAGACCCTACTTGAACGAATATTTTAATACCGATATTACTATTCCACTTTGAGCTAAATGTATGGTAAAATAGCTTATCCTTACTTTTATATTTCTCTCTAAAAACATATTGATATATTTTGAAAATAGAGCAATCCATATATAAATCTTTAATTAAAAAGGCATATATTGGATCAAAAAAAACATTTATTTTACCGTTCAGCCAACTGAAATATTGGTAAAATAAATTAAATTTTGATCCAATATATGCCTTTTTAATTATAAATTGATATATATCGTAAAAAAAAATTAAAAATAAGAATTTCAAACAGGAATTCAGGATTCGAAACTTCTAAAAATATTTTCTAGATATTTTATAAATACACTTGGAAAAATTTCTATTTTTTTCAAGAATATTCATAAATTTATATTTTTAATTTTCTATATATAATAAACTCATTTATATTGAGATGAATTGATTTTTTGTATATTTTTATAGAGATTTAAATTAATATTTCATTTAACTTCCAGGCTTTGACACCTTGCGTTTTAGCTTTTTGAATAAAATTTTTATGTCGATATTTTTTAAAGAGATCTCTAACTATCACCTTTTAGAAGACTATTTAGTAAGTAAAACGACACATGGTGTGCAAGTTTGATAAGTACACACTAAATACACTCATTAAAGAATAAATATTACAAGTAAAATGCTATCTTATCACACATATTTGAACAACGGTAAATACCCATTGTCAGAAGCCACACGCTGTGCGTGTGCACGTTGCGTGTGTTGAGGAGGCTGCCATTTTAATACCTGTTTATTGATTATAAACACACAATAGAATCATTTATTAAATTATATCCTAATAAGATATTATATATTCGATGTGTGTAACGCTATTCTATAGAAAGTATTAAAGTGGTGAACTGGACTATGGGCTTGTGGAGACATCCCAGATTCTGCACCAGCAACGAGTCATAGCTTTTAAAAAACATAATTGATTCAATGTCTTCTCGAAATTTTCAAAATTTCCCCCAACTTTTCTAATGATTTCATGAGAAAAAACGGAAGTTCTGGTATTTTGATTTCAAAATTTAACTGTCTCTCTCTCTAATTGTGTGCAAATATGGTTTATAATTGAATATTTCAGCGTTCACTCACCTCTCACTCATATGGAGGAACAATGGGTATAACATTCGACTACTTTTAGAATAAGTTACAACAGTTTAGAGTTTGAGTCTTTTAGAGTTTACTTTTTAATATATGAACATTTTAACACCATCTAACAATATTTAATAGCTATTTTGAAATTTTTAAAACTGAATCTTTCAGGTTTGATATAGATAAAAGGTTAGAGAAGAATATACAAGCCTAATTTTATATGGAATGAATGTTTATTTCTAAAAGACCATGTTATCACGTTTAGTATCAGAAATAATTTGCTAGTATGAGCGTCAAATTTAGAAAATAAAGTTTTATAAATGTAAAATGATTGAAAAAACGGATTGATACCTGTGCCGATATGTTTGGAATCTTTTATAAATATTTTCTCTTTGAATATAATATATTTGTGATTTTATATATATCTATAAATAATTCATACACGATACACATTTCAAATGCATTGTTATCAATGCGAAGGAAATAGTCAACCATTTAAAAAATGTGGAATTGACAATGATATTATAAATTCTAGGAGTTCTCTATGGAGTGGGCTATATATAGCCTTAGAAAATATGGACGGAGCAATGGCCGGCCACAATGATAGCAAGTAAAAATAGTGTGTCGGCTCTTAGTTAAAATAACTCTCTATAGATAGCCATGGTGGGTGCCAACTGTCTCTCAATCATCCAGTAAATCTCTCCAAGCTATCCCCTTAATTAGCTCATCACAAACTTAGCAGAGCTCTGGACAATATTACTTATCAAATGTTAGCAAAAATTATAAAAAAAAATTCAATAAACACATTTGAAAGCTAGTTGTAACATTGTTCATGAAATAAGATATACCTAGGCTAGTAGAGGTTTTATTTATAAATTTACTACTGGCCGAAGTGTATCTTTATTTCAAGAACAATGAATGCCGGCCAGGCGACCTCTATTTTCAAGATAGGTGCAACATGTTATTTTCAAATGTTGTATTGAATCTTTGAATTCAATCTTCGCCTTTTTGATAAATTTTATTTACAATTAAATTGTGAATCGGTGTATTCTCTCAATCAACTTAAAGCTTAACATCGAGTTAAAATAATCAACTCAGATTTCAATATTTGACAGTGATTTGTAATAGACTGGTAGGCTGAATAAGTAGAGAGGTTTAAAGGGTATTTAACAGGAACTGTAAAGTTTAATAATCAATTAATAAACACAGAGAAAAGAAAACGGAATTTTTCAGGTAACATAGTTAAAGTCTGGAGGTCGTATTTTCGAAATGTGGGAGAATAAAGAAAAAGGAATAAATCTAGGAAAAACAGAATCTCAAAGAAAGGTCTGATATTAGTATGCATACGAAAAAGTGAAATTACCTGATCAGAACAGGGTAAAATGATTTTCCATGATGGTAATAAACTTTTTCGCAGATTACGTCTATATGATGATGGATGTTATATTGAAGTATGTGCTGTGACTGAAGTCAGATTTCACTGTCTATCTTGATTCACTGAGTCAAGCGCAGTAAATGTGTTGAGATACAAAATTATCGAAAATTTTCAATTGCACCAATAGGTTATGGTGGTAAGTATTATTTGTTTAGTGTATTTTTAAATAGTATATTAAGAGAACATCATTTTTCTGAAGTATATCTGCAATGTGATAACAAAGTTGTGTTTTATAGGGTATATTTTATAGTATAGGTGGAACACATCAATTATTTTTCTATATAAGCACTAATATAAAGTAGCCATAATGTAATAGATTTATACAAATTTTGTGAGAAGGCGAGAAGGATGAGAAACAGGTGTAAATAGTTTTCCTTTTTTTTTTTGGGCTCATGTTAATAATGAATTGTATATAGTACTTATGTTCAATTAAAACCATTGCTATACTGGAAGAATACTGTATGGGGCTTTATCCCTAATAAAGGTTTTTGTGTGTGTGTATAAGCACTGAGAGATATGAAAAATATAAACTCTGAAACTGTTACTTCATCTCTCTGTATGATTTAGAATTAAAAATTCCTATAGATAATATAACCTTAATAAAATCTTCATATTGTCGAAACTTTCTGAAATGTCTATTTGTATATCTCAAATATATTTCAACAATATATTGGAAAAATTTATATAATTTTTACAATTATTCTATAAATTATCAATAAAATTTTGAAATTTTACCATCATAAATTTCACCTACTAAGTTCTTCTTGTGAATGGTCCTTATTTGAATTACTATTGCTCCTGGATATCTAAAATTGCTTCTATTAACATTGAACAAAATTAAGAAAATTTCATGAAGAATGTTTATTTTGAAATTAACCAATATTCTGGTAAATATGACTATATACATGAACGTCCTAATAATTTATAAAACAATTTATTTTTGTTTGTGTATATATTATTCTTAGATAAGGTTCTAACTATATAGAGATTAAAATTTCTTTTAAAATTTTTGTTAAAAAGTTTAATATCGACCAATATTTGACGCTTTCATTCCAAATTCTCTTTGTTTCGCCAAGTAGCTTTCAATGAAAGAATCAAATATTGGTTGTTGTAAGATTCTATCATTATAGTTTCTTACCCAGCGAGTTTAAACTTTCAACCAATATGTAATAGCGATGTTACTTTAATCCCTTCTCAAACGTATTTAGTATTTAAAAAAGACATCTAAAATTGATGGTTTGAGAAAGGCTTTTTTAAATTTTGAAATATTACAAAATCAGCATTGGTATATAGACTATTTTCTCTATGTGGAATATTTCTAAAATCATATCTGCTATTTTAGAGTTATAAGAAGGGTTTTTAAAAATGATACTATTGATATATGAAAAGAGTTTCGTGTGTTTAACTTATAAATTCAGTCATATCAAAAGAAAAAGGTTTGAAAAGTATAGAGATTAGTAGTTATATTACCTTGGAAAGTGTTATGCAGCAAGATTTTATTTTGTTATATGTTGTATTTAGCGTGTATGATAATTTTACTGGGATTTTACAGAGCAATAAACTCGAACTGAGCTTTTCAATCAGAGCAGTGGGATGCTACTGGAACTGTGGCTGGTGCCAAGGCTACTGAAGTTATTAAAAGAATTGCCAGTCAGTGGGCGGAGCTTGTGACAGAGAGCTGCTCTCTCATTGGTCGATGGGTTATTTGAACTGGCTGATTCAGCGAATAATCATCCATAAACAATCTAAGCCCCGCCTATCTTCCCTTGTCAGATGATAATGCATGCAGATTTGGTAGTTCCCTTCAGCATAAAAGCGGTCGTATATCTTCTGTCTCTTTGTAATGCGTGCCCCTTCTTCGCTTGTCTCCGTAAATTGAAAAGATGATTGAATTTTTTTGTCCGACACGCTTAAGTTCCTTTCAATTTTTTTCCCGTGTGAATCACGTTCAATTTTTCATCCTTCATGCGAATCGAAAGAATGTCTTACTGAAGTGAGATTGTATCTTAAACCACTCCACAGGAGCTCTATTGACTTGTTTGGTATTTCTTTTATTGAGGTTGATAGAGAGATGGAATTCCTTTGAAAACTCAATCTAGAAGTCCTTTCTGCGAATTCAACAATAAGCAACAAATGCATTTTATAGACTTTTGAAAAGATTTCGGCTTGAATTCACAGTTGTCAATATCATATCCTTAGCTTTATTTTCCGCTTTGATTTTGTATACTTCTCCAGCTCTCTTGCATTTCTGACATTTCTTGAAGAAACATTCCATATGATCACACACAATACAAATTTTAAGTCAACATTTCACATCATTTGATTATAAAGATTTACTTCTTTTTATACATTTTCAAAGAGTTCTAGTACTGGTGAATAATTACCATTAAGAATTTATAAAACATTATTCCATTGCAAATAGAAGAATTATTAAGAAATATATAAAAAAAATAAAGGTTTTAATACTTTTGAAATGTTGATTGTAACTGTTCATAAAGAGAGTGAGAACCTTTTTGTGTGGAATTTTTAAAAAATATTTTACCCTTAAAGGATAATTTCAATCTACAATTATAGTTTATAATATTTTATTTTAACTTCAAAGGTTGAGGCTTAATAAATTCCTAAATTAGGTCAAGAATATTTTTATAGAATGTAGCTCATCTTACTCAGGTTTATCATATATAAATCAAAATTCATTCAAGTTTTGTGAACAGATTTCATAAATAAAATATAACTGTGATAATGATTTATATTCAAAAGTTAGTATTTTTCAGTATTTTCTTCGTAAAAAAAGCCGAATAGTTTTATTTTTATTTGGGAAATCTTAAATGATAATTTTCTGTATTCATAAAAGTTTTCGAGTTTTTAAAATATTTCTTTTAATTCTATTAAAGAGCATTTATAAGATGAATTTTTACTGTTTACTTAATTAGGTTTATATTATCTCAAAATTGAAATTTATAACACATTTTATTTATTTTATCGCGCAGAAATCATGTTATTTTTATAGAGTTCTCTTTGAATCATTTATATATTCTCTTAAATATGTTATTAACACTGAAAATTAAGCATTTTTATTTAAGAAAGGTCTTTACAATAAAATTAATCTTTTCTCGATTAAAAGAGCCCGTGTCTATAATATCCGTAAACACTCCTATCTTGAATTCCTTCGGCAAAATAATGAAGAATAAATTGACGAAATAAATGATTAAGTTGTTAAGCTCTGATTTAAGTAGAAACTAAATTGGAATCATTTGAAACGTGGATCTGGTGGAGAATGAAGAATATATTTAAGAAGATTAGTAGAGGAACACATGGTCTGCTATAGGTAATCAAAAAAGGCAGAATAATTGAATTTGTGAGATACAAACATATATGAAAATATATTAATTGATAATAAAATTTCTGGCGGGTAGAATGAATGGGCTTGAATTAAAGAATGCATAGAATTTTGTAATAAAAATTAAATCCATCAAACATAAAGTCAAAAATATACTAAAAGATGATAAGGGTGTTCAATTTGATTAAACTTATCAAAGACGGATTCGACGTATCTTCTTTCATCAGTATATGTGTGTTATGTGCAAAGATGGTGTAAAAATACATTGTTTTAAATGGAGTAGGTGACATTTATTTCGCTCATAAACGTCATTAATCCAGAAAAATTACGAAATATTGAAAAACGCCTGTGACTCCAATATCCTATATAATTTCAATATTGTTTTATTCAATGGCCTATCATTTTACAACATACTTTATCGTAGTGCCAATCTTTAAGACAAGCCTATTGGCAACTACTTGACGTTTTATCGACCTCAATTATGGTGCGATTTATTCATTGTTAATGATTCATAAAACCCGCGAACATGTCATTCAATCTGCGCCTTGTTTGCGCCTAATAAAAATCTCTATTTCTTTTTATATGTTTTATATTTGTACTTAGGAACAAGGATATCTATTCTAAATCTCTTAGTACTCGTTGCTATCTTAAGAGATGATACTCTGGTGGCATAAAATGAAAATTTTCGGAAAGCAGAACCCGGGATCGAAACTGAATTGAGTTCTTTTTTTTTTAATTAATAAATTGCTTTTCAAGATATCCTGAATATTTCACTGGAACAGCCTACCAACAAATTTATGAAAAAAAGCTCTGGGAACTTGTAATTTTGAAAACAGACTACTTTCCCTTTTACAACATGTGAGGTACTTACGCACACAATAACAGAAACCTCCTATATACCATGATAATCAAAACTTGTACAGCGTGAATACAATAAAAACAAAAAAAAGCTTTAATATGACCCCTTTTGGTCATATACAGATTCTGCAAGTAGAAGAGGTTATATACAGAAATAACAGTACAGTAACAATAATAATCAATGTTATTTACAATGAATCAAATAGGGGTAGAGAAGAAAGAAAGGGATTGTCATTAATTTATACGGAATAAGCAGTTCCTTTTCTTAAAAAACAATAATTAGCAGTACGTGAATATACTTGGGATAATTAAATAAATAATTATTAATTTCCAAATTTAGAAGTTTAAAATACCTTTATATATTTGTAAAATATCTTAATAGGTTATTTTTTTTTGTAAGCATTAAATATATAAATTTTTAAGAATCCTAAAATGCAGTTTATTTTAATGAAAGCGGATAATGAACTTTGTAAGAAGGTTTCGAAGGAAACTGTTGTGAAATATTGTGTCACCATCCATGTAAACTTTCCACGTTAAACCAACAGAACATAAAGTTTCAGGAAAACTCAACGTGAACTTGCAAAATTCTACTGAAAGCGTAATTTTATTGTCTAAATGACAGCATAAATATTTTGTGCTAAAATTTGAATATATGTATGTATCTTGACATCATTCATACAACTAGGTGTACAGAAATATTTTAATTTATCCTTTCCCTGTTTCGATAAGTAAATACGTTAGACATAAGTATCTTCATTACAAATATATTCTCACAATGAGTAGCTTTTTTATTTAAAAAACGCTAGCTTTCAAGCGTTAATCGCTCTTCAACTGGCTTACAATAATATCGACTTTATCCCACCAGAAATATTTACAAAAACAAACGCGCGCATTTTATCATGAATACGTATCTTCAATTAAAAAGACATATATTGGATCAAAATACTCTTTATTATACCAATATTTCAGTTGGCTTTCCGCCAACCTTTTTCAAAGTATTATAACATATTTAATACCTTCAAAAAAGTTGGCGTTCAGCCAAATGAAATATTGGTAAAATAGATAATATTTTGATCTAATATATGTCTTTTTAATTAAAGATTTATTTATAGATTGCTCAATTTAAAAAAAAAGTATCTTCTTACATTTACTTACATCTATCAATAAAATTTGTAATAATAATTTTGACAATGTGTTTTTTTTTTTCATATATATCTTCAAATATCTCTACAGGCCTTATTGCAATGATAAGTAACTTTCTTTTTAACGAGACACGTCTCATATTTGTACACTCTATAGATATTATATCTACATATAAGTATGAAGAAAAATGCCTTCATATTCCTAGGGGATATTCTGTCAATTTTATTTCTCTTTTAAACTGAACCTCACAAAGAGGCATTCATATCTTTAGATATATTCAAATATTTGTTATTTCTACAGTTCCATGTATACGACTTTGTGAATTATATCATTTACTATTTGACTGAAATTGATATAACTAATTTAAAAATATATATATATAGAGATTATAAATAACACACAGGGCAACAATATATTAAATGGTTTGAATTAAATTATTTAAACACAATGATATTAGTTCTTAAATTAAAGATACAGTTCCATATATACGATTTTATAACTCTGTCGGAATTATATCATTTACCATTTGACTGAAATTGATATAACCAATTAAAATATATAGAGATTATAAATAACACATAGAGCAACTATATATTAAATGGTTTGAATTATATTTTTAAAACACACACAATGATACTAGTCTTTAAAATTAAAGTTACTTCGGCCATTCAATTTTTAAAAAGATTTGATGAGATGAAAAGAAATATTTTTAAAGATTTACTGGCCGAAGTTTCTTTAATTTTAAGAACTATGAATACCGACCAGGCAGCCTCAATCTTCAGGACAATGATATTAATTCTTTTGATTTTTTGAGCATACATTCTTGCAATATTTAGAAAAATAACTTAAATAGAATATTTTAAAGACTTAATAAAATCTAAATATAGTCCAATTTGATATTTAGAGATGTGAAAATCTAAAAAGAATAAGAATAAATATAAATAAGAAAGTATAAAACAACACTTAAAGTTTCACCGCATAAGTTTCTTTAAGTGTTGTTTTATAATCATACGCCGCAGTCCTTTATAATAAATAAGAAAGTGTATGTTTCAATTGCAGAATCACAATTAATACCTGGGCTACTCTAATAACATAACTTATTTATTTATATTAGGACGTGGTTTTATTACTTTTCGATATTATAATACTGTGTGTTCTACTTTTCGATATTAAGACACTTTAAAATATCAATATTCGCCATAATGAATGGTAAACAATACTATATTACTCTGATTTTAAACAATTATTGTTAAAATATATTAGTGATTTCTGTATCGCTATATGAATTTAGAACGAAATTGATAGAAAAATTAAGCTTATATGGAAATGAACAAAAACGAACTAATTTGTGAAAGTCTTGACTGATACCTGTTGACCACCATTTTTATTTTTATGTTTAAAAAGATTCTTCAAAATTTGTCCTATACTTCAAGTGATAATATAAATGATTTTGATATTATAGGTATTGTGATATGTTTACCAGAATATATAGGAACTGTACTGTAAAATATATATGTTAGATACTGGATACGTGTGATCGTTCTAGCAGCTGCACTTACCTCCTCCAAAGGAAGCCTGACTAGGTTTATAGCTCCCCCAACTGGGCAGGGGTCCGTCAGAACGATCCTAAGAAATCCCAGATTAGCTTCCAGGGGCCTGGGATATGATTGGATGGGAGACACTCATCAAATTTTAATTAGAGAAGGTTTGGACATTAAATTAGTGACGCTTTATTTTCCCTCTTTGTTCCTCTATCTACGTAGACATCGTATCTTTCCTTATCTAATTTATTTGTTATAGAACTCTCAATGATAAGTCCAATGTTTATATATCAGTATAAAGGATTAGTGGGTTTGTGTGGCTATATTATTACTCTCATCAACCTGGAGAAATACAGTTTATTCTTTTGGAATCTCGTTCGGATTCATTCATTCTTCAGATAGAATAGCGCTTTTTCCTTTTCAAAATAATTATTATATGATTCAAAATATGACTAATATATGCTTAATTCCATATATGCATATTTTACACCCATATGACATAAAATGATTAAGATTTCATAAATCATAAGGTAAAAACTCAGTTTATATATTCGAAACATCAAGACAACCATACAAATTTCGCTGAGCAAATCGGATATAAAATGTCTATAAAATGTTCAAAGAATCAGCACAACAAAATTAAGAGCGCATTATTTAATACCATTTTTGATAATTGGTCTCCAAAAATATAAACTATTTAATAATAATAATCTATATTTCGGCACACGTAGATAAAAAGGCCAGAAGAGATCAGTATATTAAAAGAGAGAAGCTTTGTACAGCAAATTAAATCTTTCGAGAAATTTCTTACGATATTTACATTAGAGCGCAGCTTGATACAACTTCATTTAACCTTTGTGTTTCTCTCACACAATAATTCTTAATATTTATCATAAATATACCAAAAGAACAGGAGCTATATCTATGATTCCTTTCTTCTTGTGGTGAATCTGTATAAGACCGGGGGTCTTAATAAAGCTTTATGTGTGTATATATATACCAAAAGAGGCACGTTTTTTTAGATATTCATATATATACATAAAATGATAGTAGTATTTTCCTAAATCATTATTTGTATCTTTTGAATCTTTCTGTCAAAGACTTTTCATTTTTAAATACCAAAAAGGTTTAAAAAGTTTAAATGATTGTATTATATAAGAGGACGTGATTATTTACCTAAGATATCGTCTATATTATAATATATTTGAAAAACATTTAAGCAATTGATATGTTGAGGCATAACGGTAGTTAAGAACGAAAATTTTTTTTTTAATATATCTATAATATTCAAAATCAACTTTTCGAGTGGCTCGGAAGTATATTTCTTAAATGATGGTACAACTTATCTAAAACTGCCTATTCTGAAAACAGCTTCATATTCAGGACACACAGCTTTCACTTATAATTTATTCAAAATATATTCTTTGTCTTTTATTTAATGGGAGATTGAGTGCGAGAATAAAATTCCCCCTTTTAAAATCTCCTTTGGACAAAACAAACACATAGAATAAGATTCTTTTTTTTTGCAGGAACACGGCTTTATTTGGAAAATATACCAACCTGTATTCCATATTTTCGCGTATGTATTTCCACCTCTTTTTCTCTCAATATAATAAGAACATAGATCAGGCTAAAATAACAATGGGGGAAATATGATTTCAGCTGTCTGTACGCCACTAATCTGAACATATAGAAAGCAATTTGACTCTGCACAAAGTGCCTGAGTTTATTCGACCCATTCACTTATGGAGCTGCATTTATTGAAGAATTATGTCCAAGATATTTTTTAAAATATGGTTTATGCGTAATGAAGGCTATAATTTGTTTGCAAAGATACGTAATAGATAATAAATAAACGCTCTAAATATATTACAAATGCGAATATGACAGAGTGACTTACTGTATAATTTGAGACAATTATTCGTTCGTTCTGGTTGGGAAGTTCGTATATGTAAGTATTTGGCATCAATCATTAATTTCTAATATATTTTGATTTCAAACATTTTGGACACACTTTGTCGCTCTTATCTGAATATGTACGAATATAATGAAAAGAAATCGAACATATTTTGGCATGGTTGACAAAGAGTTACTGAAACGTATGGTGTCAAACAGCTAAGGAATGTGGAGGACAAAGCATCAGATTTATCATACAAGATTTCTACTGTACCTGCCATTTCTCAAGTTGGCTATCATGTTCGACAGTTGTGTGTCATATTACATAAGGGCTGGTGTGTGACATTAAAACTGCGCCGGGTTATGAGCCTATTAAGAAATAAGGTGCCTGATAAGGACTACAATTAAATTTTAACGAGTTAAAAGTTACATGCTCGTAACATTTTAAATTCAAATTTTGAATTTGTTTTTATATAACGGAATTGAACCGTTGTAATACACTGCGTGACATTGAAAATGGAACACCAAGAAATAGTGGCCAGAAAGTGATGAAACTCGGCAGACAGGGAGAGACAGGGACGAACAATAAGTGATCTTTATTTCAAAATGATAGTCATAATACAGAGCGAGAACGGCGTCGGCTTAGTAGCAAGTAGGACCACCGCGGACGGCGATGCACGCAGCAACACGTCTAGGTAGAGAGTCAATCAGAGTACGGATGGCGTCCTGAGGGATGGCTCTCCATTCCCTCTCAACCATTTGCCACAGTTCGTCTTCTGAACGCGGCTGTGGCAAGGCATGCAAACGGCGTCCAATGATGTCCCAGACGTGCTCGATTGGTGAGAGATCAGGAGAGCACGGTGGCCAGGGAAGCATCTGTACATCTTGCAGAGCTTGTTGGCTAATGCGAGCAGTGTGCGGTCGGGCGTTATCCTGCTGATAAAGGGCATTGGGTACCCCCTGAAGGTAGGGGAGTGTCACCGGTCGCAGCACATCATCAACGTATCGTTGGGCCGTCATAGTGCCCTGAATACGAAGTAAAGGTGACCTGGAATCATACGCGATTGCGCCCCAAACCATGATTCCACGTTGTCGCACGGTGGGGCGTTCCACAATTGCTGCCGGATTGGACCTTTCTCCACGTCGACGCCACACGCGTACACGGCGACTATCACTGGACAAGCAGAAACGCGACTCATCTGAGAACACGACCCTGTGCCATTCCGTCATCCACGTCGATCTAGCCCGGCACCATTCCAAACGTTGGCACCTATTCGGTGGGGTCAATGGCAGTCTTCTTAGCGGACGGCATGAGTGCAAGCCATTAGCAACCAATCGACGGGAAATGGTTCTGGTCGAGATGGAATGATCTAGGGTGTCTTGCACATGTTGCAGGATGGCGGTACAAGGGGCTTGTGGGGCCGCCACTGCTTGTCGAAGGATACGCCGATCCACACGTGCTGACGTCACTCTGGTTGCACCGACATTCCTATAAATTGCCACATTTCCTTGTTCCAACCATCTTCTCCACAGTCGGTGCACCGTGGACGCACCAAGGTGTGTATCAGCTGCGATTTGACGTATGGACCAACCTGCCCTTTTCAGTCCGATCACCATGCCCCTCGTAAAAGCGTCTGTCTGCTTGAACTGCCTCCGTTTACGATGACCTGGCATTCTCTGTTATTACACGTGTCTTTTGACACAAGAACAAAATTTCTACAATGATTTTCCTTGAAGAAATAACGACACGAATACTGTCCTTTCTGCAAGTTCCTTCCCTTATATCTTACTCCATGTGCGCACGAGAGCTGCGCATTTTACATCATTTCCATAACTCGGTTAAGCGCGTCTACCCTGAAATTTGCATAATTTTCTGGCCACTATTTCTTGGTGTTCCATTTTCAATGTCACGCAGTGTATATACAATATCGCAGTTTATATTTGAAATAGGATTATAACATTTGATTAGGTACGAGTTTTGTTGATGTTAATTATTTAAAATATTAATTTTCATTCTGTGATTGAATTAATCTGTGACTTAATTTATTCTCTCTCTCTCTGTGGTGTTGAGTGTATATATATATGTATTTCTTTGAGTGGTGTGGAAGAGAGTATATGTGGAGACGTTTAGGTGTAAGAGTTATTTAGATTTATTATAGTAATTTATATTCATAGTTTTTTTGTGCCTTCAATAAAGAAGTTTTATGTTTTAATAGAGAGTAATTATTACGATTCTCCCAACAAGTTTCGCTTCAAATTTGCAAACATATCAGTCCTTAATACTAAATTTAGTATGAGAATACAAGAAAGAGAAACTAGACAACCCGAATTCCTCGAGCGCTAAAGAATACTAATGTATTTTTAAAATCAATTTAATGTCGCCTATTAAATTCTTAATAGTACAAAAATATCACATTTTCAACAAGGTATAACTTATAGATTTCTTTTTACAACCTTTCCTGTTATCACCAAGGATTTAGAGTGTAATAAAGATATACAAACTGATATATTAATTATATGATATATATGCGTTATCTTGTTTTTTTTTTATTTGATACTAAATAGTTCACTACTGCAATGATAGAAAAGCCCTCTTAATATTTTATTAATGAAGAAAGGGGGCGCAGAATGGGATTGTTTAAAAAATAACTATAATTATATAGTTTATATTTATAATAAAATTGTGAAAAATGTTTTAAAATGACAAAATATAGTTTATATATTTTGAGATATTAAAAATAAAAAAGGCATATCCTGACCAGGAGCACATGTGCTTTTTAGATGGCAGAGCGCCATCTAGTGGAACAGAAATCAACTAAACATTGATTTAGCCTGTTCTCTGCTATTTGGCTAACCCAATTTCTTGATAAATCAAGAAAAGTCATCCACGAACGCGTTTGCGCTGTTGGCGCTTGTCAGCGTGGAGTAGGCTGAGATATAAATATATATAGTAGAAACTTATAGAGATTTACATTTATACTCTATTGTTTTTGAGAACGCGTACGTTTCAAATGCTTATTTTATTTTACATCAGTGTTTTAAATATAATAATTCTATGTTTAAGTGTGAAAAGGCAAGTATTGATTGAGTTTGAGCGATA
The DNA here is from genome assembly GCA_030710605.1 of Cordylochernes scorpioides. Taxonomy (NCBI): domain Eukaryota; kingdom Metazoa; phylum Arthropoda; class Arachnida; order Pseudoscorpiones; family Chernetidae; genus Cordylochernes; species Cordylochernes scorpioides. The sequence goes on along the minus strand of CP092863.1, from coordinate 48,559,548 downwards.
GTCTTTGCAATTGAAAGTACTCGTTGCAATATTATTCATCTTATTTTCATATTTATTCATCTTATATTTATGTTATAGTCTCTCTAATATAATAAAATATATTAAATTCAATCTAAAGTGTAATTTTAAATACCTGAACGTACGCCAGTTTATAACAAGGTTTACTAGATTTGATCATAACAGTAATCAAAAAGTTGTCTTCTTGTATATTTTAATATTAAATAAAATTTTAAAATACCTACGGAATACGTTCTCTTTTTTATATATCGAAAATATATATTTGGTGTTCGTATTTTTTCACTATTTTTAAACAAGACGATCCATAAATTATATATCATTTGAGAGAAAAATCCCATACAGGGAAGAGTTTATTGCAAAAAAATCTAATTTAATTGATTCGAGCTTTCGGGTCTTGAACCCCTCCTACAGAAGTGAGATTAAATAAAACGCCACTTATATGTAACCTTATTTCTGTAGAAGGGCTCCAAGTTTAGAAAGCTCGAGTCTTTTAAATTATATTTTTTGCAAGGAACTCTTCATTGTGGATGGAATTTTCATCTCATGGCTGGTTAAACCGTTTGGTTTCGACCACTACGACCCGGGTTCGATTCCCGCATTGGACACTTTTTATGTTTTAAAAAAATGCTCCAATGGCCCCCCGATTCTTGCAAAAGTCTCACCCCACCAGCGAGTGCAAGTAACCAAACGGGGCTCTGGCACATTTGTAAGTGCAAAGTCGAACTGCTTTCACATGTGTAGACATGTGGTGCGCTTACAGTAAAAAGCAGTCGCTATCTACCCACCATGATTATCATGGTCTGTACCACGTGTACTAGGGATAAGCAAAAAAAAAATAACATATCAGAAGTTAACATGATTCAAGAATCAATATTGAGAACTTTGGTTGAATTGTCAATGTTTAGCCAGAATGTTTCAACCACATGTTTCCTATTGTATATGTAAGAATTAGTGAGCGCAGTTGGTTTAGCTATCTGATTCGTAGTTTAGGGAGTCCCAGTTGGGAGTTCCAACCGTATAAATGGAAGCAAATACTCTTATTTTATAATACCCTTAATTATATACTTAAAGGTACAGAGTCCACAAGAAATTGATGGAAACCAGGATAAAAAATGTCCAATCAAACTTAGATTTCCAATGTTGGTACTTGGTCTTTGGTTTTCAAGGCTTGGAGTCAGCTGCTATTGTTGATCGACGTCATAAGCTTAAAAAGAGTTTTCTTGTGAGATCAGTTAATTCGAAATCCTGCAGATACTTCGTTCTTGTTATGTTCTTAGGAGTGGGATTTGTTGTTAAAGTTCATTTTGCAATGATATTTATTCAACAGGTCAAATTACAAACTCTAATTGAATGAGCGTATGTTGATCTTTAGAAATTATAATCGAAATCTTTACCAACTTTGACATAATATGATACTGAATTTATTTTATTTTATTAGAAATATTTATGGCCATACAATTTTGCGCAAAGTTTTAAGAAATTATCTGAGTACTCACACAAAAGATTTTTGCAAATTCGAAGAACGTTCGTACCATTATTATGTTTTCACATCACGATCCTTAACCAATTATGATCAATTTAAGCGCAAAAGCTTCCAATATTTGCGTATAACATCTAAACCCCAATAATGCCTGAAAAATCACATAATAGAATATTTAAATAGTAATAATTATTTCAGCCACACACACACACATGATATAATTCATATAGCTAAATATTTAATTTTAAAAAATCAATTAATAACAACAATGATACTAACTCTTTTCACGCTCCAAATTATAAATTCAAATAGTGAATGCATAGGAATGCAGAGACATCAGGAATGGATTGAGGTTAGCGTAGGTGAGGTCGGGAAGGTCAGGAATGGCAGTTCCCCGTCTGATAAGCAGCTTCCCATAGATTATGGAGTCCCAGGGACCTGCATAGGTCGTCGTAAGTATCATACAGCCTTGGGACGGCTTGTTGAATCCTAATTCTTATGTTCTCTGTTCCACACGGTGTATTGTCGACATGTTTCTGTGGTCCAAACTCTGTTTAACCAAAAAAATATCCAGGCTAGATATCGCCACAAATACGTCTTTTTAAAAAAATAATAACAAGTTACTGCAATTTTAACTCGATATTTTGGAAATTATAACTCCATAAGAAACGAACTATGGTTCTTCCTAAGAACAAAGCGAGTTGCTTCTGCTAGTGTTAATCCGTTGTTTTATCATGCACTATATACGCAATTGTAAATCCTAGTCACCAATATTATCACGGCCTCATAGTAAGGATAGTGACAAGAGTATCCTATTACTTTCGATAGGAGACAAGGCTGACGAAGATAGATCTAGAGAACAAACTATGTTATCTTTCTCTGTGTGTGAGGAACTTCTGATGAACGGACAACATTTTTTTCAAAAGCAATCATTACATATGGAAGTCATAAAATTTGTGCATTTATTATTTCATCTATTTCTGTACTGGCCTTCTGATTAGTGCATCTCGTCACATGTGTTTTGTTTCCGTTCCAGGAGTGGGATATCCTTTCTCGGAAGTGGGAGCCATTTTTATCTTTTCCTTTCCCAATCAACTTCCCCCCCTTGCTAGAGCCAAGGTTTTGTAATTTATAATACCTGTGATATTCCACTTAACAAGAACGAGTTTTAAGTAACAATGAGACGATTCTAATCAGTAGAAACTCTAACTTTATTCATCCTTTGACCTATATATAGATATCGCGCTTCTCGCGGATATACAAATCTACCATCTTTTAAAAGAAAGTATGTAAAAATATACGAAACAAATCAATATCATGCAAATGTCGCGAGGTATGCGACAATACCAACAATTGGAAAATTTATTTGTTAAAATATTATTTTTTATAGAATTATATAAAACAAATGGTAATACCTGTTTAAATGTAAACATGGAAATTTGGACTACTTACAATCTACAAATATAAACATATGTTAATATCTCTACCCTCTACAGATAGTTGTTAAAATCTTTCTAACACAAATCCATTGCCATCAATTTACTTGAGATCACTTAAATATATGAATTGCGAATTTTTTAGAAATATAGATTGAATTTATTTGCTAAATTTCACATTTATAAGGCACATAGCCCGACATCATGAAAAATAGATTTGCTTATTTTTATGAAAATTCCAAAATTTTGCGGCATATATTTGGATCTGAATCTTTAAGAGATGAACAGAGGTTATTCAGAAAACGCCTTGTCTTGATGTAAGTTCAAGCATCAAATGTGGTCATTCAATAAACATATAATATTGTTTGATGAATTTAAATATTTAAGAAGAAAAATAATCCCATTTTATTAAATATATTTAGTATTATAAATAATTATATATATTTGATTGATAAATATTTTTTAAACCAAAAAATAATTACATAGTTCTAGCAATATAATTCCCTTGGAACAATTAAAAATAATAATATACTCTCTTATGAGAGAGATTATCAGGGGAAGATATTTACTACCCACAATTAAATGTCACATCTCTATAAAAAAAAGATATCAACACAAGTTAAAAATGGAAGTTTTCGAGTCTAGATCTTGTGTTATTTACGTGAAGAAAGTGGTATTAGGAGATGATAAGAGAGGAGGTAAAGTGACAATCAAATGACCTAAATCCACAGAACTATCAGGAAGAGGACAGAACCTACAAGGCCGCTGAGTACATTATTTACAGCAAGGGCCAAATCTTATCACATCAGGCAAACACAAGCCTTTCCTCGGCGACGCCGGCCAGACGCTCGGCTAACTGATAACCACATCATAAAGGTGCGATGTCAAACATTCCGTCACCCCTTATTTCACCACTTCTACAAAATCTCGGCGACATCAAGTCTTTGGGTAGAACTTAATTCCGGTCCATTTTATTCTTTCACAGATATTAAGCGCATTTATGCACATTGTTCAAAATAGTAATATGACAAATCCACTGATTTATTAAGAAACTTCTTTTCCACCTTAGTAGATTGATTAGGTTGAGTTGCATCACGCTGACAAAGGCTAACAGCCAAAAACATCTACGTTATTGGTTTTTATTTGATTTATTTAGCAAAGTTTATTTGTTTAAAATTTGTGTTTATACTTATAAATAAAAATACTTCTAGTTGATAATCATTCTGAAAGTAGATAGAGAAATCCCAGTTGAATTACCAGAAAATGCCCCTTGTAATCACAAATATTTACAAAGTATAATTCTTTAAATTTATATTCTATAAATATATATATAGATGATTATATCATGTGTAAAGTATCCATAATTTCATTCTTCAAAATGATCTTTGGTTATTTGAAGGGAATGCTAAACATATCAAGGATTCGAAAGTGCACAATTTGTTTAAGACATCCATCGCTATTGGGCTGATTTTTTACTCTACCAAAAGAGAGTCCTGTGCATATAAATGTTGCATGCATATAATGATCTCTTATCTGAGTCAGGAGTTCGATCATATTGACTTCTATCTTTTGAAGTTCTATTCGTTGTAAACATAACTCTCAGTGTGTAGGTTATTGTGAAGTCTAGGTTCAGATTATACACCCATGGACAAAACTTAAGGAAGTTGTACCTTTTAACATGTATATAGTTAATCATTCCTATTATGAATTAGTTTCATTAACGCCTGCCAATAATTAGGAGTTATACCTCTTCCTAAAAATAATGTAACTTGGCTTTTTAAATATCTTATTACTGAGAAAAAAGATAGAAGAAATGTTGTACATTTACCCTTTTTTTTTGCATTTTAAAATAACCTCTCTATTTATATAACTGTGTTCAGAACTATCGCCCGCAATTGTTCGCGGTGTCACTGATAGCACTTCTCCCTAAAAAGTATCTTTGGATGAGGTTTTATATTTTTGTTTATTTTGTATTATCTCTGTGTAAAGGTGATAAAAAGTCAAATATTGGCGTAATATCAATAGATAGACATTTACATTCATGGAGACAAAACGTAAGGAATTTTAACATTTTTGATGTCGCCTGTCGTCTGTTTTTTTTTTTTAAGGAGGAACACACAGAGGCAATTATATTCACACTTGGTTATCTCGTGTCTCTTCAATAAAGGTTACTGTGTATCAAATATCTCTCAGAGTTATTGTCTGAACCCTAATATTCATGCTAAATGGTACAAATTTCTTAAATTTTGTCCATGGGTGTATTTCATATTTTAATATTCTGCTTACACGTATAATTCTTTTGGTATAATCCTATTTTATTTTACATAATGTAATTTTATCTTTTTATGAAATGTTAAATGAAAATGTCAATATTTAGCTGCTCATATACATTTTTTAAAATGATTTACACGTTAAATTGATAAGTGTGTGTTAAAATAATCATATTTTAGGTATTTGTAAATAATCATTGTTTGTGTGTTTCATATGTAGGGTCAGTGTGGACAACGACGGAGCCCCAGATCTTCTTAACATAGAAGTCGTCTGTTTATTGTTCAACAGACGCCAATTCTATTCATATAATAATCCAGTTTTCAACCACATGGAGAGAGAAAATAAATAAATGTATTTTTTTATATTTACACCATATTCAATTTCTTTGTTTACATGTAAAGTACACTTACTAAAATACCCTATGCAATCATATAATAGAGATATTTCTCTAATCAATTTAATTGACTTAACATTTTGAATATATTCTGCCCTAGAATATTTAAACTACACAAAGAACCTACACTGATAGATAAATATAGTTATGGAAGTTTCCTATTTTGATGGCGCCGATGTCTTTTTTTTTCTTTGAAGGAGACAGGCAAATTTGTTCAGATTTAGTTATCTCGGGTGTATTTAATAAAGGTCACTATTTATCAAATATCTTTCAGAGGAAGTGTTTGAATACCGATATACATGAAAAAAGTTACAACTTCCCTAAGTTTTGTCTCCATGAGTATATATATTTTAGGCATAGTAAAAACGAAACATTTTCCGTATTGGTTATACACTTTTTTATAAATGTTAGGCAATGAGAATGGAGATTTCTTGCGAAAACCAGCAACTCTTATCTGACGTGTTATGCGAAATCCTTGTGTACCTACTTCACAAAAAACGTGTGAAAAAATTAAATTTGATTTTCACAATGCAGTAACTAGAAGAAAACAACAAGATTTGGCATAATTTTCTTATTCCTATTTTCATTAATTTTCTTTTTGCTTAGAGATCTTTGTATGGAAACGTGTGTGTATACATGTTCTACTTTAAATTTTAAAACTATCCTTTTATTAAAAATTTATTTTTTACCTTGAAGAACCGCAATACGGTGCTGAATTAAAAAAAATACTTGTATATATTAAAAAACATGTATATAATTTAAATATGAATAATATATATTCAATCGGTAAAATTTCAGCTTCTTTCTTTTCTATTATTCGGATTATTCCAAGAGAACCGTGTATAAAATGAATGTTCTTAATCAAAGGAATGTGTCTTTGTTCTTTGATATGTATTGAGTTATATTAGTAATTAGGATATTGATATATGTAATTCTAAAAGTGAAATTTACTAGATAATGCGAAATTCCTAACAATGACATTGTGAAAATGCCCATATTTTAGAGATATGATGATTATATTATATATATTTGAGGAGAAAGAAAATAAAATATAGAAATACGATCACGCATCATTGAAACAACACTAACAAAGACATAGAGATAAGCTACTTAAATGGTATATTTTTGTAGTTTTTTAAGGAAAAGGTATAAAAAAATTTGATTGGTAAATAAAGAAAATCAACATTCACAGTAACATCTAGTTTTAATATATGGTGGTTATTATCATGGTATGTTCAGTCGTATAATGAGAAATAACGTTGTCGTTGCAATTAATGTCATTGGTAAATTGTCATCTGAATATTGCACTGAGGATTCATGTCGGACTTACATCAGCTAATTGAGACAGAACCAATCAGACCATTGTTTGGCTGATAGCTGGTGCAATTACAGTAGGCTCCTTGGAACAAGGCCCCACCATTTGTTGTTTCTAATGATCATTAGGGGCCTCGCTGTTTGAGAGGCCGCTCACGCCTGTGATAACACCTGATTTATGCACGGGCCACCTTGCATTGCTATAGAAACACAAGTAAGTTCTATTTTGTGCTTCTATGCTCGCTAGCATAATTAGCAACTACTTTGAATATTAGTGTTTGTATTTCTTTAAATATTTTCTATGTCATTTCCCTATAAGTCACAAAGTAGATAGTTGTATGTTATATAAAGGTGCACATGATACAATTTATAGATATAAATTATAGATTTATATACTCATACGTATATAATAATTAAATATGAACTGATAAGCATTCATAATTGCAATATGCAATTAGGGTAATGATGACTATTTTAACTTCACTCATCCTCAAACCATCCTGATATTTAATCTAGTTTACATTTTATTATATGTTATCCAAAAATATTGCGTGAAGATAGACTTTTCAACTTCTTAACTAAAGAAGTATTCCCTCAAAATCATTTTTAGTGAAGATAGAAGATTTTATTTTTTGTAGAAACATGTTTTACCTTTTTGAAGAGGTTTTGATGTGATTTGAATTTTCAAAATTCCATAATAGACTCTATCCTATCATAGACATCATTATTGAGTTATGTTTAATGATATCTGTCATTCTTTGTTATATAAAACCAGCCTCAATCTTTTCGAGGTAAATATCGTTACAAAAAGGCAAATTTTCATTTTCTTTCAAAGAATATATTTAACAAAATGACCTTACCTTTTTTATATATTGTATAGTTTACTTAAATTTTGCTATCCGCTAATATACATTGATGAATGTAAATTATATTAATATCTACACATATTATAAATCTTTAATAACTTATAATTCTTATATTAGTATTAGCGGATATTTTTCAAAATATCACCAAGATAATGCATTTTAAATATAGGTATAAATATTGTGTGTTTATAATAAAAATAATATATCTTATCATTGAAGCTTTGAATTTAAATCATATCTTCTTTTAGCTGTTCTCATATATTCAATTTTGTTCTCTAAATAAATAAATAAATAAATAATATATATATATTATGATTCTTTAGTTTTAAATTAAATTCCACTGATTTTCCCTAATATCAAAGGTTACCCTTGTTTTTAATTTAAAAGGGATTCGTTCTATTTAAGATTCTAGAATAATATCAAAGTATAAACACAATATCTTTTATTACAATTATTTGCAAAAATTTAATGGCAAGATTACAAAGATCAGCTCCTCATCAGACCCTTTGAAAACACTGAATCTCACTAACAAATTTTTAAATGTGAAATATTGTATTTGCCTTTTTTTTATAAGTCTATTATGCATTTAAACATCTATCTATTCTGATTTTTATATCGAAAAATTATGATTGTGTATATCTGAAGCATACAATATTCATATTTAGAAAATGAATGTGTCACTCGTATATTCTAGAAATAGATATAATTGAAGAATACAGATCATGGCAATAAACTTTGCTGAGAGCACAACTCCATCTATCGTAATAAATATGAACTAAACTTTTTTCTGTGATTATTGACAAAAACCTTCTTTTTTGGATTAACAACAAACTATATACTCGTTTGAAACTGTTAGCCCTCGTCAGTGTGGTGCAGGCTGTACTTAAGTAATTATACCTTTTTTTTTTTAAATTGAAGAAAGAGATATTATAAAATATATAATAAATATAAAAAGTAATATTATAAAACTAAATAATTAGTAATAATATAAAAAATATAAAATTTTTATCATAATAAAATACCTAATTACATTTTTTCGTAAAAATATTATTATTTGAAAAATTGATCTAAGATGAAATATCGGTAGAAAAAATATACTTCATCTAAGAATGCGTATTGTTTCTAATAATAAATAATTGTGCCTCGAAAATTACTCTATTCTACCTTCCTGAAAAAGTTTTATATAAAAATGATATTCAATGAAAATATATGAATTATTAGAAATAAGAATAATATCTCGTTCAACCAACAAAGCTGAAGAAAGTCGTAGTAGCGCAATATAACCACCTTATACAATATAATTTTTAAAATTCTCAGTTTAAATTTATATTAGTCGAAAATACACTCATGAACAACAAAAAAAGGAATTGGAAAGGATGTTGCCTGATGTTTCTTGTCGTCAATCTTTTTTGTTTTTAAAGGAGACAGAGGAAATTTTGTTCTCACTCGGGTTTTCGTGTGTGTATTCAAAAAAGGTCACTGCGTATCAAATATCTTTTAGAGTTGTTGCCTGAATATCGATATACACGCTAAAAGGTACAACTTCCTCAAGTTTTGTCCAGGTTTATTTTTTTGAGACGCGTATGACGAGTTGAAGCCGATTTCTAAGCTTGGTTCCGTTGTTGAATCTTGCTGTTAAGCATTTTAAATATTTATTGATATCTTCATAATATTCACCTTAATATTAACTTTTATTTGCTTTAGAATAAAGAATGGCAATATTGGGGGGGGGGGGGGAAACATTAAACAAATTCATTTCCTTTTTTTTTACCTTTTGGTGTTTTTTTTTAAGTGCGTTTTGACAGATGTGTGAATATTTGAATGAAAGTCTGAAAAAAATGCTTAGAGCAGGTTTGAACGCATGTTTTATTATATAATCTCTTTGATAGATATAGATAGAGTTTGAAAATAAATACGATATACTCGTCAAATACAACCTTTGGAAGTTAATAAATATTGAACTTCTTCTCGAACTAGCATCAATTCCATTATCTGCTTATACTGACGTCACACATATTCAGCAAAAAATGATAATAACAACAATTTCGTTAGTGATTATTTTTTCCTATAAACTATATTAATATTTGTCAATTCAAAGATTTTGATGTTTCAAAAGCTAGCTATATATATAGATTGTAGGAAAAATTATAATTTCTACCCTACCCTGATTGTTGTTATTATCAATTTTGCTGAATATATGCATTCACACACGAATAATAAAAAAGAATACAATACCTATTTTATAAAACTTATCAAATTAGTACACCGAACACAAGCTTAGAAAGAGACAACAAAGGCACACATTAACAAATATCGATAAAAAGAAACTCATGAGAATTTTCAATGCTTTGAACCATTTTTTCAGATTTTCTTCATGATGAAGAAATATTTATCCTTCGAAAATTTCTTTTAAAATCCCTTGGACTCTTTTTTTCAAAGACGTTCGCAATTTTAGATTTGATGAATTAACGGGTCATCTTTCTACCCAAACTGAATTTTGAAATAAGTTAAATAGATCAATCTGTTTTCAAACTGATGTTTAAAGAAATTTTTAAATCATTGCACATATTTTTATTATTATTTTTTAATATATAGATTCAGTGATGGCGTAGTAGGTTACACTGTCGATTTTCGAAAAACTGGACCTGAATTCGAATCCTGAATCTATATTTTTATTACAATATTTTTTTTAAAGCCCCAATGACCCTTGTATTGCAAAATTCAAACTCCGTTAGTTAGTCAAAGCAACCAATTGGAGGTCTTACACGTTTAAATTGCAAAGTCGATAAGTTTTCCTCATGTGTTCAAACCTGTGGTGCGCTAACAATTAAACAATCGCTAACGAGCCGTCACCATTGCCACGACCTATACTTGGAATATAAGGGAAAGACTATTCGTGTTTCAAGATGTGGTCTTCTGACATAAAAGAGGTTCTTGCCTAAGTTTCCCACCAGTGCGAGGTAGTAACACGTGTTGAGCAACGGGGAACAAACAAGCTGCGGACAAGACGGCGCCATAATTTTATGGACAAGTTGCCACCCTCGCCTGTCTGTTTACACTGGCGGCGGCACCTTTGATCCTGGCACATCTGGCAATCGTCTGTTGGTGTCATGGTGCCCAGCGCTCCTCACTGTGTAAACATATCGGTGCTTCAAACGCTCATTCTCAAACACCAAATACTGGGTATGAACCACAACCTATGCATTGAACCAGTTAAAATATTATAAATTATTTCAAGAACGATTTGTGCAAAGGTTTAATGTCCCAACAATGCTTGTAATTAACCCTACAGAGAGTTCTGTCATCTCGTGTAAATTCAAAAGTCAAACTTATATATGTGTAGGTACTTGAGGCACTTACAGTACATAAAGTCGCATACTACTCACATAATAATTTTCGTTATTAAATCCATTTTATACATAATATAAAGATATTACATATTGAATGTGCATTGATAATTATACAGATCAGAAATGAATGTGGATTTTTCCCCCGTAAAATCATCATATGACATTATATTTATAAATATTTGCGAACAGGCAATCACAAAATGACATGTTTTTGTGTTGATGCATTTTTCACTATGCCTTTGGTAGAATTAGTCAAATACAAGAATAAAACCATAATTCATTGGAAATTTATATATGTAGAGGATTTTAAAGTTATTCATGGGTGTGTATGGATTCATTTTAATATCTCTTATTAGATTATTCGAGCAATAATAAAAATGCATATGAAAATTTGATTTTTCATATCATATTAATGGTTAAATATGTTGTAAAGAGATAATTAGAGATAAAATATTGCAATTGAAATCTGATTTCTTTGAATGAAATTAACATTAAATCATTTATAAATTAGAATAATGTCTATGGATGTGTGAATGATATCGGTTAACCTAACTGAATCAAATGGTTGATGATGTTTATTTTTTAATGAAAACGTTATATTCCGTTATTTTCTTCAATTTACAGACGTGTATTATTCTAATTCATTTGCATCTATATGTCACCCTTAATGTTTAATTTCCAAAAATTATTAACTATTTGTACAAAACTTCTCAAACTATTTCATATCCTTTGTCTACAATAAAACTACACAATTTACACTCTCAATGCCTTCTTGTTTTCTAAAATATTGTAATATTAGGCTATACTCTTTCAACAGATGTCTTAGATAATGTGATTCACATCTTCAGTAACCACTTGGATTCTCTGCTTCTTTGAAAATTGACGTAATTTCCAATATATCTGTTTTAATTGAATATTATAAAAATTCGAAACTAAAATGTTGGGATATACCACAGGGGAAGGATCTTGGATACATTTCCTTAGCGATGACACATATTTGCTTTTTTTTTCATTTAGAAATGTTTGATATACTTAGGACGTTAGGTGGTGAAAGAAATGAATAAAATCGGGCTAAATAATTTATTTTTTTTAATATATAGGTCGCTCTGAAAGGTTGTTTATAAATTTTCAGAGAAAATATTGCTGTCCTCACTTAGCAAATCTCTTCTTTCGCTTGGATAAAGAATAAAAGTTTCGCCTCTAATTGACTTGGAGAGTGTAGCAGCAGCAAAGAACAACATTCAAATTTTATATTCATTCAAGGCTTGGAAATCTCTGGAGGATAGACATAATCAAGCAGAAGGCCTCTATCTATAGGAATAAAGGCAACCCCTCAGCGTATTGCCGAAAGGCGGGTAAAGCAACAATCGAGCTTGCTTGATAACTGCAGTTACTTGGAGTTCCTGCATCAGAAACTCCAAGTGCTGGACAACCTCTGCTCGGAGGTAAAGATGTAATCTTACAGCTAGGCAAGATGAACGGTCACGTCATCGAAAGCCTGTCAATCACTACCCTCGCGGAGCGCCTGATCGACGAAAGCTTAGCATTCGAAGACAAACTCCTCAAAGAATTCTCTTATCGAAAGAGGGCTGAGTGGATAATCATTAGCAATTTGTCCTTCTGCGTCCAAGGCAACAACGTGATCGCTGCCTACGACCTTACAGGAGAGTGACGTATCCACCACCTTCATATTCATCATGAGAAATAATCATAGACAGAAATAGAGAAACTTTCATGAGACTGAACGGAAGCGTTAAGATCCATCAGTTTCTATCGTGCTTCGACATTGAGATTGTAAATGGAAACCACTCCATAATTTATCTTCCATAATTTACCCGGTATTACAAATGCCATTAACTACCACTTCAAAGACTGCACACAGAGCACAAAGGTCTCAGAAGAAAAAACCCCGGGTATCTTCTTAGCACATGATTTCACCACTTCTACTGCTCCAATGGCAACAGTCCCTGTTCATTTCATTGCCAAATATACCATTGAAGAACACAAAAATTAAGTAGAAGTTTCTGTCGTAAATATTGGTTATCCATTTCAAGTCTCAACATAGAAGAATCGACAGCCGTTCAAAAAGGCAAGTCATCAAATGGATCCTTAATTCAACAACAAAAAAAAAAAAAAAACTTGTCACATATCGACGAACTTCAAAACCGGGGCTGAGAAATAAATCCTTCTGACGCCCTTCACCAAGACCGGAAATCTGGAACTCCTTACGATTTCAAATCTCAAACAGAAGAAGGCCATCGATACCTTGGCTATCAAGCTAATAATGACGTTAGAGATACCATGTATACACTCTACAAGATTTTTTTTTAAGTTCCAGGACTTTTTGCAAGTAATAGCAATGAGAGTTTCTGCACCACGGCCCTCAACGTGCCTCACCTCGCCTCTTGGCAGAAAAGCCAGATATAATTATGCTAAACAAGGGCCAGAATCTGTCTTAGCTAGAGGAGAAAACATCGCTTCATCGACGTCCACCACAATATCTGGAGCATTGCCGCTCCAGGCATCACCATCTTATGGCAGCGTATACTTTGGCCAGAAAATATCACCGTCGACGTGGTCAACGTTTGGGATGACTAAATATCAATCGCCAATTGAGATCTTGAAAACACAGAATTTTAATGGCTTCGAATGGCATCTGCAGATCATCCAGATGAAGTCGTCAGAGTGTAGCATAGGTTCAGAGGAGTCTACGAGCGACATCACTTCCAGTTTTCTAATCTTTAAAAATGCTAATGGATCAGACTGATCTCGTTGAAGTGGCCTAAATCTTCGAGGTTACGCATCTACCTTAGAAACAAGAGTCGCCACACTCGGGAAACCGGATCTATTTCTTGACCGAGTCCTATTGCCATCCAGATTATCCAAAAAATACACCCGCTATTTGTCACTTGATTATAGACTTTCCTACCATCGCGTCGTGATTATTCACTGTGCCTCTACTATATTTCGTACGAGGCTCGTCATTGAGTGAGTGAGGACGTTCATTGACGATGCCTCCACAGTAACCGCGGACATGCTTATTAGAGACTCTGGGGTAGCTGTACATTAATCAATGAAAATATTATTACAGAGTTCAAAATCCTAGACGTCTATAAGTCACGGTTGACAGATACATCATTCGAGCTGGTGGGCTTCTGCAGTTCATACTTGAGATCGCCGCGGGGTTCTTAAATGGGACGACAATGACTATCATCCTTGAAAACAATAACCCCGTACACCGCCTCATGAATCTCGGGAGTAGAAATGGCCTTCCCCCATTCGCCTCATGCCGTTCGAAACTGCAGACTGCAGACTACGGGTCCTCTAAAGCGTTTTCCCACGATTGAATGCGGCCTAGTATTTCTCCCGTAGTGCTTGCTGGAGTGATGCCGTTCCAGGAATGTCATTCCGCTTGAACATAGCAGAAATTCTCTCCACTAGGTACCTTCTTCACTGATCTGAATTCCTTTTTCGATACCCTGAACCTGAGCTTCTTGGTGTTCAGTTTGCATAGGTATGTTCCTTCTGCTGTACGTTGAATCTGACGCTGCATTCAGAGTCAAGGGCTGAGCGTATTTTTATTCGGCCCAATTGTCTCAATTGTGGCTACGCCGTCAGCGACACTTTCTTCAACCTTTACACGGGTCCTCAAATTCTTTGCATGTTATAATATTCGGCCGCTGGAATAAACTGGCGCATACCGAAGGTATTTTCTTGATCATCTGACATGGCGAAAAATTTTAGATCGTTAATTTCACATTCGGTTAGTTCCGGTATGCGTCAAGGATCCAAGAGAACTTCAGAAAAAGCAAATTCTTGTTATACGGTGCTCGAAAAAAATGTATCGATGTGTATCGAAATATCTATTGAGCATCTTCTGATCCGACATCAGAACAGAGAACATTGGTCCAGAAACCATTTATTAGAACTAAGCGTCCTTAGCCTCTCTTGCAGGAGACCCTCCAACGGATAACTACCCACCTATTTTACCATCTTCAAGTTCAAATACGACTGGTAAGTTTTGCTAGGAGCTTGAACGTACGGCAGGCTGCCATATAGCATCCTAGAGTTACCTGTCCCCGTGAGCGACTTCAGCATAACCGAGATCATCACGTAGCTGAGACTGGCACGCCTCAAAGGAGTACAACCTGTAATGTTCGGAAGCCATAATACCTATTCTCGTATCAACGAGAGTGGTACGTGGCTTGCTCTCTCTCTTCATCCGGGCCATGTCATTTACGTCGATTTCTTAGACTCCTAAAGAATTGAAAACCCGTTTCTGAGATCCTAGCACTAGACAATCTGGAAATTTCGTCATCTCAGATCAAATACTTTATCATTGGAACTTACACAGGTTTCTCTAACTACTTTACATTAACAGATGATTGGCGAACAGTAACACGAGTTGGAAACTTCGATGACCCTCATTCACCTGTCTCTCGATCAAAGTGTATTCTTCTTAATGACACTGCTGCGTCGGTAATTTCTTTGCTAGATTATATCAGGAGGCCTTAGCAGGTTGGCGGGAAACCCGCCGAATTCTGAAATGTTTGACTACCTTACCAATCACTCAACTGCGGTTGAGCTGGATGAAGTACGTTGGCGTTCTCTTGGCCATTTGCTGTCCCTCGCTACGACGCTATACCTTTTCTGATAAAAAAACAACGACGTTGCATTCAGGATAGTTTTGCACGCCTTGTCCAATCTTGTCATCTTCAGCTCAGCTTCCAACTTCAGCAATAGTTGCCGTGACCTGACAATGGCTTATCGGTTCGGGCCATGAGGCTGCGTCAGAATTCTTATTCAGAAGGAATTTACAATTATCCAGCGGTCCCCTGATTTTTGTGCTAGGATAATACAAAATATTCTAAGAGAAATATTTATTTCCCGATTCTTTCTTTAAAAATTTATACCATTGCAGTTAGGAGATAGTAGAAATACTATCTTCTAACATATGATCCTCAAAATATTTTGTGCGAAGTTATTGTGTAAATAACAATATATCTGAGGAAAAGCTACTAAGCTTTAAAGCTCATTGGAATATGCTTATCATCTTGTCAACAAAATAATCGCTATTGTTTTTGAAAGTGAATATTTATTACTTCAAATTTATTACCTCAAAATTAAGACGACTTTTTATAAACTAAGAGCAAAAGGATAACGTTTAGCTTAATGCTGCTCGTACAGATGATTCAACTTTGATAGAATGTTCGACGGGCACAAACTCTTTTATTAGAGAGTATTGATGAATAGAACACTGGTGGAGAAACCAATAGAGGTGTTCACCACTAATGAGACAGACCCTCACAAAATGTCTCATAGTAATAGGGGCAGTAAGAAATTATTTCAAATTTAAAATTACAAAGTAGATCCAAAATAATTTAATTTTTTGAAAACTTTGAGGAATTATGATTATTATTTAAATTGATTAATATATTTTAAATGTTATAAATTTTTGAAATATTGTAAAATATTGACTGAATGAAATTAGTTTTTTTATACTCTGACAAATTAAAAATTTCCATCGTCATAGATTGAGTTTTCTTCTTAACTACGTTTGTCCAATTGGTTCTATAAGGTGAATAGCACACACTCATAAAGCTTTATTGAGACCACCGGTCTTATACTGATTCACCACAGGAAGAAATAATAACTCCTATAAGGTGAATATCAAAGTTTAAAATATATTAAATTGCTATTGTTGCGACCTCATTACCAATTGTTTCGTTATTTTTTTACACGATACAATACCAAAGCATACATACTATAACTTGATACGAAAATTCTACAAAGCTGCAACAACCCATCTAGATATATTATGAACTTGGTGGATTTTAGAATGAATTTTTAAGACAAATTTAGTTTTCATATTCAATTGCTCGAGTTGGCAATATATGGTTCTTGAAGTAGGACTTAAGACCTATCTTGTTTGAAGATCCACGTTCTTTTCTCATTGTCTTCTTACAAACATATACTCGTATAGTTTCAAGTTGAAAATAATACTTTCATTGATTAAAAAAAATCTTAATAAATAAATGGAAAAAATTAGTTTTATTAATATTTATAATATTTCTTCGAGGAAAAAAGTTGACGACTCTTTAACTTGGTCCGTAAAGGTGCTAGAAACCCTAAATTTGAATTTTATGAAATTGATTTTTTTTTACATAACGGGGGAATGGATTTTAAAAATATTAGTATATTGATATAAATATTTTTATTTTCTCATGAATTTGAAAAGAAACTTGATAATTACACATGCGAAATTATTTTTTGGAAGCGAAAATGTGTTAGGCCATTAATAAAATTTGTTATTATTTTATTTTGATTTCCATTGTTTAGTGTTCGGAAGCCGTATATACTGTGTGTAAGATCTACTTAACTCTTGAGTTTCAACTTCCGAAATAGCGTTCGAATCAAACCTAAAGTTTATTTATCCATTTCAAAAAAATCCAATTTATATGAATAGATATTATGAATTCAATTGTTACAGGTTTTAATTTATTAACAATTTGTGGAAAAACTAATTTGTACATTGTGTTGTTAAATATGTTTGTAAGTGTATGGGCGTTTTTTTTATCAATATATATGTATTGTTGTGTTTTTTATATATGTGCTTCAAGTTAGTTTATGTGTATATTAAATATAGTTTTAATGGAAATGTTGGTATACATTTATATGTGGTCTGCATATACATATATATTTTTTAACGTTCTTTTTTTGTTCAAACATGTACATACAGGTTTTCATGTTAATATTTAGCATTAATTAATCTATGTGTATATTAAAATGTTTGTAATTATGCATGTATATGCGCATCGAGCTTTTACTTGTATTTATGTTTGATGGTTCATATTAATGTATTCAAATTTTGGCCTGTGTGGGACTCAGTTAGAGCAATTTTGCCAGACCATAAATGGGCGCTTGGAAATTGTAACTAAGTGTAAATTCCTAACTCGAATAGGCCATACTCTGTCATTCCTTTTGAACATCTAGAGCTTGAACACGCGATATAGCTATTAAGATTGGGAAAACACAAAGAATATAGGCATGCTGCTCAAGGATGACAGGCAAAATGCACGTATCACGAATAGTTGCTAACATATAGAAATTTTGTTGACAGGAAAATAACACTCGAACTTACATAGGTCAACAGATCAAATACCTATTTGACGATTTAAAATCTTGATATCGAATGACTAAAATAAAATAATCTAGTATTTATATGACTCGTATAACCGAACAATAAGTAGGATCTCTGAAATATTAACTTGTATTTTACAGATTTCGACTTGTTTGGGAAATAAGGCTCTCATTGACTCTATTTCAAATCTTTTAACAATGACCAAGTACACATGACTATTATGCTATTATGACTTTCTATGTAGAAAGGAATTTTGACTATTATTAATTTGAATGCACAAGTGGTAGCATTGCCTGTAGAGAACAGTTCAATTTTAACTTACAAGGTAAACATTTTCATTTGGTTACTTGAAAACACTGGTGAAGTTGAACTTGTGGAAATTAGAGGGCCATTTGTGCGATTTTTCTAAAAAAGGCTCTCTGCCGGATTTGAAGCCGGGTCGTGGTTGTTGATAGTGTATACCCTCACCACACCAACGCCTTAATGTTGATCCAATCTGTTAGGTCTTCTTCAGGCTTTCTGATACTATGGCTCTATCTAGTTCAGGTATAAGTGGTAATTGTAATCAATCCTAATATACTCTTTATCCAAGTTAATCTATGGTTCTCTTTCGGAATATTTATGTTGATATTTATAAGAAACAGTTCCTTTGTGGGAAGTTCAGCGATAAATTTGTGTTTTCCAATAATTTATATGTTTACTTTAAGAAGATATCAGTATGCATTATTTCATGAATATTGATATGAATTTTAATTAGCTATCTTCTCTCTCTGGTGAAAATCTGAAAGACCAAGATAAAAAGATTGCATGCCCCATTAGCAACGCCATCCAGCTAATAAGGCTTTAAACGTCTGTTAGAAACCTTTCACGGAAATATCTGCATCATTATCAGTATGAATTATTATAGTATGGTGAAAGTTTAGTTAAATTTCTGCAACCACTCACGGGGAATGGAAAATATTGTTGATTATCTAGCCCATCTTGACATTTTTTATTTTTCCATTAGTTTTGGATCTGAAATTAAGAGAAACATTACCTCGGTTTAACTTTTTTTTTCTATAATGAAAGTATTTTGACGGAAAAGATCACCTGTGTAAACATTTAGATTTTAAACAATAAATTTAAAAATAAAAGTGGAAAATTTTTAACTAACGAATAACAGTGCACAATGGACAGCCTTAGAATGAAAGCCGATTTTTTAACGAATATCAAAGTTTTTACTTGATGTGCAACAAAATATGAATAGATCGCGCGCGCGTTTTCAGAGATCCTTCGATACTTATAATAACTTTTTGTAATTGCTATGCCTTTTAATGTAGTAAAGAGGAATTTCAGTTTTATTGCTTCGACCATAAAGGCGATAAATTGGGTTGATAAAGAGATCCCCAGTAGCACCTCTTTGTTTATTGTTGAACAAAATCGTGAATCTCTAACCTGAACCTATCATAACCTGATTCATAACCCGAGAACCTAACCTATATATAAGATATATATATAAATTATATAATATATTTTAAAGAAAAAACATACCATCAAGGGCGAGTAAAAGCCGTTAGCCGTAAACAATGATAAGTTGTCTCGGAGACTAATGTTTTAACTACAAATTTCTACCAATATATTTACATTTATCATAATTTATTTTTCAAAGAAAATATCTTCTTACATATCTTTGACAATATCGGGATAGATTGGATCATTAGCGGCGAACCCTTCTAGCGATTTCCCAGGTGAATATACCATAACTCTAAACATTTTGTTGGAATATTATTCTTATAAAATCGGCACTTAAAATGAATTCTTGGTTAAAGTATACGAGCAAACAATAGAAACATTATTTCAGTAGAATTATATATAAATATTTGTATCAATCATTGTGCTCATCCGTAAAAAAGACCTTGTGTGAACTGTTTGCGGAAAAGCAATGTTCAATGCAAGTATTTATATATTATCTTACAATATTCTCAAAACTTATGTACATAATTTCCTCGAGTACTATAGCTAAACCTTTCTATAAAGTTCCAATTATATTAGGAGGGTTATAACCGTTAGGAGGGTTCACCACTGATGATCCTGGCCCTCTGATCATTTTCTATATCAGTGAGGATAGTAAGTTGTTTCAAATAAAACGAATAGCCCCCTAAATAGTTTAATTCTTCACATGTAGATGGCGCGCTAACTCCTTATCTATAATTCTGAGTTTGAAGAATTTTTAGCAATTAAACTCGAAAAATATTAGAAATATGAATATTTTCAATTTTTATCTGCAACGTAAATTTGCCAAATTTCAAAATTTCGTGTTTATATTTTTCAGAGTGTATTTATAGAAAATAATTTTAGCATGGCTACCGTTTGCTTTTTCAAATTTGTATGGTTAAACTTATATAGCACTTTCCGAAATTATAAGTTTCACTTTTTAAACGAAAAGGTCTTATAATAAAAGCAATCATAAAATGCAAGAAAAATTAGAAGCAAAAAAAATCTCAATTAATGACAATAATTAAAAATACTAAAGTAAACCAAAGGTCATTGAAAAATTAGAAAATTTAACATTGAACAATTGAGCAATGGTAGAGCCTAATTTGGAGTAATGAATTCAGAATTTGTTTGTCGTTTGGAGGCAAAACTTCCAGATTGTAAAAAACGAAAGATTTAAATATCATAATGATTGCCAATTTCTAACCTTTAAGCATGGAAAAATATTATATGAATGGTAAAATCTTCTTGAAAAGGTGTTTTATTGTTACATAAGTCAAAGGTTTAGTAAATTCAACGGTGAACCATCTTTCAACACAATACCATTATCCTTCATTCAAATCAACCAGTAAAAGAATAGTTGACATATTGTATTGCAGTTTTGGCTGAAACCTCTCCGTATCTAAATACAATTTCTCTTATTTTGTGCACAATATAAAGTTCAAGGGTATGAAAGACTCAATTGACAGTTCTTCAATTTAATTTTACAAAATATTGAAGAAGAGTGCGAAAATATATTCTGACAGTCTATAATACAGATAATGCTAGAAAGTATCCAAGCAATTATTGGCGCAAAAGGATTTAATGCCAAATTTCAAATACGTTCATGCTTATTGTTTCTTAAAACTCTCTATGTAGTATTCTAATATTGTTAAACTCTAAAATATTATAAATATTAATATACTTTATTAATTGATTTTATTATTCAAATTTTATTTATTATCACTTTTTAAATTGTTATTTAAGTTAATATTTCATTTGTGCCATGGAATAATTTATATTTTAAAATAGTTTCCAGAAAAATCATAAGAAGATCACAGTAATTACAAAATAAGAGAAAACTGGATTATAATTTGTGCAGAGATGTCTATCATCACACACGCCAACACACTCCTTTATAGAATTACTAGAGAAGGAAAGATGGTAAAATATTAATGCGCACATAGGTACCTATATTCAGATAACAGTTCTTATCAAAAAACATTCTTCCCTGATTTATAATATTATAAAATAATTAAAGCTTCCAAGGCTAAGTTTCTTGTATAACTTTTTATTTTTAGCCCTGGGAGCGTTATTTATTTTATAAGATCTTATCAATGGGTTATGTAGGATAATCATATATCATTTAGTATTCAAATAACGAGAGAGAAAGGGATATACATCTCATTCAACAGCACAACGTGTTCATTCCTATTAATCTCTACGTTATGCTATAAAATTAACTTGAAATAAACGTTCTTTTCCCCTGACTTATAATTTAATGAAATCAATAAAGCTTACAGAACCAAGTATTTATACTCCTTGTTGCTCCTGTTGAAAGACATGTTATCCTGAAAGTTGGAGAAATAAAATTATAGAATAAACTTGACCCTGGACGCTTTATTGATTTTATTAAATAAAATATACAAATGGCGGAGATACCTCTAATGAAACTTTGCAGTTATATGTAGGGTTAGTAGAAAAAACAATGGTTCCTTAGTTAAGAGATATCTCTTTATTTTAAAAAAATGAGGTAAATTAAAAAAATATCACGGTTGCCATGATTACTACAGACCTTTCCTGAACTCACAAACTAGGTTTAGAAGGTGTCAAATGTCTTGAAACTCTATCAAGCTGAAGAGGGTCAAATAATACAGAATGGGTTCAGTTTTCCATCATATCCAACAGGGGAATGTCACAATATTTTTATTCCGACTATTGACTAACTTATTTTAAAATGTTAATCGCATCATCAGAGGAATTTATATTATGGTAGTTAAGTAGGTACGTGTTCTTAGAGATAGATGGCGTTGCTAAAGCATTTTGTCTGTTAACACTACGCGCTGGCATTGTTTAAACGCTCACGCGTCAAACCTTTTTACTGATTTATGGGATTGTTTTATTTAGGCTGCCATTTCAATGAGTCATTCCACGTTGTTTAGGCTAAGAAAGGGAAGGTGCAGCGTTGTTCAGTGTTACGCTTTTTGATGGAAAAACAAACAAATAAAAATATAGCTGGAAATCGTTTATGGGCCCGCCCTCTTCTTCATCCATGAATACATTTAGATTTTGGTGTAACGAAAAGAGGTCAAACATTTATATTTGATGAGGATCGATCAGGATTCATAGCAATTGTGGTTGCGGATGATATCACAGGAATATTAACCTCTCATATCATCGAAAAGGTGCGTGAATTAACAGAGGCCAAAGGTGCGTATCAACGGAGAAATGATATTTAATATTTTGGATGAAAGATAGGCGAGGAAAATCTATTTATAAGGATGAACAACAATAAGAACCGATACGGCTTTCAACTTCAAACAGTAACTGGACATTTCAAGCAAAATCCAAATGATTTTAGCTCGTTGAGTAGTGAACGTTGGATTTAGTTCAAACCAGGGTCTTGGTAAGGAATGGACTCTCTCTCAGGTCTTTAATCACCTCACTTTACATTAAGTGGGGAGAGAATTCATTGATGTCTATCAACAATAAGACAAGGATATACGCAATTAAAACTGCAACGGACACCCGCCGACACGCTTCGTGGACCAATTAAAGGAACTCACTGGTTTAACGGTCGTCGAGATGGTATATCGAGCTCAAGACAGAGATGGCTCCATTATTATACCCGGGAAACCAAGCAACAATCACAACAATCAGATGCCTCAGGGAAATCAGCTCTAAATAATGTAAGATGGTTCCATCTGTGGAAAGGTTATGGCGAAGAATTTTGAGGAGGAGGGATATGATGGAAATATGTTATGTCATTCTTATAGACTTCTTGGAAAAAAGAAACAATATTACTGGACCAACTAGAGTCAGTTATAAAGCCACTTTCATCAGAAGTTGAAGGAAACACGGCACTTTTTGATGTAGAACAAAGTTTTTTTCCCATAAAGGGGCACTAGCACGTCATGTCGAGTTGTCACAGACAAATTGCATGGATGACTTGCTACCTCACTCTCGTATTCGTCCGACCTGGCATCCCGTCATTTCTTCTTGTCACATAAAATGGATAAATGTCTTTTTGAAGAAAATATCGTCTCAAACGATAAATCTTCGCCGTGACGGTGGCGAATTTTAGAGATATAGATAAATTTTATTTTTGGAGGGGTTAAATAATTTGATTTGAAAAAATAATAATTTCGAATACGAGTACCTTTTGAATCATTTATTATTATCGTCGTAATTTAAATTTGTTGTTACATTTTAAAGATATATTTTAGCCTCTGAATTGGTATTTTTGCTTAGTGGATGTGGTTCTTTCAGTATAACTTGTAACCTATTACCTTATATCAAAGACTGTGATTAATATATATGTGGAAATTTTGCCGGGAGGATATTGATTTAAAGAGACAAAGGTCGCCTCTCCCGTCAAAATAGACGTCAAAACTAGACGCCATCTATTGACCGTCACCGCAAACTAGCGGTCTCGGGTCGGTGACAAAGCCACAACACCAGCTTTGGCAAACTGAAAAGCGTCCACCTAGAGACCATGGTTTCGGGTTAATGGCCCTCGTCAGTCTAGGACGGACTTTATTCCATGAGATCCACACGGGATCTAATGGAATCTTGACAATCCGCCAAAGAGGTGTTTAGCTGGTGGCTTTGTCACCGACCCGAGACCGCTAGTTTGCGGTGACGGTCAATAGATGGCGTCTAGTTTTGACGTCTATTTTGACGGGAGAGGCGACCTTTGTCTCTTTAATATATATGTGTAGACAAACACAATGTCTAGATTTCTTGCTCCAATCTTACCTCACCTTAGTGTATAAATATGGGAATTAGATTATCTCCCAAGCTTCTTCTAAATTATGTATATGTTTATAAGAAATAATATTTTATTTATAACTACAGTAGAGAGAGATTGAGATTTAAACTTCTCTTTATTACATCGATCATATAATGTTATATGAGGTTAAATACAAAAGTGAATAAATAAGATTAAATATATGTAAATAAGAGAAAGAGAGAATGAAAATTATAAATATAAAAATATCATAATGGAAGAAGATTATTTATAAATATTGATGTTTTCCTTATATGATAGGGTAAATGGTAAAATAAAATCTTATTTAACAATGGCGCGAAGTTTTATAAATAGTCTTTCTTATCTTTGGAAGATAATGTAAAAATAAAAAATGTGAAATTAAATTCAAATGTTTTATTTATATAGAAAATGACCTCCGCTACTTGCCATTGATCTTCCGCGCGCGCGCGTGTTTTTTTTCTTAACAGTTGGATTTAGTTCAAACCAGGGTCTTGGTGATAGAATGGACTCTCTCTCTCTCAGGTCTTTAATCGCCTCACTCTACCCTAAGTCGGAGAGATTTCATTGATGTGTATCAACAATAAGACAAGGATATACGCAATTAAAACTTCAACGGACACTCGCCGACACGCTTCGTGGACCAATTAAAGGAACTCACTGGTTTAACGGTCGTCGAGATGGTACATCGAGCTCAAGACAGAGATGGCTGGCGTTGCATCATGTTTGGGATGTAATATGTACAGTGGACCACAACGTTCTGTCGCGAAAAAAATAATTTATATATAATATATTTTACAAGAGAAGGAATCGCCAGACATCATCTTGAAGAAGAAATCAAAGTTTACGGCGACGTGATTCATTTATTTGTGCTGTATAATCGGCAAGCTTTCTGACTGTGGCATCCTTCAACAGGCAACTTTCCAAGAAACTCGAGAATGTTGTTGTTGTTGTTGTCGTGTCCAATGAAGAGTCTCAGATGTCTCCATACATCTCCATCACAGCAGCAGCAATATCCACTATCTTGGGTGTGTAAAACTGCTGCTCTGGGTCTAAGTCAATTTTCTGCAAAGCTGCGGCTATTGCTGGGCATGAAAATATGTGAGTAGGTGTTAGTGCCACACCAGGACAATTGTTGCATGCTCTATAGGTTCTTGTGCCATGTGGATGTATTGTCATTCCTTTATAGTGTTTGGTTCTATGAAGAAATGACAATACATCCAGATGGCACAAGAACCTATAGAGCATGCAACAACTGTCCTGGTGTGGAACTAAACTAGAGGATAATGTATATATATATTATATAACCTGAAAAAAATGCAAATATTTTATTTTTTAAAAACATGTATTTTATTTTCATCATTGACTATTCTTTTATTTTTAACCATAGATTTAGAAGATAATACTTTAATTGTGTTGTTATAAATATGTGTATAGTTAATCTACCTATTTTTTTAATTCACGAATATAGGATTCATTTTATAAATTCTATATTACTGTGAAAAATATTTAATGTGTAATTCTTTTCAAGTAATTAAAAATAAAACCTACTTGATAAGTAATTAACCATCTTTCCTTTTTCACGACTTCACCTCCAATTATTTATCATTCCAACATCAAAACATTATAATCATAACATATATACATCTAAATATTTACATAATAAATTTCCGATTTTGTAAAAATTTAGATATATATATATATACACAGTACATTATCCTCTAGTTTCTTGCATAGTAGCCTGTTGAAGGACGTCATAGCCAGAAAGCCAGCCAAGATTATACCGCATAAATAGAAGAAACACGTCGCCGTTACCTTTGATTCCTTCTTCAAAATTATACATTTTAATACATATCTTGATGATGCAGAAATTTCAACAATTTGGATTTTTTGTAGTCCCACTCTAATTACATCTGAACTTATTCTGAATAATTTAGATATTGTTTGCTCCACATTTCATAAATAAGATTAATAGTTCTTTGAATAGTTAGTCAATTTATAAAAAATCATCATTATGATAACTATATTAATAAAATTAAATAGGTATTAAGGTATTTATATTTACCATTGTTTTAATGAAATTCACATAAAAAATGAAGAATCCGTTTTCGAGATATTAAAAAGTTTTTGAATGCATATTTTGATATATAGATGAGATCTCGTTATACGAAATGAATATGCTTTAAATGGTGCGATACACAAAGTAGAACTATGGTTCAATCAATATTAATATATGTTGAATATTGTGAACATGTTGGCTACCAGTATATGCTCATTATATTAAAATATATATGAATCTATATTTTTTAACTTCTTTTTTGTTTGCAGATAGCGTATTTGGCATTTTTGCCTAATGGAGAGCGATAGAGGCTTCAAAGGTGGGTGTTGGTCGCTTAGATAGAAAATATGTTTTGTACATTTTGAAGAGAAACTGGTCAACTAATATGATGGTATATATTTACACATGTACTGTCTTCAATTTTGATGTGTAAATTTTTTAATTCCTGGCCAATAGACAGAACTTCTGGCCAGAGTCTTCATTTTATTTATTCCAATATGATTTTCATGAATGATATTCAAAACATATTCTATTAAGGAATCGGGGATTATCATTCTATTTCCGAAAAATGGGCAATTTCTTATTATTGTTATCTCGCTTTTAATTCTAAGATAAGGTTTTATATCTACATCTGAGTCAATATCATACTTATCATACTTGATTAATTTATATAGTTTTCTAAGAGTTGGATCTTCTTGGGTGTTGTCTGATACCAAGACGTAATCAAATATTGAATTTTCTATTAATAATATTTCTCCCATTTCCCCTTCCTTCTCCCCTTTTTCAGGATTTGGAAATCTTGAAAGAAAATCTCTATTCTTGGCGGTACTATGTGTACTTGGGATATAAATAAAAACGATAATATAAATGTCGAATATGTTTGACTTTTTTTTTATATAACTTCATTGCAGAAGATAATGAAAAATCGATTTTTTTGATGAATTTTAAAGAAAAATAAATGCATTCTTTGCACATTAATATTCTCCGTCTTTAAATTACACTTATACGATTGTATTCAAAGTAACAAGAACAATTTTTATGCTTAAAATATTTTTGAAAACTCTTAAAACATTCATTAAAATCTTTAACACATTAATGATGCCATTTCAATACTGACTACGAATTTTTCTTTCAATTTAAGATTTCAATTTGAATCTTTTATCTCAAAAAACTATTTCGGACGGGAGTTTATTGCGAAATTTTTGTTTAAAGATATTTCACTGGATTGGGTATAAAGGAATATCGAGAACAAAAATAGAGACTATGGTGAGATTATTCTGTTGTATTTTTATATAAACATTTTTAAGAATCTAGGCGTTATCTATTTTTATAAAATTACTGGTACTATTTTGGTCAAGCATTCATATATTTCTAATATTTCTTCTACAAACACTTCAAATATACCGCTATTGTATCTTCTACCTGTAAATAATTTATATTTCAACATCGGAGAGTTACTAGAGCGTTCTTCCTTTGAATTCTGTTACAATAACGTTGGACACGACAACAACAACAAGTTAAGCTGAAGGTCCTTACTTAAATCTCGTCTGGGACCCCCTTGATTGCAAGTTGCAACCAGACGCATAAAAACAATATGCAATATTTTGCTTTATTTTCTATAGTTTCTTCTGTAAATGAAATAATGTTTCATTTTTCAATAATATATGTAAATAATTTTGATGTTCTCAATCTCTCTATTACCCCCTTGAGTGTTGTTTCAAGAAATGTAAGTTCATCAAATACAGAGATGTGAAATAAATTCCTTCGAATATTTTCATAGTAATACACGTGTGAATATGTTTTTTTTCTAGATAATTAAAAACATATTTTCTTTTCATAAATAATAAACTACAAAGCACGAATATTTCTTTCCATTAATGATATTGAAGCTAAACGTATAGAAAGTTTTCTATTAAAAATTAAAACATTTCTAATGAAGTTCGAAAAATGTATTTTAAACTCGTAAAATACAATATATCGTTATATATTTGTATGTATAGGTTCAAATAAAGAAAGGAATGTGTGTTTGTTAATTGCATAAATATATTCAATATAAATGGATATAAACTTGGAAAAAGAAAAATGGTCAACAGGCTCTCAATAAAAATTTGAAAAAATGAAGAAAAATATAGAAATATTTTTTTTAACATTTGTATAATGCTTTCGAGAGAGGAATCTTATCAATAGATAATTTAAATATATATATATATATAAGATTATTATTTTATTTCATTTTAAAGCGCTATGTTCCCCTATGGACACTTGCGCTGTCATACATGTATGCCTTTACATTTGTCTATACATATATGTACAATACTTTTAGCTGTGAAAAGAATAGTTATATGATCTAAATAATGAGAAAAAAAAAACGAGAAAAAAGAACTGTGTACAAAAGAAATAAGTGTCTGGCAATATGTACAATCAGCATAATATGAATTATCAATTTCTTTAAAGATATTTGTTGCTATATATAATTTAAAATATATTTACAGAAGCTATATATATAGGATACTAAATTATAACCAATTATATTATAATATTTTGCTAGAAATATAAATTTATTTAATTGTTAGAGAGACAATTTTAACAGGAAGGTTGAAGAATCTAAACAATTTCGTCTCTTGACTTTATTTTCATATAATAATTAGATCATTAAATTTTGTTAGATATTTATCAGTGCTATATATTACATATCGTGTCTTTTCTAGGTTAAAATAAGCCAATTAAGGTTTAGAACTATTGTTTATATTTCCTAATTATATGATACTAAAGCAAGCGTGACGCACGCGGCGTTGGTAAAGGATCAAGAATTGTGAACAAGGAGACGTCCAAAAAGTGGTACTTCCATAGGAACAGGTTGGAGATAGCTCTAGAAGAAGCATTAGTCTTGTGCAGCATGCAGAAGGATGACCTATGAGGGAAAGCACGAGCAAGAATTATTAATTTCTAAATCGGATAACGGAATAGGAAGAGATTTAACGGGGCTTCATATTTTGGAGGTTGTCTTTTGGCATGGCATTTGTAATTTAAAGTACGCTGTTCGCAAGGAAGGGCGAGTAAAAATAAATCCAGAATATATTTTAATATATTTTTATCATGTGTAAAGCTTTATATTAGTTTACTGCTTTTTATAGAAATATATGTAATACGAATCGAAAATTCTCAAGCTTTCGAATAAAAATATTATCGAAGGACCTATAACAAAGTACTATATTAAAAAAAATAAAACTCTTATCTCAAGTTATTCAAACGAAATAAATTCTGCATACTGAAGATTATATTTAACTCTAAAATCAATTATATATTTTACATATTTACAAATTATATTTTTATAGAAAGAAATATTATTAGTATCTGATACTACTAATAAAAAGTAGTATATAGGGGAAACTATTTTCACACTATGGAATCCAGGTGTCATACGTTTCCATTTTATTTTCACAAAATTCTACAACGCAACACAAATAAAACAAAAACTTCTGGTAAAATGCCTTTATACGGTATCTTATATTGTCCGTTTGTACCCTTGCATAAGTATTTATCCAAGGTTAGCGGTTCTAAAATTAATCTCTGATGTTTCCAAATTATGTTCTCCTAATGGCGTTTAGACATTTCAAGATTGAATTCTTGCCCTATATTTCGGAACCAACTGAATTACCCGTTTCCACAACCTACGAACCGCATTACATTACTTTTATTCATTTGAATACACCACAGTATTGGTCGCATCAGATTTAAAATAGAATTTTATTTTTAGAATTTCCATTTGTATATAGGTAATATCACATTAGAGGTTTTTAAAAAAATATATTTATCATTTTCTTTCAGAGCCATCGATTATCTTTTGTGAGCTAAGGTTTTCCAGATACCTATAAAGTAACGCACCGCTTTCGTAATCTGTTTGTGTTGTGTGGGTCTTTTTATTCTTATTTTAGAATTGATAGATCATTAATATTTCACAGCTATCCTCGGATCTTTCTAAAATCTGTGAGAACAAGATGCTTTCGTAGCGATGGAGCTTGGCCAGAGGGGCTGACTGGCAAGTTGCCACATGTCTACACATTTAGAAAGCAGAGTGACTTGTCCCAAATTGCAACAGCACATTTTGGGAGCACTTAGAATATCTCCCTTGTCCTCTTCAGAATAGACCGAACGCGAAAATATTTTAGAACCTTTTTAAGATGCAGATATTTTCTTCATGATAATTTAAATTCATTTTTATATTCATTGAATGATAGGATAGCCAATGTATAGTAATGACCATTTTAAAATCAAAGCGCTTCCAATTCCCAATAGAAAGTGGAAAAGCACATACCATTAGTCGCAGTAAACATTCCAAGTATTTAAAGAATCGAAAATATATTTGAAAACTACAACAAAAGTCATTACAATTGATATCAATCAAAAATAAACCTTCCTTATTGAATATACGAATCCTTTTTGTTAATTACATTTCTAACATTATAAATCTCTAGGTTTACTATTACATTCTGCTACTGATATTTATAATGAAAAATAAAGCTTTCAGAATAAAAGTTTGATAAAATAAATGTCGCTGAATATATGCGTTAAGAATGTAGGTATCTGCTTCTTTATATAAAATTCCAATTTATTTTCTCAATTTTCTTTGATCAGAGCTCGCATATTGGGACAGAGAATATCATGGTATACTGTGTGGTCGCTTTTATTCTATTATTCAGAAGATAATATTTTATATATTTAGCAATATAATTTTTTGCATGTGTTCTGCGACGAAAATGCACCTATACCACAATAAAACTTCTGAAATTTGTAGAAGCAACAAAATAACAGTTGCTGTCTGAATATTATCACAGTATTTACGAAGAGAGAGCCATAACTCAGTTTCCTTCGTAGAATTGTTGCTATTCGCAGAACGAGTTATGTACATGTCGACTTATGTTAGTTAGATTTATTATCTTGTAGCGTCCTCAGATCGACTTGTTACTGCAATAAAGGTAGAAGCCACTATACCCAACTGGAAACTTACTAATTATATTATGGCATTCTTATTTGAAGGTGTAATTTTATTTTGTTAATGAATATGATCATACCACAAACGAACAAAACATATTACGTATTTACCTGATATGATTGAAAAATGAATTTAAATAATGTATATAATTTATCATTGTTGCGGATTGTATGCGTGATACATGCTATAGTAACCATTGTGGGTAAAAGAGTTTTTGACCGATTTTATTTTATGTAGAACACATTTATAGACCTGGAGTAACAATTCAATATTCCACAGGGCTAGAGGCAGGAGCCCCATTCGATTAAATTTATTCGCTGGTATTTGTTCATGTTGTTTTGGAAACTGGAATAAATAATAGAATTAAAACTAACGCTAACATATATATTAATATAAGTATAATAAATAAAATGACAGATTTTTAAAACGAGGCGTTTCTATTTTTTAGTATTGGCAAGCATTAACTGATATATTTATAGTATCTACAATACAATACGAATATTTTGCATAATAACGAACTCATCAAGATTTAATTAATTAGAATATAAATATTTTGTAATTTATGCATTAAAATATATTCACCGTCTATAAGAACTTGTAATATCTGTTCTTTTGGAAATTTAAAGCTATTGGCCCGTCTTAGTTATCTTTTTTCTTTTTTTTTTTCTTATCTCCACACTGGGTGAAGTAGAATGCGTCTGCCTTTGTCATTAAGACTGAGAGCACTACTCAGTGACAGGCCGAAAAATATATTTGAACAAACGATTGCCAACCCAAAATAAAGAAATACATCGCCTATGAAGTTTTTCGTAATTTTTATTAGTATTTTTAATTTTGTATTTTAGTGATTATTAGAATATTGTATTAGCCGAGTAAAAACCTTTATAATGCAATGAAATTGAGGCAATTATTTTGATAATTTGATATTGGTAAGGGTTTAATAGACACAAGGAACGAATATTAAAACAAAAGACGCAGAATTATATGAATTAACGATATACATATAAATGCATCAAATGACAGCTCTCTGTTATTACAATTTGAGGCAACAAAGGAATACAAATCTAGATACAATTCCGAAGAGAATGGAAATTCTGTATTATATGATAGATAACCTTTACTAAAGTTTATTAAACATTTTATTGCTATTAATATGGTTCTCTCATACCGTAATTCCAGAAATATATAAACACAAATTACTGTAATTTCTGTGCCGAGAATAAAAATGAAGAAAAACACCGCTTACTTCCAAGAGCATTTCACCAAACAAATTTCTCCAATTCCAGTAATGAAAGAACTAATAAACTACTATGTTTACAGACCGAATTTACAGTTTTAAAATTCCACCGCTATGTGATTTTATGAATGCTTTTAGCTCATGCTATTCGCCAAAACTTAGCATTCCTTTTAATCATTACTTCATACTTCTGTTATAAATTTTCATAATAAGTGCGTACATCAAAATTTCTTACTATTATGAAATTTGAAGTTTTCTATTTAACCTACTCTAATACCTACGTATTCAAACAAACCTGTACTATTAGAAGAAGAAATTGATATAAAGTATAAAATAAGAATATAAACAGTAGCAATGTGTGTGTTTCTATAATTCTGCAAAGTACAAGCTTTCGGATCTTTATAATCCTTCCACGGGCATAGCTATGCCTGTGGAAATATTATAAAGATCAGAAATCTTGTACTTTGCACGAATAAAGAAACGCATTGATACTGTTTCTTATTTTAAACCTGTACTATATCATTCTATGTATACGTGTAAGAGAAATACGTGCCATATCGGTAAATAAAGACAGGTAGCATCATTATTTATGTATTCAGGAGGTGAGACGCCCGTTAAATGAGGCATTAAGATCCAGGGACATAATGACATCAGCAAATGCCATTGTCTCTTCAGGAAGTGCTACTTAGAAATGTCAGCAAATAGGAGGTTCCATTGAGTTAGTTCCTCTAGCTTCCTTTTATAGAAGTCCTGGAAATATACCGGCAATATGTAATTATGGTAGACAAATTAATGGTAGGGTAAAAATAGGAAAAACGAGAGATTGAGATAAATATAACTGTTTTAATAATTTTTAAATATATATATAGTATGAGATTGAAATATTGCGAGATAAAAATTTATAATTTTTAAAAGCTTATCGATATATTTAAAATACATACATATTAACGCAATTTTATTTTAGTTCATATTACCAGAGAGCAGAATAAAATTAGAATATATCGGAATAGATAAGAGAAAATTGTATTTATTATTTTCTATCTAATTTATTATTATCTATCTCGATTTGAGCCAAATTTCTAGAGAGAAATGAAAATTAATATAAATACAAACAGATAAAGGCTGTCAATTTTGGAAGAGATATCCATGCTCACGAGAAAGTCAACTATTTATTACTTCCCAATCTCTAAACTGCGCAGATTTAATTTGTAAATTTTCACAACGTATTTTGGTAATTTTCTTAAACATTCATAAATTAATTGATTCCGGCTAATTGAAATTTGCTATATATAATGCTAAATCTAAAAATATTTTATAAATGTTATTTGTGTAGTGTAGAATCATAAATTTACAATATAGCTTGCTCAAATTATAAAATGGTAAATTTAACTAATGTCTGTGTGATTTATGAAACAATATTGAAAAAAATTGTATTTTTTAATTTCTAGTGATTGTGATATTTGTCAAAAATCTATTTTAAAATGCCCAAATTAGGTTGAACAAGTTATTAGATTGTAATGTAAAATTAAGAAAAAAAGTCAAAACCATGTGTTGCAGTCTCTATATATTTTAGTCGTCAGTGTTATTTAAGATTCTCTTACAATAAATTTCTGAAAATAAAAATTAATAATTTGTTATAGTTTAGAATTATGGAATTGGTCTTATAGACTATTTATTTATAAGTTAGAACCTAGTGTCGTTCATGGCTTTTTTACAGATAATATGTTTTGATAACATCTTTCGTCAATATATGTACATATTGAATGAAATAAGGCTAAGTTTTAAATTATTCAAAAGGTTAGATAAGAAAATGATATAATAGTTGTTTAAATAAATGATCAACCTTGATTTTGAATAACTTTATAAAGAGCTTTTGTGATGTTTAAATACGTCGGACATTGAGATTTTAAATTTTTAAAATGTTTTCATAATTTCAAAACCTCAGTAAAGCATTATTTTTAAAATGAAGAAATATTAAAATATCTAAAATTCTCTTTCTCTCTCTTTAAGGGTATATTTAAATATTTACAAATCCTATGAATGATATTTCTTTTATATCATTCACATAGAGATAATATTTTATAAATTTCACACACAACTTATATATAGTCATTGAATTTTTTTGTAGTATAAAATGTAAATATTCAGACTAGTTTAAGCCATTTTTGAATGTTCTGTGTGAATTAATTTTATAAGAATTGGTATTCGAACACACATTGCCACGCAATACGATATTCAAAAACATCACTGGAATAGGTGCAAATGTTGTTATATCTTTTAGTGCGCAGATATTGATATAGATATTGTACTGTTTATTTATGTAATCTTGATCAATACTTATACCATGATTAATATCAAACTAGATTTCTGAGCGCACTCTTAATTAATCAATTTCTACATATTTTCGGCATTTTTATGTTTCTATTATTAATCATTAAGCTACCTCTGATGACCTAAATGCGATGGTAGAAAATAATAGATGAGAGGGCTTAGGTTATCAACAGTTGCCCATCTGATAGTTTTTAAGGTCTCTCTCTGTAGATTATGATTGATATTAAGAAATATAAATGCCAAAATGTGTAAAATTATGCTATAGACGGAATTCTAAAAATAATTATTCGATTCTGGATGAACAACAAATGTTGTCTTTTTTATCTCACTTGGTATGCTCATCGTACAAGCCATGATGATATCGGTATGTAGAGACGAGTGTTTGTTTATACAGCAAGCAACTCGCGAGTCCACATATAAATAGAACATTGCAGTAGTAAGATGGCGATACCTATTTATTATTGTTTCGTATTCACTTAGTGGAATCGCGCGGATGTGAAATATAATGTAAGACGCCTATGAATTACAAAACCTTCGCGAGAACTGAATCTTTATGTAAATAAAATTTAGAAAGTTTTCAGGCCAAAAGTCTCCTATTTACGGCTGTATTTAGGATAGAAAAGAAGAATCTCTAGGCTTCTAAGCTCGTCTTGTTTATCGGAATAAAGAAGTTTAAGTTCTAAGTCTTTTAAAATAGTGTCAGCGATTTCTATATATTTTAGACAAAAAATACTTTTGCTAGCATCCTTTATGAAAAATATTTTTTTACTGAGGACAATCCGCTACTCAAAGATTTGTCTATTATAAAATTGGATACCATTGGTTGGGTTGAAAATTGACATGCTCGCCGGTACTCGCTATCAATTCGACAACTCGTCCGGCCGTTATTCTTTATTTTCAGCGACATTGCGGTAAATATCATTCAACAGCAGAGAAAATATGGATTTTTCTAACCAGATTTATTGATAGGCCCATAATATTCAGTCAAATTTTCAATATAAATGTAGAGTCTCATCTGGCCGTATTGTCATTTATAATGGTTCTGGCTAAATAAATTGTTACAATTGTATTCTAGAATTGTGTGGCAGCCTGGTGACTTACTGCTTGTTTGGTTCATTTCCACAGTGCATCAGTCTGCTTGGTGCTATGGCCTGGTAGTAAAAGTACCATTTCTAATGGCCAATTAGTTTAAGAATGTCGAGTATTCTAGAATGTTGTTTTATTTATCGAGGAATTTCTAAAGTTCTTTTAAACCATATAACGACAAAAAATTTCTAAAGATCTTGAAAATAAAATAAATTAAATATCTGCATTTCATTTTTCTATTAATTACTATTTACTAGGGTTTGTGATAAATAAAGAAGTTTTGGAGTTTTAGAAATGCTTTCAGGCTCTATTGAATTATTTTGCTTAGTGCGCTTTGTGTGTAATTTTCAAAATCAATTTACTTCCTAACCTGTTCCTTCTTCACAATAGACATTATATTTTATATTACCCAGAAAAAAAAAAAGTATTTTATTTTAAAACTACAGAATTAGAGATGCGAAGAAAGGTTGAAATAAGGGTTTAACATATTAAAAATAAATTCTGTTGAAATATATTTCAACATGAGATAAAATACAAATAAACTACGTAAGTAAACGAATAGTTATCTTTTCCTTCAAAGAGAGAGAATGTTTTTATATTCAAGTTCGACTTTAAACACACTGGAATATTGTAATATCTTCATTCCATATTCCGATTTGTGAACCTAGATGATAAAATATTTCGATATTCTCACTTATATTTGAGGTATTAACACCGCGACAAACGTATTTCAATTGTTAGCATGCGTTGTAATATGTGATATTGGTATTTTTCATGGTGGACTCTCGCTTCATTTTGTGAATTCTCAGTAATGACATTCTTACTAGCTTCTATTTTGTACATTTTGGACATATTTTGTTATTTTTCGAATTCTTTCAATTCTTTGTCCGGTTTGATATTTATTTAGGGAGACGTGGAGATCTTGTAAATCAGACTTATTTATGGTGGATTCCCAGGAGTCTGTCCAGATCGGGGTGTACCGGAGACATCCTAAATTACCCCGACAGCTGGGATGGTGTAAATCTTGTACAGTGACAGCTGGGGCAGGACCCCGCCTGCAATCTATAAAATTTTAGGAGTCGGCAGCAAATCAAAGACTGTGGATAAGTCTTTTTTTACGAGTTGGGAACTTTCCAGCAATCGCGAACGAATCAGCTTGCGTCCTGCTAGGAATAATCATAAAAAGTGGTTGTAGTTGTACATTAATTACCAGGAGTCCTCCCTATTGGCTGAGGCTCCACCAATGAGAAGCCAGGAAACAATCAGCATGGAGTAGCAACGAGCGGTAATGGGGAAGCCGTAAATTCTCTACTGTACATCCAGCTACTGTACGAAATAAAATCTTGCGAGTTGTCTTCAAACCACGCAATTAGATTCCTCATAAAGAAACATTGCAATTGCCAATTTGTACAAGTGCATGTTAAAATAATAAAATAGACCCTAAACATGGACATCAAATAATAAAACCAATTGTTGAGGCTCTTCATTACCACTGTTATAGGTTTTCATTTGTTAAATTAATTTTATAGTGGGCGGTCATTTCAATTGCACTCTGTAAATAGGAGCAGTAATGTCCACGCTGCTCTAAATGGACAATTCGTTTCAATAAAAGCAACAAATATGGTCACGAAGAGTAGGCTTCAAATAATTGGACAATGATTAAAACACAATCCATACAATAATATAGAGGTTTGTTCATTCCCGAAAGTTGAACGTAAATTTCAAATTATTCTATTGTATATTAACTAATTTTGTGATACATATTTGGTGTCATTATGCGACAACTTGTTAATACTATAATCCCTTCGGTAAAATTATAAATAAAAGACGATTCGCTTAACTTTCCCTTAACGAATTAAATTCAATATCTTATGTAAATATATTTTAAATTATATAGCAACAAATATCTTTTAAGAAACTGATAATTTATACATTGCTTATTGTACATATTGCCAGACACCATTTTCTTTTGTACACAAGCCTTTTCTCGTTTTTTTTTTCTCTCATTCTCATTGTTAACATCATATGATTATTCTATTCACGGCCTAAAATTATTGTATATAAATATGTATAGACAAATGTCATACATGTATGACAGCGCAAGTGTCCCTAGGGGGACATAGCGCTTTAAATTGAAATAAAGTAAGAATTGTATTTTATTTATGGTTTTTAATATGTTTATAAATGTTGATAATAATGTTTGATATATTAAATAATATACATTTTTTATAGATAGAGAAATAAAGATAATTTCGTAATATAGTTGTAAGAGAAAAATCGATAAATTGTAGTTGTACCCTATGCAAAGATAAAATATTGAATATATCGGGAATATTTGGATCTGATATTTCAATAAACCATATTACAAAACATATTCTGCCCAAATATTGATCTCTTTCTTAATTTATACATCAACTTTCCTATATCCGACGATGTGAATAAATATTTGTTTTAAATTATAAATATTTCACTTTATCATATTTCTCTGGGGATATGTTTCGTAAAAAAGAAAGATTGGCCATAGAAAAAATCATTCTTATAAAATTTAATAAACTATAAAGGCATAGCCGACGTGTCAAAGAAATATGGTCAGGCAACATCTAGCTTCAATATAGAATTATATAATGGTTCTGATTAAGAATTTAGATTTTTTAAAATTGTATAAACACATAGAAAGCATTTTTATCGTAAAAGAGTATTTACACTGAAATATGATAAAAGTAAAATGGTGCAAAAAGGCATACATATTTTTGTTTCATTAAAAAGGCAAATATATTGGATCAAAAAAAAATTGTTTGCCAATTTTTCAGTTGGCTAAACGCCAACCTTTTTCAAAGTATAACAAGGTATTTTTGTGTATTAAAAAAAAAGAATATATATCGTGACGAAGATAAGCATAGAGCCTAGCGAAATACTGGAATTTTATATTCAAAAAATGTTTTTTACTAAAATATATGCCGTTTAATTAGTATATTATATGTTTTTAAAGCATTCTATATTAAATACATTAAATAAAACGTCATCTTTTGAATTAATCGTATTTTTTTAAAACAAAATAATTTCGAAGCTTTTCGCCTATCACTTTCTAAGATTCAAACCTTTTGTAATCCAATTATCTGCGTGATGTACAGGAATAATTGTTTATATTGTTTTATATACACTGCGTGACATTGAAAATGGAACACCAAGAAATAGTGGCCAGAAAGTGATGAAACTCGGCAGACAGAGAGAGACAGGGACGAACAATAAGTGATCTTTATTTCAAAATGATAGTCATAATACAGAGCGAGAACGGCGTCGGCTTAGTAGCAAGTAGGACCACCGCGGACGGCGATGCACGCAGCAACACGTCTAGGTAGAGAGTCAATCAGAGTACGGATGGCGTCCTGAGGGATGGCTCTCCATTCCCTCTCAACCATTTGCCACAGTTCGTCTTCTGAACGCGGCTGTGGCAAGGCATGCAAACGGCGTCCAATGATGTCCCAGACGTGCTCGATTGGTGAGAGATCAGGAGAGTACGGTGGCCAGGGAAGCATCTGTACATCTTGCTGAGCTTGTTGGCTAATGCGAGCAGTGTGCGGTCGGGCGTTATCCTGCTGATAAAGGGCATTGGGTACCCCCTGAAGGTAGGGGAGTGTCACCGGTCGCAGCACATCATCAACGTATCGGGTGGCCGTCATAGTGCCCTGAATACGAAGTAAAGGTGACCTGGAATCATACGCGATTGCGCCCCAAACCATGATTCCACGTTGTCGCACGGTGGGGCGTTCCACAATTGCTGCCGGATTGGACCTTTCTCCACGTCGACGCCACACGCGTACACGGCGACTATCACTGGACAAGCAGAAACGCGACTCATCTGAGAACACGACCCTGTGCCATTCCGTCATCCACGTCGATCTAGCCCGGCACCATTCCAAACGTTGGCGCCTATTCGGTGGGGTCAATGGCAGTCTTCTTAGCGGACGGCATGAGTGCAAGCCATTAGCAACCAATCGACGGGAAATGGTTCTGGTCGAGATGGAATGATCTAGGGTGTCTTGCACATGTTGCAGGATGGCGGTACAAGTGGCTTGTGGGGCCGCCACTGCTTGTCGAAGGATACGCCGATTCACACGTGCTGAAGTCACTCTGGTTGCACCGACATTCCTATAAATTGCCACATTTCCTTGTTCCAACCATCTTCTCCACAGTCGGTGCACCGTGGACGCACCAAGGTGTGTATCAGCTGCGATTTGACGTATGGACCAACCTGCCCTTTTCAGTCCGATCACCATGCCCCTCGTAAAAGCGTCTGCCTGCTTGAACTGCCTCCGTTTACGATGACCTGGCATTCTCTGTTATTACACGTGTCTTTTGACACAAGAGCAAAATTTCTACAATGATTTTACTTGAAGAAATAACGACACGAATACTGTCCTTACTGCAAGTTCCTTCCCTTATATCTTACTCCATGTGCGCACGAGAGCTGCGCATTTTACATCATTTGCATAACTCGGTTAGGCGCGTCTACCCTGAAATTTGCATAATTTTCTGGCCACTATTTCTTGGTGTTCCATTTTCAATGTCACGCAGTGTAGAATATATATTGGTTGGTATGACCAAATAAATTTAAATTAATCATTATTTATTTAGAAATAATTATTAAATTTGATGAAGTTTGATCACAGTCTCGTCGAGATATTGGTCTTTTTTTATATAAATAAATACGATATATATATATGGAGAAGAACAAATGTCAATTAAAAGATTCTGTGCAATTTTCAAAACAAATTTTCTTCATTTTATTCTCTTGACTAGCTTCCGAAAATAAACCTCTTTCACGGGTCGAAAACTCTACCTAGGGTTTAACAAGACTGAATTTTGAACATGTTATAGTTAAATGTATACTATGGTAGAAGTTTTAGCTCAAATATAACTATGTGAATAGAGTAGAGGAACGTGCCGTATTTAGAAAGTTGTAACAATTCTTTTGTTTCAATTTTTGTTACGATTTCTTTCGGCAAATGACTATATATTGTAAGTCATTTGTATTCAAAAATAAGGAAAATAGAATTGTATTTAAATTAATTTATACTGAATTAGTGCCAAAATATATTCGTAGAACGAGAATCAAAGAAAGATATTTTTTAAACAAAGGCGGTTTGAATTAAATAAGCCCAATCTGATACAACGAGGTTATACTGATTTGTTCCGAGTTTTCCAGAGATGGTATGTTGATTTTTTCACCCAAAGGTTTTTAGTTAACAGAGAAATATATTTTCTGTTCATTTCTCAGGATTGAAGCTTCTTTTTTAAATTTCATATTTACCCTCGTACATTTTTCTGTGCCATACATCTATCTATTTATTGGACAAAAAAGGATTGGCTGTTGCCCCATCTTCGATAATATAAGAAAAATGTAATCAAAATAGAATATGTAGCTAAACAATAAATTAAAGATAACTGTGTTTCTTTTTCACTCATGTATAATTACACATTCGATTCGTTCTTTCATTAGAATTCAATAAAATAGGGATTTTTTATTATTCTGAAATACAAGTAACACTTTTCGAAATGTTTAGTTTAAAAATATTCACTTGTTATATCTTGAAACAACACCTTTGAGCAGTTTTCTTGTTTTTATATCGTGTTTTGATAAATACGAGGGTACTATTCGTCGAAACACCGTATATATGAATATGAACGTAGTGCATGACAAAACACCGTATATATGATTATGAACGTAGTGCATGACAAAACACCGTCTATATGAATATGAACGTAGTACATGACAAAACACCGTCTATATGAATATGAACCTAGTACATGACAAAACACCGTCTATATGAATATGAACGTAGTACATGACAAAACACCGTCTATATGAATATGAACGTAGTACATGACAAAACACCGTCTATATGAATATGAACGTAGTACATGACAAAACACCGTCTATATGAATATCAACGTAGTACATGACAAAACACCCTCTATATGAATATGAACGTAGTGCATGACAAAACACGCTCTATATGAATATGAACGTAGTACATGACAAAACACCGTCTATATGAATATGAACGTAGTACATGACAAAACACCGTCTATATGAATATGAACGTAGTACATGACAAAACACCGTCTATATGAATATGAACGTAGTACATGACAAAACACCGTCTATATGAATACGAGCGTAGTACATGACAAAACACCGTCTATATGAATATGAACGTAGTACATGACAAAACACCGTCTATATGAATATGAACGTATTACATGACAAAACACCGTCTATATGAATATGAACGTAGTACATGACAAAACACCGTCTATATGAATATGAACGTAGTACAAGACAAAATACCGTCTATATGAATATGAACGTAGTACATGACAAAACACCGTCTATATGAATATGAACGTAGTACATGACAAAACACCGTCTATATGAATATGAACGTAGTACATGACAAAACACCGTCTATATGAATATGAACGTAGTACATGACAAAACACCGTCTATATGAATATGAACGTAGTACATGACAAAACACCGTCTATATGAATATGAACGTAGTACATGACAAAACACCGTCTATATGAATATGAACGTAGTGCATGACAAAACACCGTCTATATGAATATGAACGTAGTACATGACAAAACACCGTCTATATGAATATGAACGTAGTACATGACAAAACACCGTCTATATGAATATGAACGTAGTACATGACAAAACACCGTCTATATGAATATGAACGTAGTACATGACAAAACACCGTCTATATGAATATGAACGTAGTACATGACAAAACACCCTCTATATGAATATGAACGTAGTACATGACAAAACACCGTCTATATGAATATGAACGTAGTACATGACAAAACACCGTCTATATGAATATGAACGTAGTACATGACAAAACACCGTCTATATGAATATGAACGTAGTACATGACAAAACACCGTCTATATGAATATGAACGTAGTACATGACAAAACACCGTCTATTTGAATAGGAACGTAGTACATGACAAAACACCGTCTATATGAATAGGAACGTATTACATGACAAAACACCGTCTATATGAATATGAACGTAGTACATGACAAAACACCGTCTATATGAATATGGACGTAGTACATGACAAAACACCGTCTATATGAATATGAACGTAGTACATGACAAAACACCGTCTATATGAATAGGAACGTAGTACATTACAAAACACCGTCTATATGAATATGAACGTAGTAAATGACAAAACACCGTCTATATGAATATGAACGTAGTACATGACAAAACACCGTCTATATGAATATGAACGTAGTACATGACAAAACACCGTCTATATGAATATGAACGTAGTACATGACAAAACACCTTCTATATGAATATGAACGTAGTACATGACAAAACACCGTCTATATGAATAGGAACGTAGTACATGACAAAACACCGTCTATATGAATATGAACGTAGTACATGACAAAACACCGTCTATATGAATATGAACGTAGTACATGACAAAACACCGTCTATAAGAATATGAACGTAGTACATGACAAAACACCCTCTATATGAATATGAACGTAGTACATGACAAAACACCGTCTATATGAATATGAACGTAGTACATGACAAAACACCCTCTATATGAATATGAACGTAGTACATGACAAAACACCGTCTATATGAATATGAACGTAGTACATGACAAAACACCGTCTATATGAATATGAACGTAGTACATGACAAAACACCGTCTATAAGAATATGAACGTAGTACATGACAAAACACCCTCTATATGAATATGAACGTAGTACACGACAAAACACCGTCTATATGAATATGAACGTAGTACATGACAAAACACCGTCTATATGAATATGAACGTAGTACATGACAAAACACCGTCTATAAGAATATGAACGTAGTACATGACAAAACACCCTCTATATGAATATGAACGTAGTACATGACAAAACACCG
This sequence comes from Cordylochernes scorpioides, assembly GCA_030710605.1. NCBI lineage: Eukaryota > Metazoa > Arthropoda > Arachnida > Pseudoscorpiones > Chernetidae > Cordylochernes > Cordylochernes scorpioides. Next base: position 48,515,364 of record CP092863.1, on the reverse strand, counting down.
TCTATATGAATATGAACGTAGTACATGACAAAACACCGTCTATATGAATATGAACGTAGTACATGACAAAACACCCTCTATATGAATATGAACGTAGTACATGACAAAACACTGTCTATATGAATATGAACGTGCTGCTCGACGAAATACCGCCTATATGTATACGAGCGTACTATTCGTCGAAACACCTTCTTTATGAATACGAATGTACTACTGGTCGAAACACCGTCTATATGAATATGAACGTAGTACATGACAAAACACCGTCTATATGAATATGAGCGTATCGCTGGTCGAAATGCGGTGTATATGATTACGAGCGTACTGCTCGTCGAAATCCCAGCTATATGAATACGAGCGTACTATTCGTAGAAACACCAAGTACAGTATATGAATACGAGAGAACTATTCGACAAAATATCGTCTATATGGATACGAGCGTACTGCTCGTCGAATTACCAAATATACGAATACAAGCAGTCTGCTTGACGAAATGCCGTCTATATATATATATGTATGAATACGAGCGTACTGTTAGTTGAAATACCGTCTATATGAAAAGGAGCGTATTGTTCACGAAGTATCATCATGTATTAAGCCTAAAAGCAACACGTGTCTCTTATATTAAAGTCCATGGATTGTTACATCTTCAAAAAAGAGACAAAGAATATTCTATAAACAAACTTAAATATAGACAATATTTTCTAATCAAAATTTTCGAATCTATTTCCAATCTCTAATTAAATATAAAAATTAGGTGCTTTAATATGTATCGCTGAAAACTCAAAAATTTATATTTTACCCTTTTCTTTTTCAAATACTTCAAATATAAATAAATACATTGATACATATTTTCGCTCAAGATAATTATATTTGTTTATTAAATTTATATTTTCATATATGTGATATTATGGTTTGGCGTGGGCTCGGACACTTTTGAAGAAGATAATTTAAGCTTTCCCCTTTCAATATTATAGATATTGTCCTTTAAAGTGTGTTATATATATAAACTAAAGTTATATCATAATTAAAATATTAGGGTTTAAATGCGGAAAATTTGAATATAAATGTATATTTGAATAATATATAAAGTCATAAAATTAATTTTAATATATATACTCAAAAAATTGAAAGTATTTTAGTAAATAACAAAATATTCATGCCATTAATATTTTTCAATGGCAAACACTAAACTAATTTAAACCAAAGAATAAGTATTTACTGGGTTTTAAATAAATCGATTTCAACAAATTCTCGAACGACGCAACGTTCAATTTGAGCAATATGTTTTGTGTATCGTATTTTATCTGTGAGAAAGGCTCTGATATCGCTTACCGCAAGTAAGCAATCTTCTTATAGCACCTTGATAGGAATTCTGTCAACGGAATGTTGTCGGATTAACCAATTCACCAAAATATAATTCAAATCTAACTATTAGCTTCTTTACCTTTACAAAATTCCATATGTAATAAATATATTTTTTGACAAAAATAGGCATATCATGACAGCTCACATGAGCTTTTCAGATGGCATAGCGCCATCTAGTGGAACAAAAATAAACTAAACATTGATTTAGGATTATTCCATAATATTTGGCCAACCCATTTCTTGACAAATCAAGAGAGGATAACCACGAACGAATTTCGGACTGTTGGCACTCGTCACGGTGATGTGGGTTGTACCTCAACGGCCAAAACTTTGGCCTAGAGGATTTCTGTTAAATAAAAAAAAATATATTTCAATAAAATATATTCTAACATAGTTGATAAACAAAATATCTCGCTGAAAGGAAAAATGAATATAGGGAACAACCTTCACTCTTATATATAGAACCTAAAATAATCTCTAATATTGATGTTACCAAAATAGTTATATAGACCAAAGGAACAAAGTCCTATTAGAAGATTCGCTACGACGTGGTTTGAACAAATCTATGAAATATAAAGAGAATCAATCGAGGAAATCGAGATTATTTCAAACATCTCATATAATACCGAACCTTGCTTTTTTAAATACGAACATAAACAATAATGGAGAATTAGTTTAGAATTGTCTATAGAGTTGCGAGTGAATGTTTTCATCTAAATATACACATGAATTTTATTAAATATACTTCTATACCTGTTTTCTATTCATATAGTCACTGAAAAAAGACAATATTATTTATACCCTCCTAAATATTCCCTAGAGATATTGATGATATAATGAATCCTAAAAACAAAATGATAATATTTTTACATACTCAGTTGAACAAACTTTAGCGAAAGGTTAAAGGTTTGGTTTATCAAGTGTACCAGAAAATAATACCATGTTAAATTTTGGTAGCAATTCTTACTTTGCTAAATGATCTAAGCGCCAATGCGAATAGAGATATGTGATAAAATAGAGTTGATATATTACAAAATATAGTGAATTATGTACATATATTTATATACACTATCGAATTTAGACAACCACAACTTGGGATCCCACATAAAACATTTCTTCTAAAAAATGTTTCAATGGTACCGATTCTTGCACCAGTCCAATTCCCCACCAGTGAGTGGATGTAACCAAACTTGCAAGTTACAACTCATTTCTTCATTTAAATGCACATATTTGTGTGTAATTCTGCTGTCCCAAAAGCTTATGTCCATAGTTTTCCTGAATACTATTCTAAGATTCCACCCTTCATTGTTGCCTATATGAGCAGAATCGTCCAATACAGTATTAGAGCTCTAAGAAGCGGTCTGGTTGATTAAATTGGCGAAACCGTTTGGAGGGTTCACCAATGATGAGCCAAGCCAAAAAGAGAATAATAGTTTTTAATAACGAAAATATAAGGTTAGGGTTTTAAGTTTCGGTTGTTCAGTTTTGACAAAGAATTTATATTAAGGTATGTTCCACAAACACACATGTTCACTAAATTTATAGTGCTCCATCAACATGATATTTTACGAGAATATTTTCTCTTAAAAACGCACATAAAATAATAATACATTGTATTTTCATATGAATATCAGTAGATATACACTCACGGACAAAACCTAAGAAATGGAAAGTCATGTTTGTCATCAGTCGTCTGTTTTTTAAAAAAGACAGAGGCTATTTTGTTCACACATGGATATCTCGTGTGTCTTCAAAAAGGTGACTGTGTGTATCAAATATCTTTCAGAGTTATTATCTGAATCCCGATATACATTTTAAAAGGTACAACTTCCTTAAGTTTTGTTCATGAGTGTATTGTGCTTTTTGGCCAGAAAAAAAATTATTGGCAATAGAGAATAATAGCTATAATACTAGTTAATTATTTCTTTGCTATTGTATAAACGGTTTTTTTCGAGTTTTCTTCCTTTGAAAATTCAAATTATACACTTGACAGAAATATTTTTGCTAAAAATGGTATGTTTAGTATAAAATGTGTCAATAAGAAAAAAATATAGAAGTAAAATAAATTACCAAATGACTTTTTGTAAAGATTTTGTTAGAATATTACTATCTATCATATTTTCATTGTCATTTTTGAGAATATATTTTATATACTTTTTCTTTTATACAAATTGAGAAATGTGGATCTCTCTGAGAAGTACAAACAAACTATTTTCAAATATATATTACACTTGATTTCATCGAGGCAATATTGTTCTTGGTGAATTTATAACGGAAATAGAGAGTTTACATCTGTAGCTATTTATTGTTAGGAACTTTATAAAACACTATATTTTGGTGTGTTTATTTCTATTTAATATATACAGACAAACGAATATTTTGCAAAATATTTCATGAAATTTCATATTTATAGGTATTAAAGTCTATATATCTATTTATTAATAAACTTTATAAACTATAATAACCCCTTCTAAAGAATAAATTCACTCTTTAACTAAACAAAAAAGTGTTAGTTCCATAAATGTAATACTTTTATTTTGACATTCTTGATATGATTCAAATCTCAATCTGTACCGACAGCATTTTCCCCGAAAGCTATAAATTTGTGAATTAAAATTTAAAACTAAAAGAAACTCATCTCTCTGGAAGCCTGATATTTTAACCTTACTATTGATACAAGGGAATATTTTATTGAATCGGAAGTTTAGCTTATACGTTCAATTTAAAGAAAAATATTATTAATTATCAAAAAAACTCATCTCCAGAAACAAACACCCCTGTATTGTATTATTTAATTTAAAAATAGTGCTGTATATTGATTCTCTATTCATTGATATATATACTCTATATTTATAGAAAAATAAAGTTTTACATCTATTTACAAATATATAAACTACAAAGTAGATAGAAAAACATATTGTATGTTATCATGTTCAACTTTATAATGTTGACAAATTATTATAAAAATTATATTTGATCAACAAGTTTCTCTGATCTCTATCTAACACTACACTTCTTATAGATAAAATAAAGTAAGATCATATTTACTAATAGAAATTTTAAAAATATTTCACAGAAGGTTTATAAAATTGCACAATCCTACTCAGTAAGATTTTATTTATCAAATTTAAATCTGTCAAATATCGAAAGCTCGAAAACTGAAGGAAATTTATAGAATCATGTCGGCCCTTTTATATTGTGCAAATTGTTTAGAACCAATATATAAATGTTTCATATGTTAACGATATTTAAAAACGCGCTTATTTAAAAACTTTTGATTTAAATAACTTATAATGTTTCGTAATTCAAATACTATTATTTAAATATAGTTTGATAAAATAACGGTCCACATTTTATATTTTTGTTCATTCAAAAGGTTTGTCATTTTTAAAGTTTGATTCGGACCTATTACGAGAATATTTTCCTATTGGTTTTATAATAGAATATTAGTTATGCTCATTATATTCTGACCTTACTTTTAAAGTAGGGAAGTTATACGTTTTTATATAAAACACTTTTTGTACTCAAAATCTTTGATATTATCAGGTATAATGTATAAAAGAATCGGTGATTCAATTTTTAATCTTTAAGGTTACAAAGAACTATAGTCGGTTTTGACAACACAAGAACCATCCGGGTAAAGTACAAAAGGTAATATCCATGGGACATATTATCTATTTAACAATATTCTATAGTATAGTGATGCTATTGATAACAAACGGAAATATATTTCACAATTTCTATCGCCAATTATGCGGTTCTCTGTAGTACAAAGGGATGTTTTGTGATAAGGACAAATGTAACAATTGGTCTTACCTCACATGAAGGAAAGTGACGTATTGGATGAAGGCAGAGATTCTGGGATGATGGTCAGGGTGGGGATTGGATGGAGGGTCATCAACAGATATATTGGGGACAGTTCAGGGTAAGAACTGGTTTGTCACCGCCTTCATAATTATGTCTCATCAATCGACCTACCAGTAGAAATTCCTTTCTTAGAAGCCTTTCAAATTTCATGGTCAAATCTTTGAAATGTTGTCAATTCCCTATGGAACCAGTACCCATATCTTATCCACTTTCATAGTTAATGATCAGCTTGTAATATTGTGAAAGATTTACTTTACCTATTATTTAATAGTTTCATCAGATTTGAAATAAAAAATTTAACAATTTTGTAAATAATTATTTTTTAAAATCTATTGTTCATTATTTATTTCGTTAATAGAAATACATTTACCCTCTAGTGTACCGCAAATCTATGTTTACGTTAATATCGTTAAGACTTTAAAGGTTTGGGTGAAAAATACGCATTGAAATAATTTTAGATTAATCTGAATATAGACTACCAATATATTACCACAGACACTTTATATTTTATTATTAATAGTATTATTTATTTGACTGCAACACGTATTTTAATATTAACAGATCTTTTTCGAATATGGGAAATATTTAAACATATACAAGTGTATCGCACATTTGTATTACTAGTTTTATATATAAATGTATTTACAAGGCTCAATAATATGTGATATGTAAGTAGGACAAATTCAAATTGAAAAAGGTCGTACGAGTATTAATAATTTTGATAAAGAAGATAGAGAGTTTTTTCGTAATAATTATGTTATACTTCATACTTTTTATATTGAAAATAAAGACATATTTTGAATATTCAAAAAAATATATGCTTATTTTAAACCTATATATTTCGATCTCCAAAAAACGCTAGCATTTCCAGTTCAAAAAGAATAAAACCTTCAAAAAGATCCTTCAATAGGATAATTGGCTTTAAATAAACATATATTTTGAAAGGAACAATATCTTTTTATTCAAATGTTTTTATTATTAATTATTAAAAGTTCAGAGAGAGAATAAAAAAAAGAAGAAAATCAATTATACAATTTATTTTAAACTTTAAGGTTCACACAGTATCTTATGATATAAACTCAAATGTTTAGAATATCTGAAAAATTGAATAAATCTCTCTTCAAACGTATATTTTGGAAGAATGCGAATAGAGAATATTACATAGATTATCAGAGATTAGTAAATGGGAAACTATAAAAAAATACAATCTAATAATAGATAGATGCAAAAATACTGTTCCACATTTGAAACTATATTCTTCAGTATGAAAATTGTTTACTTCATATCCTCTCTCTATATATATTTTTTGAAAATACAAAATATATATGAACACCTATATAAGTGCTTTAGTAAACACACCGCGCAATATTATTCCCATTTATCGATTTTAAATAGACAAGCGGTTTCGAATATAGTACTTCTTTAAAAATTGCTTGAATTTGTCTGAATTAATATACAAGAAACATTTTGTTGTTTTTGCCAACATGTTCATATTATAAATCTCTAAAATTATTCTTTAGATAATTTAACAAACATGTAAAACACATGGATGTGATTAAAAAAAAAATTATATTCAATCGGTTAAAATATTTAAACGTGAAAACTGAAATATTTCCAGGATTTTTTATTTAAAAAGTATGCGACTAGTCTATATACATCAATATAAATATATATATCATATAATCTAAAATGCAATTATTTTATTTTTTAAAAACATATATTTTATTCTTATTCATTGACTGTTCTACCCCTTTTTTGACCCTAGATTTAGAACATACCACTTTAATTATTGTTGTAAATATGTATAGTTAACCTACCTATTTTTATACATCACAAATATAGAATTCATTTTATAAATTCTATATTACTGTGATAAATAATTTTATGTATAATTTGCTTCAAGTAATTCAAAATAAAAACTACTTGATAAGTAAATAATTTATTTCCTATTTTCACGACTGCACCTCCAATTCTATCTTTTTCAATACAAAACAAAATAATTCATAACATATATATATATAAATTAATTCATATTATTTAATAGATATCAAAAATAGATTTCTTAGGAATCAAAATATCATTTATATCTTTAGTTTCAAGAGATTGTATTTTAAACTTCTGTTCTTTATATCTACTTGTCCAATGATGTCCATTCTACTGACGATCCATCTTTATAGACTTCGTTCAAAAAAAATCGATTACACTCAACTATATATGCAAAAGTGTAAATACCTGTGAGACAGAAGAAGGCCAAGTGATACTCACTCCTCACTTTCTTACTGCTACTCTTTTTGTGTTGATTTCTTGCTTCCCTCTTTCTTTTTTTTTTCTTTTCTTGTTTTTTTTTTCTTTTTCTTCTTACTCTGTATATATCGTTATTTCCTTTGTCTCACTGCTTTGTTCTTATGCATACCTCTGGTGAATCCTGTATAGGGTCAGTGACCCTAAATAAAGGCTTTTTGTTGTTGTTGTAAATACCTGTGAGAGGCAAAGAAAAACTTGGATAATCAAAAATAAAATTATTAGGTAAATTGGGAATTGAATTTTCGAAGAAATTCATATGTAGAAACATAAGCGAGTTGAAAATATGAATATATAGAAAGAAAATATACTTATCAAAATTAAAGAGATAAAAAAGCACACGTAGACATATGTAGATAGAAGGTATGAGATCCACTTACGCTATACAAGAACAAAGCGAGAAACCATTTAAATAAAATATATATATCTGTACATACATGACTACTTGAAATTGTATCTATTATTCCTGTAGAAGGGCAGCTTGCGCCCGAAAGCTTGAATTGATTTTTCAAATAAAGAAACTTATCCTTTATGAATCTATTCGTTATTATATGTAGATAGAGTTTGAATTTGAAGCTGTACAAATAAATTATGGTAGATATCGAAATGAAACATTGAAATTGTTGTATTTTCTCTTCACACAAAACTATACATCAAAATACTTTCAGCTTATATATTTATCTACAGTTACTTTTTCTTAAATAAATATCATATTACCATCAAGATACTATTACTTTTTCTTCTGCATGTATTCTACATTTCTGCTTGGAGAATCTGTATAAGACTAAAAGGTCTTAATAAAGCTTTTGGTTGTTGTATATATTTATCTACAGTTACTTTTTTCTGTATATAAATATCATATTACCATCAAGATACTATTACTTTTTCTCCTGATGTATTCTACATTTCTGCTTGGAGAATCTGTATAAGACTAAAAGGTCTTAATAAAGCTTTTGGTTGTTGTTGTATATATTTATCTACAGTTACTTTTTCTGTATATAAATATCATATTACCATCAAGATACTATTACTTTTTCTCCTGCATGTATTCTACATTTCTGCTTGGAGAATCTGTATAAGACTAAAAGGTCTTAATAAAGCTTTTGGTTGTTGTTGTATATATTTATCTACAGTTACTTTTTCTGTATATAAATATCATATTACCATTAAGATACTATTACTTTTTCTCCTGCATGTATTCTACATTTCTGCTTTGAGAATCTGTATAAGACTAAAGGGTCTTAATAAAGAATTTTGTTGTTGTTGTATATATTTATCTACAGTTACTTTTTTCTGTATATAAATATCATATTACCATTAAGATACTATTACTTTTTCTCCTGCATGTATTCTACATTTCTGCTTTGAGAATCTGTATAAGACTAAAGGGTCTTAATAAAGAATTTTGTTGTTGTTGTATATATTTATCTACAGTTACTTTTTTCTGTATATAAATATCATATTACCATTAAGGTACTATTCTTTTTTTTCCTGCATGTATTCTACATTTCTGCTTGGAGAATCTGTATAAGACTAAAAGGTCTTAATAAAGCTTTTGGTTGTTGTTGTATATATTTATCTACAGTTACTTTTTCTGTATATAAATATCATATTACCATCAAGATACTATTACTTTTTCTCCTGATGTATTCTACATTTCTGCTTGGAGAATCTGTATAAGACTAAAAGGTCTTAATAAAGCTTTTGGTTGTTGTTGTATATATTTATCTACAGTTACTTTTTTTCTGTATATAAATATCATATTACCATTAAGATACTTTTACTTTTTCTCCTGCATGTATTCTACATTTCTGCTTGGAGAATCTGTATAAGACTAAAAGGTCTTAATAAAGAATTTTGTTGTTGTTGTATATATTTATCTATAGTTGTCATACTTTAGCCTGTGTAAATGTATATATATGAAGTATGACAACTATGGATGAATAAATAGGCTGCAAGAGACTATATGCAGATGTATAGGTTTGTAGAGTATAAAATATAACTATTTCATTTAAATAGACTCAAATATAAGTTTGAAAGAAGAAGGTCTTTGGTGAATTCAACTTATATTTTATGAAAGAAATAAATTTATAAACATTAAAAGACATTAGCATATTAATATACAATTCATAATCGGACACGGAGACAAATATACAAGTGAAGAGATACACAGGAGTGGGTAATTTTCCAAACCAATAATAGACAGACTGAAAAAAAAAAAAACCAAGGTTGAAATAAAAACAAATAAAGATAATTATATAAGTCGAGTCTAGACAGTCAGGTATTTATCATTTATATCAAATGAACAAGTAGTTGGATTTTACAAACCGAAATTTTACAATTTTACCAAATAATCTAAAGTTTATAAAATCTACGAGTCAATTATTGAAGGCTCAATAAAAATTAATAAAGAATAGCAGATATCACATATTAAATTTTATTGAATCAGTTATCTATATGTTAAATGGAAATTGAAAGTTGAGAAATGTCTAAAATGAAAGTAAGGCATGGTAAGATATGTCAAAATTGGAATTATACATATGAAGAAAGTATATGGCGAAAGAATATTCATGTAAATATATATTCTTATCCGTTCAATATAGAAAGTTGAAGAAATACGCAAGATAAAAGTCTCAATTTGAAATAAAATAGTCAACGGTATATAAAAATACTAAATCAGATATATTTAAATAATACATTGACTTTTTATATGAAAAAAAAAATGAATGTACAAAGCAAAATTGAACAGATAAATGAACAAGTCTAAGGAAGAGGAAACAGATATGGTATAGAAATTTAATCTAAGCTGATAGAGGAATGAACGATTAAAAGATAAACTAGTAGATGAATGTATCCAAGTTGAAACTATAGAAAACTGAAATCGGAAGAAGCTACTGAGAAATCACCATGGAATGTAAGCTACAGCAGATAGTAGAAGGACTACACCTGCACAAGCTGAATAGGTACGGCTGCCTGAGCCGTGCAGACTACCCACCTCTCCACACTGCCAAAAGTGACCTGTGTTATAGCCCATAAATGATAAGGACCCGCGTTAAACACATACCACGGAGGGAACTATGGACGTTATAATTACCTGGTCCCGACAAGCTCTTTGTTCGTCTGCAGGAACATTGCTTTCGAAGAATCCTCCAGGAATGCTAAGGCATAAATACCTATACATAACTCATCCTTTCATCAAAATTGATATTTTCTTCAATATCAAATACTTTACTGATAGAGTGAAGAATCGCGTGAACACTTGAGAATTTTAGGCACCTACCTCACTATTCTTTATTCCCTGATGAAATGGACAGCAGAACACCTATGGAATTTTGACACTACAGAACATACATTCAGAAGAGTAAAATATAAAATATAATTCCATTGAATTTTAATATACCATATTATTGATTTTAGCACATATGTTTGAAATACCCATTTTTACTCGATAATTAATTTGTTCCTAAAAACCTTCTTTATGCTAAAGAGATGATCATTGAATGCAGGAATCAAGAATATAATGGTTGCCCAATATAAGAGTATATCAATTGATATCAATATATTATAACAATAAAAATACATTTAACACCAATTTTGCGACAAAGCTCATTATTTTCTACCAGCATAGAATCTTTCTTTGAAATCAATTGGCCAAAATAATTGTCTTTGGAGTTTGCATGAGAAAATTTAGAGTGTAGTTTTTTTTTAAATCTTATATGTGGCAATATAGCTTCATGGAAATTTTCACAACTACAAATTGGATTTCGCATCAGAAATATAATGGTATCGACGATTTCTATAATAATGGTAATATTAATATTGGATCATGTAGTTGGTATAAACAATCACATAGAGGATCGGTTAAATAAATTAATAATATTTTAATTGTGAAACTCATTTTCAGAATAGGATTGATAAAATTTGAAATTTCTGTTAGTTATCTAGTATAATTTGTTTTACACAAAAACCTAAGTTAGTTTGTGATTATGTTCATTTTGTGTTATTAAGATACATTTTTTAAACGTTAATGCAAATATATTTTTGTATTTAATAGCAAATTTATTTGCTCTAACTAAAATAACCTCTACTCCTATAAACATTCTAGTAAATTATTCAGATGTAAGGTGTATATAAGCTGTATTGAGCTGTAAGCTCAATAATGTAATATAAAAATCTCAAATATTTCATTATAGTTAATTGATATACTAGATATTCCTATGGAATACCTACAAAACATTGATACTCATGGATAACATAGATGTGGCTTTCTTAGAGGAGGTTAAACTAGATCAGGTCAAGGTGATTTCTCGCCAAATGAAAACCCATGGAAGATTTCACGTAAATATGGTTCAGGTAAATAAATCGATATTATATAATAAAAGAATAACGAGACAAGTTATGGTCATATGTGTATAAAAGAAAATAAACTATATTCACTTTCTCCTATATGCTTAGTATACATAGAACCCCCCATAACTTGTCTCATTATACCTTGATTATATCATATCGATTTATTATATGGATATCATATACGTGGTTATATGTAAATATTCCCATGTATTTGTTACGACTCTGTATTAACTCTCTCCAACATTTATGTGCAGTAAGGGATGCTCATATTGGATTCTGGTCAAAAATATCCATAAGAAATAATTATCCATCAAACCCTGAACGTAAGTTTTACAACTTCTTTATATAATCCATGAATCTCCATTTGATAAAATAAATACAAAAATAGTTTTACTCTTATAAAAAATATATTTGTAAAATGGTAAAAATAATTCATTTACCTCTGGAAATTTTTATAGAGTACTTGTTTCTTAAATTTTCAAAGTATCAGAAATTTACCCATTTCTCTATCTCCACATTTAACATGATGATACTATAGTGTTATTTATATATCAATATCTGGAATTTTCTTTGAAAAATATAATCTTTATAATAGTTTTATATTATATTCTACACTATGTATTGTCATGTAGATAATTAGGAAAGACAAACTTGAGGAAGTGCGCAATTTAATCAATTATAAAATCAATTACGAACTTATTTACATGAAATAACAAAGTCAATAACAGAAAGATTGTAACAAAATATGTAAAATCATAATCTGTTGATTAATCTTAAAATATTCTATCACCATATTCAGGGAATTAATTCGAATATTCTTTAGTGGGATGGGGGGGATGAAGTGTATGTGTCATTTTATGACATTTGCTATCGTTTATTGTTGCGTATTGGTATTTGTATTGAAATAAAACGTTGTCATAGCGTTATTATTGTGTTGTTCATCTATATTCTATTAAAATTTATTATTAAATGAATATTTGAGGAACAGAAAAAAGGATGTGTAGATATATCGGACAATTATCTGGTTCTTATACAAAAATAATAAATTTAGATATTAATATTGTTTTTGGTTAGAATATATGGGTTTATGTCTAGTATATAAATGGATAAATATGTAAATAGAGTTATATGACCAAATATGCAATTATGTTCAGTATATATTAGCGTGTGGTGATTGTTTTACCAAACTGTATCCTGTGGAATGTTTCAAGAGAATGCGAAGAGAAATCTTCTAAGGAAAAGGAATTCTTACAAGAATCTCCTGGTGGCCAACATTGGGTAAAACTAACCTTTGACCCAGCCATCAAACATGTGTCAACAGAGTTGAACATACCGTTAAACATTATGCAATATAGCACAGCTTGTAATACAACAGGACTTCACATAGCTCTCTTAACTCAAACTCGCTTTTCCTTTCTTTCAAACAGGTCAAATATTACTATTGTAATAAATACTTTGTTCTTGGATGTTTTTTTTTAGTTTGAAAAATACAATATTTATGGAATGATAGAGTGAAAAATATATAACCTAATCAATTTATTTTATTACAATAGAAATTGTAAATTATGTAATGGAATTTTACTTATTTAGGGATAAGCCTTTTTCAATTCCTATGTAAAATGTGAAATCAATCTATATTTTAAGTTATTAAACTCAGGATTGTGTATAGATCCTCCCGTGTACATGTAATGTTGAATCCGTAATAGAGGTCTTAGATTGATATAAGATAGTTCATTGAAATATTCTGATATTACTCTGCTATAGAATATAAGAGAACGCCCTCATCGATATTTCGGAGAATTTATACTGTGAGTTTACTGAGAGGGCATTTAATATATTTTTATTTAAAAACTTCCTATTAGCGCTAAATATCATTCTTTTCTATTTTATTCTGTTTCAGGTTCGAAGAAGATTTGATAGACTTGAAAGCTTACGCGAAAATATTGATATTTTTTTATAAATAACAACAATTAAGCTTATTTCTAATTTTCTATATCTGTAAATATTAATGTGAATTTATATGAATTTTAAGTGATGATATGGATTTAGCTTGTTTTACTTGTAAACTTTCAAACGAGAAATAACAGTTTACCACAACATAGCGAAACTTGACTCAGTAAATATATTGCAGACTATAATCACACACAAAGCTTTATTAAAACCACCGGTCTTATACAGATTCACCACAGGAAGAAAGGAAGCATTGATGGAGCTCCTGTATTCCAGGCACCCAACAACAGCCTCCAGGTGTAGGCGCTATAATCGTATTTATGCACATTTTACAATCAATATTCTTTCTGCCATTGCCATATCGCATATTAATCCTTATGATATATCGTATATAATACCAGTAATAACAAATTATACTTAATGATTTTATATTCTTTTACAGAGAAATGAACACTTCGAAAGTTATAGATTACAGTATTGATCAATTTGTGTGTTGTCATTCTATCCATTTTCAAATATAAATAATATGTTATACTCGTAATAATTTTTCTTTGTCTAGAATTATTTAAAAGTTTTTAAAATGTAAACAACTTGGAAAGCGCGTGTCTACCTATTTTAAGATGTTCGTACAAGAGAAAGTAGAAAACATATCACAAATATAGTTGTTAGTTTATATTCAAGGCTTAGAAATGTTTTACACTTTTATAAATTAGAAAATGCGGGCTGTAAATATTAAATACATTGAGAAAAAAGAAAGGTATGTTCAAAAAAGGTTTTTATGGAATATTTTGAAATATTTGAATATATATGCAATATATAAAATCCTATTCTAAATATGCTGGTGAAATCGTTATGTGTCTATGAAATTGTAGTGGCTTTAAAAGAGAAATAGAAGGCTGATCCGAGTTGACACACACATACACAAAACGAAATGTATAATACAATATAAAACTTATCTTCAAATTTTTATCATAGGGAAGGTTAATAATATATTCTCCACATTTTTTTCTTAATATCAGAATTATCTAACAAAGCAGTAAAATTCCCTATATTAACATAAGTCTCAACATCGTGAGATTCCATTGAAGTAGAAATAAATTATATAAGGTTACCCATATGTCTTTTGATTTGATAGAGAAAGACGGACATTTATTGTCTTTCCCCAGAATAGAATAGATAGGTGCCTGTGGCCGAACAAAAAATGCCCAAAACTTTATCTATCTCAAATGAAAAGACACATATTAATACCATTATTTCATTTAATCTAAACACAAATGTATTTTCAATCAGCTCTATCTCCCGTTGTGTAATATTTAAAATAAGAACGCGCTCTGTTTATCCGAGTCATGCAAGGAATGTCGCAGTGACAATGGGATATTAGCGACGCCCTACTCCGCCCAGAACAAAGAATCTTCTACATACATAATGACTCCCAGCACAGTAGCTGCCATTGTCACAGAACCCATTGTCCAATGTCTTGCCTTGTTGCAGGACCGGCCCATAATTAGCGCCTCTACTAATTGCTACCTGGCCCCTGAGTGTCCCCTGATGGTACCAACGTCCAATAAAACTTTATCCCACCAAACTTCTCTTTTCTTTCTTTTCCGGTCCATTTCACAGTTTTCATCCTGTCAACTACCTAATTGACAATTTGAAAGTATTAATGTGCTACCCTGTGTTCTCATGGATTTCTCATTTATATGGTAAGTAACTCTAGCATTGTTATCATTGATTCATTATAGAAAGAAAATATCTATACTATGAATATTTTAAATATATAACTATATTATTATTTAAATTAAATTCAATTTTGCAGGTTTGGATTTAGATATACTTTAAAAGGTGACAACCTTTAATTTTTATATACCGAGGTCTCGACGACTTGTCGTTTTTAAGAGCTTCAATGTGCTGCTAAGTTCATATTTGGTCTTAAACACGCTGGGAGATATCCTTGTTAGCAAACAAATCTTAAAAAAACAATGGCTTAGAAACACATTGGAGCTTTTTACCTTGTATATATCGGCTGTAGATCGCTGAAATTTCAGGATAAAATAAAATTATAAAATAAATGAAGCTCTCTTCCAGGGTTAAGTTTCTTGTTCAAATTTTTATTTTCAAGCATTCGGACTTGTCAGTCCTTCAACAGAAGTATCACGATAATATAAATTTAAACAAGAAACTTAACCCTGGAAGCTTTATTTATTTTATAATATTATAAATCAGGGAAGAACGTTTATATATAAAATAATATGTTGATACGTTTTATTTTTGAGATTATATCATTTTATATGTGTGAAAGTATTTTGTTATAATATTATATAGGTTAATCGCATTTTGAAAAATGTGCACGCTATTATTCAGTATAACCCATACTTGATAAATTGCTGAAATATTCGCACAGATATTTTATCTTTACAAATAAAATATTCAAATTCTAGATTTATTTTGTGATTTATCAACAACTTTTAAATATTTGTTTGTGACAAAAATTGTACAATATGCATATTTTCTATTTATAGAAAATATATTGAAAAAGAAAATTGAAAACCTTTTAGAATTAATTTTTTTGGAGCTCTTACGAAATATTTTCTATTTCTATCCTAACTTTATCATAATATAGAAGAAGCAATAAATAAAACAAAAATAAAAGATACTTGGGTTAAATATTTATATAATTTACTAACATGTATATATGATGTTATACATATTTATATTAACAATCAATTTTATATCTTTAGATTAATTTTTGTTTTACTTATTTCACTTTTATTTTTCATGGTGACCTTTTTAGCTAGACTTTGGGTTATTAATTTGAACCTTTCGTCTCCCAAATAGAGAAAACCCAGTTACATTCCAGGCATGTGATTATCACCAGCAGGGTGTATCACATCAAGGTGGTAATTTACAAAGGTGGGTAAATACTATGTGAGATAGTACTTTGGACCTATGTAGGTAAATACCCTTAGACCTATAAAAAATGAAAAATGTCTAATATTGAATATATTCTTTCCAGTTTAATTGTGTTTGAGATATTTTCACATAAAAAATATACAATCATTTTACATTTAAACTAGAATTTTATAGCTATTGGTTCATTATCAAAGTGTATGCTAATTATATGTTTATATATACACACCTATATATACAACCTCTTTATATTAACATGTTGTGTGTAAAGTTTATATATATATATCTCAATATATGCCTAGACCTATTTATTTTTTATTAGTCATATTTTAAATTTTTATACCAGCCCTGTGACCTAGAGTACATTGTATTAGTCATATTTTATATTATTATACCAGTTTTATAACATAAGAGTACATTTCATTTTAAAATAAATTTTAATTAGAAATATAATTTGGGTCAAAAATATTATTTTTTTACGTTAGAACTTCAAGTTAATACAGTTTTCCACTCATGAAATTTGATCAACACCCTTTTAAATTATTCTTATAAAGACTAGAAAATACGACCAAATTCAAATAAATTAATAGTGTGTAACGTTTCGATAACATCGTTGTTACCATCATTAGACAAAAGAATTTCAAAAAATGAAAAAAAAAAAAAACGAAACGTCACACACTATTAATTTATTTGGATTTGGTATTATTTTCTTGCAGCTTTAATCTATAATCCAAATTGTGATTTATCATTATTCTTATAAAGTAAGATTATATAAAGTTCTGGTGGTCAGTCTTTTTTCGAATATAGAAAGTATAAAATTATAAAGAGATATCTTGAATTAGACATAAAAAGTTCAAAAGCCTACAAAATTCATTACAGATTACTTGTAAAAATATATAGAATTTTATATAAAGATTTGTCTATGTATTAATCAATAATTTTATTAATACATTTATTAAAACATTTAGTCACTTATACATATTTTTCTTGAAGTTTTAGAGGAAATAAAGAAAAGAAAGGGAAAATTTTAAATAGTAAATTTCTATTATAAATATGTGTAAATATAGCTACATTTATTATATAATATAGGTTAGAGATGTTTTACTTTTTGAAATATACGCTATGTTATAGAGAAAAACCGAAGAATCTGAATCGGCCAAATGAATCTCGACTTTTTGGCAGACAAATATATTCACATCCATTTATGTAATTATTGATTCTATGTATTTAATTTTCAAATTTATACTTTGACCTCATAATTGTTCTATAAAGTAAAACCTCTCATGAACAATCCATCTGATGAGCTACGAACTTTGTAAGATCCAAAATTATCTGGCCTCACATGGTTCAAATAAAACACCACCTTTAGTAACGATCAGTAATATTTAAGTTAGGGCAGTATCTCTTAAAGGAAGTACTATTCTATTATAAAAGATATCGTGTTTGTTGGTAAAATATCTTTGAAATGTTCGACATTGATTAGAATGATAAAGCAAAACCCAAATAAATGCTAGTCAATAGGACGCAGAATCCTTCGCAGTTGTCACGACCAACTCCTATGTATTACTAGAGAAAGTCATGATCCAATAAACCCTAACCTTCTTTAATATGGCTCTTTTTTTTGGTTGCTGGGAGTAAGTTTTAGAGGTGGGGAGATCCAACGTATCTCTCTATGGCATCTAAGACAAGCTCTATATAGAGTTTAGATTTCAACATATTGCTGGTCATTTTATTCTTTGAATTATTATGTTCTTATGAAATTCATGGATAATATGTATGTAGCTAAACACTTTCGTCTATACAAATTAATTAGTGATCTCAATGAAATATTTACAATAAAATAAACTTTAAATGTGTGTATATTCCTGTACTATTTCACTCATATAAAATGAGTTTCAAATATCCAGATTATCTCGTTTACAAGTGATGCAAGGTTTGAGATATCTTAATGCTCTCTCTTCCTGTCTTTCTTCCTGCTGATAGTGGAACGAGAGTTTTACCATTCTACCGATGAAATCCTATCCTGAGTCAGTGAAAGATATCGTCTCTTCATTAAAGAATACGCTCACATTTATATACCAATTTATACCAATAATCTTGGTTCTAAATTGATATTCGTGGCATCAATTTAAATATTCCCTTCTGTGAAAGAGGTCTTTAGCCATATTTTGATCCATATTAAAAAAAGGACAAAACATATTGGCAACAATGGGTTTAGAAAGTCAAATAAACTTTTGAGTGTTACTTTCAGCCATTTATTCATGAAGTTCAACAGAAATTTTCAATCGACCGTTCTTCGTTCACAAAATATTTCAGTGATAGTATATTTAAGTAAATTGTTTATAGCATGTTTATTTATTTCTCTGTTGATAGTCAGTTAGTGTGTGCTGCTTCAGTTTGAGATTAGTCTGTTTCCAAACTCTCCAATATATCATCATCATGAATGATAACTGATTATAAAGACGTACTCTTGAAAAAGATAGTAATTCAGAATGAAATATACATAAATAAAATATATAAATCATGATGAAAAAAGAGTGTTTTGATGTCACACGAATTTTAAGATAAAAAATCAACATTTTCAATAATTAAGAAATCACATCAGATAATTTATGTTAAGATATATTACCACAAAAATACAACAATAAAATGTTTTTATCATGTTTATCTAATAGATAAAAGGTAATATTAGCTTAAAAGGAACATGCCAACCCGAATATAAATGCACATGGCAAAATTATATGGATTAAAACGCCATGTGTGTTAATACCTTGTTTAAATATATATTTAAAATAATAAAGGCATAGCGTGACCATTCCCATGAGCATTTTTCAATTATTTGCTAATTTTTATTCGATTTATATATATAAGTCTCCTTTCTGTGTCAAATAAGATGCTTAAACTGAGCGCCATCATTTGACAGTGAAAACTAGCGTGATCGGTGACAAAGCCTCGACACCTGCTTTAGCAAACTGATAAGCTTCCACCTGTAGACCCTGACTAATAGCCCTCGTTAGTCCTGGGTGGAATTTATTTCTTGAGATTCACAACTTTTATGAGGCAATATGTGATTCTCTAATGGCGTGGGAATATACAAGTGAGGATACTTGAGACATAAAAATGTCAACATATACAATTAAGTGCCATTTTTCTTTAATATAAGCTTAACATAAATAAATATAATCTTTATAAGCTCCTCTCAAAGATATGAAGGTGTAAAGTTTGTGAATTTCATGATAGTATTGATTGGAAATGAGTTGAGCTCATTAATGGATGATCCGATGCGCAGGGTGTCAGCCAATGATGTGGTGAAAATAATAAATTGACAGAATATGGTTGGTATAACATAAAAGTGAAAACTACTTCTCAATTAATATTTTAATATATAAATATATTCTTAGACTGAGATCACATTCATACCAGTATGGTTCATATTAAACTGGAAATTGAAGACTTTTTAAATCTGTATACAGTAATATCTCTCATGAGCGACCAATATGATGACCGACAATCTCCCTGAGCGACTACCGTTGTAAAACCAAAGATGAAATTACTTAGCCCAACCTCCAATAAACGACCACCTGAAAGAGAGTACCAGAATTCTTATATTTTAGGTGGTCTCTTATGAATGATTACATTCAATATATGAATTACCCCGAGATATTTAAAATATAATTATTAAAGGTTCAACTAATTATTCTATGATTCGAAGCTATTTAGGACAAACTCAAATAACAATGAGAAATATTTTGCTACTGATCTCTCCACCAAAAGGAGAGAACGAAGTTTTTATAGACGACCTTTACGATATTTCAGGTAAGTACGAAATGAATAGTTTTTTTTTCCTCTCAAATAATATGATGAAAGGGATTATAATTTTTCTTTTAAACGATACCAGAGATTAAAGTTTTTTTCTCAAATTTCACAAAGGATCATAATTTTCCCTCAAATGATGCAAGAGATTATAATTTTTCTCTCAAATGATGCAAGAGATTATAATTTTTCTCTCAAATGATACAAGAGATTATAATTTTTCTCTCAAATGATGCAAGAGATTATAATTTTTCTCTCAAATGATGCAAGAGATTATAATTTTTCTCTCAAATGATACAAGAGATTATAATTTTTCTCTCAAATGATGCAAGAGATTATAATTTTTCTCTCAAATGATGCAAGAGATATGGACTCTCACATAGTACATTGTTCCTCAACAGAAAACACTTACACTGCAACGGTTATATATAATAAAAATATAAAATATAGGAAGTTGGAGGGTTTCACAAATCAGTTTTGTACATCAATCTCTATAAATACACCTAAATCTAGGACGATAATAGCAAACTTTTATATTCCTCCAAACAAATGCGATGACGAACATTTGAACTTTTTAAAGAATTTGATAGCTACCTTCGAGAGTACTCTCCTAATCCTCTGTGGAGATTTTAATTCCCGTCACCCGGTTTGGTTCGATAGAATTACAAACTCTAACGGATATAAAATGCAACCTATTATTAATGAATATAATCTTTTTATTCACAATAACAAAACCCCTACCTGTCGTAATAAAAGCATAATAGATCTCACTATTTCAAATAGACATTCATTGAAACTGGTAAACAATTGGCAAACTTTTGAATTGACCAAGATTTCCGACCATGTGACAGTTTCATTTGATATCAATGTTAACTTAGATATTACAAACAATCAACAAAATTATACATGGAAATTTAGCGAAAAGAAAGCAGATTGGTCACTGTTTTCAAATACAATTTCTAAACAGGAAGTAAGAAGATTGGAAAACGATGTAAAAAAAGGTCGAAAAAGAAACTGATATTGACATGGTAGTTGACAGGCTATCGGATATAATTCTGGAAGCTGCATATCAATCAATGGAGGTGAAATCTTCCAACTTCACTTTCGATACCGGGATCAAGTGGTGGAACAAAGAATTAGAACAAAAGAAAAAGTATTTTCATTATGTGAGAAATCGATACTTTCATCATAAAGCAATTAGTGTTAATGAATATAAGTCTGTCAGAAATAAATATAAAAATAGTATTAGAAAAGCTAAGAGGAATAGTTGGCGAGATTTTATAGAAGAAAATGGATCTAATAATCCGTTTGGAAAAACGCCTATAGAACCTTAAAAAAACTGTGTTCCTCTAATCAACAAAAGGGATTACCAATAATTGAACAGGCACCAGTAGATTCTAAAGAAACTCTAATAAAAGATCTGATTAATGAACTAATTCCTGATGATACAACTATATCGGATACTGCTCACCATACATCAATAAGGAACTATACACCGAATTTTACAAACTCCAACTCATGCAAAATTCATAAGAGAGAAATAGAAGAGCTAATCGACAAAATTAATGTAAATAAAGCTCCTGGTCCAGACAATATTAGTAATAATATGATAAAGAATGCTTTTCAACTAATACTTCCGATTTTACACTCAATATTTAATAAATGTATTCAAATAGGATACTTCCCTAAAAAATGGAAAACAGCAGCACTCAAAATAATAGCCAAACCCGGCAAAACCAATTATGAATCAGCTAAAAGCTACCGTCCGATATCTTTATTATCAAATTTTTCAAAGATTCTAGAAAAAATTCTCAAAAATAAAATCTATGAATTTTATATTCAAAACAATCTGTTAAGCTCGAGGCAGCACGGATTTATCAAGTCTAAGTCAACTATCACTGCTTTGAATACTATAATCAATGTATTAATGGAGCATAAGCAAAAAGAACTGTCTGCACTAGTTACAATAGATATCTCGGGGGCTTTTGATAATGCCTGGTGGCCAGCGATCATTAAAAGAATAGACTCAGATAATTTACCGGAAAAACTGATCAAAATTCTACAATCATATTTAAATTCCAGGTTCATTTCTTTCAGTTACGACATTCTAACAACTTTAAAGCCAATTACCAAGGGGTGTCCTCAGAGCGGTCCGCTTTCTCCACTTCTATGGACAATTTTGTTGAATGATTTGCTGATGAATTTGCAGGTGCCCAATTGTGAGTTGATTTGTTATGCGGATGATATTTCGATCATATGCTGGAATAAAGATCTAGCATCACTAAAAATAGTTATAGAGGAAGCATTAAATACTATCGAATTGTGGTGTATTAAGAACAAGTTAGAAATCAGTTCCGAAAAAACAAACATTTTATATTTGCATAATAAAGATAAGATCCCAGTTCAATTTAAGAGTGGATTAATTTCACCAGTACAAAAAAATAAAATTTTAGGAATAACAATTGCAAATCATAGAAGAAAAAACAAATTAAATTTTGCTTTTCATATAGAGGAAATAGTGAGCAGAACTCTAAGAATAAAAAAAAAAATTCTATTCTCTCTGTGTAGCAAATCATGGGGTTTGAGCTCCCATAAAAGAATTACATTGTACAAATCTTTATTCAGATCAACTTTAACATATGGATCAGAAATATGGTTCAAATTTTTTAATAAAAAATCGATACAAAAATTAAACTCAATGCAATATCAGATATTATTATGGAGCATTCAAGCTTACAAGACAACTTCGTACAACTGTGTTCACAGTTTGGCTAAAACTCCATTGATTGCAGATTACATTGAAGCAAAAAATATGAAATATGACTTAAATAACTTATCGTTCGAGGACAAGCATTATTATAATTTTTCTCTCAAATGATGCAAGGGATCATAATTTTTCTCTTAAATTATTGCAAGAGATTATAATTTTTCTCTAAAATATGATGTAAGGGAATAGAATTTTCCGCGAACATAAAAAATTGTATTTCATATTTTAATACAATATTAATTAAGTGTGTCATCGTGTTTTGAATGGAACTTATATAACATGAAAAATAAGCCTCATTACAGATTACCTAGAAGATTAAGAAAAATTCTTAAAAGATTGAGAGCACAACAAGATTTACGTAAAGAATAAATTCATTTGGAAAACAGTCGTTTCGAGAAGTTGAACTAAATAATTTTAATTGTAAAATCAATTAACATCTATCTCTATAGAATTTTTATATTTATTCTTTGACAATATATTTCTCTCTTATGATAAGTATTATCAAATAATATCTCTAGAGACCTTACTGCAATAATTAAAGTTATTAAATGAGAGGGCTTGGCTCATCAGTACTGAACCCTCTAAGTAATTTTACTAATCAATCTCTAGACCGCTCTACTATTGTATTGGATAATGTTTCCCTATATACCCTGAATCTACTAAGGAAGGAAGCTTAGGTGTTGAGGTAACCTAATAAGCTTATAGGTCTGTAGAGGTCCACACACATACCGTTTTACTAAGACCACCGGTCTTATAGAGATTCACCGCAGAAAGGAAGCATAAATGGAGCTCCTATACATCAGGCAGCGTAGAACCCAACAGCCTTCAGTTCCGGCGCATGTCCAGTGGCTACAGAATCCAGCGTGCATAAGGTAGCGTATCACTGAAAAGGCGAGTGTGGAATCAGCCGCGTTTTAGTCTTCGCTTTCCTCATCCAAATGGAATATAATTACAAGACTTTCAAAATGTTTAGTGTATTCTCTGAGAATAGTCAGTTATTTCAAAATTCTTATTTATGACACCTTTATGAAAGGGTGTTGTCCCATAATCACGCCAGTTTTGAAGCCTGCCTTGTGGCGCTTTATAGTTACAAATAGAGAATATGTCACTAATTACGTTACTTTCATTCATCATATTTATATCTAAACATTTCCCTAAAATTGCGCAGTGATAAAGAGAATGCTACAAGTAATCGATCGCCCATTTTATTTTCTCTTCAATATTATATCATCCTTTTATTATAATACACATTTCAGGCAGTTCATTGACAACTCATGGTGATTACTCAAGACAAAATAATGTATTAGATAAATATTATTTACAAATTCTATATAGATAATACTATTGAATCAAAGTAGTATCAATAGCGAAGTATTCGAATGTTTACATAAGGTACATACACATCCCCAAAATCCCTCAAAAGTCCAACACTATTCACCGACAATGTCCACTAATCTAAATTATAGGACATCCCCGAGCCGACAACAAGAAGAAGAAGATCGAGGGAGACAAAGGGCCGGAAGGTGACAGGTTTACGACATCACCTGGCCGCTGGTAAGTCTTCTTTACGTGTCCCCAGTCTTTGTCAACCGGACGGCGGAATCTTAGTTATGGTCCACGTCGCTAAGTCAACAGTCCCTGACACAATGTTACGTTCTGAGACATTTGAACATAGAGCTCTGACCACAAACCTCGCTGCTTGAGAAAAACATCTCCCGTCAAATTCAAGAAAAAATAACTATTGTGAGATGTTCTGAGGTTTTCTATACAGATTATCGAACTACCTACGAGTATATACATAGGGCAAATAAAGCTCAATATAGATTTGGGAATATTCAGAGGACAGGTGGAAAAGTTGTATTAATTAGACCGTTTAAGTTTCCTTGTACCAAAATATTCTTTGAGTATTTTTTTTTCTCAGTCCAATATAGTGATATTCTAGTTAGTAAAAAGGCCAATAAGTGGAATTTATAACGTTCATTTCGAATGTAAGAAGATATGTTCATCTTTCAGATAGTTTATCTTGAAGTAAAATTCGAATTTCAACACATTTTATGCCAATTCAAATGAGCTGCAAATCAAGGATGCTTTAGCTAGATATCGATTCCAAAGTCTATTGAACGAATGAGGAAATATTTTCTAATGTTTAATGATAATTTCTACAATACAAAGTTACTATTTTTTTGAAAAAGTTTATATCTACATTAAATTGTAATCAACCAAACATGGTTTTATCATGAAAGAAAGGAGAACTTCTGGTATATACAACATATAAAGTCGCGAGATGATATTATTCATGAAACAAATGAGGAACCTCTCCTGTTTAATATGCTTCAAAATAATGTATTACTTATATATATTAAAGGAATGCATCGTTCGAGGCATATTCAAAGTGCCTCTTTTGGTACATATATATGTATGAAAAAATAGTACAAATGTGATATTGTACTGGGATAAGGTGCATAAATTAAGAAAAGGTATTTCCTTATCGTGCAACTGAAAGTTGCTGATGGCTTGCGCCATCTATCGGAATAAATATCAACTATTCTCGTTGATTTTTAATTATTCCAGAATTGGCCAAATACCCATTCTTGATTAATCAAGAAAAGCTAACCACGGACGCGTTTCGGGCTTTTGGCCCTCATCAGCGTGGTGCAAGCTGTAACTCAACGACCAAAAAATTGGTCATTAAGGCATCCTGAAAAATCATGAAACGGGTAGTTAAGGCCAGAATTGCGTGAGGACGCTACACAATGTGAAAAAAATGGTACAAATGTAATATTGTACTGGGATAAGGTGCATAAATTAAAAAAAGGCCTCTCCTTATCGAGCAACTGAAAGTTGCTGATGGCTTGCGCCATCTATCGGAATAAATATCAACTATTCTCGTTGATTTTCAATTATTCCAGAATCAACGAGAATAGTTGATATTTATTCCGATAGATGGCGCAAGCCATCAGCAACTTTCAGTTGCACGATAAGAAGATGCCTTTTCTTAATATACAAGGTGCATTCATTAATTTCCAGGACTGCTCTGTATCTTTGAAAAAATAAAACAAATAAAAAAACTAATTTAATATTTTTCAAAATATGCCCCTCCTGCCTCAATACACCCGTTCCATCTTTTTTTCCAAATGTCGAAGCAGGAGATAAAATCACTTTTTGAGAGGCTCCTCAAGGTTGCCTTCGATTCAACTTGTATCATATCAACGTTGTCAAATATCCGTCCTTTCAAGTTAATTTTCAATTTAGGATAGAGGAAAAAGTCATTGGGGGCTAAGTCGGGGGAATAGGGTGGATGAGGGATCTGTATGGTTGAATGCTTGGCCAAAAACTGCAAAACAACATGGACTGTGTGCGGCCGCGCATTACCGACGTGAAGTACCCAGTCATTGTTTTGCCATCTTTCAGGTCTTTTAAGGCGCACTGCCTCCCTTAAGCACCTCATTATCCCCAAATAAACAGATAGTCCAGTCACTGAAGATAATTCTTCTGTTAGATTTAATTAACTCCTTTATTTTGAGCTTGTTTTCCTCGCAACGAAATGACCTTGGACGCCCAGTATGCTGATCATCGTTTACCTTTTCCCGACCTTTTTGGAAGCTTGAAAATCATTCAAAAGTTCTTGAACGGGATAAAGCTGCATCGCCAAAAGCTTCTTTAATCAATTCATACGTCTCAGTAGCACTTTTTTTCAATTTAAAACAAAACTTAATGCAGATTCTCTGCTCTTCGAAAATGGCCATTTTATAATTAGAAATGCGAACCTTACAAGGAAGTTGTTTTATTCTATTTTTAGATCGGCGCGTGCGCCACGAGACTCGTGCTTTCAGTCAGGTGTGGTCGAAGGTCCAATATTCAACTCTGTAAAAAAATATTTTCTCTAGCTTTTTTATTTATTTTATTTTTTAACCAGTCCTGGAAATTAATGAACGCACCTTGTATATGTATATAAACATTACAGGCTGTGCATAGATTTAACTGTCGTAGGACATCGTAACTTTATCAATTTTGACTATTGTGGCTGTTGTTGTTGTATATAATTGTATATATAGTATCGGAATGGAATTCATTTTATGTTATATATGCGAGCCTTGGAATTTGATACACTAGGTCGTATTGTGCGTACACTTATTAACAAGAGAAAAGAAGGAAACGTGATTTGTGTAAAAGGAAAGCTATCGTTGGAGTAAGTGTATCTTTTCATTATTTTTTCTAAGTAATTCAAGCCTTTCGATATAATTTTCTTTTATACGGACATATAACAAATGTGATAACAAGAGTTAAATTAATGACAAAAACAAAAGAAAATAAATAATGGAGTTGCACGCGCAGGCGTGCATTAAACCATAAAGATCAATATTAAAAAATTGAAAATAATATTTCATAATTCCCAACACAATAATTATTTTTCGAATTATGGCGTATAGAATATAGTTATACCCTTAATCTCACGTTCATTTAAATATTTTAAAGGCAATAGTATTTATTTAATTCACGAAAAAAAAATATCTACGAGATTTTAAATATTTCACACTATATTGTTTTCAATTTTTTAATATTGATCTTTATGGTTTAATGCACGCCTGCGCGTGCAACTCCATTATTTATTTTCTTTTGTTTTTGTCATTAATTTAACTATTGTTATCACATTTGTTATATGTCCGTATAAAAGAAAATTATATCGAAAGGCTTGAATTACTTAGAAAAAATAATGAAAAGATACACTTACTCCAACGATAGCTAGTGTGCTAAAGTAAGTGGCAATTTCATATATTATAAAACTATTTTAGAGGCGTAATATTATTTTTAAAATAAAACAATTTCTACTGTCCTTACTGCGATGGAAAAATTAAAGGGAGGGCCTGGCTCATCAGTGGTGAACCCTCCCAGCGGTTTCGCCAGTTTTACCGCTGTTATATTGCATTTTTGGAACTTCCTTTTATAGGTGACTGTTGTAAGACTCTTGGAATGGGTATTTTAGAAGAACTATGGACATAAGCTTTTAGAACAGCAGAATTAAATATAATTATAAATATATAATATGCTTCGAGGAATCGCTCTTCCGCAAATATCAAATTGTGTCTTTTATTAGAACAATAATGTTACGATGTACTAGAGCGCCATCTGTTATCAAATTATAAAACTATTTTAGAGGCGTAATATTATTTTTAAAATTATTAATTTCATATATATGTAACATATGAGCTATTGCGATATTAGGTATAAAATGATAGACGATACAGTATGTTCTGTATGTCTGGACCTGGCAGTAGATGGATGTCTATGGATGAATGATACCGGGTTGATTACGTTGGGCCATTCCACTGTTTTGAAGAATAGTAGAGAGTAATGGGTGAAAATGTGTTTAGTGAAGGCTTTTACTACAGTCATGTTATGGCTGACAAGAGAGAGGCAAAAAAGGAGAAATTACTATAGAAGGGGGTCATGTTCTTTTTGTAAAATACTATGGTATGGTACTTAGAGTTTTAATAAATATAATATCTAGGATGGGCAAGACAATATTATGTTCACTTTCAAGGGTAAAGGAAATTTCAGGGTTGTAGTTATTGAGCGCTAAAATGCTTTTAACCTTAACATTCAATAAATGCATAAAATATCAGCAATTTATCTCTCATCTCCAAATTTTATGTCTACCCATGTTTTAGATAAGTCCAGTGGTTAACACAGGATGGCCAGCTCTGCCACTACCGTGGATAATGGGCTACCCATTGGGGATCCTCTAATATGTTGCAACCATTGTCCATTCCATACATTCTCTCTGCACAGTTATGATCCTAATGAATATGGTTATGTCTTTTGAACTATATATGATGAGGTAATAGTGTAAGCTGAGGTATAGTGACATTACATCAAAACACCACAAGATCTGTTAATGGGAAAGGTTACACTTGGATAATTCTGTTAGGAAACTTGGTATCCTAATGATGAAGCGGCTTTTTTTTCCTTTAGATTAGAAGAGAGAAAAAAGCTATAAAATCTTGAGATCGCTGAGGCCGGGGATAGGTGGTAGGCAATGGTAGGTCTAGGAGGAATCGACGGTTAATGGGTTTTGGAGAGACAGTATACGTATGAGCTGGAGGATAAGTTTATAGAGAACTCTTTATGTTCATCTCCGCTGAAATTATTCGGTTTCTCTTAAAGGCATCAAGATAGTTTTGAATCTGGATTATATGTGTATTTTACTTATTTATATGATAGGATAAAAGGCTATTTATAGATCCAACCAATGATCTACTAACTACTCTTCTATGTAGACCATTTATAATCTGGTAGTAAGGTGGTTGTTTGGATATGGAGACGACTCGATGTTTTGAGACCTCCCCATTCGCTACACTTACGAACTGCATTTTCACTCGAACTTGCTGAAAAGAAACTATGTACTTCTTTTGAACATCAAATCTTTGAGGCGTTAGTATTTGAAGATATTTTCGTGCGATTCTACCTATTGAATTGAAACAATTTCCGACCATCCCTTACGGTAAGGGAAAAATTATTGAAATCACTTGAATCTTTAGTAGTAAACCCTCCTAGCCGTTACCAAACTTCATGCTACCACTCCACTCAGCTATTGTATTTTCTGTATTGCTTACAATTTTGAGGATTTCTTGATGAATTTATTCAGGCATATTATGAACAATACTCTGGAACAATAAAATGTAGAGTTATCCTGAATTGACTACGAAAATATTTAGTATAGTCCATACTCTTCAACGTCTAGTTAGATATAGGAATCATATGGCATAATTGGAATATCCATAAATAATATAAATCATTTAACTTTAAATATGTATTAGACACATGGTACATTTATAGTAAAACAGTCGCTAACTACCCATCATGATAAGCATGGTCTGTACAATGTGTACTTTAAATAAGTAAAAAATATTGGCATCACAAGATTTTTGAAATCCAATTTATAAAATGAGTGTGAATATATTGGTTCCTAATTACCTTAAAACAGGCAAAGTCAAAAATTGTCAACGTTTGAAAAACTTGAGCGCCTGAAAGAACAGCACTTCAGTTTTAAGCTTCATACAAATACTTCAATGGAGTTATCTGTGTACTATACTTTTAAAACAACGTCAAAATACAGATAAAATTTGAATGTATTTTCAATATAACATGGAATTGTATCGTCACACTTTATAAAACATACCATACGAGTATGTGTTGTCACATTCATCCACCTTGGATGAAAATTGAATAAAAAATTGTTACCCCTAGTATACGTGGTACAGACCAAGATAAGCATAGTGGGTGGAAGTTGGTGACTTATTTTACTGTAAGTGCGCCACATGTCTATACATATGAAAATAAGTTCTAATTTTGAGCTTAAAAATGTGCCAGAGCCCCTTTTGGTTACTTGCACTCAGTAGTGGGGTTGGACCTTTGCAATAATCGGAGGCCATTGGAGCACTTTTTTAATTAGAAAAATATGCCTAATGTCGGATTCGATCCCAGGTCATGGCTGTGGAAACCCGACTGTTTATACCATTCGTCCACCGAATTAATACTCTAAAATTGATACTATAAAGGAATGACAATACATCCAGATGGCACAAGAACCTTTAGGACATGCAACAGCTGTCCTGGTGTGGAACTAACACCTACCAACATATTCTGATGCCCAGCAATGGCCGCAGCTTTGCAAAAAATGACATAGACCCAGAGCAGCAGCTTTACACACTCAAGATAGTGGACATTGCTGCTGCTGTGATAGAAATGCATGGAGACATCTGAGGCTCTTCATTGGACACGACAACAACAACATCCAAATTAATATATAAATTATCTTATTGGGCTTATTTGTGTTTCATATATTTATGTGAACCGAGATAAGAGGTCAAATATTCCATAAATCTGTCAATGTCATTATGTCATAGGTATTTTAATAAATCCTTCCCAATCATTGCCTCATCTTTATTTCTCCATTGTCTTGAGGTTTGTAAAGAATCTTCAATTTATTTCAACTTTTCCTTTTAAAAATATTTCAAATATTTAAAGTTCAATACACCTTCAGGGATTTTGGTTATATATACACAATATATTTAACAAATATATTTATTTTTTGAAAATAGAGCAATCCATATTTAATTCATTAGATAATAAAAGGCATATATTGGATTTAATAAAATATTTATTTTGCCAATATTTCGGCTGGCTGAACGCCAACCTTTATCGAGGCATTACATTTTATATACACAAACTCAAACACAAACACTATGCGGCGCTGAGTTTGTGTATACAAAAATGTAATGCCTCGATAAAGGTTGGCGTTCAGCCAGCCGAAATATTGGCAAAATAAATATTTTATTAAATTCAATATATGCCTTTTATTATCTAATAAATATATTTATATTGTCATATATTTAAAATACGATTTATTGTTTTAAAAATATATATCTACTTTGAACTTTAGACTTTGCAGAGCCCATCAAATGTCTGTCAAAGTATTCTACAGACTTTTAGATCGAACATTTGGGCTTTACTAAAGTTACAAGATGTCTATACTAGAGACAAGATGGACAGACCTCGACGGGTCTACTAAACGTCTATTGATGTCTTCGAATGTACGGCGTGTAGACCATGCGATGCGAGTATAGCCTTAACACTCTAGAGTGTAGATATAGTCTCTGCAGCACATACACACGAGTGTGTCCCATTGTGGCATGCACACCTCTCGTGGGTGAGAGTCTGTCTCCTATTTAACAAGTTAGGCCGGGGTGGAGGTATTCTTTGTCCAAGTTCCCTTGGACAGGTTTAGCACGTACAAGAACTCGTAAGCCTCTCCTGCTACCTAGGGATTGTAGGTTCTGATTGAAAGGAGGACGACTGACTTATGGACGTTCTAGGATTGGGTGATCTCATAATATCGATGTCGTATATCTTTTATGAAAGTTATGTATTAGCCAGGTCCATTATATATTTGACGATGCTGTTTTTCTGAGTGACAGTATGTATCGCTCTTATCCCTCCGTAAACAAGGTTCTCCGTGTTTCTTCATGATATGAGGATGTTTTGTGGTATAATCTTGCTGTGAAATATTATGGAGGACGATATAGAGAGCTTAGAAGCTATTGGAACTCCTAGGCCGAATTTGATCAATCTCAGGTTATATTTCTCAGTTAGCAACCAGTCGATTGATTTTCCGAGACCCTATGGTTGACCATCTTTGAGTCGCGCTAAAATAGATTGCTAGAGGCCACAGTAGGTCATTATTTTTATATCGAGTGTACATCATTCCTATACGTTGATAATGACAATAATGGTGATGTTTTAAATTCTTATTGGAAATCATATGGCAATTTGTCCAATTGTTTCAAAATCTAGTACATTGTAAAAACGATGGATGTTGCTCAAATCCACTAGATCTCTATAAAATCGTCAACAATTAAGAATTCAAACACAATCTCTGCGGTAATCTAGAAATCTTAATACGTGGAGGTTAGAGTCAGAATGACTAACAAGAATTCCTTGGATTCTCAGTTTATCTCCTACCCAGGGAACATGCCATGGCGAGCAACAGTCGGCAAACATCGGAGTTATCGCACTTCCGTCGCCTTGCGTCATCTTTTGTCTGCTTTGTCACTAAATGTAGCGACCATCGTACCGTTGTGTCAATCTTGGTTTTGTTTTATAGTAAGCTCCTCCATTGTTGTTACATAGCCTATATATACTCTACAGGTCATTATAAGCATGGTTGATGGTTAAAGGTTGCAAGTACACTATATGTCTACATCATATGTAAAATAAGTTCAACTAGACATCGTTTAGTTGTTTGCACTCATTGATGAGTTTCCAGTTTAGTTTTCAAATATCGCTCTACCATTGCCGCCAAGATTGTCTGTATTTTGATAAGTCCAGGTCTAGAGCGGGCCAAGAAGAACTCTCTGGAGACGACGAATGTAGATTTCAATGAATGATTTTGGACTTGTCCGATAATCGTGGGGAGATTAAAATAATTTACCATTTTTAAAACAGCTTCGATGCAGCTCGAAACTCAGATCCTGATACCATAACTATGGTAGCGATACTATGGCTTCTCCCCCTGTCCGAGGTAATGAAACATTCCTTTGTGTAAGCACCATATGACACACACACACTGGTGCCAAATCTATTCAAATATTAACAGTTTGTCCCATTTTATATTGGAATTTAAAATAATACTTGAAACTTTTGTTCAAAGGATGCAAAGAATATTATAAGAGGGTCTGAATCATTGGTAAATATTTCCTGAGAATGTAGAATTTCCAACATTAAACCTTATTAGAATATAGTACTGCTTAACAATCCTTATTGTTATCTCTCCAAGTTTTGCACAATATTTTGTTTGTCAAGCAAATATTCGTTAATGGAGTTGAAAAATTGATAGTGACCACGGATAGATGTAATTTTTATTTTCAATATTAGAAACTTGAGATTTTTCAAAGTTAACAACAACAAAAAGCTTTATTAAGACCTTTTACTTTTATACAGATTCTCCAAGCAGAAATGTAGGGTATATGGAGGAATGATAGTAATAGTGTAGTAAGATTTTTGTTTCTTTACATTTCCAACAAGTATTATAAAGGAAACAATACAATGACAATTGTGGCTTAGAACGGAGCATTTTACGTTTCGTGGAAGTCAGATGACAGGGTCTTTGACGCGGAAATTTCGCGCAATGTGTCAGTGTCGCTGTCTGCAATTCAAGCCGAAAAGATGTGCCACGAGTGTGTACCCATCACTGTCTCTCCTTTATCAGACAAAGTGCAGGCCCAACATCCATCGATTAGATAGAGATTCACAGATTTTAAAGCTACGAAGTTTGAGAAGTCTATAGTTCAGTGCATGGTCGGCACTAGAAAGCCTCCAGTGCAAGAAAATGGCTGACAGAGGACGTTATCTAGCAAACCGGCCGCCCCAACAACCTCTGGTAGGCTCACAAGAACCAATATGTGATGGACAGACACGATATAGAAAGCGTGAACCGAGAATGCACTTCTACATAAAAAAAAAAGAAACACAATCTATAGAGCCTTTGAGGGCGGACTGAGTGAGAAAAAGCCCCCAATGGCGCAGAAATGGCGACCGCGGCTTTTGAGTGTTCGCAAGGAGAAATTCAAGCCTCAGGTCAAAGCATCTTTAGGTAATGAGTTATGGCCGCTATCATGTGGAGAACCCCAGCTCTATGCTAGGTCGGTCTCTGGACAGCAAGACTAATCAATGGCGTCGGCACTAATTCAAGTTGGAAAGAAAGCCCGAGTTGGGATGTAGTTCGGCACAAAAAAGGGTTGGCGCTAAACCTGGCGTTATGCTTCCAGTGGGGCTGATGATCATCATGTGGGCTGATATGTCAGGGAGATCAAAGGGCCGCCGAATGACAGGAGAGGAGCCATGCCCAATTTGAAGCCAAATATGAATTGAAAAGAGGCAATGCGACATCTGGCTTGTACAACCATAATGATCTTGGCCTTCATTTTTACTTGGAATGAATACCAATCACTACGAAGTGAATTACTAACGCTCCAAATTAATGCTACAGATACCTCTCTCTGTCTTATATCTGTTGAAATGTGAGGTTTCATGCTATAATGCCACCTAAGCTACTGAGGTTGGCCACCATAAATAGTCATTTCAACTAAAACAACTATTCATGATGTAACCTGACAACTGTGATGCGGTATAATGACTCCTAACATTAAATATAGGTTTGTAATAAAAGGCCGTCTCTTTTAGAAGAGTTTCCAGTTAAGTCTAGAATATACACACAAACACAAAGCTTTATTAAGACCAGCGGTCTTATACAGATTCACCACAGGAAGAAATAATAGATGGAGCACCTATACCTCAGGCAGAGCAGCACCCAACAACAGCCTCCTGGTCCGACGCATGTCCAATGGCCACACGTTCCTTTGTGCATACGTCATGGTTAGCGATTCACTGAACAGGCGAGTGTGGAGTCAGTCGCGTTCTAGTCTTCGCTTTCCTCGTCCAAATGGACCACGGCATTCGGCGATTCAATTAATCTCCTCCGAACAGTGACTGCGACCTTGTAGAATTTATATAAACCAAAAAGAATACCTTCATCAAACGTCATTGAATTCATCCAGTTTAAGTGTAGAATATATAAGATCTAATTTCGATTATCAAGAAATTCTATGAAATTTTGCGTAGACGTAAGTGTAGAAGGTCAGAGTCCAAGGTTGTCGGATCTTTGCCTCAAGAGGAAAACCAACTAATTGAGGAGAATCTTCAAGTACTGCTAATTAGACCGTAAAATTCTTAATTTGATGAAATGTTATTTTCCTTAAACTTTC
This sequence comes from Cordylochernes scorpioides, assembly GCA_030710605.1. Taxonomy (NCBI): domain Eukaryota; kingdom Metazoa; phylum Arthropoda; class Arachnida; order Pseudoscorpiones; family Chernetidae; genus Cordylochernes; species Cordylochernes scorpioides. The sequence goes on along the minus strand of CP092863.1, from coordinate 48,479,718 downwards.
TCTGTCATTACGCATCCTCACGTGGAACTTTAAATCGTCCAACCTTTCGAAATTATTAGGATAAAAACATCCGTTTAATTTTACACAAGTATTAAAATATAATTAGTATATATAATAGTTAAATAGTAAAGTTATTATATAATAATATGAACAAGTTTTACAATTTCCTTAATTAAAATGTATTAATATATTTATATTACAATTATTTTTAGAGTTAATATATAGTTTGAAAATAATTAAATATATATTATATTTTGTAATTAAGTTTTTACCTTTGTGATCGCCCTGAGTATGCTCTGCATTACGCTGATAAGAACAAACAGCCAGAAGCGTGTTCATGGCTGGTTTGTTGAAACAAGTATTTTGACCAGTATTCTGAATAAATATAAATCAAGGCATATTTGATACTTGTTGTGATAGATGGCGAAAGCCATCATAAAAGTGTAGTTGCGCGATCAAAAGTTGCTCTTGTCTTAGGGTCCTCAATCATCACCTTTGACAAATTCAGACAAAATCCAACCTGTATACCATGGTTTCAGGCTATGACCCTTATTAATACAGAGGCGGCTTCTATTTCACAACATCCTACGTAAAGAGTTGTGAAATTTGCCAAAAGTGTAAGCCACTCTCGCTCTTTTATGCAGGTTTTTTTTTTCAGTTTTATAATGGTGTCATATATATTATATATTGTAAAACGACACTTGCAAGTTTAACCGCATGAGTTTCTTTTCAACGACAAATTAAAATTTTATTTTAAAGTGAAATATCGACAATTTCTAACCTTTTGGATGAGGTATGAAAGGATGAATTATGAAGAGTAATGACGAACGGAAAAATCTTGCAAGTGTCGTTTTACAATTACATGCCGCAGTATATTATATTGTATTATAGGTTACTTTATGTATCATTTACGAACGGAAAAATACGTCCAGGGTAGCCTAGTGGACATGGCATCTGCCCGGTAAGCGGAAGGTCGTGGGTTCGATTCCCATCCCTGGACACTTTTATTTTTCTGTTCGTCATTACTCTTCATAATTCATCCTTTCATACCTCATCCAAAAGGTTAGAAATTGTCGATATTTCACCTTGAAATAAAATTTTAATTTGTCGTTGAAAAGAAACTCATGCGGTTAAACTTGCAAGTGTCGTTTTACAATTACATGCCGCAGTATATTATATATTATATATTATTTATTTGGTACAAATATATTTTACAAAAGAGCGACAGTGTATCGTTTAAATTTCGGAATAAAATGTAAGTAATTTGAGTGATGTCTTTCTTTGTTTGACAATGAATATATTGCTCTCTCTCTTGTGAATTTAGGTGAAGGCAAATAGATTAATGCGAACTCTGGCCAAATAATAATAAGAAGAATGTTTGAAAACAATAAGAAAAGAGCTAGCAAACTTGTATTATCTGTAAGCTATGTCGATACCAGGTTGGTTAGGATAGGTTTTAGATTTTTTATAACACAGAAAATCCTAATTCTATTTTTAAAAGCATGGGACTCTCTCTTTACTAAAGATCGACTTTTGAAAAGAAGTTTTAAATAGAATAGCAATATTATTAATAAATAAAGAGAGTGAAATATATAAGATAAACTACATAAATGTGGTTTTCAAGCCAAGAGTTTTCAGGAAAACTAATATTAACTAACAGTTATTATGCTACATTTCTAAACGTATCATGAGACTATAATATATATCCTCAACCCTAAAACAATCAGGATTAATTTGCCGGTCGATTTTCCGAAGGAAATTCAAAATAATTTCACCTCCCTCGTCCAAATAGTGAAATGAGATGGCAAATAGTTTTTGCATCCATTTTATTGGGAGATTTGACCTTTCTTTTAAAGATAAAAATTTCCTCCCTGCAAGATTCCCTTTGATATTTAGGCGATGTAATTTATCTAGCTACTTTAGTTACTGATCACCTCTTTGAAAATTCTGAATATTTAAATATTTTATTTTGTGGCTTTCATAAACCTGGAATACGAGATCTATTAGCCAGAAACCATGTTCTTAAAGTGGGATTTGTGAATGGGTCGATTCTGGTTTTGTCACCAAATCTGAAGGTTTGCAGAGATAATCATGAGTTTGCTTAAGAGTTTTACGAAAGAGGTGATATTCTTTCTTAGATATAATTATGTATTCTTCATGTTGACTCCTACACAACCAGAGCTATACTTACTTATTTAACTCTCTGGTAAAGTTATATTCTGCAATAATGGAGCGAACAGTCAAACAATATTTATATTTAATAAATAATTGGGTTTTTTCAGTCAAGTTGTATGTGGTAAAGGTAGTTAAAATGTTTCTGACACACATTAATCACTAGGTCCTTTTTTCCCATCTGTCAACAAATCAAATATAAAACGCTTCACATATTATTTGGTAACGATAAAAAAACTTATAAATATTCCTTGGTTCACAAATATTTCTATAAATACATTGTATGGTTGATGATCAAGGTAACTCACATATATCAAGCACAAAAACAATAGTCCTGTGATTGTGTCCAAACTATAAATCAGGAGCCGGGGACAATCCAGGAAATGTCACCATGTTCCCGAGATATCACAAACTTATAGAGTTAGTCTTATCTTCCTTTTTTTATATAAATATGTTTGTCGGGTGGAGAATAAAATGTGTCCCCATTCAATACTTTTTTACAGACCTCTCTACTAGCAATACTTTTTTTATCTTCCTCTTGTCATCAAATTGAACAAAGTTAATCACCAGGTATATCCCATCTTTCGTAATTTTTGAGATCGTAATCGGTCTTAGGTGTTTTCGATGCTGGCTTTTCAGTGGTAACTGGTAGGTTAACTAGTGATTCTTGGTAACTCTTTGCCAGGTTTTTCCAATTGGAAACAGATTTTGAAGAAATTCAGTACAGTATGACAGTACAACACACAATAACAATATGAATAACTGAAGTACCATCTTCTCTGAGGAAAAGTGGCGGAAGCCTCGAAGAAATTACAGCCACGAAACCAGAAACACATCAGAAATGTAGGTGCCCTTGTCCAATGGTAGTTTATACCATCTCTTAATATGTCAAACCCTATAACGATAACCAATCACTTCGTTGATTTAGACATGAGACAGTCCATGTAAAATAACTTTTAAAAATATATTCCATTCTCAATTTTGAATAACATATTTTAAATAGAATTATTTGAAGGACAAAGAGAAGTGTAAGGCGATTACAAATTTAACCGATTTTTTTCCCTGGTGCAATGTTACTACACCTATATGTGCTCTTGCCATTACACAGCATGTAGCGTCATATTTAGATTGAAAATATTTTATTACCCTATTCCTGCCTCCGTGTTGGTCGTCGACAACACCACTGTAGACAGGCCTGTCCCTGAGACAACGTCAAGGATAGCAGTGGAAATGATCAACGCGATGTCAGCCGCGATATTCCAAACGTCATCTTGATGACATTTGTCATCCTACAAACAACGCAAGGTCTGCTATGTGGTTGTGCAATGCCTTGAAGGCATTCGAATAATTTGGTGCCCTCTATGATCTTAGTGATTATTTTCGGCGTCCAATATGTATATCCAATATGAGAGAATAATTGCCTTAAACGCGAGTTATGTCGAAATGGAATTCATGATGGGAAATATATGTCCTGTAGTATTCTTCATTGTTCCTGGCTTCGGGAGGAACATTTTTTTGGCAGATTCATATGGCTATCAGCCTAACAAATTATGATAGAGCTTTGTCTACTTGTACTGCCAGTTCAAAATTTGATATAAAAGTTTAGAAAATTGTTTAAAATTAGATTTTAAATATGACTAGAAAACCCGCAGTATCGCGCCCTTTCCCCCCTTCCCCTAAAAAACGGTATATATGGCTATTACACATTTTCACTTTATACATTCTACAATTGCTTTATACTTCTTGGACGCCAAGACAGGTCTGTGTAACAAGATATATCTTAATGAAAGGCAATTGTTGTTATTGAATATCATTCATTATGATTCGATCCATTGGTGGCAAGAAGCACAACAAAGCTGTTTTACATTCAGAGATCTAACAAGAACATTTTATTTATTAATCTATTAGCAGAAATATTCAAAATAAATAAATATTCCTTTTATACATGGTTGAAACTGTAGCCTCTATTTTTATTTGAGAACAAGAGTTGAATTTATAATACTTACCATTTTAATCCAGAAAATTCTGCTCTTTATCCATATCCCATTACTAGATAACTATTGGATATAATGAACATATATTATAATGGTCTGTCAAATTTACAATTAGAAATAAATCAATAAATTTTATACGCCTGTGATGTTTAAATTCCAAAACCCTATAAAATATATAAATAAACGCCTCTAACATATTTTTTTTCAAACTAATTTATTAAAATAAAAAAACACTAATATATTTAAAAAGTTGATGTTAATTTCACTTTTTATAAGCCAACATCAGGTACACTGATTTTTATAGCATATTAACTTACACTTTATATTTATGGGACTCATTCGACTATAGCTTCCTAGTCTCTGTGAATTTATCTCGTCGTTCAAGGTATCGCTGTTTCTTTCTATAGTTTGAACTATTTTTATCTACCAGAATAACTTATAAAAAAATTACTTAATTAATGCTTTTTTAGACGTTTTTAGTCTTAAATACAGGAACTCCATATAGATACAGAAAATAAATATAAAAACGAAAAAGTTATATTTTACACGGTTTTATGGGAAATATGTATATTCAAGTATATAGACCTATAATTTTTTTATATATATGTACACTCATGAACAAAATTTGAGGAAATTGTACATTTTAGCATGTACATCGGGATTTAAAACTAACTCTGAAAGATATTTGATGCACAGTGACCTTTATTGAATACACACGAGATAACCAATTGTGAACTAATTTGCCTCTGTTTCCTTCAAAAAACAGACGCCGGGTAACATCAAAGACTTATCAATAAAATTTGTACATGGGTTATAGATCTCGTTTTCTACAGATTCCTGTAAGGAATGGAAGAAGGTAGAACAAGGAACTGTATTCAACAGCAACAAAAAATATATACATATGTAAACATCTTCCGAGCCTATATATACCTTTTCAGATAGATAATGATATAGGATAAAGCATATACATTCTTCTATCTTAAGCTTAGTAAAATTATATAGACCCTGATTAAAAAATCAGTTTTATATAATGCTGGCTAGAATCACGTTGACACAAGTTGGATGTTGTTAACTCTTGAAAAGTACATTTCTACCTAATACTTTGGTAGTCGTAAAGATAGTGAGATTTAAATCTGTTTCTATTTTGCCTTTGTAGAGATAACGCTTTGTATCGTCGTCCATTCTGAAATTATTCGTGTGGTTTTCCTGAATATAAAAACGAAAAGAGTATTCTTTATAGTGCTAGAATAATTTAATTACATGGCGAAATATTTTAGAAGTGTCTCACACAGAATGAATACATATTTATATGATTCAAAATCATATCTTAAATTAATATATGCTCCCCTTAGTTAAGTAATTATTCTCAAATCGTATCTAACAATGAGTAGAAGTATTTTTATTGTTACATGGATATAAAAAAGCATTATTTATATATAACATCATAATCACATTTTCAAAAAGAAATCAGAAAGAGGAAAACGAGGCGAGATTTGTACATGGTGCATAGGCATATTTACAGTATAAAAATATACACTATTAGAATTAGAAAGTGGTACAGCTAGAAATAATTGAAGAAAAAATATTTAAATTTGACTTAAATAAACTTTTTGGGTAGTGTAATAAATTTATATTTTAGTAATAAAACTTCTAAAAAAAGTAGTTAAATGCGGTCATAATCATCATCAAAAACTCCTATTTCTTCAGTATATAAATCGTTAAGTCGTTGAGCAAGATAATTCTGTGTTCTGTGTTCTTAGAACTATATATACCATGGATCAAAGCAAGAACGCCCTATACCCAAACATCTGTTTCTGGGAGGATATAGATTATTGGCATGTTCGAATTGGAAGCTTTCCATCGAGAAATCGCTTGGCCGTAGTGTAATGTCAATACAGGGGATTGTGAGACAAAAGACCGAAGAAGTTACTAAGATTCTCAGACATTGCACAAGAAGTACAGAATGAGAAAACCGCCGGATTACACGGATGGCTGTTGCCGAAAGAAGAGCGACTGCACTCCAGATCCTATCTACTGCTACATGTGGAATCACCCCTCGAACAATTGTAAACAGACTTCCTAAACCAGAAATGCCATCTCGGACCTCCATACTGTGTGTATTCCTTTAGCCCTATCTCGCCCCAAACAGAGATTAAATTGGTGTGTGCGGCAATACGAAATTTCACACTCAATTGGGGTACAGTTTAGAGGACAATCAGCTATACCAGCAAGCCATTGTTGGCTGTAATTAAAGGAACAATGACTTCTCTCCGATATATGAACAAGGTGGTACAAGTCAATTATCATAAAAATCAATGTCCGAAACTGTATCTTCAAACAGAACCATTATTGTCTTCATACTACTGTCATGACAATATAGGCCTAGTAGAATGTCTCACTCATGGATTTACCAGCATGATACACTGATTTATTCTCAACCAAACATGTGTAAGATGACATCAAAGGTACATTGTGCTCTATGGCCTTCAAGAAAGTATTATATAACAATTAAACGAGAGAAATATCCCAAGAGAGAAATTATATATCCAAACAATTTTAGATTTAATACATCCCAGGAATAACTAGTACATAGGTGATCATGGTGAACACACTTCTTGCAAAAAAAAAAAACATTTAGTTCATCAATAAACTTTGTTCAATTCTTTATTTTAAACATTTGGTCTGTTTAATGCCCCGTACATTCATGCCAAGTTAGATGAAATTCCACCAGTTTCTTCTAAGTTTAACACTTTCTATTTTCATCAGTTTATATTTAAACAATTTGTACAAGTGGTTTTGAAATATGATATTGTGAAACCTTTAAAGTCAATTAAGAATTTTCATAGATATCCTTCATGGCTATCATTTAGTCTATTTCCATTTGGCTGCGCTAGTTTAAGGTCAATAACACATAAGTATAGGATATCAATGTTCATTTATATAATGCTGATATATAATATTAAAATCCTACGATCCCTTTTTGAAAAAAGTGAAATATTCAAATAAAAATACAGTTATAAACATTGTTTTGTACTTTTCTTCAGAGAGAATATATAAAAGATAGACTAGACCTCACGATCCTTTTGAAACAAAAGGCTGTGAGAAGAAATATATTCAAGATATATTATTAGATGCCGTCGCGAGAAATTCATTTTTAAATATAAGAAAATAGTTGGTTTTGTGTGACAACTAATTCTCTTCAAAACTTTTAAGCATGTTAAAAAAATTTAGTTTTGATATAAAGTGTGGAAAAATAATATAAAGCTAGTCGATATATTAATATATACAGTGTGGCAAATAATTTTTAAGAATGGGTTTGTAAAATAAAAAAGAAACAAGCTAATTCAATTTCTACTATTTTTTTATTCAAAATAATCCCCTCCGGATTCAATACATATGTTACAACGATTTAATAAGGAATTAAATGCCTCTTGCAGGCCACTTTGAGGAATTGCCTCCAAAGTGCTCGTCGCAGCTGTCTGGATGGTCGGGATATCATAAAAAAAGCAACCTTTTAACTTCAATTTTATTTTTGGGAATAAATAAAAGTCACATTGTGCTAAATCAGGCGAGTACGGAGGATGATTCAACACACAGACGTTATTTTTGGCCAAAAAGCGACGAACAGTGAGTGATGAGTGACTCGGTGCATTATCATGCAGCAAACACCAACTGTCTTCATCGTGATATTCTGCACGAATGCGACGATTTCTAGCAATCAAACGTTTCAAAACGTTTAAATAATACTCTCCAGTAATGGTTTGTCCAGCGGGAACAAATTCTTTGTGGATAATACCTCTACTATCGAAAAAGGTAATCAGCATTGTTTTGATTTTTGATGGCACTTTTCGCGTTTTTTTTGGCTTGTGGAGAGTTTTTTGACTTCTATTCGGCACTTTGGCGCTTTGTCTTTTGGTCATACTGAAAACACCATGTTTCATCACCCGTAACAATTGATTTCAGGAAGTTTGAATTATTTTCATAGGCAGAAATGATGTCCCTGCAATGTGCAATTCACACTGATTTCTGCTCGCCCGTTAAAGTGTGTGGAACAAATTTAGTACAGACTTTAGTTTTACCTAAATCTTCATGCAGAATGGTTCGAATCGTTTCTTTGTTGATGTGTAAAACCTCTGCCATCATTGTTTTCAACAAATTCTCGCACTTTTTCTATACTTTCTGGTGTCTTTGAAGAACTTGGTCGTCCAGTATGCTTATCATCTTCTAGCGTATTTCTTCCATCCGAAAAACGTTTGTGCCAAATGAAAACATTTGATTTACTCAAACATAACGTACCATAAACTTGCTTCATCAAAATATATGTTTCCGATGCACTTCTACCAAGTTTTGCATTAAATTTAATGACCGCTCTCTGTTCCATCTCAGAATTCCGACGAACAAAAATTTTTACTTTTCAAAAATCGCCTGTATGTTTTTAAAGAGTTAACCAAAATGGCTGAAACAAAGCCACGCGCTAGATAAGGCTTCGAATATATATACGCATGCGCAATTTCATAACTGGCTCTGCTATTGGCCTTTATCTAGCGCGAGTCTTAAAAATTATTTGCCGCACTGTATATAAATACATATTAATTATTTATATTATGTACAAGTGTTACAAGCCATGATAATCATGGTGGATAGTCAGCGACTGGTATTTACTGTAAATGCATTACATGTCTATCTATACATGTAGGAAGCAGTTCTACCTTTGCAATCAAAAGATGCCAGAGCCCCATTTGTTTACTTGAAATTACTAGTGAGGTTGGACTTTTACAAGAAATTAGGAGGCTTTAAAGTAGAAAAAGTGTTCACTGCCGGAGTCGATCCTTGTTCGGGGCTGACGAAAATCGTCAGTGTGTAACATTCATCCCGCTATGATGTGTACAAAGTGAGTATTGTTCTTCTAAAAACGTGAATCATTGCTCCTCTGTATTTGGTTGATGTATACTCAAGATGGGTGAATTCGTCCTAACAGCTTGGCTCGAATTCGGAAATCGCTAAATTTATACTACTTAGCCATTGACTGAAGTGGCTGAAATTTCGAGAAATGATAGGAAATCCTCCGAATACAAGTATACACAAAGACACAAATTTTCTGAAAATTCATTTATCTAATACCCAGCGATCTTAAAACAGAGATAGTAACCTTTTCTTGTGAATACTATCTCATCCCTTTAAATATATATCACCAAGAAAAAATAAATATTATTGGTGTGTATTAAACAAATTACAGTATAAAAGACGTAGTGTGGAAATATGAAAAAAAATCAATATTTAAATAGAATGTTGATATGCCTATTGTACCTTTTGTATTTGGATTGATAAGCAACTTACCTTGTAAGGCGACGTTCCACTCCTCAACATTTTTTTAAGAGAAACTGACCGAAATGTCAAACCTATTTGTTGTGCACATTTCTATGCAAAATTTTCTTCCTGCTTTAAATAAATATGTAAATATTGTCAATATTCTTCTATAGATATTAGCATGCTGATATTTTTAAACATATAATTCTCTCTCTCTCTCTGACTTCTATTAATAAAGCAAACCTTTTTTTTTTAACATATATATTAGGCCCTTTTTGTTAAATCAAATTGAGTCATAACAAAATTTATAAAGTATCGTACAATTTTTATATTAATGCAATTATTATTGTCTTGTTGTTAATTTTTTAAGCATAGTTACTTTTATTTTTAAATAGACATTCTTTAGTTAAAAACCATTTTATCCATAATGCTTTCATGGGTTGTATATGTCATAATTTGTATATAATTAAATGCACCCCCGACCCACTATGTATGTACCATGTATGATTTTCAAAGATTTAATAAAGAATAAGGTAACTGGAGGAAAGCAAGTAGCAATAAGACATAGGAAGTAGGCCTAAAGCTGGCACGACTATTCTTGGCACCCCCGTCAATATTGCAGGGGCAAAGACCGGACGTATCTAGTGACCGCAGAAGTTATAAATGTTAAGCTAACGCCCAATATTTCCGGCAAAGACAGGACGTATCTAATATCCGCCGAAGTTATAAGCGTCGAGCTACCCAACACTTCCTGGCGAAATCGGATATATCTTCCGGCAAAAGCAACACCAAAGAAAACCGCCGGGCCAATCAGAAGACAGTACCTAAATAGGTCGACCAATAGGAAAAGATCATGTGACATCTCTCGACCAATCAAAAAGAAACTGAGTCTTGGTGTTAAATCGAAAAGCAAGAATGGTCAGTTGTTCACTCGTTCTCGCCGAGTTCGGACCTAGTTGTGATTCCGCTTCCAACAAGGTGACATCTACTCTCGAGGCCTCTCTCCCTCTGCTCATCCCACAGCTAAGTTCAATCACCGCCATGTGATCAGATAATTAACAATCCAAATCGCTCCGCTCTTCCCAAGCTTTCTTTCCTCCAACCCAGTTGCCTTTTATTTTCAAACCCCATCACGTGTCCTGATTATTCCTAACTGTGTGCTTCACTTGCCACTCAACGACTGCGTTTCAACCAATCATCACCATTCAAATCGAACAACAAGAAATTCCGCAACGATATTGTCACAGAACGGATAAGTCGACAGGATTCTACAACAGTGCAATACATCAAATATTGCAGTGTAATAACTTTGCATATATTACATAGAGTCGACAGGATAAAGATATTATGGAGCTTAATCAGGACCCCATAGGCGTAAAAACGGACAACCCTACGAAAGAAAGAGGGAAGAAACTGGCAACGAGCGAAGCGACAAAACACACCCTGGCGACAATAATTTTGCAGCTGACCGCCGCACTTCAAGGAGCAAGGTCCACTCAACTACAAACGACGTTCCGTAGCGCCACCCCCGGAGCAGCCCACACCCCCCGCCGACCGAAAGGCGAGATGAGCGCGGCAGCCGACGCACGTGCCACCACCCCAGGCAAGTGTCACCGAGACCGGACACCGACCACCGAGGAGTCATCCACCGCCATGCCGTACCCGTATCACAGCACACCCCGACGCCCAGGTGCATGGAATGCACCTCTTCCGCCGTCCAACTGCAAGTTCTGCGGCGCGAGGCACTGGCACAGCGAATGCCGACATCGACCAGTCCCGACGGCCCACGAAAAAGTGCGGACAGTGCAAACAGTCCCACAACAACCAAGTCAAGCCAGAGACCCCCCAGCCGAGCAGACTTTTCGAGACTAAGGTAGGCACCCCCCCTATGGCGTCAAGAATTGACTTTGAACTCTTACCTAACCCTACCTACCCCTTTAACCATGTATCTAAACATGTACCAAATGAATGCAAGCACGGGCTAGACCAAAACCTGTCCCAAAGGACTCGTACAGCACACAAAGCTTTCACACATGGAAACCCTTGCCTGCATGCATTGCCCAAACCTCAAATATTTACATGCCACCATTCTAATCTCACACCACGCAACTTTTCATGCCCACCACATATAAAGCCACCACGACTTCAACCTACAATTCCAATAATGCCCAAAAAAGTGTCCGTACACCGACACAGCTCACCCACTTACCACGCAAATGTACCTCACAACATACACGCACCCATACGTCACCACGCGACAAACACGCACAACCCGCACAACAAATGCAACACGCGCGCCAAAAGACAACAACAACAAACAAGCGCATGCACAACCGTTAAGAATAATACAATCATCCCGTCTACACAAAACATAGAAAAAATTCACGCCACCAAACAACCACACAATCGAAAAACATTGCGATCTTTCCTAACAGCTGTGAACGCCTATAAAGAGTTCATTCCGGACCACGCCCGCTTGCGGACGCCACTTGTCAACCTTCTAAAAAAGGATGTCGTGTGGGTCTGGAGTGACGAATGCCAGAAAGCGTTCACTAACCTGAAAGAAAGCCTTACCACACACCCCACATTATACCTTTACCAAGAAGGTCTGCCATGCCAGGTGTACTGTAACACCTCAACATTCGGCATTGCAGGCATTCTTAAACAAGTCTACCCTGATGGGAAGACATACCCAGTTCAACATTTCAGCCGCTCTCTGCGTGGTCACGAGCGAAATTATTCAGACTTGGAACTACAATGCCTAGCCATTGTGGAAAGTGTGGATAACTTCCGCGCCTGTCTAATGGGCAGAAAGTTTACAATACTTTCTGACCATCCTGCATTGCAGTGGTTGAAAGAGATCAAAGCCCCGTCAGGCAGATTGTTTCGATGGAGGTTAAGACTGTCAAGATACGAATATGAGGTCCGTAGCATAAATGGAGTACAACAATATGAAACGGGCGTTGTAACTCGTATCCCATTTTGTGGCTTTCTAGATGCGCCACTCATACAGAGCCAACAGTCTTCTCCATCGGGAAAATCTCGCGTGACTATGGATCACAATAAACTGCGCACCGTCTCCCGAAAAGGAGTACTTAAAACTATAGTCCCAAGTTCACTTACAACCAGACTTCTTAAGTCCGTACACACACAACACCACCACCCAAACATCTCCAAGATGACGAGACTCATCTCGTCACAATATTATTGGCAGAACATGACACAAGACATCGCAAAACAGGTAAAAACCTGCCCCACCTGCCGATTCGCTAGAAGAATCGATGAATACAACCAACCTTCACGTAAAAATACCGACACAGGCCCCAAAGCAAAACAGAATTCGTACATAAAGCACAGCGTACACACAACACAAACAATGCCAAAATTACACCACCCGCGTCAGAGAAACAATCACACAGCTCAACCTAAATCAATTACCACCGACATATCGCTAATAAAACCATTAACGATCAAACAGGAGAACTGCGAACCTACCAATCATTTAAATTCTACAATTAATAAGGTTCAGGCAAATATTTCAGAGTCCCCATTTACAAAAATCTGGAGGAACATGGGGCAATACCCTATTTTTCATCTGATTTTCATCCTTTGTTTGTTAGTTCTACCATACAAATGTATCCCAATTTTATTCCTTAATTATTTATTTATCTATACCATGTCCGCTCATAAAACTTTCGAACTACAAGAGGCAGTTTTTAATTTTGGACAAGCAATTTTTCATTGTGGACAAACATTTATAAAACTTCTCATAATTTTAGGAACCATCTTCGCAGAAAATCTAAATAAACTCCGAAGAGATAGAAGTAACTGAAAGATAACCAACCAATGTCGGAGAAGTCACACTCCAAAAACAAGATCTGAGCCGCACCAAAAAATAAATAAGCGGAAGGAAGAGTGAATTTTGAGACACCGCGACAGGAAGTGTAGTCCGCGGCGATAAATTCGGCCTATGCAAACAAAAGGGAGCGCCTCGTTTCCGATCTCCAATTACTTCGGACCCCTCTTCTGCCAACACGTAAAATTAGGTCACCGCTCCCCGCACAGATTCCTCTCTCTATATCGCCAGTCTTGGATCCCAATTCGAACTACATATCGATTTTTTACAACCCAATTCCACACCCACAAGACGACACACATCTAAATGAGTTCCCATCCCTATTATAAACAAATCAATTACTATACAGACTTCTAACATTTTTCACAACACACACAAAGATAAAAAAATATAGGGCATAATTGAGCAATTAAAACATTTATAGGGCATGTAGATACACAAAAGGGTTCAAAACAATACACCTTATTTTTCATATTAATCATTTTCATTATTTTCTCTCAATTAAAATTTAAATATATAATCAATTTATCAATTTATTCAACTTATTATCACTTTTAATCATTAATTATCATTTTTTTTTTCAATTAGTTTATATTATCATTTTTATTTATCAATTATCATTCTATTTACCACTTAGCTTATATTGCCATAACTCAATTATCAACGAAAACTCATTGATTTTCGGTTAAACTAAAAACATTAAATCATCCTTTGTTGTTGAAACCTTTTTATTTTTCATTTTTCTTTTTTTTTTCCAAGCACTCAACTTTGATTTCGCTCAACCACTTTTTATTTTTATTTGATTTCAAAATACCTTATGAAATTTTATTTTTATTTTTATTTTGATTTCTCAAAAGCCCTAATAAAATTCCTTCGATTTCCATTCCCAATTTCGAGCTAGAATATGGTTAGGCATTTTTCCTTTTTTTTTCTCACCATGCACCAAGCATTCACTTTGATTTCTTCCAACTTTTTATTTTACTTTGATTTCTCAAAAGACCTTATGAAATTTCCTCGATTTCTTTTCCCAAAATTCGAGCAAAAAATTAGTTAGGCATTTTTCTTTTTTTTTCATCATGCAACAAAGCATTTTTTTTTCTCACCATGCAACCAAGCATTCACTTTGATTTCGTCCAACTTTTTATTTTAATATTATTTTTATTTTGATTTCAAAAGCCTTAATAGAACTCCCTCGATTTCATTTCCTATCTCGAGTAGAATTCGTTTAGGCGCATTTTCCTTTCTTTTTAGCCCACTATGTACCATAGCATTCATTGATTTCTTACAATTAAAAATTTTTGATTTCTATTAATTATACTCAACCTATATCATCAACACCACTCTATTTTACCTCTTATATCACCACCAATACTTGTATATAACCTCTCAATACCCACAACTAATTTTCCCACAAAATTATTTTTCACTTTACAGAATTCTCTCAGGCTAACCCCTTCTTGAATTCTTCACATGTAGGGGGCGCATCTGTCATAATTTGTATATAATTAAATGCACCCCCGACCCACTATGTATGTACCATGTATGATTTTCAAAGATTTAATAAAGAATAAGGTAACTGGAGGAAAGCAAGTAGCAATAAGACATAGGAAGTAGGCCTAAAGCTGGCACGACTATTCTTGGCACCCCCGTCAATATTGCAGGGGCAAAGACCGGACGTATCTAGTGACCGCAGAAGTTATAAATGTTAAGCTAACGCCCAATATTTCCGGCAAAGACAGGACGTATCTAATATCCGCCGAAGTTATAAGCGTCGAGCTACCCAACACTTCCTGGCGAAATCGGATATATCTTCCGGCAAAAGCAACACCAAAGAAAACCGCCGGGCCAATCAGAAGACAGTACCTAAATAGGTCGACCAATAGGAAAAGATCATGTGACATCTCTCGACCAATCAAAAAGAAACTGAGTCTTGGTGTTAAATCGAAAAGCAAGAATGGTCAGTTGTTCACTCGTTCTCGCCGAGTTCGGACCTAGTTGTGATTCCGCTTCCAACAAGGTGACATCTACTCTCGAGGCCTCTCTCCCTCTGCTCATCCCACAGCTAAGTTCAATCACCGCCATGTGATCAGATAATTAACAATCCAAATCGCTCCGCTCTTCTCAAGCTTTCTTTCCTCCAACCCAGTTGCCTTTTATTTTCAAACCCCATCACGTGTCCTGATTATTCCTAACTGTGTGCTTCACTTGCCACTCAACGACTGCGTTTCAACCAATCATCACCATTCAAATCGAACAACAAGAAATTCCGCAACGATATTGTCACATATATATATTTTAATTCATTGTGTATATTATGTATTTCAGGATAACGGGTTATATGCATATAAGCACACAGCCTGGAGTAAATCAAATCCCAATCTTAAGAGTCGACAGAACGTTTAGATTTTTTGAAAATAAAGATGGTTTATATTGATGGCCAGATTTCACACTCTCTTAATACACAAAGTATGCCTTTCTGTGCTCGCTCATCTTCACATTCTGAATATAATTTTATCTCTCATCTATATTCCTTCTAATTACTAGCGTGTGTGTGTTGTGTAAATGAATTGTAAGAATTTTTTTGAAAATGTTTAAGTAAATGATTTGTTGTTTTAACCTCCCCCCCCCCTTGATTTAGTGGAGCGTTGAAAATTTGTCTTGACAAATATTTATTTTATATTAAGATCACCACATTATCATAAAATATTAACTATGTGTAGCCAGGTATATGTAATTTAAAACTCATGAAAAATCCATCTAATATCCAACTACTCGTTTAAAATTTAAAAAGAAATGGCCTAAACTAAACAAACACAGCTCCCAATGAGAGACCCCTCCAGGAGTGACCAGGAGAAATTCATTGATTTAGGCGGTCGATCATGAGATTGTATTCTAACATGGTGTGTGAGGCAACAAAAGGTGTTAAATCCTGATATAGCATTTTTTTTTTAATAACAATGCCGTGTTTTTTTTTTTTTAATCAAGACAGTTCAGATTGATAATTCAGGCACATGGACAAGTTTTTGTAAATTTGTTAATAAAAGTGACCTGTATATACCCTATTTTAAAAAGGTCATATAAACAGATAGGCTGTCTAACAAAGATATTTAGAGTTTCATGGAGCCTTTTAAACTTAAGCGTTACCTATTAATATATATATATAGATAATGTAAATTCCTAGGATAGGTAATTATAAGATAATAATTTCCCATTGTTGGAGGGATATGCCTTTAAAAATAAAAGGATAGATAGACCAAAGAAAAAGGTATTTGATAACCTCAAAGAATAGTCTCATATTGTTTAGATTTTGAAAAGGAAACAAAATTATCAACTTTTTTTTCACTTATTCCTAGTACACGTGGTACAGGCCATGATAATCATGGTGAGTAGAAGAAGGCGACTGCTTTTACTGTTAGTACACCACATGTCTACACATGTGAAAAGCAGTTCGAGTTTTCACTTACAAATGTGCCAGAGCACCGTTTGGTTAGTTGCACTCGCTGGTGGGGTTGGACATTTGCAAGAATCAGAGCCCAATGGAGAATTTTTTTTTAATCAGAAAAAAAGTGCCCAATGCGGGAATCGAACCCGGGTCGTAGCGGTCGAAAACCAACGGTTTAGACCATCCTTCCACCGACCCCCCCATTATCAACATATAGAGCAAGTTAGATGATTTTGGCCAACCTCCGATTTAGTATAGGTCTTTTTTATTACAAGGAAAATTAGGGTTTCATGAGAACCTCTGACTGAAATAATTCGAACGAGTCAAAAAGTATTCCATCGGACAAAACGTAAATCAATGAATATTTAGAAACTAATCTGGTGCCATAATTAATCAAAAATGTTTTGATATGTAAGGCCTTGTAAGGAAGTCGACCGGGAGGATTCTATCTAACTATCTAACCATCCCACTGTAGTTGTTCCCTGGTCATATTTATTATCAGGGTTGTGTGTGTCATTTATTCTGAGTGCCCTTATCACACAGGAAAAAGTCATTCTTATTTTTCTTTTTTCGTTGAATTATGTAATCTTCTCTCTGATCAGAGTAAGTTTTTGTTGGGGTGATGATTGTTAGCATAGTTCTTGTTTTTCATATTTTGTCCCTGGATTCCTAATGCATCATATAGCAATTATATGGATAAGATGTTTTTACAATATCATACAGGTAGGTATTTAAACACAGGATTATTTCCAAACGGATGCTGGGTAGTGAGAAATGAACCACAATGGAGAAAATTCAAATGTGGAATATTTTATTTGTAACCTAAAGAGCGCGACATAAATGACAAATTTATACAATTTTAAAACATTTTCACGTGTGTGTTTTATTTTCAAAATAAATTTTGTTGGGAGATGACAATAAATACTTTAATAATGATTAACAAAAAGGAAAATATGGCATTTTAGGGTTGTGTCGATGAAAGCAACAAAATATGATTTCTTTAAAATCATTAATATTTTGAAATTCATTTTGTACTACAGAACAAATATGAAATAGTATGGCATATTTTGTATATACAACAATAGCGAATATAACGTTTTTAAATTTTTATGTCATCATTTTTAAGTTCAACACCAATTATACTCATGAAAAAACAAGAAACAAAAAAGGGGACATATATTTACAATAAATTATATAAAATATAATCTTTTTTATAATATTTTAAAGAATCATTGTTTAAATGTCTATATAAGATTTTAAAAGATCTCAATGAAGAGAAAAATTTATAAATTTTGACATGCATATGTGTGGGTATGGCAATTTACAAATGAATTTCAAAATATTAGTATTTTTCACAATTTAATTTTTATATAATGTGTGAAAATTAAGTCATACCTCATATAAATAACATAAAATTATTATATATAGTTTAACATTTACAAACAATATGACCTGAAAACTAGAAGAACAATAAAATAGAATGATAAATCCTCTATATTCATTTTTTACAAAGATACACATATTTATGTATAGCTAATACCTTTAAGATTGTTTTTTTTTAAGAATAATTTTGAGAAATATATATAACCAATCAATTGCATTATGATGAAAATATATTGTAATTTTATTTAGAGGTATCAGAATTTGTATTATCTTTCCACTTGCACAATTGTACTTAACAAACCTACCCAGTCATGGATTATAGAATTCCTAAATTTGTTTCTGATGGTGAGTCAGTTCCTCGCATTTATTTACAGCTAATTCGACACTTTTGAAAAATAAACTTGGACGTCTGAAGGTCGCTAGTTTGCTTTCCCAGTGTGATGGGATATAGTGTGTGGGGGAATATTTGGCGTTTGAACACTTTCATTATTGGGTATGGAGATGTGCTAGGAATCCGAGCGTCTATTTCAGCGACGGCCCGTTGGCCACGGTGTTGGTGTTGTTCTGGTTGTTCTCTGCGTTCCGCTGAGAAGTCCTTTTACTCTTCATACGTCTGTTCTGGAACCAGACCTTTACCTGTCGCTCTGTGAGGTTGAGGTTCCGCGCTAATTCCCAGCGCTTCTGTTTAGAGACGTGAGCGTTGAAAAGGAATTCCTTCTCCAGTTCGAGAGTCTGAAATTTAGAATAAGGTTTCCTCTTCTTCCGTACCGTCACGTTCCCGGTCCACTCCAGTGGGTTGGTCCCTGACATGTGATCCACTCCTGTAACACATAGATTGACACACGTTAGCATAGGGTCATTTCAACTCGTAGAACATTTACTTTTTCTTATGATATATCCTGACATTTTTATGACAATTTTTGGAACTTTGGAAGTTGAGCGAGGCTGGAATGTCGCTGGTAGCAGCAGCAGTCGTTGGCGCCGTGACGTCACGCGCGGCGGCCGGATTTGCATACTCCTTGCCAGCAGGCAAATTTGCAAGTTTAGAATTTTCTTGATTTTCTTCAGAAGGATTCTTCTGAAAAGCAATTTTCGCTGATATCTCAGCACTGGTTTGAGATTTCGAGCTGAGCCTTCCAGGCTCACGAGCAGCTCGTTCAGGGATTTCACCCAATATCACATTCGACACACCTTTCGGCATTTTTACACCTGCCAAAGGTGAAAAACGGCGGAGCTAAAAATTGCGTGGCCGCTCGATAGGTGTGTGTGTGTGTGACAATTGACAATTAAAAATTATTTATTGTCTTCTAGACAATTTTACATCATTTTAGCAACGAGAGAGAGAAAGAGAAGAAAAGAAATATATTACATGAAGAATTAATATATGCATATATGATACAAATTTACAAGGGGGATAAAGGAAGGAGACCTCGGCGCTGGAGGGTCCTGGACCAGGCGATGAGCGGGTCCTCCACCGCCTCTCCGAGCCCAACCTGGACAAAGTAGCGATAGATTCGCAACTTTGCCGACGCCAGGATGGAAAGGGCGTCGTCCTCAAGGTCGGACCCGCCGAAGATCCAAGCCTGCAGGTCAGGGGGCCGCCCTATGATGTTGAAGGCCTCTCTGATGAGGGGCCTGATGGAGGGACAGCACCAGTAACGGTGGCTGAGGGAGCGGTCGATGGGCCCGCAGGCAGGACAGGAGGGGACGACCGAGGCAGGATGGGCCGGATGGGGCAAGGCGTGGAGGGCCAACTTGAGGGCCGCGTCGGCCTCGTGGCCCGAGTAGGCGCAGCGCCGCAGTGAGGCCCAGTCGATCCTGGATGGTGGATTGATGGTGGGCGTCCATCTCCGAGGAATCTGGAAATGGGCGTGGCGGCGAGGCGCGGGCGATCCAGGGCCCGTCGGGCCGAGCGGGTCGTGAGGCCGTTGAGGAACGGTGTAGCCGTCCCTCGCAGCACCACGGCCGCAGCTAGGGAACTGGAAGAAGGCGTGGACTCCGCCCCGAAGCCCACGGCGTTCTCGGATGTCAGCCTCCGACAGAAGGCGCCCAGGGTCGCGGCGTCAGCCAGGGCGGAGCGTGTAGGGCGGGCGATGTGACGGTCCTCGGCTAGAAAGTCCCGGACTCGGACTCCGAGCCAGCGCGCTGGTGCCAGGAGGTCGGGAGGGCGAAGGAACCGGCAGCCGCCGATGTTTGGGAGGTCCAGCAGCTGAGATGTGGGGACCGCCCGGTGATTGAGGCTCAGGATCTTGGAGGCCTCCTCCGTCAGCTTCAGCAACCGGAGACGGCGGGGCTGGAGACGCGTGCCGTCTGGTGGAGGGCGGATCCAGGCCTCGCTTCTGCTGGCGACCAGCCAGTCGAAGCCGTTCCTGCCTCCGCGGAGCGCGACCTGCACACCTTTGAGGCAGGCGAGCTGGAGTTGGGTTGCCAGGTCGAGGAGGCCGAGGCGTCCGATGGCAACGGGCCTCGCCATGAAGGCGGCGGGAAGCCACGCCGTGTGCTCGGGCCCCCAGACGAACCTCGCCAGTCTGGCCTGCAGTTTGGCGATGGTCGGGGGTGATGGCAGGTACCCGTGCAGGTGATGCTGGATGGTGGAGCCCACTAGCGAGTTCGCCGCTCTAGCTCGTCCGACGAGGGATAGGCCGCGGGTGAAGGGCGTCCATCTGCGGCAGGCGGACTCCAGGAGGGCGAGAAGATGCTGCTCCTGATGGGCTACGGAGCTTCTGGGGGCGATGTCGAGCCCGAGGACCCTGATGGAGGTGGTCGACCAGGAGGCGCCGAGAGGGGAGTCACCGCGGTTGCGCCAGGCTCCGCACCAAAGGCCCGCGCTCTTCCCGAGGTTGACGGCGATACCGGAGGCCCGCTTGAAGTCCCCGAGGACGGTCGCCACCCGCTCGAATTCTTCGTCGCGATGGAGAAGGAGGACGATGTCGTCGGCGTAGGCGATGACGTTGCCCACGCCGAGGGTCAACTCCAGGAGACGTAGCAGTGGCCCCGTAGCGATGCTAAAGAGGGCAGCACTTAGGGCGCAGCCCTGCCTTAGGCCGTTAAGGAGAGGAAGGCGGTGGTGTGAAAGCCTCCAGCCCGGATCGTTGCGTCCGCCCCGGCGTACAAGATGCTAATCCAGCCCATGAAGGCCGGCGGGAGGCGGAGGGACGTCATCAGGGACTCCAGGAAGCCGCGGTCCAGGGAATCGAAGGCGGACTCCAAGTCGATGCCCATGACGGCCAGCGGCGAGCCCATGGCGGTTGCCTCCTCAACAGCATCCGTCACCTTTGCGATGTTCCAAGATGGGGACCTCCCAGGGACGGCGTACGTCTGGCAGTCTGGTACCAGGGCTCGTAGGTGGGGCTTGAGGCGCCGGTGGAGAATGGCGGCCAGGACCCTGTAGTCGGCCGAGGGCAGCGCCACAGGCCTGTAGCCATCAAGGCCGCGACCTCCGCGGGCCTTGGGCACGAGGCAGATGGAGCTGCGCCGCGTCGACGGAGGCAGGGCACCGCGGAGCCGTGAAGCCGCGAACACCCGGGCCAGAGCTTCCGCGAAGAAGTCCTCGTTGAAGGCAACGAGGAGTTCGCACGGCAGGCCGTCCCAGCCGGGGGCCTTTCCGCGAGGGAGATGCTCGATAGCGTTGGCGATCTCGCTGGGGCTGATGTCCGGCCGGTGGAGCGGGTCCTCCTCACTCAGCTCGCGGGTGGTGGTGGGCGCGCTGCTGGCGATGAAGGCAGCTCCCGCAGCTGGATCGCTGGTGGGACGGGCGAAGCGGGGCTGGAAGGTCGCGAACGCCCTTCGCCGAAGCTCGGGGCCCTCGATGATGTTACCCTGCTCGTCCCTGATGACGCTGACCGGGCGTCGGAGGCGGATGGCGCGTGCTAGGTCCGGCAGCGATGGGTAGTCGGCCCGGATGGAGGAGGCCTCGAGCTGCGCCGCGATGTAACGTCTCGCCCTGTAGACGTAGCTGTCGCTGGCAGCGTGGCGCGGGTCGTGCAGGGATCTGGCCTCCGCCAGCAGCCCCGCCTTGATGGTGGTCCACCTATCCCAAAAGGTCCCGTCGTCGTCATCGTGCGCTGTGTCTTCCTCCAGTTCCCGGATGTAGCCAGCCGGATGTTCGAGAGCAAGGCCCGAGCGGAGCATCGCGGCCAAGCGAGGCTGGGTGGGTGAGGAGACGACGGTGGTGGGCGGGCCCACCTGGAGCAGCACGAGGCGGTGGTCCGAGAGGTGGTAGTGGCTGGTCGCGTAGATGGACACGCGATCCAGGACTCCAGCAGGGACGAGGATCCGGTCCAGGCGGTTGGATTCGACTTGGTCGCCGTGCATGGCGACTCTGGTGGGCAGGTGGGCGGCGTCGAACTGGGTGGCCACGTCGACCAGCGCGGCCAGGTCCAGAAGAGCGGCGAGGGCATCCGATGATGATGATGATGAGGGGCCCCGATCCCTGATGTTAAAGTCGCCGATGATCCAGCAGGCCCCCTCCTCCTCCTGTGCCGCTGTCGCCGCCAGGAGCTCCAGTTGTCGGTTTCTCTCCCGGGGTTCATGCGCCAGATGAACAGCGATGGCCGTCATCTCCTCGCCGTGGACATCTATTGTTGCCAAGGCGATGTGGCCCGGCCACAGGATACGCTGTTGTAGCACGGCTACGCCTGGTCCGAAGACGCAGGCGAGTCCGGATCCCGAGATGGCTACGGGATGGGCCAATATAACAGCGTTGTAGCCGAGGCAGAGGTCTTGGCCGCTGCCGAGATGAAATGCGTTTGTCTCCTGGACAAACGCGATGTCCACGTGATGTTGCCTGAGGAGATGACAAAGGGCAAGGCTCCTCCCCCGAGTGGCGAGCCCTCGCGCGTTGATGCTGGCGAGACGGTAGCTCATTGTTGCCGTCCCTTAAGCACCCCCTTGGTCTTCTGGAGGGTCTTGCGGATGGTGTGGTTGGAGTCTGGGATCGAGGCCTTGATGGTTTCGGCCACCTGGTCGATGGCGGCGACCTGTGCTTTTGACAGCGAGGGCACTCGCTTCTCCATTTTTCTTTTAGAGGTGAGTAGCTGCTGTGCGTCCTCGCGGTCTATACCGGGCAGCCCGTCCCAGTCGATGGAGAGGTTGGGGGACTGCTTGAGGTGCTCCTGCAGCTGGAAGAGTGCGGGTTTTCCCTTGGAAGGCGTGGAGGGAGTTGAGGTCCGCTCCTCCTCCGACATCTCGATGTCGAGCGGAAGGATCGCGGGCTCGAGGGACCGCGGGGCAGCCATAGGAGCAGGGAGGGCAACAGGGGCGGGTGGGCAAGATCCTTTGGTTCGGCAGGATGGGGCGCCGAGGGGATCGCCGGAGCCTCTGTTGATGTCTTCGCCCGTGTTGCGGGCGCCGGTGCCGGCTTCCTTGGCTGCTGAGGAGGAGGAGGAGGAGGAGGAGGGGGGGGAGTCCTTGCGTCGGTGGGAGACTCTGCTTGCCTGGGGCTGCCGTTCCCTTGCCTGGCGAGCGCTGGGCAGTTGGCTCTGCGGTGGCCTTGCTTACCGCATTTGGAACACTTGATTCCAAAAGAGAGGAAGGCCGATAGGGTGTCCCCCTTGGACTGGATGGTCAGTCGGGTGGGCAGCGTCTCCAGCCTTACGCCCTCGTGGAGCAGGATGAACGCCTCCCGGCGGCCGTCGCTGAAGGCGTACTCCCCCATTTTGATCATGATGGGGGCGATGGAGGTGATGTCTACATATTTACGCAGGGCCTGCACGATGGTGGCGTCCTCTACGAAGCCGGGGAGATTGGCCACGATTATCCTCTCGGCCCTCTTGCGGAAGGGGAAGACCTTGAGGAGTGTTCCCTCGATGTTCAGGCCCTCCTCCACCAGACGGCTCGCAAGGTTCTTGCTCGCGAGGCCCACGATGTAGTGGCCGTTCATCCTATTGAATTGTGTGATGTTTTTGGGCCCTCCGATCAGGTTGCCAATTGCCTTGAGGTAGGAGTAGTCCGGGATGTCAGGGCACAGCTCCACGAAGATGTAGTTTTCGTGGTTGGTGGTGGCCTGCCTCGCCCTGGCTGCGGCGATGTTGGCGCGCGTCGCCTTGATTTCCTGGGGCGGCATTGACCTCGGCCCAGTTGGCCGCTTCTGCTGCTGTGAGCTGGGCTTCTCAGCAGGCCTGCCAGGCTGCTTTGCGGCGTGCTCCGGCGATGAAGTGCGGCGCCTTTTCTTGTTCTTGACAACGGTGTAGCCGGCGTTGGCGTCGACCTCCGCCATCTCGCTGTCGGCCCAGTTGAGCGAGGTCGGGTTGGGTGATGTGTCGCTGGTCGAGGCAGCAGTCGGCGGTGCCGTGACGTCACCACGCGCGGCGGCCAGATTTGCATGCATGTCGCCTGCCGGCGAATTTGCATATTTTTGAATTTCAGAAGAAATTTCTTTAGTTTTCTTCATATTTATTTCTTTTGGCGATAATTCCTCGCCTGTTGGTAGCAGGATGCTGGGCCTTTCAGGCACTTCTTCAGTACATCCTGGGCTTTCCGCCAATACCTCACTTGCCAGACTAAGCGCCTTTTACACACACTCAAAAGGCGAAAACGGCGGAGCTCGCAAAAGCGTGGCCGCACGCTCGAGTGTGTGTGTGTAAAATATGATATTGTGAAACTTTTAAAGTTAATTTTAAGAATTTTCATAGTTAGCTTTCATAAGTTATTTAATCATTTATTATATTGTCATTTGGCTGCGCTGGGTTAAGGTAAATAGCATATATGCATAGCTTATTAATGTTCATTTATATAATATTGATATATAATATTAGTCTTAAAATCCTTTTACCCCTTTTTTAAAAAGTTGAATCTTCAAATAAAAAAAATATATATAAACATTATTTTGTGCTTTTCTTCAGACGCGGAATGTATAAAAAGTTAAACTTGACCTCACGATCCTTTTGAAACAAAAGGCTGTGAGAATAAATACATAACATAATATAATGCTAGTCAATATATATAAAGTAATATTAATTACTTATTCTACTATCCTTCGTGCAAATGTTACAAGCCATAATAATCATGGTGGATAGCAATTGATTTTTAGTGTAAATGCATTACATGTCTATACATGTAA
Source organism: Cordylochernes scorpioides (assembly GCA_030710605.1). Classification (NCBI taxonomy): domain Eukaryota; kingdom Metazoa; phylum Arthropoda; class Arachnida; order Pseudoscorpiones; family Chernetidae; genus Cordylochernes; species Cordylochernes scorpioides. Next base: position 48,454,504 of record CP092863.1, on the reverse strand, counting down.
GAAGCAGTTCGGCTTTTGCAATTACAAGGTGCCCTATCTCTATTTGTTCACTTGAAATTACTAGTGAGGTTGGACCTTTACAAGAAATTAGGAGGCTTTAAAGTAGAAAAAGTGTTCACTGCCGGGGTCGATCCATGTTCGGGGCTGTCGGAAATCGCCAGTGTGTAACATTCATCCCGCTATGATGTGTACAAAGTGAGCATTATAGATGGAAATTTTGCCGGGAGGATATTGATCTAAATAGACAAAGGTCGCCTCTCGCGTCAAAATAGACGTCAAAACTAGACGCCATCTATTGACCGTCACCGCAAACTATTTTGACGGGAGAGGCGACCTTTGTCTCTTTAGATCAATATCCTCCCGGCAAAATTTCCATCTATATTTTAGCCATAGATTTGGCCTAGCCACTTTGCCAGCTGAACACCTCTTTGGCAGATTGTCAAGATTCCATTAGATCCCGTGTGGATCTCATGCAATAAAGTCCGCCCTAGACTGACGAGGGCCATTAACCCGAAACCATGGTCTCTAGGTGGACGCTTTTCAGTTTGCCAAAGCTGGTGTTGTGGCTTTGTCACCAACCCGAGACCGCTAGTTTGCGGTGACGGTCAATAGATGGCGTCTAGTTTTGACGTCTATTTTGACGGGAGAGGCGACCTTTGTCTCTTTAAAGTGAGCATTGTTCTTCTAAAAACGTGAATCATTGCTCCTCTGTATTTGGTTGATGTATACTCAAGATGGGTGAATTCGTCTTGACAGCTTGGCCCGAATTCGGAAATCGCCAAATTTATACTATTTATCCCATTGACTGAAGGGCTAAAATTTCGAGAAATGATATGAAATCATCCGAATACAAGTATACACAAAGACACACAATTTTTATGAAAATTCATTTATCTAATACCCAGCGATCTTAAAACAGAGATATTAACCTTTTCTTGTGAATACTATCTCATCCCTTTAAATACAGTATATATCACCAAAAGAAAAAATAAGTATTATTGGTGTGTAATAAACGAATTACAGTATAAAAGACGTAGTGTGGAAATATGAAAAAAAAATCAATATTTAAATAGAATGTTGATATGCCTATTGTACCTTTTGTATTTGGATTGATAAATAACTTACCTTGTAAGGCGACGTTCCACTCCTCAACAATTTTTTAAGAGAAACTGACCGAAATGTCAAACCTATTTGTTGTACACATTTCTATGCAAATTTTTCTTCCTGCTTTAAATAAATATGTAAATATTGTCAATATTCTTCTATAGATATATTATGCTGATATTTTTAAACAAATAAATCTCTCTGACTTCTCTTAATAGAGTAAACCTATTTTTTTTTAAATATATATATTTGACCTTTTTTGTTAAAGTAAATTGAGTCATAACATAATTTCTAAAGTAATATATAATTATTTTTGCCTTATTGGAAATCTTTTTGAGTATAGATACTTTTATATTTATAAATAACCAATTCTCTCTTTATATCTTTACACCACTTATCTATAATTCATATATATATATATATATAGAAGCAATGGGCGCCTCTCCCGTCAAAATAAACGTCAAAATCTGACGCCATCTATTGACCGTCGCCGCAACTAGCGGCCTCGGGTCGGTGACAAAGCCACAACACCAGCTTTGGCAAACTGAGAAGCGTCCACCTAGAGACCATGGTTTCGGGCTAATGGCCCTCGTCAGTCTAGGGCGGACTTTATTCCATGAGATCCACACGGGATCTAATGGAATCTTCACAATCTACCAAAGAGGTGTTTTGCTGGCAATGTGGCTGGGCCAAATCTATGGCAAGAATATAGATGGAAAATTTGCCGGGAGGAAATTAATCCATAGAAGCAATGGGCGCCTCTCCCGTCAAAATAAACGTCAAAATCTGACGCCATCTATTGACCGTCGCCACAACTAGCGGCCTCGGGTCGGTGACAAAGCCACAACACCAGCTTTGGCAAACTGAGAAGCGTCCACCTAGAGACCATGGTTTCGGGCTAATGGCCCTCGTCAGTCTAGGGCGGACTTTATTCCATGAGATCCACACGGGATCTAATGGAATCTTCACAATCTACCAAAGAGGTGTTTTGCTGGCAATGTGGCTGGGCCAAATCTATGGCAAGAATATAGATGGAAAATTTGCCGGGAGGAAATTAATCCATAGAAGCAATGGGCGCCTCTCCCGTCAAAATAAACGTCAAAATCTGACGCCATCTATTGACCGTCGCCGCAACTAGCGGCCTCGGGTCGGTGACAAAGCCACAACACCAGCTTTGGCAAACTGAGAAGCGTCAGATTTTGACGTTTATTTTGACGGGAGAGGCGCCCATTGCTTCTATGGATTAATTTCCTCCCGGCAAATTTTCCATCTATATTCTTGCCATAGATTTGGCCCAGCCACATTGCCAGCAAAACACCTCTTTGGTAGATTGTGAAGATTCCATTAGATCCCGTGTGGATCTCATGGAATAAAGTCCGCCCTAGACTGACGAGGGCCATTAGCCCGAAACCATGGTCTCTAGGTGGACGCTTCTCAGTTTGCCAAAGCTGGTGTTGTGGCTTTGTCACCGACCCGAGGCCGCTAGTTGCGGCGACGGTCAATAGATGGCGTCAGATTTTGACGTTTATTTTGACGGGAGAGGCGCCCATTGCTTCTATGGATTAATTTCCTCCCGGCAAATTTTCCATCTATATTCTTGCCAAAGATTTGGCCCAGCCACATTGCCAGCAAAACACCTCTTTGGTAGATTGTGAAGATTCCATTAGATCCCGTGTGGATCTCATGGAATAAAGTCCGCCCTAGACTGACGAGGGCCATTAGCCCGAAACCATGGTCTCTAGGTGGACGCTTCTCAGTTTGCCAAAGCTGGTGTTGTGGCTTTGTCACCGACCCGAGGCCGCTAGTTGCGGCGACGGTCAATAGATGGCGTCAGATTTTGACGTTTATTTTGACGGGAGAGGCGCCCATTGCTTCTATGGATTAATTTCCTCCCGGCAAATTTTCCATCTATATATATATATATATATATATAAATTTGTTTCCTAAATTGAGCATAATTATATAAATGGTTTATATATTTTAATGGTGTATATATATATTTTTTTATTATTCATGGTGTATATATGTATTTCAGAAAAACGGATTATATGCATATAAGCACACAGCCCGGAGTAAAACTAATCCTAATCTTAGAGTCGATGCAACGTTGATATTGAAAATAAAGATGGTTTATATTGATGGCCGATTTCTCACTCTATTGATACACAAAGTAAGCCTTTCTGTGCTCGCTCATCTTCACATTCTGAATATAATTCGATCTCCCATATATATTCTTTTTTATTAATAGTGTATATGAATTGTAAAGGTTTTGTTGAAAATTATAGTAAATTATTCGTTGTTTTAAAACGCCTTGTTTTAGTACAGCATTTAAATTTTGTTTCAACAAAAAATCCTTTTTACAATCAATATTTATTTTATAATGAGAGTATCCATATAATCATAAAATATTCAACTATGTGTAGTCAAGTATATGTAATTTGAAACCCCTGATGACAGACCCATCTAATGTCAGACCACTCTTTTAAAATAAAATAAAAATGTGCCTCAAACTGAACAAACCATGAGAAATTCATTGATTTAGGCGGCTGATCATGAGATGTGATGTTTGAGGCAACATTACATTCTAATACTCCAATTAAATTCTGATATAGCATTTATATTCAAATAACAATGCCGTGTTTTAATTTTTTAAATCGAGACGGTTCCAATTGTTAATTCAGGCAAATGGACCAGTTTTAGCAAATTTGTAAATAATTGACCTGTATATACCATATTTTAAAAGAACATATAATCAGATAGCGTAAAAGATGTTTGGAGTTTCATGGAGAGAAAATAGCCTTTTAGACTTAAATATTACCTATATACATTAAAAATGTAAATTCCCAGGATAGGTAATTATAAGATAATAATATCCCATTGTTGGAGGGATATGCCTTAATAATAAGGGGCTAGATAGACCAAAAATAGGCATTTGATAACCTAAATGAATAGTATTATATTGTTAGATATTGAAAAAGAAACTAAATTATCAACTTTTTTTGCGCTTATCCCTAGTACACGTGGTACAGGCCATGATAATCATGGTGGGTAGAAGAAGGCGACTGCTTTTACTGTAAGTGCACCACATGTCTACACATGTGAAAAGCAGTTCGAGTTTGCACTTACAAATGTGCCAGAGCCCCGTTTGGTTAATTGCACTCGCTGGTGGGGTTGGACATTCGCAAGAATCGGGGCCCAATGGAGCTTTTTTTTTTAATCAGAAAATAGTGCCCAATGCGGGAATCGACCCCGGGTCGTAGCGGTCGAAAACCAACGGTTTAGACCATCCTTCCACCGACCCCCCATTATCAACATATAGAGCGAGTTAGATGATTTTGGCCAACCTCCGATTCAGTGTCGGTCTTTTTTATTACAAGGAAAATTAGGATTTCATGAGATCCTCTGACAGGAGTCCTGAAATAATTCGAACGAGTCAAAGAGTATTCCATCGGACAAAACGTAAATAAATGAATATTTAGAAACTAATCTGGTGCCATAATTAATAAAAAATGTTTTGCTATGTAAGGCCTTGTAAGGAAGTCGGCCGGGAGGATTCTATCTACCTATCTAACCAACCCACTGTAGGTGTTCCCTGGTCATATTTATTATCAGGGTTTTGTGTGTCATTTATTCTGAGTGCCCTTATCACACAGGAAAAAGTCATTCTTATTTTTTTTTTCGTTGAATTATGTAATCTTCTCTCTGATCAGAGTAAGTTTTTGTTGGGGTGATGATTGTTAGCATAGTTCTTGTTTTTCATATTTTGTCCCTGGATTCCAAATGCATCATATAGCAATTATATGTATAAGATGTTTTTCCAATATCATACAGGTAGGTATTTAAACACAAGATAATTTCCAAACTGATGCTGGGTAGTGAGAAATGAACCACAATGGAGAAAATTCAAATGTGGAATATTTTATTTGTAACCTAAAGAGCGCGACATAAATGACAAATTTATACAATTTTAAAACATTTTCTCGTGTGTGTTTTATTTTCAAAATAAATTTTGTTGGGAGATGACAATAAATACTTTAATAATGATTAACAAAAAGGAAAATATGGCATTTTAGGGTTGTGTTGATGAAAGCAACAAAATATGATTTCTTTAAAATCATTAATATTTTGAAATTCATTTTGTACTACAGAACAAATATGAAATAGTATGGCATATTTTGTATATACAACAATAGCGAATATAACGTTTTTAAATTTTTATGTCATCATTTTTAAGTTCAACACCAATTATACTTATGAAAAAACAAGAAACAAAAAAGAGAACATATATTTACAATAAATTATATAAAATATAATCTTTTTTATAATATTTTAAAGAATCATTGTTTAAATGTCTATATAAGATTTTTAAAAAGCTCAATGAAGAGAAAAATTTATAAATTTTGACATGCATATGTGTGGGTATGGCAATTTACAAATGAATTTCAAAATATTAGTATTTTTCACAATTTAATTTTTATATAATGTGTGAAAATTAAGTCATACCTCATATAAATAACATAAAATTATTATATATAGTTTAACATTTACAAACAATATGACCTGAAAACTAGAAGAACAATAAAATAGAATGATAAATCCTCTATATTCATTTTTTACAAAGATACACATATTTATGTATAGCTAATACCTTTAAGGTTGGTTTTTTTTAAAGAAGAATTTTGAGAAATGTATATAACCAATCAATTGCATTATGATGAAAATATATTGTAATTTTATTTAGAGGTATCAGAATTTGTATTATCTTTCCACTTGCACAATTGTACTTAACAAACCTACCCAGTCATGGATTATAGAATTCCTAAATTTGTTTCTGATTGATGAGTCAGTTCCTCGCATTTATTTACAGCTAATTCGACACTTTTGAAAAATAAACTTGGACGTCTGAACGTCGCTAGTTTGCTTTCCCAGTGTGATGGGATATAGTGTGTGGGGGAATATTTGGCGTTTGAACACTTTCATTATTGGGTATGGAGATGTGCTAGGAATCCGAGCGTCTATTTCAGCGACGGCCCGTTCGCCACGGTGTTGGTGTTGTTCTGGTTGTTCTCTGCGTTCCGCTGAGAAGTCTTTTTACTCTTCATACGTCTGTTCTGGAACCAGATCTTTACCTGTCGCTCGGTGAGGTTGAGGTTCCGCGCTAATTCCCAGCGCTTCTGTTTAGAGACGTAAGCGTTGAAAAGGAATTCCTTCTCCAGTTCGAGAGTCTGAAATTTAGAATAAGGTTTCCTCTTCTTCCGTACCGTCACGTTCCCGGTCCACTCCAGTGGGTTGGTCCCTGACATGTGGTCCACTCCTGTAACACACAACACGTTAGCATCGGTCCATTTCAACTCGTAGAACATTTACTCTCTCTTATGATATACCCTGACATTTTTATGACAATTTTTGGAATATTTATGTGTGAGGTAATATGTCTTGTAGTTGTAGCGGGAATAAATAGAAAGGTTTAATTCAGATGATGAATACCATCGTTCTTAGTACTGCGCGGGTACATTTATTTGTCCAGCTGTGTGGGAAGATATCCCCGTTCTTACTTAGATAATCTCTACAAAAAAAAAAACCTTCCTTTTCTTTTTTATTTACTGGGAATGGTACAAGTTCAAAGGAGGTGTAACATTGATTAATGTTAATAACTCCCCCCCCCCCCCTCCTCCACACACTGAGAATTTTAGTTGAAAAAAAAAATGTTTAACCCCCTTCCCACTCAAGAATAGCCAATTACTTTGTCAGCATGTCTTGCATGTATAATATAAAGTAACAAATATATATGTTCCAAAAACAAGGCTCCACTTCCTTTGAAAATATATATGTAAGGACTTACAAATATATCTTAAAGTATTTTCAAACAATGCCTTTGAACTTACTAACTTTATTATCTACATATCCATTTGATTAGACATCGTGTTTTTAAAATAAAAAGAATAGAAGAATTCAGCCTATAAGTTCTATATAACTCTTGATACTGAGGATAAGAGTGTTTTTAATAGATCTTCTTAATCTATTCATCTAATCGATTTCTCTCGGAGTTATAATAACCTACTAACTTTAATTATTTAAGAGTAATAAAAAACAACGGGGATTCCATTAAACTCCCGAACTCATTATTTGCAACTGTAAAAAGATAATCCTGAGTAATACAACTAATACAAAAATGTCAAACATCCCCAACCAACATATGGTTAATTTATCGTATGAAAGGTTTGACCATGCAGATACTACGTCTTTTTACAGCCATAAAAAATTAAATAATATTATTTATATTTCTAAATATTTTTGTAAAAATAATATAAAAATATACAACGTATTAACGATTTTTTTTTATGTTAAATCAATATTTGTTTTTAACATTCGGAAGAAATGTGTGTTATCTATAAATCATATTTTTGTATTTAAAATATTCTAGGGCAGTTCAAAGATTGCCCCCCTATGACAGCGTGGGCTATGCCAGCTCGGAATAAACATCATAAATTAAAGAAATTCCCCTTCCCGATTCCCTCACTCAACAAGCACCAGCCACCTCCTAATCAGGAGTTTGCCAGAAGGAAGTACCATAGTTTCAAGGGCGCATGCATAATCAATGTACCACTTGCACAATCGGATTGATTTTTGGGTCCAACTTGCAAGGACATTCCTAAGGTCGATTCCTATGAATCAAATTACAATCCAGGCTAAATATATCTATATATTTATGGATGTGAAGCAAGAGTTACACAGCAAGGTTTGTATCCATGCGAACCAGGTTCGAGAATCTAGGTGACTTAGCTTTAATGAGGTTTTGATAATGCCGTAAGTGTAATAAGCAAGGATTGTATTCGTGAAATCCAAATTTCAATCTGTAGAAATTATCAACCAGCCTGATATAGTACTTAAAGGGATTTATTCATGTTTTCTAAAAATGATAATGTTAGTAACGTTGATCAGTCATCCTCTCAACTCCGTGAAATATCACAAAGTTTTTCAAACATATTCTGATTTAGAATTGATTAAACATCTTGAATGTGGTTTCCTTTTAGATTTATTCAAAGTTAATTGTTGTTTAGGTAATAACTTTTATGTAATCAATAATAGTGATAGAATTTTAATTTTTATCCTTAAAAAAAGTATGTTAACTTTTGTGAAGCTCTCTGTTTTCCTAATGGCGCACATCGAATAATATCAATGAGGTTATTGACATCGAGGAGAGTGTAATATAATGCAAGGTAACACACACACACACACACTATCTATTGAACATTAGCATAATAGTAAAATCAGAGTTTAGGTATGTTCTGGCACCCTGCCAACATTCCCTTGCCTTTGGGAAAACGACCTTGCCGTCTAGAAGGTTACAAAGATTCGGGCAATCTTTTCCGAGTAACATCTCCCCAAGCGCCAACTTTGAGCTGGCCGAGAATTTAATAGAAAATATATTTAGAGATAACACATTATATCGCCGGTCCAAACTTATCTAAACTTCGTGGAGTAGTGAAACAGTTTACTGATATATGCACGCAAATTTACAATCCTCTGTCGGGCATACATCAGATAAAACACCAGCACTACATACAATTCTAATAAACCAGACTTATCCGACTAAATCAAACAATGTCATATCACTACATAAACAATGTCTCTAAGGTTACCTGATAATTACAAATGAAAACACAATCTATTAAAATTTGTTGACGAGGGAGAGAGAGAGAACTCTTTTAGGCTCTTTCAAATCACACTCAAACTTGATGTAAACAATATTCAATTAGATTATGTGTACTTTGATTCATTTGATTTCAACTAATGACTCTTTATAGAGTTATATTTCAAAAATGTTTTAGTCAAAATAAAAAATGTTATTTTTCTAATTTAATTCTTGAAATAACCCTGTAGATAGAAAATTAAGACTATTCATATGGTACAAGGGATATTGTTTCCTATCTGTAAAGATTTGAAAGCAACAAAAAAGATTCATATCTAGTAATGGCCTCAAACTATATTTCAAATTACATTTTTCCACAAACTTCTGGATATGAAGCCCACAACAAGGCATTCTGGACACAGAATGTGGTGTAATCAGAGCGCACGGTCCCCCGTAAATCTCAGACTACACGAACCACTTAGCTAGCTAGATACCACAATCATCTAAATGATGTCCGGATACTCCATCTTACATGCAAGCTATGTAAGATGGTTTTGGCTTATCAGGTCGCCCGCCACCCACACTATGCAAATCAAATCGTGGTCGTTCTTTCCGACGTCGTCCGAGCGGAGACGATAAGACGGAGGATGGATGGACTTGAATCCAACTGAGCCAGAAATATCCGGAAAAATATTTCCTTAAGGCTTCCACAATTTTCATGAAAACAGCCCCCGGTTTTGACAATTTATTTACATATAAGTAGGAATCCAGGAAGTAAATTTTCTTCATAGTCTTCTTTTTTCCAAGATTATTGTCTCAATTAATATACACAAGCCTTTGTATTCATTCAAAGAAAATACATTTTGGTTGGTATAGCAATCATTTATGTGCATTATCGCCCTTTTAACATTTTCCGGAATGAATCGACAGTCTCGAAAAGCATTTTAAAGGCCTTTAAACAGATAAATATTGGAAGAAAAATATCTGAGCTGTATAGAGGTATTGATCATATCAAAACTTTATTCTTAAAGAATTGAGGCTGTATGTTGACGTAAATTGGGTTAAACATGTTTATATTTAAGTTTTTAGCATCAATCTATACCTATATTGGATGCTACATAGTGGTATAAGCATAAAATGTATTTCAAGAAGAGTATGAAATTTTGTGATATCTATGTATCAAATATTATATATGCGTATTATTCTAATTGTTATAAATTTATAATATAGTTAATATATAGTATATATAGTTTTCTATGAGAAAGTATTCAACAAAAGGCCTTTGTTATCTGAAATCCTATCTGTTGTGTGAAGACTTGGCCATTCGAACTAAGCGTCAAATCCATTATAACGGCATCTATTAATTTTCCAAGGAAATTATTCAAACCTGATTGATAGAATTCATACAAAAGGATTATTTTTATCGATTCTAAATTTTTACAGTCTAATATAAAGAAATTAAAAGGTAGAGTTGGGTAACTGTCTTCGTAATGGTCCCTAAATGAGACTGGAGTAACCAGCCACGGGTTCAGAAAATATTGAGTGCGAGCTCGATGTTCGCCATCGGTACCAGCAATACATTGAGTGCAAGCTCGATGTTCGCCATCGGCACCAGCAAAACATTGAGTGCAAGCTCGATGTTCGTCATTGGCACCAGCAAAGCATTGAGTGCAAGCTCGATGTAAGCCTTCGCATCAGAAAAAAAAATGAATGCAGGCTCGATTTTCGCCATCGGCACCAGTAATACATTGAGTGCAAGCTTGATGTTCGCCATCGGTACCAGCAATACATTGAGTGCAAGCTCGATGTTCGCCATCGGCACCAGCAAAACATTGAGTGCAAGCTCGATGTTCGTCATCGGCACCAGCAAAGCATTGAGTGCAAGCTCGATGTAAGCCTTCGGCATCAGAAAAAAAATGAATGCAGGCTCGATTTTCGCCATCGGCACCAGTAATACATTGAGTGCAAGCTCGATTTTCGCCATCGGTACCAGCAATACATTGAGTGCAAGCTCGATGTTCGCCATCGGCACCAGAAAAAAATTAATGCAAGCTCGATTTTCGCCATCGGCACCAGCAAAATAAATGTATAGACCAATGGTATATCCTGTAGACAACCTATCAAACCACTTCCGCAAACACCGCATTGTGGCTCTGATTCCAATAGTGAAAGTCGACCTTTTGGCTGCACGTCGGAATGTCTAATGGTGTTCACTATCCACGTCTCCTCGTTTGACGGTATTATTGATTCCATACAATATGTGTGTGTGGAATTTTTTTTATAGTGAAGATGGTAAATTTTGTTTATATATGTGTGGATGTTTTAAAGAAAAACCATATATAGGATATTGAATTTTGAAAATTTTATGAGAATTGATCTCTTCCCATATACGAAATTGTAGAAAAAATCTCTATAATTTTAAGTGTCGAATACTAAATGGTAGAGACCCCATTCTTTAATACGTATATTGATACATTTTTATAACTCTAAAATAACCTTATTCTACTGAATTGAACAATTAGGCTGTCACGCGGACAAACTCTATTTTTACCAATAGGGAAAAAACGATTGTTATTGTAAAAACGCATTATTTCTCTCTCTATTAAAAGAAATTTTAACATTCAAAGACATTTATGTTGTAACGTATATATAGAACTAAAATCTGATTTGTACCCTTTCGTAATCATTCTTTTGTATATATTTCTAAATTCTCTTTTTCTCCTTCACCTAATGGTATATTTTGTACCAGTGGGTGGAACACGTGCGGTATGTCCTATTTCTATTGCATTGAAAAATATATTTTCGAAAAAATAATCCCTTGTATCAATATTGAGTAAAATTAATCAGGTCTCCAGGGAAATGTGTATTTTAAAGCATTTTTATTATCTAACTTTCGGGCACGAACGCCCTTCAACTGAAGAAAACTTGGTTACCAAGTTAATACCAGGTTTTCTCCTGTAGAAGGGCGTCCGTACCTGAAAACTAGAGAATAAAAATGTTTTGAAAAGACAATTTTCCCTGGAGACCTGATTAATTTTACACGAAAATATCCCTGATATGCATCTTGGTAAAAGACGACGTAGAAATGTGACTGAGGGGTTATGACAGTAGGTCCGGTACAATGGGTCAAGTCTGCCGGGGACGTGACCGATAAGAATGCCGCGGGTGAAGAATGGGGGCAGCTACATATAAAGTACGTCCAGAAAAGTTATGGCGCGGAGCCACGTACAACCTAAGGCCGTGGGAGTCCTACATTTCCTGTCCTTCCCCGAGAGATTTGTCGCTCTAGAGCCCGCTGATTTACTCGTGTCTTCCTAGGCCTTGGATAGAATACCAAATGTCTCTTCCTTTTAGCAAAGACACCGACTTGATTCGCCTTGTTAGTGGCAGGCAGGCTTCATTTCTGGAAATCCCTCGACAGCGCTCGGCTACAGTCGCGGTAGATGGATCGCTATATAATATAGGATTTAACGATAACATCTCTTTTATGTAACCTTATTGAATAATTACCCATTTTGTTTCAAATTATTAAAACAATTTTATTAAGTGTGAAATCCGCTAGTAAAATAGAACCTCTGCCAGATGAAATATTTTACTTTCCACTCGTAAAATTGATGTAACCTGGTCAATATGTCCTTATGGCAAAGCAACATCCATCTTCAATAAAAGTTACTTCCGTCCTAGGATCTGAAAGATTAATACTTTAAAATAAACATAAATTTTCTGTATTTAATTGCCTTTAGATCAACGTTTTGTTTCTTAATCTCTCTTTCTCTTATTTTTCAACAACAATTTATTAATCCTTCGCTAAATATTCAAACAAATGCGATATTTTAAGAAATATTGATATAATCTGATAGAATTTTTTTTAATTTTATTTTTAAAAAAGGATTTATGTATAATTTTTTTAAATAATCCATTTCAACTTACCATATAAAACTTAAGAATATTCATTTGTATTTACCTTTATTTCTTAAGTACGATAATTTGTAGGCAATTTTGGGTGCTTATCGAAAGCCTTTTTGTTTCATATAATATTAGAGACAAGTAGTACGTTTGATGTTTATCAAAAGGTTGTGGTTCAAATCCCCAACCACGTATTGGACAAGTGTCCTGGTTTGTGAAAGTTCAATATTATATAATTTATTTCCTGCTTCTTTTTCTGTCTCACAATTGAACCAACACTTATTTTGCCTTCCTTTAGAGTGTATGTAGTTGCGAAGTATCGAATCTATTGTTGTGTTTTATTAATACCTGTTGTGCATTGAGGATTACACAGCACAGTCTTCTATGATCTTGCATGGTCTCTCCTGGAGATGGTCGCCCATTGGAGGTTGTATTATATCGGGGGGTAAGACATTTTTAATTTTACAAAGGTCGGGGAGGTGGTAGTTTACTAGATATGGCGTTTATGGAAGGTATAATCATGGCGATATGAAAGCAGGAAAATTAGCAATGGAATAAGATGGGGCCATTTATAAGAACACCGACTTGATTCGCCTTGTTAGTGGCAGGCAGGCAGGTTTCGTTTCTGGAAGTCCCTCGACAGCTCGGCTGTACTCGCGGTAGATGGATCGCTATATAATATAGGATTTAACGATAACATATCTTATATGTGACCTTATTGAACAATTACCCATTTTGTTTCAAATTATTAAAACAATTTTATTAAGTGTGAAATCCACTAGTAAAATAGAACCTCTGCCGGATGAAATATTTTACTTTCTACTCGTAAAATTGATGTAGTCTGGTCAATATGTCCTTATGGCCAAGCAACATCCATCTTCAGAAGGAAAGTGGAGAACTACACATCTCTTTGCAGATCGACCTAGTGGTTCAATGCCTCTCTACTTTAGGTAATTATCAATGAATTCGAATGGAATTACTTGCTATATATGTTTTAAAAAGTATAGTTCCAGGAAGGCGAGAAGAATCTAAATTATTGACGTTAAAAATATAATTGTCGGTAGTATTGATAAATAAAAAATGATATAAGAATAGAGAAGGTGTTGCTAATGTCCACAGAACACTTGTTTTTAAAATAATTAAACAATAAAATCAAAGCGCGCGCTAATGTTTCGACTGTCTTTATTTGATTTCATGAGGTTTATTTGTTGTTAGAATTTAGATTCCAATACGAGTGGCTAGCTACCATATGAGAGTCACTAAAGAACAAATGATCCCAATGGCTGGCGAAAGTTGGCCGCAAGGCTTCCTGTATCCCATCCATCTCCCGCAGCCAGATCTTATCCATCCTCTATCCCCTCCATAAACCACAGAGGACCTTGGCGCTCGGGTCACGTCGTCTTCCGGAAGTAACATGTGGGGATTTATTCGCCAAGCGATTTAGGAAGACAACTCTATCCACAACCTGGGCTCCATCTGTCTTCATTGATGTTCTTTTTCTTGGTTATCCCATTTGTTAGCAGCCGACAGATAAGCATGAATTATTGCTACGACAACCAATTGTCCATTTGTACATGGAAAATTATACGCCACTTTATTTTGAAGATCTTTTTTTATTGCTATCATATATTAGGATGCATATTTTATATCACCGTGATGCTTCGTCATATTTTTATATAGACAGTAGAATCTTCCTTGAGTGAACATGGATTCCTTGGAGGTTGGTTTGGTTCAGTCCACAAATCATTTTATATTTCACTCACACATAAAGGTGATCTTTCATCGGTGGGGGTTTATACTAAAGCCAAGTATACATGGTATAGGCTATGCTATTTCATGAAGCGCAATTACAACTGCCTTTTACTGTATGTGCACCCCATGGCTACATATGTAGAAAATTGACTTTTCCATTTACAAGGAGCCCAAGAGTCCTGATAGATTATTTTCACTCACTGATTGGGTTTGATTTGAACAATAATCGAGGGCCATTAAAAATGAAACAAAAAAAAAAGTGCTCACTGCAGGATTCAATCCCTTATCGTGGATGACTAAAATCTACTATTTATAGGACACCTCTTCCAATAGCTTAATAATAATAGGTTGGAATATTAATTATAACGTTTTTTGATATTTGATATGCTTTCGTTTGATGAGCTGCATATACCCACTCTCAATTAATAAGCATATTTATTAACCTGTATTCAAAACTATCTAATTTTCTACCTAAAATGTCAATGTAAATTTGTAAAATCTTATATCACCAATGTATATATTCTATATATTTGTATATTTATATTGAAATATATGGGAAGTAAAGCGCTACCTCTTGAGAGTACAATAAAACATTACCTATTTATTAGGTAATAAAAATTCTATTAAAAAGATAAAAATGTTAAAACAAGTTTTTCAACTACAATAAACTCTGTAACTTCTCTTTATAGAAAAAAATAACCATTTAAATATGGTCAATATATATTTTATATGTTTAACATCAATAAAAATGAAAAACGGTTCATCATTGATTTATTATAAAAGTCGGTTCAATGCAAGTCTTCATAAGAACAGGGCCAGGTGCTGCACTCAGCTTCTACCCACAGGCCGGTGTGATTCTGTAGAGACGTGGGAATGCCCAATAAATCACAGCATGTTGCTGGTGCGATGCCAACTCTGCTCTATGCATGTCACGTCCGTACACCGCAGCCTCTCTATAAGGAAGACATGTTGAAGGTGTTTGTCCAGCCGCGACCGTCGCTCTTTATGGGCATGTCGAGATTCTTCTAACATCTTCTAACATATCTATTTGGGTGACATTGTCACATTCTGCACTGTAAAATTGGCGGTGGTGATACGTAGTGTTTATGTTCGACAACTAAGACCCGTAATCAAATCCCGTATTGAACTTTTTCAAACAAAAATAAAGCCAGTCAATGTGGTCAATATATTTACACATATTCAAATTGTACTTTAAGTAATGAAGTGGTTTTTCAGGTGTCAAATTGTAACTGGCTCCTTATATATGTAGACACGTGGTACACTGACAATGTCAAATCAATATCAAAAACATACCTACAATGATTATCGTGGCGTATATAAATGAATACATGGTATAAGTAAAAAAGACGCGTTTAAATATCCTAAAATCATACGGTCGATGAAAAAGATTAAGAAGTTTGTCGCAATGTATAGGTGTTGTTATGAGGAGAAATCCGGTCTGCAGGAGGCAAATTGATCATAATGGCTGAGCTAGTTGTGACCTTTTTTATTTCTCCCAATACGGGCAATTTTTTTAAAATTTCGGCTAGATAAATCGTGTATCTATGAAATGAAGACATGTCTATCCTATGGAAAAAAGCCATAGACAGAAACAACCAAGCAATTACATCCCAGGGCGGTGGCATAACCGCATCTACAAATAACTTTTCCTTATTCATTCTACCTAACATATATCTGCCTCCTTTCTGATAAGGCTAATTGGATGTAGATAGTGTTCCGATATCAACCACTGGTGTAAATCTTGAATAAATTGCGAACAAGTGCTTAAATTAATTGCGTACAGTTTAGAGAACAAAGCCATGTAAAAATGTAGATATTGACCACACGAGCATAGACGCTGTTACTACACTAGTATATACATAGTGATATTGAAAAGATGGGTTATGTGTAATTCTATTTTAAATCTCAGCTGGCGTATCTCTCTTATTTTCAAAATAAAACTAATAAATCAATTATAAAACTATTTTAGAGGCGTATTATTCTTTTTTAAAATAAAACAATTTCTACTGTCCTTACTGCGATGAAAAAATTAAAGGGAGGGCCTGGCTCATCAGTGGTGAACCCTCCCAGCGGTTTCGCCAGTTTAATCTACCATACCGCTGTTATATTGCATTTTTTGAACTTCCTTTTATAGGTGACCGTTGTAAGAATCTTGGAATGGGTATTTTAGAAGAACTATGGACATAAGCTTTTAGGACAGCAGAATTAAATATAATTATAAATATATAATATGCTTCGAGCAATCGCTCTTCCGCAAATATCAAATTGTGTCTTTTATTAGAACTATAATTCCAAGATTCTTACAACGGTCACCTATAAAAGGAAGTTCAAAAAATGCAATATAACAGCGGTATGGTAGATTAAACTGGCGAAACCGCTGGGAGGGTTCACCACTGATGAGCCAGGCCCTCCCTTTAATTTTTTCATCGCAGTAAGGACAGTAGAAATTGTTTTATTTTAAAAAAGAATAATACGCCTCTAAAATAGTTTTATAATTTGATAACAGATGGCGCTCTAGTACATCGTAATAAATCAATGTTTTTATAAATTAATTGACTTTTTTCGCGTTTATTTAAATGAATTTAAAGGAATACGCGCTTCAATTTCTATATTTGACCTATATAAATCTTTGGGGACTTTGGGGCTTTCAAAATTAAAGTCTGTATTGAGCAACACTTATCCACTCTAAACAAACCCAAATTTAAAAGAAAATGGTTTGCAGGGATAAAGGAATGAATCTTGAGAAGTCTTCAAGAAGGTAAGTCCATATATTACATATTTACGCTATGTTCTAGAGAAATAGGCAGCAATGGACATCCAATGTGGCTGACCATCGCCCCAAACAATGGAAGCTGACCATTGTTGACCGGTAGGGCACAAATCAGAGTTCCCTGCGGCGTCCCTCCAGAGACAATGTCCCATAAACAGGTAACGACCCATAAATTTACAAGCGCCATGTGTGTATGCATAACCCCCCTCATTGTAATCCTGCTCATTTGAATTTGTAATGGCAGGTTTGGTAATGCCGGTGTTTGATAATTGAAAACTTTACACCACGGTCAAAACAATATTGATTTGGTAGGATTGAAACAATGTCCAGCACTAGGATATGCTTGTTTACTTCTCCCTATAGAGAAATATGATCGTTGAATTTTTCGTTGTTTCATTTAGTAGTGAATTTTTAAATTGACTGTGTCATCTCAAAATGATTGAAACGATGTAATAGACTTTCAATTTCATTATAGAAGTTCTTTTTTAGCTCATTTATTTTATGGTATATAATATTGTGTCTTAAACACACTATCTTGTGTCAAATCTCCGTGCTGAGCACGCACACTCAGGTAGATGTCACAACACCACTTGCCGAAGATCTTCCTGACCCTACCACATCACAAAGTCAAGCACCTTTCAGACATCTATCTTTCCATTCCCTTTATAACCGTTATACCCTTTACAAGGTTACCTGTTGGATCTTGTGATAAATCGTAATCTCCCCTGTACTGAATAAGGCCATAGTTCGAAGCGATGATATACCGATTGTCTTCTGTTAAATATTCCAAAGCTTTTGTTGAAGCTTATCCAATGATATGAATATTTCCGCTTTTCACAAAGAATATCAAGTAAATGCATTAATTATAAGTATTTATAAAAAGAGAAGGCACTCTTTGTTGTGCGCGTACACTTTAATGTACTTGTATTCATATGTTTTTGTAAACATATTTTGTGAGAGGCTCGACGTTATTCCTATGGTGTATTGTGTGTAATATCAAATTTTTAACAATGGGTTTTTTTTGGGTATTCGATGGGTTTTCAATAGGTATTTTTAAATATAAAAAATCATTGCATATATAATTAAATATTTATATAATACACACAAAAGCCTCCTATTTTTATAAAGTAAAATATATACGTTTAAATATATAATTATATACATCTTTTGTATAAATATATATATATATTTTTACCAAACTGTGTCTCTTTGTATCTCAGTTTATAAATCATGGAGATACTATATTCTCCAATATTCTCATTTTTTCCTTGATATACGGAGAATTCCGACAACGCCCACACCAACATGAAGAATAAGTACATAGTTTCCATCACTATTTCTTATGGCATTACCTGCCAGGGAGGTGTAAAAAAGGAGAAAGAGATGGGGAGAAAGTGGGCTACAATAACATTCACCACGTGCTGCGCCCACGTTTAATGGGTGTCGCCGGCGTTTTCCTCTATAAAGTCAGCCACTAATGACGCCACTAGGTTTTGCGACAAATTAAAATGTTACATAATCACTCTCCCAAATTTTTACAAGGTGCTCATGTACCTAGAAGCGTATGTACCGAATTCTTAGACTTATGTACCTAGGCGCCGTTTTTGGTTTCCAAAATCTGTAAAAGTTATTTATATATATTATTGTAACGTCATGTGTTGTGACAGGCATAAAATAACGATTGATTAATGCATTTAAAGTGTTCATATTATCCTTTTTATCTATATTATAAGCTGTCGCCTATTTCTACCCACCATGAATATCATGGCCTGTACCACGTGTACTAGGAATAAGCAAAAAAAATATTATCCTTCTAGACATTGTTAAAAGAAGTCGAACATTGTGTTCTTACAATTAAAAAAAATATATATATTTATTAAATCCACTCTGTTATATTTGAAATAATACAAGATTATAGAGTTTGTGTTCCCCTGAGTACATTTGATTCTACTACAGCTAAGTCTACCTAGAGAGGCCAACGTGATGATCGGCCACTTTTTCAACATCAAAAATGATTTGTCCTGATCTAATACACAACTTTCATTAATCATCCACTTCAAGGAAAGACCAGGAATACTCATGATTTTGGACTATTGTCTCTTATGAGAGGTTTTGCTGTCTAAACGATCCTCCATGGATGTCCAAAACCCGTATTCTTCTTCGCCACAAGAAAAAAGTTTAATCGACAGATCGCAGACCATATGAATATTTTAATACGGAATTGTGTTTCATTAGTTTCTCTTCTCCTATAATTCACATCACTGATCAATTCATAAATAGTTCTATATATTCAAATTATACATTAAAGCGTTAAAATACTATCTAATATATATAGAATAAAACATGATTTCTTCAAAATAATTATGTTTTGCAAGCTTCAACTACATGATCGGAATATACCCTTGTCATATGTTAATATGGGAGAGAAAGGAAATGTGGGCGCTGATCTTTGGTGTTATGATGCGGGATGCTATACGCTCACATCCAGAAGGCTCCTATACTATACCTAGAGTTTCCAAGACGTATAACGAGAACAGTTCTGCAAAATGGGAGCCGTGATATTACCGAATTATTGCTTTGTAAACCATTTCTATCGTTGGGGCATGCCTCAATTATCAAAGTCGAAATTGACTCTGTGCAAGTCTAAAAAAAAATATCTCAAGGATGAAGCCTTTTCTTAATCATGCTACTGGACGTTTCAAGATGGCTAATCTATTGGAATAAATAGATACCAATTCATTTGTCTCATTTAGAAACGATTTTATCGTTTTATCAGAAGCATGAATACCTAGTCAGCTATCTGACTAAAGTTCAACTCCCTCAACTTCGATGGAGGTATGTTCGTCTGAAGGCAGTTGTCAGATAGAGGTGATGAGAAACTAGTCTATCCTCTCAAAATTGGAAATAATTTCAAAATAGAGGATAGTTTGTAAGCTGTGGGTCCGGTGCTCGAGGCGGTATTTAGGAAGATGACGGCAATATATAAAGCTTACTTAGCACTGTGCACTGACCTCAGTCACTTACTCTTCCTGGTCCGCCGCCTCAATCTTTATAGCTTCTCTCGACATGTCCTCAGGGACATCACGTCTCGGCCTTGCCTTTTTTGGAACCCCTTTTCTGAGAAGTTTCTTTGCCGCGGATATTTTGTTTGCCTTCAGGTTGGGATAGGCAGCGTGCTGTGTAGATGATTTCGCTATTCAAGTGGTGAATTTATCTCTAGTTGATTCCTTAATGACCCATACAATTCCACATATTTTGTAAAAATGATTCGTTTTGTTATTATAGGAAGGTTCGAAAATTCTCTTTACGACAAGAATTCTACACGTATCGAATTTTAAAATTCATTTTGTTGTTGTTTTTCAAAGGTGTTATGCTCGTTAAAAAATCAATAATTTTATTTCCCAGTATC
Source organism: Cordylochernes scorpioides (assembly GCA_030710605.1). Lineage (NCBI taxonomy): Eukaryota > Metazoa > Arthropoda > Arachnida > Pseudoscorpiones > Chernetidae > Cordylochernes > Cordylochernes scorpioides. Next base: position 48,433,909 of record CP092863.1, on the reverse strand, counting down.
ATATTTTTTTTATAAATATACAATAGCAAACATTTTTAAAATATATTTTCTTTGTTTTGAAGTGATAGATTTCTAGAGACGTTTTAGCTAAGCTAATTGTGCAAAGACTAGCAATAAATGTAGTTTATTTAGGGATACAACGAGCTCTAGTTGACGAAAAAAAAAGATTTATTCGTTGCTAGCCTTTGCTATGATTATTGATATGTTTATTCTTTACTATTGCTATCATATATTTCTATAGAGTTAAAATTTGTAGCGTTAATTATCCCCGATTTTATCTCTATAAAATATACGTGTAAGTGGTGGTGTGTGGTTTATGGTGTTCTTGGAAAACCAAAAAACTATTTTGTAAGTAACACTATTGAACCGACAGTAATACGCCATTATTAATTAGTACGAAAAAGTAAAATATAAAGGGAGTTAAAGTGCCATGCAATATAATCAATCACTGTCGCGAATCTAGAACAAAGAGTATTCTTATATCTGTCTCTTATAAAACAGGATCCAGAAACATTCTTAGTAACTTAGGCTAAATCTAACAAAATAGAGAAGAAACTTCACAAAGAAGTGAAGAATTCTAATTATTCATCACTGTTTTGCTTTTACGTCTAAACAATTTCTTTCTGCTCACTGTGCAATAAAAATATACATATGTATATAAAAGGCCTCTTGACTCATCAGAGAAGAATCCTCCAAGCGGTTTATCTAGATATTTTTATCGTTGAAATAGCAAAAGCAATAAATTTGTTTCCATCTAAAAATTGCGGTAAATTGTTCGTGTTCTTAACAACAAAAAGTACTAAAATGACCAATTGAATTCTTGTACAATCACAACTCATTAGAGAATGCAAGCAAGGAGTCTAGAACACTATGTTCAAATCTTGATTTATTCTACATGTTATTTTACTCTGTCCTAAAACCCTATGTCCATAGTTTGCTTAAATACGATGACTATGATTCCACCTTCCAATGTTGTTGCATTTATAATCAAATCTGTAGTATTATTTCTCTAAAAAGTGGTCTGGTTGATTGAATTGGCGAATCCTCTGGAAGGTTCATCACTATTGAGCCAAGCCCTCTCAATATTTTTCATTGCAGTAAGGACAGTAGAAAGTTTGTATTATTATTATTATTTTAATGTGCTTGATAGTTTTATCTCTTATAGAGAGAGAGGGCGCGGTAGATTGCCTTATAATTATTCCACATGTGTCATACATGTGATACACTTATAGAAACCATCCATAATTTACATGGAAAACAAGCGTCAGAACATTCTCTGGTGTACGTACCTATGTCTAGTCAACCAGTATCCATCGGGGTCTGAACATCTTTCAACACTTGTGTGTTTGACAATAGCCTAATGTGTATTCAAGAACACTTGGCATCTGCAGAAAGAGTCAAGTACGTATATAAGGTTGTCCCAAAAGTTCGTGTTTTTTCTTTAAAATTTGTTTTTCTTATTACTTGGCGAATAATAATTATACGGCGAATACATAATAATACATAATACAATTACTTTAGGCGAATAATATTGGTATAACAATTTTTTGCAGGTGTTTACGAACTTAAGGACAACCTTGTAATTCAACGTATAAATAGATTTATATCTTAATTCCGACAATAAAAGTATAATATTTGACACTATATAAACGTGCCCTTGCCTTTATTAGGCCTCCACGCGGTACTTACGCCACCTAGCGACGGGTTTTGGAATTATTTTCTTTCATTACTTTTTGCCTCATTAAAAAATTAATTACTAACTCTGAATGATTTTCTGACTTTATGAATTGGTGGATACAACAGATGTACAGTGGAGTTGTCGTACTTGCTGTAAGAAAAGGTAGATGTTAGAGATTTTTTTTCTGTCCACATTTAGAAGGAAAAACGATTCTTTTTTTTATGCCCCGGAAAAACAGTGTTATTTGGAAATCAATTTTTTTATAATTTTTATTTTTATTTTTTAAGTTTTAATCTTTTTCCTAGAATGACTTTAGGATTAGCTTTTCCTATTTCGTCATAACCTCTATTTGCTTGCATATGTTTGTATTGTACCATAACATTGATGAATATACAAGTTTGGAGAATATTAAATAAATATTCATTTTCCAAATAATTAAAACTTATAATGTGTTTTTTCGAATTACAAAGTTTTCTCTATATGGTTAGCTTTTTGAAAATATCTTCTGTCTTTATTTAATAGGTAATTAAACCATATAATTTACATATATGTAAATAACATGTTTAATTTGACTATAAACAAGTTGTGAGTATGTATTAATGTGAGTTTATTATTATTTTAGTAATCAAGTGTATCTCATTCTTATGACGTTCTTAGATTGCATATAGAAGAATAATTGTTAAAAAAAAATTTGAGTAAACTTGAAGATATATAGGAGATAAGAATTTGTAAATGTATTTTAGACGTTTATATTATTTTTGAATTAAAAAAAAATTCTACTGTCCATACTGCAATGATAAATTAAGAAGAGTACCCCTGGCTCATCAGTGGTGAACCCTCCCAGCGGTTTAGCCAGTTAAGATAATGATAAACCGTCTTCAATACGTTTATTTAATGGTGTAAATCGAATAGCTTTAGAGTCCCTCGACTCTTCTTCAGAGACCTTATAGATAATTAAAACTAAAATAAAAGTTAATTAATCTAATTGAAGTTGAAGGAGATTCGAAAGTTCGCCGGTTCGCATCTTTAAAATAAATATATTACAGACGGTTCAAATGTTTTGTGTTATAGAAGCATAATGTAAGGAAGAATAATTCACCCAAGAATATAAATTTATTTTGTGAATGTATATATAGAGATTTTTCATGGACGCGTAGGAGTTGTTTTAATAAAGATAAATAATAGTCAAAATATATATGGAGTTTATGTAACTGAAACTCTTAACAAATGTATTCACTGCGCAAACAAAATTATTTATTAATATGTAAAAATGTTTATGTAACCACATTATCAACCAGTGTTGAAACATTTGTACATATCGATGAGAGAATCAACCTGAACTGGTTTAGATCATATACACAGAGGGGTTCTAAACAACATGTTCAGCATGGATGAGTCCAGCTCTAGGAGGTGTCAAATATCCTCATCTTGGTCGTTGATTTGAGTATTTATTTCTACAGTCCTATAAGCTTATGTCCATAGATTCTTCAAACAGCTTCACCCTCTCTGTACTTTTAATTTAAAAAAGAATATATGAAAATGTTGCCTAATACAATAGTAGAACAGTCTGGTGTTATCAAACTAGCAAATTCGCCTTAAGGTTTAGCCACTGATGAGTCATGCCCTTCCATTTTAATCTTTATCATTGCAGAATAAAGTATGTAGAAATAATTTTTAATTATGAAAATTAGTGCCTATAAAATTCATTTCAATTTTCTAGGAGTTGTAGCGATGCGATGTAGTGGAACCTTTATTTGGAAGAATTGGGAATTTCCTGTCTGAAGATCTTCTCAAAGGTTTCCTAACGGATTTCAACAATCGGAGAGTGTCCAGCGATGGGTACTGTATTATAACACCTAGGTGGTAAAAATCAAAGAATAATGAAATTTTACTAAAAATTCTTAACGAAACTGATATTTACTCAATGAGAAAATAAGTAAGAATAAATCTGAAAAAAAAAAAAAATTTCACGGTGAATTGGTATGTGGTGATTATATTGTATAACCAAATTTGATTTCGTTTCAAAGTATATTTTCGCTTTAGAGCAATTGACGAATTCCTCTATCACATGTGCGACGAGCTGTTATGAAACAGATCCAGTCTCTATGTTAATGAATATATTGCGCGGCTATACAGAATGACACGCATAGTAAAACTCTATGGTCTTTCCCCTCTTTTATTTTGATAAACAACCCGAAGTTTAAATTACAGACCCAATGCGATTTACAAATGGCTTCAACTCTTTATTTTCTCAAATAAACATTTACTCTTCTGAGATTATACGAAACACTTCTTGTTGTTATTGTCTTATATAAATTGTTCCTTCTTATTTATATAAAATAGATTAAAATATGTGAATGTGTAGTTTACTAGTTATTCAAAATAGAGTGTTATCTTAAAAAGTAGTATTTAGGAGTATTCTTTATCAAAATTTCAATGTGTAGATGTGAAATTTTAGAAGTCTCACAATAATTTTTTTTCTTCTCTAGGTAGATATTTAACAATGGGTTAATTTGTGTTAATGCTATCTATTAATGATATAAGAATCCCTTTAAAGCTATAAACTCAAATAATTGTTCATCTAAGCTCTTCTCATAGCTTTAGTTCTGATTGAAAGTTCAGTATCTACCTATCTGATGTCCAACAAGATGAACTAAGGACAACTGGCTCGACGCAGAACTGGGACGACGGCGCCTTGAGCAACCACCTAACAACCTCCTCTCATTAGGACGCTGTTTTAATTATTTAAGCAGCTAATTACCGCGACGATTTCCCCTAATTCTACGCGGTGACGTAAGTCGCTGATTGATATGGTTCCTCATCAAATGATGGAACATCTAAGTATTGGCTTAACTCCATTTTACAAGAAATCAGCAAGTGCTCATGTAGTGACACGATAACTCTAGAACATACAATGGAACCACTCATAAGAAACTTTCAGAAATGAGTATTTTTTGTCAGTCGTTCAGGAAGATGATTACTCATCAGATAAGAATAGTTTACATGTATATGGTTCATAAAATGATTCATTTATTGACGCTCTGATATTTTGTGAGGATAAGGTGCCTTGTTGTACAAACGTACGGTACATCTACATCATCGGCGGTTGCAATATTTTACTCAATGACATGATACTGTACATTTTACTCAATCAATCCTCTTTTTCTCGAGTATATGCTCTTATCGTAATAGGTGTACAAAAATTATATAGAATTTATGATATCAATAATAAAATTATCGAGGATCCTTATTCATTATGTTTTATTACCACATTTATGATATCATTAAATTAAATGTGAGTTTTTTCATCATCTTTATTTCTTTTAATTTATCGCAAAAATATCAGTCAAAATCTCCGTGTTATACTAAAACTATAAAGGTAAAATGATCTTAAAATGCTCTATATTCATGTTATATATTTTTATAAACACTCTTTAACGCTGGAACATATGAAGATGAAGGAAGAGTTGGAAATTTTAAAAATAAGGCTTATTCTTTAAATATAAATATTATGGATATTGTGTACTAAAAATTTAAGAATAATATAAATATAACACGTCTTTCTAACATTCTTGTTCAAGTGACGTTAGTATTAATGTTTTCTCCCAGAATTCTATGTCGATTCGGTCGTTTCCAAGGGAAAAAAACGCTATTCCTCAAGATCCAGGAAAGGTGTGATCTAATATATGTATATTTTTTAGAACTCGCTTTTTCTATATCCTTAAATATTAGTCAAATAGCATATTTTGGATATTAATTTGGTTTTACATTTTTAAAAAAAGACTATGTGGCCATCTTTCTCATAAAATATTAAATATCTTTGGTTATCTTGGTTTTTAACCTGAAGATCTGAATTCAACGCAAAAAAAAAGAATGAAATTTCTATAGTTATAAAAGAGATTTCCAGAGTTTTTTTAATTAAACACCAAAATATAGTTTTATACTATATAATAAATCATATGATGATTGTCTTGCAGGATTAAATTGGCGAAATAGATCAGAATGTTTAACATTGATGTTGGCCAAACTTTCCCAATTTTTGATTTATTTTCTGTTTAGTTGAATATTCGTATTACACATGACTTCTCTCAAAATACCTCTGAAATATTCAATAAATAATCAATAATAGCATCGCCTGTATATCCTATATTCAAATTGCTTCCCTCTATAGCCCTATTTTAATGGTGTAAGTAAAAGAGGTAGACTAAACAGTCCAATACATCATCCAGATTTTACATATCAACTAAGCATCACACATAAATATCCATAAGATTGCACACAGGACAAAGGAATAAATACATTAATGCTAACAAATTTTCCACACACTGATATATTTAGAATTGCATAGAGTTTACTATTTTTACCCATATTTGCCAAATAAATAATGATAATGAAAAGTAACCATGATGCAGATATTGAGGTATGCTGCGCTGTGAACAGAAATCTGTGCGTGCAGCGAAGAAATGCCTCTCAACCCTCTTGCCTCACCCTCAAGTTTCGTCACCGCAGCCCACACTTGTACCAGATGCCACAGCTGTGCCCCACCCTCGTTATTTGACGAACTGTTTTGAGACACACGACACCGATACCTTCATCCTTTGGAAAAACAAGTACTCGTTCACTACTTCTGGTGATGGTATGATAACTGCTGAAATAATTGTTGTCAACATGTATACACAAGCCAAATTGAGATTCCAGTTATATACATCGCATATCGCCCTCAGTCCTAAGCATACCCGTTGAATTGTATATTACATTTGAAATTGAAAATAGTATAATGGTATATTTATTCGATCTTTTAATAAAAAGTAAAATATAGAGATTCAAAGTTCTATGTGTTGATATCTCTAAAAAAGGAATCCAGGAGTTCTCAAATTCAACATGGGGAATGTGGATATCAAATTCTAAATAATCTGGATTGATCAAGAAATTTTCATTTCACGCACAACCATGTGTATTTTAATGTTCATCGGTGATTTTGGATACAAGTTCTAAATAATTTTAAAGGAATCAAGTCAGGAATTCATATATTCAGAATGAAATGCTGAGTTCTCTGAGTAATATAAATGACAATATATATTGAGAATTCTCTTATATTTATATGGAATTGTCAGTGATCTGAAGATATCAAGGCAGGAGGCTAGGAATGGCCACGCTGGCAGGAGCACCGTCGTCTTCTTGATACAATGGGACAATTAGCGATCCTTTGTCTGCGGCGGCCATATCTCAGATAAGGCTGGACGGACCGCCTTATCAGTCCAACAATGGGGGGGCCAGCCATGTTGTGCCTATGGCCAAAATTATGTTCTTCCATTTACTGGAATTAATTAAATTGTTGTTGTTGTTGTTTATTTTACAAAATTTGCAAGTTCCTGACAGTCATAACAATCAGAAAGGGAAGCATTAAAGCAGGATTGTTCCTTTCGATTTCTGATATATATATATAAATATATATACGGCACTTATCGCCTTATAATTAATAATAACAATGATTTCAAACTATGGTTATTCTATTAAATGTTTTTAATTACTAAGTAACAATTATCTAGCTTATAGAATATTACTATTCAATATAGATGATAAATGTCAAGGTAAAATAAAATAATAGATTTTCTATCAATTTTACCAATTGCTTGTTAGAAACTTACTAACGATTTATTTATGTTCATTTTTCAATTATTTTATGATATAATTACATTCGTTTGATTCATTTTTACGCTATCTGTTAAAATACATAAGCAAAAATGCTTTTGAAATCAAATTTAATAAATCATAAATATTATATAAATATGTCATTTCTGATATACACCTTTTAGAAAATGAAATTGAATATAAATTCACGCTATTAATGAATATAAAATTTTGATGAAAATTTAGATGAATATAAAATTTTCTAAAAGTAGAGCCTCAAAATAAGCAATTTTATCAACAAAAATGAATCCTAAAGTAATTTACGAACCAAAACTATATATATAACTATACTAGTAATAAGAAAGTGTATATGCTAATAAACAGTGTTTCTTTCTTTTAAGAGTTTAGTGAGGTTTTCTTTAAAAAGGTGCAACGGTAGTTTTGTACCTCACCGACAATACTTTATAAACGACACTTAGAGAAGCTTTAATACCAAAATATTCATTTTTACGTTTTAATATAGAAAAATGTGAACCACGAGCCGCTACGGTAACCGTCAAGGCCTACAGGGAACTCTGAAATGTGGCTGACTAACGATGCAATGGCACCCCCCCCCCCCCCTTTTCCATGGATGGACAAGACCAGCACCAATATAGAAATATATAATATTGTATATTTCAAATGTATTAACCTGACAGTATGTGATGTGTTTAGATTACGAAAAATACGCGCTCTTATCCAAATCACACACGCATATATATAATATGCATATGTTTGTATTACTTTTACATATTTGGACGCTTTGTAACATGCTATGGTGTGTGATAGATGCTTCATCAAAGAGAATTCCACTCAGTGAGATGTTTACAATCCATGTCACAGAAAGACCTAACAGGGAATATGCGAGGTAAGCGAGACATTCCTACATTATATTCTCTTGAAGATAGAGGCTGCCTGACTGGCATCCATAGTTCTTTAATATAAAATATACTTCGGCCAGAAATTTATTTTTATTTTCTAAACGTTTCGAAAAAATTATTTTGTCAGTAAAAATAAAACTCAAGACCAATTTGGTCCCGAAGTATTCAAGATGGCAAGACATTTAGAGAAGACTATGATAACCTTAGAATTATTTTTAATGCCTTGTCAAAAGATTTAAATTTTATTTTTACTCATGAGGATAAAGAATTTTGTCGAAACGTTAAGAAAATAAAAACAAATTTCTGTCTGAAATGTCTTATTTTAAATAATTATATTCTTTGTACTATTTTTAACTACTTCAAACATATACTGAAGCTTATTCTTGCTGATGACTTAACACTATATTAGTTATTGATGATTGATAAATGAAAAGGTTTAAGCCAATAGTTCCTGTAATAAATAGTAAGAATCAGTTGTATACTCGAGTGGTGTAATTCTAATCATCAACCACCAACTATTCTCTTTACCTCTTACTCTTTTTGTTTTCATAGCAACAACCATCACGTCTAACAACACTATCTAATATACTAAACGAAGGAATATGTATACATGCTAACAAATACGAGCAGATATATCTAGCAGATAACCTATAAATGCATACACTTATAATATCTCTAACTATATCTAACAACACTTATATGTAACTATAACTTATAACTTATATGTAACTATAACTAATAACTAATATGTAACTATAACTAATAACTTATATGTAACTATAACTAATAACTTATATGTAACTATAACTAATAACTTATATGTAACTATAACTAATAACTTATATTTAACTATAACTAATAACTTATATGTAACTATAACTAATAACTTATATGTAACTATAACTAATAACTAATATGTAACTATAACTAATAACTTAGATACTAGATTTATATACAAACTCACTCTTATAACATATTTATTGTAACATATTCAACTATCATATCTAAAAACTACCAAACAAAAAAACATATATATACTAATAAATATTTTCCCTATATGACATGTCTAACAACTAACTAAAACGCTAGATAACCAACCATGTAAACATATGCCAAGATTCCGAAGTGTCAAAAATACTTCAAGTCACAAAATATCGACTTTAAAAACATTTCATGTTAACATCACTATTAAGGAGCTATAGAAACAAGTGTTCTTAATTTCATTTGTATTTATGGCTCATAAAATATAATCTTTACGACTTTTTATTGTCAATTAAATATGATGACGAATTATGTATAAAATGGATGTGGGCAGCTCAGTGATGGATTGTGTTTTATAAGTAGGAAGTATCTCTTAAATTAACTTTTTAACAACACATAAATACATATACATTAATCTTAAAACAGTATAATATAAATAATGATGCGTGAATTTTATTATATATATTTATTACTTTAAAATTAGGCAAAGCATCATATTTTGCGCACAGAATCCAAACCTTTTCTTGGGATACTTTCCAAATCTCTAAAGAGAAGTACTCGAAGTAGCTAAAAATAAATTTAAACTTTCAAAGTGGCACGACAATGTTGTTTTATTCAGTTAAAAATTTACAGTACTCCAACAAACCCGCACCAGCGCGTTACCGACATTCTAATTACAGGAAAACGTACTATGCCTAGTTTTGTATTGTAATAAGGTGCGCACCGTACAATAATAAAAATTAATTGAAATCTCTAAGACCAGCGATGGCGATCCACAACCGAGCATGGGGGAATTTTAGAAACCAGTACAAATATACGCAGAAAATAATTACTACTTGTTGATTAATTTAGAAAATGTTTTTTGGGTTCGTTAGCAAAAGGCGCGCAACATGAGATAATGATGATTTAATCACACTCTAATTAAGTATAGAGTGGAATCAGAAACAATGTGGCAATAATACGGCAAGCGCATACTTTCTACCGTTCCCAACACACTAGAAGTACAAAAGCCAATATAGGAGCCCATGAAGCAGCGTATCGACACATAATCGATGCCCTTATACTGCTAAACAACATTACATAGATAAAAAAAAAAACCTAGGCCAAAATACGACAGAAAAACTAATGCATCAAAACATATCGAATATCTTAGACTTCACAAAACCTGAGATCATAAAGGTCCAACAGAGATGCAAATACACAGGAGTCAACGTAGGGAGGTACTTTAGAAACGGGCACAGCAGGATCAGCATGTTTTGAAAACCGACGACTATACACACCGATATGCCAATGACTACAGGAACCGAGTCTCAACGTCCCGATGAGGTCTAGAGAAGACCAAGAGCTCTAGGGATATATGACGAATGTAGATATAAACGCATTGAGATTCATTAGAAACCAGCGCGACTGTACGCGTACAAGCATCTACCTAGATACCTTAGAATTCCAACCCGGCCAACACATGCCAAAGACTACAGGAACCAAGGGGCAAAGAAACATCAGCCTATGTAGGAAGGGGTACGCTGCCACGTGCTTCCTGGAGGCTTAGAATTATAGACACGGCGGCGGTTGTCCGTTATCTCGGCCTGGCTCTCGTAAATACCACCGCAGCCTCGCGGAATATCAAGTCGTCCTTATCACCCGGGTCTTCTTCGTTAGCTGGTTGACTCATTGAATGGTTCTCCTGATGTTGATACACTCTCCCCGCGCCATTATCTCTTTGCTTTGGTAAATGGCCCACGAGCAGCTCTTCAAGCTATCTCTCCTGAATCTACATCTAGTTTCAAGGTTCTCAATTGGAACGGATCTAAACATTGATGTTGTAGGTTTAGATTAAGATGAATAGCGTGTTTTATTTCTAACGAAATAATTACAAATGTGTTCTAAAGTGTGTATTAGAAATCGCATATTATACTTTTTGTTAGATAAACTGCGCTGTTATTTATGGAGCGCTTTATAAATAAAATTTTGAAATATCGATTCCTCTCTTAGCCAAACTGTCTTTTATCAATAAAAATAAAGAGGTACTAATATATTTGTACCAAGTAATATTTGAAGTGTTTGTTCCTAGAGGCAAATAAATACAAATTTTCAACTCAGCAGGATTCAATTTAAAGTGGTTAGTTAGCAAGATTGGGCTTCGAGATTAAAGTACTGAAAGTTGTGTAGACCAAGCGTACAAAGGCAGTAGGAGACAGTAGATGTAAAAATGCGGTAGGAGGTAGCAGTAGATGTAAAAATGCGGTAGGAGGTAGCAGTAGATGTAAAAATGCAGTAGGAGACAGTTTTCAATTGGAAGCCGGCCAGGCGAGGAGGGCTGGCGTGACGTGACGCGCTGATCATCGACCGGCCGTGTCCCAGCTGCGTGGTGACAACTCGGCGACACATCTCATGTCCAACTGGAGGAAATAAATATATACGCCACTAAATTCTCATGGAATGTCTTAAATCAGTTTTAACGAGCCACTTTTTTGTTATGATTGATAGAGCCTAACACACATATCCTTTCAATATAGAAATCTTTAGACTCATCGCATCAACCAGCAAGAAAAATGAATATAGAAAATTTCGTTAAAATCAAGATAAAGTCTTCACTTGGCGTGTAGTTTATTGAAATTACACGATGAATTGAAAATATGGCATTAAATATATAAGATACCTTCTTTCCTATTATTAGAATGTTTATAAATGAAGTTTAGAAAATTCTCCCTGTGTGTATGTGTGGAAATTCTCTATAATAATTTCAACTCTAATACTTTGTGAAAAACTATCACTTTCCTATAAGTACGTTTTAAATTAATACGGAAATATCTTTATTTACGGGGCTAAGTGAATACAAAAGAAAGGATATATTGAGATTTTTTCACATACATTCCATTTTATTACTTTGAATATGACTTCAACCCCATTGCTGCTTCTTCACTAATCTCATCGTTATTTCCTTCCCTGACCCGGTAAATTGTAGAGGCATCGACCAAAATTCTCAGAATTAAGATCATAAAAATAACAGCTATCTTCAGAAGAACAATGTATTTTCATCGACCTTCCAAAAAAGTGAACTCATCGGTATTAAAAAATGATTACAAGAACATGATAGGGCGTTATAAATGAAATTCGATGACAAAATCTTTTTGTCTTTGTACTTCGATAAAACAAATAATTATTCTAGCCAAAGTGGCCGTATGTTAAACAAATATGAGTTCGACTATACGTCATTTCTATCTTTAAATTACGTTTTTTTTATATATAATTTGAGAGTTATGTAATGTGTCGCTTGTATTGATAAGAAGATGTGTGTTTGTGTGTCGCTCAGCGATGGACCGCCGCGAGGGACAATCTCAGATTGATCAAGCCGAGGAACATGATGGACCTGGCCTGGATAGGGAAGGATTACGGGCGGAACTGTGCGGTAGCGGGGAAAGTTGGACTGAACATCAATCAGCAGGTTGGTTTCCTTGTGTCTGACCCATCTTCCTGTTATGGCACAGTACATGCCATAGTCCTTTGTATTATAACCTATAATCCATTGTAATACTTTCTACAGTAGCCTGGTCCGCGTTTTCATAGCCAATGATGCCATAGACATTTCTTCTTCAAGGCGATAGACGCAGATTCACTTAGCCTGTTTCCAGAAAAATATCGCCACATCAACCAATAATGTATTTAACTCCTGACGTTTCAGTGACCTGCTTTCACTCTCCTCAGGATAATTAGCCATATAAACATTCCAGGATATCACAACATATGGTAAAACTCCATGTCATTGTAACATAGTCGCGTTCTGGTAAAACATTGTCCACCGCTATATAACCTATGTTTTTAGAAGATCCTAACTCAACAAAGTATATCCTAAGTTGTGGCATTATAGCATAAGGTCCCATGTTATTTCATCGTGAAGTACCGCAGGCCATGCCATTGTAGGATATTCTGAGATAATATGGTGTGGCCAACCCATAGAATGTTAACACAGCCTAAGTTGTCGCACAACCAATTGTATTAACTTTGCCCGTGTAATATAGAGCGACTTTATTACAATAAGGCTTCCTCATAATATATAGAGAGAGAAAGGTATACTATATAAATACCGAAGATATTTGAATCTCTATCTAATATTTTAGGAAGAAAATGAAAAGAAATTTTATTTTCATGCGCACAGAATACACCGATCTCGGATGTCAGAAGATTTCACTGAATTATCGTCTTAAACGATAATTTAGGGATGATTCAGGTAGAAGGGCGAAGAGATGCACGAAGGCCGTCGTCATCTAGACTGGAAATAAAGGTCGACACAAACAAGCACTTGTGTCGATGCATGTAGAATCCCAATGGGCCGATGTAGCGAGGCCTGGCCAATATTTCTTCTCTCTCTCTCTCTCTCCTTTTTTTTACCTATCGGCGTCTCCGGGTCCCGCTGAAGTATGATTTACCTCGGCGGCCTTGCCGAAGCCCCGGAAGAACCGATTTACTATTCTATTTATGCTTCAGTCGATCCTCGTTAATTCGGTCAACCTTGTAATTCGTTTTAGCCAGAATTAGATCAATTGTTGTTGTTCCTTGATATTTGAGGTTATAAGGAATATTGTAACGATTTTGTGAAAAGTAATAATGAATTATGTAATGTATTTTACAATCAGTAGTATTAAATGTATATTAAATGTAGTATACAGGGAAAATATGTATTTATACATAGTTTAAATAGTTTGACTTCCCAAGCATATGTTTAAAAGGTATCCCAACTTCCATGTGTAAAATCTTATCAGGACCTAACTAGGGATAGAATTCTGACCATAAAGACAAATTGTTGGCCTCTGATGACCGCGAATTAACGATTTTTTATTTCCAATATTACTAAAAATTACCTTATTTGATGCACTCGTTTGGAATATATTCAACTTATAAAGCATTCATTATGTGATAAATTATAGCAAAGACTTTTAAAATAAATTCATCGACCGTTTTTGAAAAAGATAAAATTTTGTCTTTAGGAAATATGCAGGCTTTCAAAACTCTTGTTTTAATTCGCTTGAAATGTATTTGGAGAACAATGACAAAAAAAGTAAGCACTTCTGTATTTTTAAATATATATTTATTTTATGGTATAACTTATGTGTGTAGGTTATTCAGTGAGGGTGTATTCATTTTTAATTTTTTTTTTTTTTTGAAAAAAAAAATTCTTTAAATATTTTTATTGGTTATTTGAGAATAAAAATGTAGAAGTATGAGACGATGTAATTTCACTATAAGCATTTATATGGAAATAATTCGGTGAGAAACGAAGGGCGATCTATAAATTGTATTAATTGGAGAGCAAGGTTATCTTGGCAGGCAATAAAACGGCCCTGGTTCAGCGCGGGGCTCCGTACCGCCCGTGAGGACACTTCTGGGGGAATTGTATCGTGGTCCGTTGATTTTGTTTCTGGGAATGTATGTATGTGTCGAGAGCAATACAATAAATTACAATGTTTGTTTAAATATCAATATCTAGAGAGAGCACTTGTGTATAGTTAATGGAGAAAAAAAAGCGTTTTATATTTTTATTAGTTCGTTGAAAAAATGGAACTTGATTTATTTTCGTCGAATTTCTCAAGTTGGAGAGAGACTGTGAAAGTGTTATGTATTTTATCTCTGTGAATTAAAATCTATCTTGTGAGCACATGCAACTAGCTTATGTTTTTGGTAATAAGGCTTCGTGTAGCATTTTAATCGACATGGTTTGAAGAGAGTTGATTTAAGTTCTAAAAATTCCTTTTGTTACGCAAACAATCTGTCGCCTTTTGGGTTCAGATAGCTTCGATTTGGAATAATGTTACTTTACTTTTAATGATTTTCATTATTAAAATCACTTCCAATGTGAGATTTGAAGCTATTTTGCACCTATTATTACTATTATATACCGATATATTAATATTGGAAATTAAGGATATAAAATATATATATACGTGTGTGTGTGTGTGGCGGAGAATATATTTTACTTTGAAAGGAAGAGTTGTGTGGACAGCCGCCCAACTCACCTGGATTGCCCGTCGCCGACATGTACGACAGCGGAGCAGGCTCGGGGAACGGACGCAGAGTGTATCCCCCGGCTGGGTTGTCATGGGGCCCCCGGTCATCGTGCGCTGTAAAGTAGGGTACAGGAGGCTGCGGGGGCTCCCCGCGGTGGTAAGGTGCCCCGTAGCCGCACCATGCTGGTGGCTGAGGGGCCGGGAACGATGCTGGTGGGGGAACAGCAGGGGCCACCGGGTCGCTAGGACCTGCCAGGTCGTAGGAAGAGTTTGTCCATAACTTGAGAGGCGGCTTGCGATCCACGCGGTCTGCTGGATTGTAGTAGTATGCTGAAGATGCATAAGGCGAGGGCTCGAAGTCATAGGGCGCCCAGGGCTCGCTGTAGGCCCGCTTGGCGGGGATGTGCAGGGGCTGGGTGGGGGAGTCGCCCCTGCCCTCCTCGAAGAGAACTCCACCGCCGTTCATCGCCGCCGATCTTCCTGCCACCACATCACAGCTCGAACTGGCGCGCGGTCCACAGCGCCATCTCTCGACGCCGCCGCGCACAAATCCCCCCCCCCCTTCCTTCCCCTCCCATTCTTTATTCTTACTTTATTTCCTCACCCCCACTCTTTCCCCTCGCAGCTTTCTATATTTCCAACTCACATCTTCAGGGGCACGAGCCAGCCTCACCTAGCTACCGTTTGAACTTGAGGGCGCGGATAAAAAAAGCTTCTACCTCCAATAAAAATAATAATTTAACAATAAAACGGGCTTTATGAGCTATAAAAATGAGTTAATGAAAATGGCCCTTCCATACTAACACCGTATCGAGGTACCTTACGGACACATTTCAGGTTGTCACCACCACGTTCTTCTGACCACAGATTGCATTCAGCGAGGTGTTATTCCGTTCCTTCTTTATCTTGTGCAAGGCCGGCGGCGCCCATCTCTCTCTCTCTCTGCATTCTCGCACCGACAAGATTGAAACACATTCAACCTTTCGTAATATATATCCGCATAGTTACAATTCTGCTATGTTCATTCTCTCAACTATTTGAATCCTTTTGATAAATTGAATATTTGTTATCTAATGGTGGATACAGAAGTTTTTATCTTTTATTTTAGAGAAGAAAGATTCGATATATCAGAGTACCATTCACACAATGGAGTCGAGCTATAAACTCAGGTCTTCATTCCTTATCATTGATTATCAAATCGATATGCCCAAGTTACTACAATCGATCTAACATTACATTACGATCACCATTTCAACAAAATACTTTCAACATAATTACAACATTCAACAAATACAACATTCAACAAATATTCTTAACTCTTAAATTTCTTCCGTAATTCTTTTAATTTATTGTTGTTAATGTGTGTAAAAGAAACATAGTGTTATATATTTCATTAATTAATAGTCTTCAAAGTTAATTTTAACGTCTTTTTAAAATACAATACTATATTGAATGATTAACAAAGTTATGAGATAGCCTTATATGAAAATGCTATAAACTTATCTATATATGAGAATCACACAAAGGATTTTGTTAAAAATAACATATTTACAATCTGCCCCTAGAGCACTATATAAGTTTCAAATATGAGTGAGGCTACAAGAAATAATACATTTGGCATTATAAAACACAGCAGATTGCTATAAACAGACAAACTTCGGAGTGTAGTAAAGTTTAGTTAGGTATAGTTAGGGCTGGGCCAGGAGACGGTGGGTTTGGAGAAGGAAACTTTGAGCCAACAACTAACTCGAGGCCGACCTCTGCCTTCACGTCCTACTAGCGCCATCTCTGAACAACTTTTGTAACTATCCTGATTTTTTCCAATTTAAGTAAAAAGCTATTTATTCTAAATATTTATACATTTTGGGGGCTATTTTATATTTTCTATATATTTTTAATTTTTAATATTAATAATTAACTGGATTTTTGAGTAATACATGATATTCATAAAGTGAAAGTTGTTATATTTTGTTTTTTTACGACTAATATATATATATATAATGTTTGTTCCAAATATCGAGAGAAAATATATTTATAAAATTGTATTTAGTTAGGAGTCAAGTGTTTTACATATTGAAGTTGTAAGAGCGCAAAAGAAAGAGAGAAAATTGTAGATTTTAGAAGTTAACGATAAAGATGATTTAAAAAGAAGTGAAAAAAGGTTATTTATAAATCTAAAATATAGAGATTTTACTACTCGGTATCTTTAGAATTACTTTTAATCAAATAACCATAAGAACGTATAAAAAGAAATTTTCATCATCATCATAAAAAGACTTTATATATTCATGTAACAGAAATGGCAAGAGACTGGTATGAAGGAGTGGAATCAGTTGCTAACTAAAAGAATATTAAGAAAAAAGCTAGAAGAATATTGTATATAAGAGCAGAATTCAAGTAGTTTCAACGGTTGCAATACTACCGAAGGTATATAATGTGAACGCAGCATAGTAACATTAAAAGTAAGTAATGTTCACTCCTATATTTATAATAATTATTATAAAGATAGAGGATTATAAAATCCTAATGTAAACTTTCAAGCTAAAAGAAAGAGCACTTCTTCATAGGGCTCTTTCCAATATACTTTTGTCCAAATTGGATTACAAAAGCCAACTGCAGCACGAAGCCAACGTGTTGTGTTTATGTTTTAATGCGTGCTGACAAAAGAGCATTGTAAATATCTGTCTGAAAAAAAAAAGTTCTAAAGCTTTAAATTCTAAGTTAAGAGTTTTATATAATACTGTTAATAAAATATCAATTATTACTGTAAGTAAACATTGCTTACTTTTAATTGAAAATAAGGAAATTCACAAACTTTACATAAGAACTTCCCTATGTATAAATATCTTGATGAACCAGTTTAAACAAAGAAGAGCGAGACTGTGTTGACTTAAACTAAACTGCAGAAGATGATGTGAAATATCATCAACAAAGGTGACAGTGAAGATAATAAAATAACCAAAGACTTTTTAAGAGAGAGAAAGTTAGCACTTCGATGTTACGTATAGTGTCATATCTGGTTGGTAGAGCGAAGTCAGCGAAAGTAAGGATATGTAATGGGTTATAAATAAATCGCCATATGTTCGTTTTCTGAAATATTTCTAAATCATTTTTGGTGAATGGTTAAAATTTACATATAAAACGATACGAGACATACCTATTGTTTCATATAAGGTTATAAATTCTATATATTACAAGGATTCGAATCTATCTTAAAAGCACTTTTCCGTCCGAATAGAAACAAAATGCGCCAGCTACTGGCCGTCTCTGCAATCGTGTAGACTCCTTTCAGTAACAAGGACAACACCAGCTCTAGAAATTTCGAAATGTCCGCTTGGAGACTGATTTCGTTTTATGCTCTATGATTCATGAAATCTTTATTATTGGTCAAAGAAGTATCTAACTGGAAATTTGGCTATGTCAATCCTATCGTTGGAATACAAATGGAAATTTTCGCCAAGAGGATATTAATCTGGAGTTGTGGCAGTTTCTCTGACCAGAGTCTGCGAGATTGTAGAGTCGGTCAAATAACGGCACATAGTATTGGTGTCATTTGGTGTGAAATACGCCTTTTAGAAATATTTACTCAGAAAATATTGCCACGTGGAAAATTAGGGAAGACAAAAACTTCAGGAGGAAGCAAAATTTATTGCAGGGAAGGACAAACTATCAAAGGTAAACAAAAAATAAGCCACGAGGGAAATTTACAGAGTCGCAAGATATAAAACATAAAAATGACCACTCTGTTAAATAAAAAATATTAAAATTGAGAAATACTATGTTACATAAATAAAATTAATAAATACTATGTTACATAGCTTCTTCCCTATGGGAGCTGTGACCCACAGCTAGCAATTATTGTAGATACTGACGTGGATTTGACGTGCTTCTGCCAAGGATTCCATCGAGGTCTTGGAACTTTGTCCCTAGTACCTTTGCGTCCATTTTCTTGCGGCGTGAAGAGCGGCTTTGTCGTCGTATCGTCTATAGGGACATCGTCATCTTCGAGGGAAGTCTTGGCTTTAGCACGGCGGTGGAATCCTGATGTCAGTCTCCGAAAATGTAGATCACAGCACCCATGGCTTCAAGGTCTTCTCGGCGATCTTCAGTTTGTCTTCCCTAACTTACCCAGCATCTCCACCAAAATGCCACGTGGAAAATTAGGGAAGACAAAAACTTCAGGAGGAAGCAAAATTTATTGCAGGGAAGGACAAACTATCAAAGGTAAACAAAAAATAAGCCACGAGGGAAATTTACAGAGTCGCAAGATATAAAACATAAAAATGACCACTCTGTTAAATAAAAAATATTAAAATTGAGAAATACTATGTTACATAAATAAAATTAATAAATACTATGTTACAATATTATGTTTATAAGAAGAGATATTTCATGCTTTAAAATTAATATCATTCACGGTGTGGGGTATTCTTCGAGGCATTCGAGAACAGCTCTCTTATTTACAAAAGATGGAGAATTGTGGCTTGGATAGAAAAGAGAAATTTATGACACACGTGTGATAATTTCACCTATATATCCAACACTTCAAACATGCTCATTCGAGATATAATGTATTTTTGTTTTTAAATATATTTACATATGTGCGCGCTTTTATATAACAATGCTTCTAAATAAATTAAAAGACTTAACAAGCTACATTTTTAAAAAGTGAAACTTTTTTCCCACTGTTCAATATAGAAATATATAAGGAAAACAAGACACGTAACAATGACCAAAAGCCACATTGTAGCATTTGATAATGTCAAGTAAAGTGGATACTATGTAAGGAGAGTGTGAGCGAAATTTTTACATTCATAGACAAAACTTGAGGAAGTTAGCATGTATATCGGGATTCAATCAATAACTCTGAAGGATATTTGATACACAATGAGTGTATTTCTATGGTACTCTCCCCTCTCTCCAGGGTTTTAAAACGAGTGTCACAATATTCAGTTGGTGACATAAGTGGACAAAAATTTAACATACTTTTACTAACAAAGTACTCTTGATATTCAGCGAAACACCTCGTGTTTTAGAATATTGAGATAGCCATTGTGTTGAGATGGATAAATAGTGCACAAGTACGATTCTAACCACCCACTGGTGATAATAAAGGAGAAAGCAAACGTTCTAGTGAAAGACTGTTGGTGATGTAAGTGAATAGATAGTACACTGAGCACTATTCTAACGACACGATATTGTGATTTCAAAGTAATGCCTCTCCCGCTGTTTCCATTGAATGTCTGTTGACTAAATTCGTGAATAGATTCAAGGATATTCGTACTATGGAACATATTGTCTTATTATAGGTGTGGAACCGCTGATAGGTGAATAATTTCGAAAGAGCACGATTCTAACGGCTCGATGATGTGATTATGAATAAGTATACTGATATTTTTTAATAATCTATAGAAAATGACTATTGGTGATATAAGTGAATTGTATAGACAAAGTAATAATTTGACGACACATTGATGAAGTTAAAAAAGAACGCGATGAAAGTGATACATACTATTGTCCTCGTTTAAAAATCTAACAACATATTGATGAGATTAATAGTGAAACATGCCTTTGCCATAAAGTATGAATCTGACGTCGAATTGATGAGATTAATAGTGAAACATGCCATTGCCATAAAGTATGATTCGGACGTCGAATTGATGAGATTAATAGTGAAACATGCCTTTGCCATAAGTATGATTCTGACGTTGAATTGACGAGATTAATAGTGAAACATGCCTTTGCCATAAAGTATGATTCTGACGTCGAATTGACGAGATTAATAGTGAAACATGCCTTTGCCATAAAGTATGATTCGGACGTCGAATTGACGAGATTAATAGTGAAACATGCCTTTGCCATAAAGTATGATTCGGACGTCGAATTGACGAGATTAATAGTGAAACATGCCTTTGCCATAAAGTATGATTCGGACGTCGAATTGATGAGATTAATAGTGAAACATGCCTTTGCCATAAAGTATGATTCTGACGTCGAATTGGCGAGATTAATA
This sequence comes from Cordylochernes scorpioides, assembly GCA_030710605.1. Classification (NCBI taxonomy): domain Eukaryota; kingdom Metazoa; phylum Arthropoda; class Arachnida; order Pseudoscorpiones; family Chernetidae; genus Cordylochernes; species Cordylochernes scorpioides. The sequence goes on along the minus strand of CP092863.1, from coordinate 48,412,684 downwards.
GTGAAACATGCCTTTGCCATAAAGTATGATTCGGATGTCGAATTGACGAGATTAATAGTGAAACATGCCTTTGCCATAAAGTATGATTCTGACGTCGAATTGACGAGATTAATAGTGAAACATGCCTTTGCCATAAAGTATGATTCTGACGTCGAATTAACGATATTAAAAGATAAATATTCAATTTACATAAGGCACAATTATAACGGCTAATTTATATAATTAAAAGTGAAACATACCGTTGTTTTTGATGAAGCAGAAAGTGGTGGTATCCAAGTGCCCCAACAGATAAAAACAAGAGGAATGATTTCACTTCCTTGTTGTGTGCTCCCCTCCTGTTATCTCAGGGTGGAGATCTTCCGCCGGCATCTTTGCCCAGCGTCCGGCCGGCTCGCGTTACAGTGAGGGGCCAGGCTAATTAGCAGCTCGTGAGTAACGTCTCGGAAACCTTATGGAGAGGTGATCGAGGTGATCATTTTGTATCATCGAGCGTTTTATAATATAGATTTTCGTTCAAGTGCACGAATATTACGTTAAAAAATGAAGGATTCCACACACACACACAAAAGATAAATCCCAAAGTAATTACAGAACGATCCCGTTATAGGTCGTGGAAATCGCCCAATTTGAAGAAAGAAAGTGCGAGCCGTTTTATGTCAGCTCTATAATCTTGTGGTTAGACGCGTTAGCGCCGGGGTGGCAGCTAAGATCTCGCTGTTTATAAGGCCTCCACTTTATTGTACTCAAGAAAATTGTTTCTGTTTTCAATATCGTGTAGATACTCTCGGGTGATCTGTCCGCACTAGCAATGATCACATATGTAGAACAATTGAGAATATGTGATAGAGAAAGAAACAAAAAAGCATCATCATCATTTTTAATGAATTTTACAAATTGGGGGTTTTATTAGAGAGTATTAATCAAAACTAATATTGAAATATTAATTTGTATTTTGAAAGAAGATGTTATATTCATATATAAAGAGAAAAAATCTTATATATTAAAAATGCTTTTGAAAGGATATGCAAAAGGTTTGGAATACATTTATTTCAAGTAGCTACTCTTTATGTAAAAAAAGTCTTTAAAGAACAATTCTGATAAGCATCTTAAAATGATCATTGGTCATTTTCTAGGAACTCGAGGTTTATATTAAAAAACTCAATTTGAAAATTGATATCTAATTTTGAACCAATATTTGTGATGTTATTTTTATTTTGAATATATTTAATAGATTGTGTGTGTGAATATTCGACCAAGAGACTAATATGTATAAATATTTAAACTTATTTTATTATAGATTGTTATATTTTTTTTCAACAGGAACATCGTGGGATAATGAGATATTTCAACGAAATGTTATATTGTATCTCAACAAGCATATAGTGTTATGCTCAGAGTTTTAAGTGGATTGTTATATTGTCTTTCAACAAAAACATTGTGTGATGCGGAGATAATTCAATGTATTGTTATACTGTCTTTCAACAATAACATTTTGCGATATGCGGAGTTATTCTAGTGGATTGTTATGCTGTCTTTCAACGGGAACATTGTGCGATATGCGGAGATATTTCAGTGGATTGTTATGCTGTCTTTCAACGGGAACATTTTGCGATATGCGGAGCAATTTCAGTGGATTGTTATGCTGTCTTTCAACAGGAACATTGTGCGATATGCGGAGTTATTCTAGTGGATTGTTATGCTGTCTTTCAACGGGAACATTGTGCGATATGCGGAGATATTTCAGTGGATTGTTATGCTGTCTTTCAACAGGAACATTGTGCGATATGCGAAGATATTTCAGTGGATTGTTATGCTGTCTTTCAACGGGAACATTGTGCGATATGCGGAGTTATTCTAGTGGATTGTTATGCTGTCTTTCAACGGGAACATTGTGCGATATGCGGAGCTATTTCAGTGGATTGTTATACTGTCTTTCAACAGGAACATTGTGCGATATGCGGAGCTATTTCAGTGGATTGTTATGCTGTCTTTAAACGGGAACATTGTGCGATATGCGGAGCTATTTCAGTGGATTGTTATACTGTCTTTCAACAGGAACATTGCGCGATATGCGGAGCTATTTCAGTGAATTGTTATACTGTCTTTCAACAGGAACATTGTGCGATATGCGGAGCTATTTCAGTGAATTGTTATACTGTCTTTCAACAGGAACATTGTGCGATATGCGGTGATATTTCAGTGGATTGTTATACTGTCTTTCAACGGGAACATTGTGCGATATGCGGAGCTGTTACAGTTCATTGTTATACTGTCTTTTAACAGGAACATTGTGCGATATGCGGAGATATTTCAGTGCATTGTTATACTGTCTTTAACAGGAACATTGTGCGATACGGGGGATTTTAGGTGGATTGTTGGGGGCCTCTACAATTTAGAAAATATATATTTGTAAAATCTTCTAACACACCGGCAGTAAAACTATTATGTGTGTGAAAGCCTCCTGTTTAAGAGAGAATCAAAATACCCAAAGTGGATCTTTTCTGAGAAAATCGCATAGATTCAGATCAATATATTTGCAACAACCTTTTGCATATCTTTTCGAAAATGCATATTTATAATATTTATAGAAATAAAAATATAAAATTTTAGTATTATTATTTGTGTATTCAATCCACAATATTTATATTCTACCTCCTTTTAAACTGATATTTACTTGATATCTACTCCTTTTAAATTACACAAACAGAAGGATACAGAAATATGATCGTACTGATGTTTGAACTCGATGAACTACGTGTGAAGGTGACTGAGTCTTTAGCAAAAATATTTGTGAAGGGAACAAATGATTATTTGTTTATATATGGAAAAAATGACGTCATTTTCATGTATTCAATGTTAGGCTCGAACTTACACTCTTTGACAGATTTTAAGGAAGTGGAAAGTCTTCGATGTCTCGCCTCATTTGAAGGAAACAGAGGCAAATTTGTTAGCACTTGGTTATCCTGTGTGTCTTCAAAAAAGGTTACTGTGTATTAAATATTTTTCATAGTGAATGTTTGAATCCCTAAATGCATGCTAAAAGGTACAACATCCTTAAGTTTTGTCCATGAGTTTAAATATGTTTTAAAAATCATTTTTATAAAGCCCAATATGTCTTTCAGACTCTAAAATAACTTTTTAAAATGATACTTATTAAAAATAATATTCAATATATAGATATATGAGTAAGAGAGAGAAGAAAGACACATATTTCATACATTTCGAGGAAAGTAAATTAAGGAAATTGTCATCTATGCACACGCGCGCGCGAACTTTTTCCTATATTAAAATTAAACCTGTACGTCAATCACTAGAAAAGATAAAAACGAACAAATCTACCAACTAAATTAGATTTTTCCCTATCTAAATACAGATACCTGGAGTTACTGAGTAACCTTGTCTTATATCTTAGTCAAGTTGATTGGTGTTCTATCAGAACTCACGGCATTTAGAGATGATGATCTCGTTGCTCTACTACAGAAATCGTATGGGTTATAAGGCGCCAATAAAGAATAATTCTTTGATAAAAAAGAGATTATTTGTGAATTATATCAGTAAGAGTAATCCTCGACGCAATATATCGTCTATACTATACGTTCAGTTTATGTGTATTTATATATGGTGTCCTTTTATTCGCCCGTTGACTACATTTATCCTGTCGCATGACCTTAATCAGCCAATTAGCGTTGAGCTACTCAGCCAACAGGCATGTGCTTTTTTTCTTAGCTCAGTGTTTAGAAAAATGGTATCGTAGAGTATTATTTTATTTAATCGAACGTGATTTCAGCTTACGATTTTTTGTCTTTGTTGTGTACATGTATTTATTGCCATTTTGTGTATACCTATAAAGAAAACTATATTTTTCAGGGTGGTAGATAGGAATTTAATTGATATTAGGTTCCGTTATCCCGCACTTTCGCGCGCAATAAGAAGTATTATTATTTATTTTTTTAATACGAAAAGTCATATTTATGGTTTTATTGTTTTAAAAATTTCCGTAGTATGTGCGACGTGGTAAACTTGTAGTCTTTATGAATATATTTTTATATTTTATGCTTCTCATCGCCCCTATCCATAGTTTTCTTATATATTTAGAAATGTAATGTTTTTATATCGCTAATCTTTCTTTTTAAAGAAAGCAATTTCTTGCTGGACTACACATCTTACTGTAATGATAAAATATATATGGATAATCCCTCCCAAAGGCTGGGACGTCCTGGATAAATCCACCCAGTTTCACAGCTCTAATATTGTATTGGACTGTTTTGCTTTTAATTCCGATACTGTAGATAATTCCTGATAAAGTTATTTTGGCAAACTATTGAAATAAGCTTTGAAGACAGCATAAATCCGCATAAGAGTATGCTTCAAGCAATGCTTCTCCGTTGACAATTTCAAGAAAGCCCTTTAGGCATTATTTATATATGATGCGCGCAATTGGTAAAATACCGGGTATATAAGCAAAACAGCCCAATAAAAATATAAAGCACTATTGTAGATTAAACTGGTTAAACCTCTGGGCGGGTTCACCATTGATGTACATAGCTCTTCCTATATTTATATTATTATAGTAAGGTCCTAGTTGGAATTGTTTTACTTGAAAAAAAAAATCTTCACGTGAATTATTCTAAATAAAAACAATATAATAAGAACAGCCCCCAATATGCAGCAGTAGAGCGGTCAGGTAGATTATACTGGAGAAATCACTTGAATATTTCATTACTAACAGGCCAGCCTCTTATAAATGGGTTTCTCATCACTGTAGAAACAATAGAAAATAGTAGAAGTAGAAAGGCTTCAAGCTCTATTTTGAACCCTCTATGAAATGTTTTAATATAAACGGAGTAACAGTAAGAAGACAATAGACAATTACGCATCAATGTACACCTGAGTCTAATCACCAGTTACATCAACAACGTCCTTTTATTGAGACATTTCGTCTTGCTCGACTCGGTGAGAGTCCAAGAAAGTCAAAACAACGGTAGAATGTATCAATAAGTAAACAGATAATCAGCTCTATACAGTCTTGGTAGTGAGACATGACAAACACTGCGTGTGTCTTCTAGATTTTCACATTTTAAAACGAAATTATCAGCTTTTCTTCCGAACTATTAAACTGGTAGTAAAAGTAGACAAAATTATTATCGGTCAGAGACTAGCTGTCACTCAGGGGTAATCATTCCTCTGACGAGAGGGGGACAGAAGGTTATTGAAACGTCGGGGACTAAATAAACAATTTGTTGATGTAGCCTTTTTTTCCAAACAAACTTCCAACCAATAAATGATCTTCAAAACAATTTCTTTGTTTTTAACTTCTATTTGAAGATTATTTAAAAAATAATAATACCATGAAGGTTTCCTTTGTCTTCCTCGACCTGCAATAAGCTTCAAAGAAGACTAATTTGTTACGCGTTAGCCTGGCCATAATCCATTCACGCCGCATCCTTCTCTGTGATAGCTGTTGCTGTCCCGACCCTAGACTTAGGTGCTCATGGTGACGTTATCCTACTTTTACCCGTCTTTAGGTTTCTGAGTGTTTTTAATCGGATATACTCTCATGAACTTAAGGAAGCTGTACCTTTTACCATATATATCGGGATTCAGACAATAACTTTGAAAGATATTTGATACATTTGATACACAGTGACATTTATTGAGATATACGAAATATCAAAGTGTGAACAAATTTGCCTCTGTCTCCTTCAAATAAACAGATGACCGGCGACAATAAAGATATTCCACTAGGTTTTGTCTATGAGTGTATACCAAGCCTATAGTAGCTGTGTATAACTGAACCATGCCGCTGCGTGTGTATGAGAACGTTTGTTAAGTACTGTTCTCTTCCATTAAAACTAAAATACTGATTATATCAGAAATCACACAGGGCATGTGTTTGTTGCAATAATTCCTAGGTGGAATTTAATATTTGTCTTAAAAACACTAATATAATACAACGTTGGATATTCTAAACGCGGGATATAGCGTGTTGTGTGGACACTTCTTTGAAATTTATGAACTTTTTTAAAAAACGCGGCAATCCAATGAAGAAATTCTCTCCATGTTTACCAAGAAGAACACTGGTAGAATGACGTGGAGGCATATTTATCTCTATACAAGAAATGGAACTATTCACAGCATGATTTCTCTATTTTTAGATAAATGAAGGAATAGTTTTATAATCAAAGAGAAAAACATACTCGAAAGGTTGCATTTCTTGTACTATATTTTAGGGTGTGCCTGAGTCATATACCAATTTTTTTAATAAAAATATTCTTTATGAAAATAAAGAACCGAAAAGCGAATTTAAAACTATTTTAATTGAGCTTTTAAGTCTTTCTCTTTCTGAACGTAACTGTACCATGAAATGGAGCCTAATGTTTTAAACGTTTTTATTTAGGCTCATGGCATATAACACCTTTAACTGTTAATTAATTTATATTTATAATTCTCTGAGAAGAGAGAAAAATAGAAGTGATGGTTTGTGTGTTTTTATGTATAATGTAAGGTAAAGAGATTACCCAATAAAGAGAAGCAATTCGAACTATTTTTGAAGTGTATAATTCTTTTAAAAATAAATCAATAATCTACTGACCATACTGCAATGATAAAATAATGGGAAGGATTGGTTTATCATTGCAGTAAATAGAAAATTGATTTATTTTTAAAAGAATCATACGTGTCAAAAATAGGACAAATTTCTTATAACAGATGCGAACTAATGCATCGTATTAATAGAGATGCAAGGAACCACTGGACATAAATACAAGAACAAAGGAACTTAAAGATATATTAGATCCTAACCTAAGTAAGTCTAGAATGGCTTTAAATATATGTATTTATTTTTATAAATATATATTGTAAGATTAAAAAAAATAGATATAAAAATATTTTTAATTTAAAACAGGGGTTTCTCTCTTTTTTAATATTTTGAATAAAAAAATATGACGTTTTAATACATAATTTAACGTATTTTTAAAATATTGATCACAGTTGTAATTTGAAGTTGTTTTTTTCTTAATATTTTCTCTAGATATTACAACCTAAAGAAAAGATTAAGAAAAAAAAACAACTTCAAATTACGGCATTAATCAATATTTTGAAAATACGTTAAATTATGTATTAGAACGTCATATTTATTTATTTAAAATATGAAAAAAGAGAGAAACAAACCCCTGTTTTAAATTAAAAATATGCTTATATATTTTTTCAATCTTACGATATATATATTTCTAAATATAAATACATCTATTTAAATATGATATAGAATTTATATATCCTATCACTTGAAAAATACAAAAAAAAAACATAAAATATACTTGAATAGCTATCTCTTTTCAAAAGAGTTTTTCTAAAAATGAAAAATAAAAGTTAAATTGAGCTTTTTATGAATAATATATATAAATGTATAAGATTTAATCAAAAATTAAAATAATTCTTAAAATAAATTACAAAAAAATTGAAAAGCATTATTAAAAATTATCACTACAAGATAAATTATGTTGCACATAATGAGGATCACGTGCTCAGGAACCAATCCGATTTCGTCATTTTTAATTAGCTCGCTTTCTGATTGGACGAAAGTTAACATACTGTCATTTTAATGCTTATAGATAGATTTTCTTATTTAAAAATTTGAGAAATTTTATTGAATTTATTCTAGTATTTATTTATATAAATAAAATCGGAAATATCGTGATTTATTAATAAAAATATAAAACTTTTAAAAGTAATGAATTTATGTATTTGCAAACAAAATATCTATTAAATCGTTATTTTATTATTAAATATAAAAATTAAAATAAAATATTTATTTATTAAACAATAATATTAATAATTTCATTTTTATATATTTTTCTTACGAGATTTCCACAACACTTTTAAAATAGTGTAATATGTCATTGATAGATGGCGGTGAAGTCGTAGCTGACTTCAGAGGAACATTTAGTTAAAAATAAAGTCGTGTGGTTTTTTTTATTTTTGAGAATAGATATAATTTCATATATAATTTTAATTTTTATATTTTCTTTTTTTTTTTGTAATTTTTGATAAAAATTTCAAATATTTTCAGTAAATGATTTTAATTTATTTTTTAATATGAAAATATTTAAACTAAATTTTACAATAAAGGCAAAAGATAATACAGTAGAACTTGGATAATTCAAACGTCTAAAGACGTTTAAATCAAAAACGTCTTCATTTCGAATATTTATCTTAGGACCTAGAATTTCCTATTAATAGAATTTCGACTGTTTAGAGAAATAGACATTATTTACGATTGTAAATACTTTATGTCTATGTAACAGCTATTACTTTGGGGTTATATTCTTCATTGCCTTTTTATTAAGGCATTATGGAATATATTATTTCAAAATCATTTTTTTTATTACAGCAAACACCTCTAAAATTTGCCCAATTTTTTAAATATTTGCGTGGATCTTTTCTTCTATTATTCTTATATCTAAAAGTAAACCTTTCAATATAAGGAGAGAAGTGCCCATTTGAATGTAAATGTTTATATCAACAACAACAAAGGCGTTTATTAGGGCCCATTGTCCTGTATGGATTCGCCATACAACAACTGTTTATATCTCGTATATCAACAATTTAAAAAAGAGATTTGTTTATTTCTAAGCTGATATTTAGTATATATACATGTATATTTAGAGTGAAAGAAAGTGAACATTTTCGCGCAATGATTTCATTTCTAATTTTATAATCAATTTCTATACTAAAGATTTAAAAAATATCATTGGTGTGAGCTATTTTTCAGCATTTTGCCAGTTTTATCTTCCAGACCGCTACAAGCCAAGCCCTCCCAATATTTTTTCATCGCAGTAAGGACAGTAGAAGTTTGATTTATATGTGAAAGAATCATTCGCGTCTTATTGTTTTCATTTTATATATCTATTGTATTGTTCATTCTACTTGAGGAATTAATTAATATTCTGAGAAGTTTTTATATTCTAGAAAAGCAAATTATTGCGCTAAAAAAATTCGAGAGTAAATATTTCATATTTATAGGATGTGCTCCAAAAGATATACGATAATAGAAAATGTATTATCTTTTATCCACACCTTATTATTTTTTCCTAAATAAAATTCGAACGGATTTCTAGATGTGTAAGCATTTTTACATTTTTACATATTTACATGTGCAGAAATGTAATTACCTTACCGTAAGAGGCAGTCGCTAACTACTACTATGATTATCAAGGTCTGTACCATGTGCACTTGGTATAAGTTAAAAAATCATAATATGAAAGAGTACAAAATTTACATTAGGTAAAGTCATCTGTCGGAATAAATATCAAATAATCGTTATTTTTCATTATTCCAAAATTCTATTTCTTAATAAAAAGCCTACCACAAAATAATTTAAAGCTTTTACCTTCGCCAGAGTCTGTACCTCAACGACCAAAAAACCTGGTCCTATAGGGGGGTTCCCTGAGAGATCAAGGAATTCAGGCCATATGTGCTCGAGTACGCAAAACTATATTGCACGATCAGGAGATGTATTTTCTTAATGCAAACACCTGATTCCAGTGCAATTTCATTTTTCATCTTTCATTTCACCTAGTTTTCCTTCTCACATACCTTTGGTCTTAAATACCCATTCAATGATTTTCCAAGAAACCTCTAAGACCAATTTTTTTTTTGGTCGTTAATGTACGCCTGCATTACGGTGACAAAGGCTAAAAACCTGAAACGCCTATGTGGTAGCCTTTTTCAGATTTATCAAAAGTGTATTTGACCAATATTCTGGAATATTTGAAACTCCACGATTCATTGGTAATCATTCCGACAGATAGCGCAGGCATAAACAACTTTAGTTGCACGATATGGAGATGTATTTTTTCCCTTTGAATCAGAGTTTCAGCTCAATTCTCTCGTTGCCTCTTCTGTTATTTTATATAAGGAAAGTTTGACTGTTTAGAACGAAATAAATTGTCTTGTCTCATCCTGACATTTGTCTAACCTCGGATGACAATAAGAAAGGGTATGTTGAAAGCTATTTCACAATATCTAGCCATTTTTTAAAAAGGTTTTTAGAGCCTAGAGTCCAAGGAGATTCCCCCCTCACTATCCGGAGGACTTTTTAACAATGGAGTTAACAGAAGAGCTCCAACTACAACAATACACAAGTATTAGAGAAGAACATTCAACTGATCAATTTTCATTTTTCATTCTGAGATGGCGAGTTAATATATTTTACTTTAATCTTTGAAGGTCTTTTCCATTCCATGTAAATCGTTCTCTATGCAGTGAGACATTTAAAAAGAATTATAATATTTTAAAATAGGTTACACAGCGGTGAATCCAATTTTTATCAAAATTATTTGACACAAATAGGAATTTACAATAAATTTTAATTAATTTTGCTTGAATTAGTATTTGGAAGATTAATGAGTTATACATGTATATATCACCTGTTAAGCATCTGTATCATCTAGCATTTTATATTGGATAGATGATGTATTTTGCACCACGTACAGGGAATTCAGAGCCCCGGTCCTTCTTATGGGAAGTTTAACTATTAACCGATGTTAACTATAAATGTCAAACGTTTATTTAGCGATCTGTAAGTTCCCGTACCACATGTAGTGACCAGCGTTATCTATATTGACCTCTATGTTATATCTATATTGATTATAAGTTCTACCACATATGGAAAAATAAAATAATAATTAAAAAATTAATAGTTGCGATAGTTGGCTGCGAGATTTTGCTGTGTGTCACTTGTTACAGAATCACATTTCCAATTCGGGGAAAAAACATACAAAAAGAAAGTTAATTTTCTTCAAATTAGGACACTGAAGTGTGAGAATATTACTAGAAGAAACATTTCAAATATTTATTATTTTTCCAATGGTTAAAACTAACTCTATTTTGTTATCCGTATTTAAAATAGAATTTAAACCCAAAGCCCCGTCTTTATAAAATCACACACATAACTTATCCAACTTATACGGGTGGACTGACCATTCTTACAGATGAAACTTTCGCTCGATCATAATCAATATTTCCCTTTCTTTACAATTTGGAGAAATTAATTTTTTGATAATGTTTTTTTTTTACATATACCATTATGATGCATTAGCGTGCCATCTGTTATGAAAATTCGAAACTATTATAGACGTGTATGATTCTTTTAATTAAAGGCATACGCGTCTATAATAGTTTCGAATATACATATATCATTGAATATTATCTCTACATACCTTACTGCAATGATAAAAGTCATTGAATGAGAGGTCTTGGCTAATCAATGGTAAACCCTATCAGCGGTTTCGCCAAATTAATCTCCAGACCGCTCTACTATTGTATTGGATTGGTTTTCTTATATACCCAGCATTAACTAAAGAAGGCAGCTTAGGGATGTTTAGGGAACCTATGCACATAAGATTATAGGTCTGTAGATAGGTACATACATATAATACAATTAAATTGTATCGAATAAAGCTCTTCAGCAAAAATGGTTTCATATTAAAGCTATATTAGCAAATTACACATTTATAAATATTGTAGCGTAGAAATCAAGCCTTGAAATATCCTAAGATGTAAAAGTATTTATTGACGACGTCACAGCGACGAGTCGACAATTATTAATAGGTCAGCCAAAACTATCTACAGCTAGAGAATCTTAAGCAAGCAAGCAAAGAAATATTTTAAAGATGATTTCACAAATACAGATTAATATATATTTTTATAATCTGTTGAATATATTTTATCATTGAATAATAGTAAATTAAACAATAAAATATTTCTTCGCCACATAGCCTCCTCCTATAAAGAGCATCGACCCGATGCTCAGCAGGAGACTTACGTCGTCAGTCTTAAGAACTAGTACTATGGCCAGGGATATTTTCAGGTGACTGCGGTGGATGTCTTCTTTCAGTTGTCTTCTTCATGAGGACTTGGTAGGTCTATGTTTACGTCAAGGTAGCTTTTTCTCATTTCTATTGTGGTCGGTAAGGGGGGATTTTATAACTTTGCGGCCTCACCTCCAATGTGGTCTATCATCTAGTTTTAATGGCGGGGCGTCCAGCTAGATCTTCTAGCAGGTGAGAAATGTTGTCTGCTTCGACCGCGATATGAAGTAGGGCTTCGGTAGCGAGTGAAAGTTTCCCTTGATGATTCGTCATTGGGGTCCTGAGATTCAGCTCGAGAGTTGTAGGATACTATTGCGTCTTGCTTTCTTTGGAAATAGTCATTTCTCCTTTCCTCATTGTGTCTCTTCCAGTCACGGCAATAGCGGACGACGTGACCTGGGCGTCCGCAGTAGAAACAGATTGGCCTTCCCTCAGTTGTACGCCAATCATTGGTGTCGCGTCTTCCTCCTTGTTTTGGGTATCGAGGTTCAGGGTGCGGTCTTATCGTTTCGGCCTCATATCTGGTATTTAAAAACTGTCGGGGTTTTTCCTTCTGAGGGGGACTTCTCCTAGACTTTGAGATTGGCGCCAGGGGGTTCTTCCAATCTCCTCCTTTACAATTTCTTCGATTGTAGCATTTTTTGGTTCCTCCCGAGGAGAGCCTAATGCCCGCTGTACCTCCTCACGAACAATTTGCCTAATCATAGATGACAGATCTTCTCCGTCATCCTGGTCACAAAGAGAGGCTACATTTGGTAGGCGCTCGTACCTGGTTGGGGTAACTCGCCTACAACGGAGCGCTTCGACACGGCGATATTCTGTAATGAATTGCTCGGTGCTCTGTACATCCCTCGGTAGGAGTGCTTGATAAAGCTCCTCAGCTATCCCCTTCATGAGGTGGGAGATTTTATCTTCCTCGCTCATTTGAGGATCAACCTCTTTCCCAAGCACAGGAGATCCTGGATGTAACATTCGGTACTTTCACCTTTTAATTGTGCCCGTGTTTCAAGTTTCTTCTCCGCTTGCAATTTTGAATTTTCTTTTTTTCCGAACACATTCTCTAATTGAGATGTGAATTCCTTCCAAGTCTGGATGCTTTCTTCGTTGTTCTCAAACCATTTGAGAGCAGTTCCAGACAGATAAAAATAAACTTTAGTAAGACAAAGGGTTTCGTCCCAATGGTTGTACCTTGCCACACGTGCATACCCTTTTAACCATTTTTGGAGATCTTCACCATCCTCCCCGGAGAAAATGGAAGGGTTCCTTGGCAAATGTTGAACAACGTAGTTGCTTACCTGAGTACCTTCCTTCTTTACATTCATAGAAGTTTCTTCTGGTTCAACAGAATCAATTTTTCTTTTATTTCTTAATGGGTATCGGTCCAGTCTCTCCACCAGTTGTAGCGTAGAAATCAAGCCTTGAAATATCCTAAGATGTAAAAGTATTTATTGACGACGTCACAGCGACGAGTCGACAATTATTAACAGGTCAGCCAAAACTATCTACAGCTAGAGAATCTTAAGCAAGCAAGCAAAGAAATATTTTAAAGATGATTTCACAAATACAGATTAATATATATTTTTATAATCTGTTGAATATATTTTCTCATTGAATAATATTAAATTAAATAATAAAATATTTCTTCGCCACAATATAATATTGCCATCTATTATCTATAATTCCCTATCGTAAAGATAGAGGCTGCCTGGCCGGCATTCATAGTTCTTCAAATTAAAGATACTTAATAAAATATAAAAATAATAAAAATATTTACTGGTTGAAGTATCTTTAATTTGAAAAATTATAATTCCCTAATATAAAATTCCCCCCTACAATGTATGGAAAAATCTTTCCTGAACAAATTGATTCAAACCTAAGATTCCATATATCCGAACACGTCCCTTCATCATATAAAATATCTCTTAAATTTATTATAAATCAATGTCGTTCTCATACACTAAAACTGTTCATTAGATTTATAATTTATGAGTGAACTGATCGATGACCTTATCTAATGTAACATTCAAGAAAAAAAAAGTGAATATCAATAAGGTTGAGCGGACTCTGATAGAAGAAGCTCTGTTTCATATTTCCATATAGTAACTAACTCAATATACATATGTGTTTATTTGGCTTGACGCTACATATAGCGGGGTTACACATAGGAATATATAAATTATATAAATATAATTAAAAATAAATTATAATATATCATAAAATTTAAAATTTCAAATTAAATTCTTATATAATCAAACTATAAAATTTTTATTTGGAAATACATTTTATGTCACATTCTCGTGATTTATTCGCTTTTAAAAATTAATTTGAAAATATATAAGGTCTGAAAGTTTAAAATTTAAAATTGCCTATTTTAAAATATATATTTTCCTATAAATACATTTAGAAATAATTTCAAATTATTATTGTGAGGTAATTAAAAAATCTAAATTCAGCTATTGAAAATTAAATAGAAAAGTAAATAGAGCACTTACAAATCGCTGAAATCTATAATAATAATAATAAAATGCTGTAAACACATCTAAAATTGTCATTATAAAGATAAATAAAAAGCAGACAACATTTACAAATATATATAAAATCAAAATTACCGAACAACTTTCTCTTCATGATGTATTTTACTGCGGGAGTTTACTTCAAACGCCGCTAGGGGGCCACTTTCACCTTATTGGCCGAGGCAAATGCGTAATACGGTAGTCCACGTCGGTGATTGGACGGGGGCGGCACATAGTAATGAGGGGCGCCAGCCAATGAGAGCGCTGAGGTGTTAATTAGTGGATTTTAGTGCGGCAATTCGACGGGACTACTAACTAGAGGCTCTATCTGTTGCCGCCGCCGGGCAGTAAAATGGCGCAGCGGGGTGTAATTAAAGGCTTTACTTAGCTAATGACAGAGCGGCATGATTAAAAGGATTCCAGAAATCCGGAGGGCAGCTTGCCAGATGTCCTTCTATAGAACCCCCGATTTTCTCACCGTTCTGTCGGCTGTCTATATATACATAGAGATGTAAACCCATGTTTATTTATGTGAGTACAAGGGCACCAATGACGCTACAAGGAGGTTAGAAATAGAATCGACGTTCAAATATTTGCATAACAGCCCAGCCATTCTTTGACTACCGGTTTTCAGCAGAGTTTGCATAAGTTTACGGATACATAAGACTTCATGAAATGATAAAATTGGAAGTTTTCACAAATTATATTAAGAAATCCCCTCTGTAGTTATATTTCCTTAGGCTCTTTTGGCTTGGAACTTTCCAGGATAAGGTTTGAAATGCTGGACTTGTACAATATCTGGAAGCAAGGAATTTAAATTGCTTATCTGCCTTCAATTTTTAATATATTTTGTATAATTAATTGTCAACCCTTAGAAAGAATATTAATCACACCCATATTTTATGACGGTTCAATAAAGTACATCATCTCCTCTAGTGTTCAGGTTCTATAGACTATGGCCAAAGGAATTCCTTTCTTTTTCTTTCATCGTATTGTGCCATTCATTAATCGTTGACCCTTTGTTAGCATGCCAATCACTTGGATTCTTCTCTTCTTCGTCTTCTTCCTGGCACCAAGCACGCCATGTAACAAGTAGCTCCTTGTTATTTATTGTATATACAAGAGCTCCATCTACGATTCCTTTCTTCCTGTGGTGAATCTGTATAAGACCGGTGGGCTTAATAAAGATTTGTACGTGTGTGTGTATATTAGCCATTTATTTCTTTATTTTCAGATTTCCATTGTCGTCACTGATGAGTTGGGCTTAGACATTTTATAATAATTATAGTTAGAGAGACAGTCGGTGATATTTAGTCAGTAATCTTCATTATATGGTATTACATCAATATATAGATAGATTTGATTATATGTTAATATATATAATACTAATAAAAGATTTTATATAGGTTTGAGAAGAATCGATATATTACTAGGGAATGACAACATATGATCATGTTGTGGCCACGATACTCCAACAATCCATAGTTTTCTACAATGTTTCATGAGAATTTAAAATCCTGATATTTTTACATTATGAAAGGGAAGTACTGGAAAAAACCGTCTCCTGTACATCCCCGGTTTCTCCTCCTTCAACCAATCGGTCCACCTTTTTGAAGGAAGGATTCTATTTTACTCCTATTATTCTTTTTTTTTTCAACGAATTTCTAACTTGAGATGTTTCTTATTTTTATTATAAAAAAAATATATGTATTTTTGGAAGAGGGTATTATTATTTTTTGTGTACCGTAAACATTATCTAGTTTTCCATATTAATATTTGTCGGGTTCATTTTTCTATCACTTCTTATAATATTCCTAGCTCTTTCTCTCTCCCTCTCTTTTATATATTATATTTTCAATCATAATAAATAATTTTGAGGAAAATATTTTTATTTCCTTTTTGATTAGTCAAATATTAAATTAAATCTTTCCGTATGATATTAAAATCTACAAATGTTTATTTTAATGTGACTTTATAATACAGTAAATAAGTCTCTCCCATGAGAGACCATAGACTAAATTAGGTCTTTCTTGGAGATGGCCTCTCATTAGAAACCTTGTTTTGAAAGACTTTATAGAATGAGATAAAATAACACTGTCGCTGATAAGAGATCATCTCCAAGAGATCCCAGTTAAAGACATGTTTTTAGGTGGCCTCTAATTGAGACTTTACTGTATCTTTATATTATCTTTCAAAACTATTTTTTTTCAGCAAAAATGTAATAATTTTATAAGGGTTTGTAGACCTGAGCTGATAGCCATCTCCACTGGAATGCCAACCATTCCAGAGAAACGTGTTTTTAAAATATCCAACGAACTACCCCGACGAATCCTATCTTATCACTTGTGAATTAAGACGTCAACTTAACGATACGATTGCCTAAGGAAGGCGCGGATCGTAAAAAAGATTTGTGTTCGGTCGAGGCATTCCGAGATTTTAGGGAAAAATACTGATGTAAGGTCGTCAAAATAATCCATGCAAGGTTTTATCCACGACTGACATTTATTTAGCATTCATCTCTTGCGAGGTAAAAAAGCTACTCTGATAGACTGATCTGTAACACCAATCATGTTCCTAGTAAAGAAAGATAAACATAAAGCCTGAACAAGATAATTGAAGGGCCTGAAAATTGAAATCAATTCAGATCTGTATATACATTGTATATTCAAGATAGTATTATCTATATAATTATGCATATATATATATATTATATAAAAACTTATATTTTAATTTAAAATTATATTGTTCTATCTATAATATTTTTATTTATATGGCATATCGGACACAATATCCCAGCTTGGGATACTTGCGCCTAAATACGTTTTAGCAGCTTATATATAATTCATTTTATATACAATTCAATAAACAAGACTAAAAACAATATTAAAACTGTAAGGTTGGTTTTCTCAAACAGAAAAGAAAGTCTGAAATGAATTTAGAAAAAATATTGAATTTTACATAGGTGTCTTTGTTATATACAAATTCGCACATTTCTTCGATGGGATAAAAATGATTATTTCTATAGTTGTGAAAGATTGGACATTCTATCAATAAATGTATTGAGTCTTGGTTTTCTCTTCCACAGAAGCAGCTAGGATCATCTGTTGCCCCGATTTTCGCCAGAAATTCTTCAAAATTACCATGATTTGTAATGAATTGTACGTTGTAAAAATTTGGTCGAAAATACTAAGGAATTCCAAATGGGAAAAATTTCCGGAATGTTTCATTAGTGTTAGCTATTGTTTATATATAACATTTGTTCTAGAACAAACTATTCTGTAAAGTCCACCGCCAGATGTCTCGGCTTTCTTTATATAAGTTTATTATTGTTGTTGTTTTAGTTTGACCGGCACAAATCATTCTGTAGATATGTAAATACGTATTATTTTATTTTATTTATTCTTTATGCCTCTTAAGTCAGGCAGTACATTTCTCTAATTATGTATTTTATATTACATAACCTCAATTAAAACAAACTAGCAAATAATGATATAAACTGTTTTTATTATATTTTAACTCGCACTGCAAGCAATACCACAATACCATTATTAAAACACTCATATATTTTGATGCATTAACGCACCATCTGTTATGAAAATTCGAAACTAATTTAAACGCGTATGATTCTTTTTAAAATAAAACAATTTCTACTGCCCTTACTGCATGAAGTTCTGCTGTCTTCAAAGCTTATGTCTATACTTCATCTAAAATACCCATTCCAAGAGTCTAGCATCAGTATCACTATAAAAGGAAGATCGAAAAATGCAATATAACAGCGGTATGGTAGGTTAAACTGGCGAAACCGCTAGGAGGGTTCACCACTGATGAGCCAGGCCCTCCCATTAATTTTCCATTGTAGTAAGGGCAGTAGAAATTGTTTTATTTTTAAAAGAATCATACGCGTTAAATAGTTTCGAATACTCATGTATTTAAAACAAAATCAAGCTAATAATATCTATCTCAGCAATATTTAATATAATAGCAAGCCGGCACATTATTTTAACATATTTATAATTGTGTGAGCAAAGAAAGTTAAAGGGAAAGTAGAATAAGACTACAGTTAAACCTGTCTATAGCGCCCCCTCTAAATAGCGCCTTCCTCTCTATAGCGGCCGATTTTGAACATTAAAATGTAAAAATTTATATTAAAAGTCACCTGTCTAAAGCACCCCCTCTCTATAGCATCCCTATTTTGGTGAGTCCCAAGAGGGGGGCTATAGACAGGTTTAACTGTATATTTAAAATTCCAAAAAGCTGTCAAGGCTTCAAAATAGCTTGATACCCTGATATTTTATTTACATTTTCAATATAAATTTATCAGAAAACGTCAATTAATCTTCATAAAAACAGTTATATATATACGTATAACCTCAATAAAAGCTTAATTTGATCAAATATGTTGAATTTCTCTGCAGAGAGAATAGGTTTATAAAATTCACTTGTTGACCGCGAATTTTATTTAGATTATAATATGCATTAGCATTTTTTCATCTATTCCTATATCGATATACAAAAAATATTGAAAAAACTGGCCTTATATTTATTGTTTGCGGAAATATATACTACTCTTCGATCATAGCTAAAAGGCCAAGAAGCGATGTTTTATATAGAGAGATGACCTGGCTTCGTGTGTCTTCTGCTCGAGTAATGTTTTTCTGTTAGAATTTTGTTCCTGCCTACTAAAAATGATGAGCTGGCTTTGCCGTGGTCTTCTTTAATGAATATTCCCAGAAAAAAGTTTGTTTCTGACAAATATGATACAGAAATATTGTTATTTGTTTATTTTTTATATATTTAGTTTTTTATTTTTAAAACGTATATATTAATTATTTTATCCAATTATCCCTTAAAGTATATTAAAAATATATAAAAATTTTGATTGGGGATCTCCTATCCAAACATGGATAAGCATGCAACCAATCATTTCCCGGGCGAAGAGCCAGGTCCATTCGGCTTGCTCTAAATACAAGGAATTCACGCCTCGTTTTCAATAGCATTGTACCATTGTTTGAATATTTTAAAAATTATTATAAGCTCATATAAACACAATTTATATAACATTATTTTAAAGAATAGGCTTTGAAAGATATTATCTGAAGATGATTTTGATTCTATCAGTTTCTTGGAGTATGTATTGATATCTACTTAGTTTATTTCATTTTAAAATATTAAATTTAGAGTCAGTTCACTTGTATGGGAACGGAATTATGAAAGTACAACACTTGATGAAATTTGAAAATACAAGGGGGGGTCAATAAATAAGGTGAATTATCTTATTTCTTAAAAATTAAAAAAGCAAAAATAATTTAAATCTCAGAATATTAAAATATAACATCGAGAGACTATTTAAGGTGTTCTGTTCTTTTTTCCCACGCGCGGCGCGAGACTTATAAATAAACTAAAATGGAAGCTCCCTTGAAGGATTGCACCACGCTTGAACAACGTGCAGTTATTCGTTTCTTGAATGCAGAAGGTATTCAAACATCTCAAATATGCCAAAGAATGAAAAATATCTATGGTGAGTCTTGTTTGTCTCAAAAAAACATTTATAAATGGGTTAACGATTTCAAAAATGGACGAATTACATGTACCGATATTGAGCGACCTGGACGACCAAGTGTTACAGCGACGCCAAGCACGATAAATGAGGTTGAAAATTTAATTTTGGAGGATAGAAAAATATCCATTTTTACCATAGCCGACAATTTGAATATAAGCTATGGAACTGTGCACATCATTATTAAAGAACAATTGCAATTTAGAAAAATATGCTGCAGATGGATTCCACATTTCCTTAATTTGGACCAAAAGCTTAACCGTATTCGGGTTTCAAAGGCTCTGTTAAAGCGGTATGAAGAGGAAGGTGATCATTTCCTTGACCAAATTGTAACTGGAGATGAGAGTTGGTTTTATCATTATGATCCTTCGACAAACGTGCATCTATGGAATGGAAACGAGGCGACTCTCCAAGACCAAAAAAAAAAAAAAAAAATCAGGTCTCAACGTTCGGCCGGTAAAGTTTTGTTAACAATTTATGGGATATTGATGGACCAATCTGTCTTGATTTTTTATCCTCAAGGCAACGTATGAACAGCGACCTTTATTGTGACATTCTTGTAAATAAGCTAAAGCCCGGTATAAGAAACAAAAGAAGAGGGAAGTTTAGTAAAGGTGTTCTCTTCCTTCATGATAATGCAAGGCCGCATACATCATGTAAAACTGTATCTACAATAATTAAATTAGGTTTTGAAGTTTTAGAACATACTGCATATAGTCCAGACCTAGCCCCCCCTGACTATTTCCTTTTTGGACTAATAAAGAAGGAGTTAAAGGGAAAGCGATTTGACTCTGATGAAGATGTCCAGAAAGTGGTGCAAGATTTTTTTCACACGCTTCCTAAGAGTGCCTATAAAGAGGGTATTTACAAGTTGCCAGAACGATGGAGACGATGTATAGAAAGCCAAGGTGATTATTTTGAATAAATCAAGTCCTAATTTTTAATATCGTTCTTTTTTTTTTAAATTATAATTCACCTTATTTATTGACCCCACCTTGTAGTTTTGCAAATCTGAAATGTACAATGCTTATTACTTCCACTTTGATATCATATGTAACTAGTGCATAGCCTTTTCAATTTGCATATATTTACAAAGAATTTTCGCATATATAGCTACATATACGGTTTTACTATATACAGTAGAATCTCCCATGAGCGACTCTAATGATGAGAGAACACGACAAGACCATGTTATGTAACCAAAAAAAGATTTATTCTGATATATTCCAAGCTCTAATCACACAACGACTACCTCCAGTAGTAACTAAAAATAGTAATATTTTAGGGAGAAGTCTGTCATAAGAGGTTCAACAATATATGCGCCCCCTATATATACAATATATATAAATTTCAAAACTACAAATTTATCTATTAATACAAAAAAAGACACCTATCTTCAGTAAAATAAATGAAAATGCAATGTCACATCTATTGTCTATCTTTTCAACTAACTGACTCAAATCCATTACACCAGCTTTGAGAAAATTTGAATGTCCATCGTTTTTCCCACTCAGGCTAAAGGCCTCGTCAGTCCATAACGACTTTAATATCACGTGATACAAAAAAGTAATGAAATCTTATGAAATGGGCAAATAAGTGCTCAGTTAGTAAAGTAACTGAACCAATTCTATCACAACAATTAGGTGAAAGTTTTGCCGAAGAGAAAATTTATCTTTGAAAACCAAATGAAAGAAAAAAAAATCTACCATCAAAAGAAAGCCAAAACCTTGACCTCATCCAATGACTGTCTTCATAATCTTGCCATTTCGGGTTATATTGGCAAAGCCACAACATCAGATTTGGTAATTTTTCGATTTTTATTTTAAAGGTGGGGTAGCTTTTATTTTTAGAGAGAGCGCTTTATTTTCGGCAAAATTTCCATCTTATCTATTAATAACAAAGGTGTAAAATGTGTTAGAAAATTGGACAATACAGGGTGTACCAGGTAAATTGGGACTAACTTTGACAGTCCATAAAACAAAAACTACTTGAGATTAAAAACTTGTTTTTTTCATTACGTAGCCATATTCATGTAAAATGCAACAGTACATGTGTGCGCAGTGTAGTGATGAAGAGTAACCGAGAATTTGAAAATCGAGCTGCCATCATCGTTGCTCTGCGCGCCGGAAGGAGCCCCAAAGAGATAGTGGATTTCCTTAAGTTACCCAAAACCACTATTTATCGTGTCAAGAAGCAGTTTGATGAGGCCGACAGTAACAAAGAGGGGATAGCTACAAGGAAAAAGCACTCGCGTCGATCGGACAGGGTAAGAGGCGAAGAATTTGTCAAAAATGTCAAGGAGAAGATTGATGGAAACCCTGGGAAGAGCATGAGGGCCTTAGCCAAGGAAATGGACGTTGGCTCTATGACAATTGTCAGAACTATCCATGAGGACCTTGGTCTCAAGTCTTATGCCCTTCGGAAAGGTCAGTTGCTGACTGAGAATATGAAGAATAACAGAAAAGGAAAGGCTGCTGCCCTCCTCAACAACCTGAAACACGACTCTTTTGGCATGCTAAGGTTCTTCTCTGACGAAAAGAACTTTGACGTGGACCAAAAGGTAAATCCCAGGAATGATCGCTGGATCTGTAAAGACCCCTCAGAGATACCTGTCGTGATGCACACGAAATTTCCTGCCTCCGTAATGGTCCTTGGCGTTATCAGCAGTGAAGGTGATGTCATGCCTCCCCATTTCTTTGAGAAGGGCCTTAGGATGAACGCTGACACCTACATCAATGTTCTGGAGACCGTTGTGAAGCCTTGGATGGACATGGTGGCCGCTGGAAGGAAGTATGTCTTCCAACAGGACTCAGCTCCAGCCCATAAGGCAAAAAAGACACAATCGTGGCTGACACTTAACGTCCCTAGTCACTGGGGTCCTGATATTTGGCCCCCTAATTCTCCAGATTGCAATCCCCTCGACTACTATGTATGGGGCGTTGTTGAGAGAGATGTCAACAAAGCTCCTCATACCACCATCCAGTCTGTCAAGAAAGCAGTTCACACGGTGATGACCCAAATGGACAAGGTCATCGTCGCCAAGGCCTGTGCTTCATTCCGCACTCGCCTCGAGACTGTTGTAGCTAATAATGGAAACTACATTGAATAAATAAAATCTATATCCTTTTATCTACTACTGTGTCAAATTTCATTCGGATATTTTAATTTTTACTTGCAAAAAATTTCAGTTAAAATACCATTGTTGAAATTCCCAATTTACCTGGTACACCCTGTATAATCCTCCAAATAGTGATAATTGATGTAGCTGATGTCATTGCCTGTGATAACCAACAAAAGATGTCTGTTATGTGCAGGACGGCGGGTCAACGCAGTACCTCGGACGTATCACAAGAGAGGAGAAATATTTGTCGTCATCTTTCTCTCACATGCACACATAATTCCCACACCTATAAAAAGGCCAATCTATCTGATGATCTATCTAAACAACGACTTTTGTAACTCAAAAATACCTTCATATAATCCATTTTCCAATAAGAGACCAAACCCAGGAGTGACAAGGAGGACCCGTGTTATTTGGATTATATCTAATGATATTTTGGTTATACCGTAGATATGATATATAATAAACGCCAGGAATTGTTTAAGTAAATATACCTTGTGTGTCAAATCAGATATAAATAAAATCCACAAAATAAGAGTGCATAATTTTAAAATCTCTGCATCAAAATTTTGAAAGATTTTCAAAAATAATATTCGTCTGTTATTTTAAACACGTAGGTTTTGTTTATACGCCAAAACTGACGGATAAAACACTGGCTGTTTTTTTTTATTATATATATATATACTTTTTTAAATAGAGCAATCCATAAATAGATTAAAGAGGCATACATATTGGATCAAAACATATTCTATTTAAAAATATTTCAGTTGGGTTAACGACAACCTTTTTCAAGGTACAACAACGTATACAACAAACTCAGCGCGCTCGCAACATATGGTCAATAGAAGATCGTTAAGAAAATATTTTTGCTAAATTCGATGGGAAGATAAAACATTTGAAAAATAGAATAGATATTACTTCCAAAATTACTGACATTACAAGATTTATTTTGTCAGTAATATACAACTTGTATATTTCATTTGCAAGTTTTTCTCCTTTCCCGTTGGACAAGACACCACCACCACCATCCCCTTTCCCGTTGGACAAGACACCTCCACTTTCCCCTTTCCCGTTGGACAAGACACCACCACCATCCCATTTTCCGTTGGACAAGACACCACCACCATCCCATTTCCCGTTGGACAAAACACCACCATCCCATTTCCCGTTGGACAAGACACCACCACCAACGTCTTTCCCGTCAAATTCAGGCAAAACTATTTTTAAAACTATATCCCATTGACGTTATGTGGCGCTGAATTGGTTGTTTACATAAAATAAAACACGTTGTTGTACCTTGAAAGGGTTGTCGTTCAGTCAACAGAAATATTGGTAAATAAATTATTCTTCGATCCAATATATGTCTTTTTAATTAAACCTTCTGTTCTCTCTCACCCCGTAATTTTGTATCAAGAGTCTCCAATAAAATAAAAAAACCTAGGAACGATCACAAGAAGTAATTTTTAAAAATTATTGAAACAATTCTTCGGTCTTAAAAAAATGAAACGGGTATATTGATAAATATTTAGCAATATATAGGACTTAAATAGATAATTTTTATATAAATCTGACAAATTGAAGCTGATCTGATAGAACAAAGAACCGAAGCTATTGTTCAATGAACCATGTACTAAACATAAATTGCTTCCTTTTTAAAATAAACTGCAATTTTACGGTTTTATAGTGCGGCACACGTGTTAAAAAACGATCTATTCTGTTTAATTAAAAAAAGTGTCCGTTTCTAAATAAATAATATTCTTTACGCCAATAATGCATATTGGAATCTTTCAATTTATACAACGCCAGCTTTTATGCAAATCTGGAAAATGACTGCCCATGATTACGTACGGTTACAACAGTTACATATTATAGGAAATTAAAAATTTAAGAATGAATTTTTATTTATCAAATAAAACAAAATTATCTTCGTCCATACTGCAATGTAGAAATATTTGGAGGGATTGGCTCCTCAATGGTGAACCCTTCCAGCGGTTTCGCCAATTAAATCTACCATACCACACACACTTCTTAGAGCTCTAATATTGTATTGGACGGTTCTGCTTATATATGCCGCACTCTTGCTGTATTTTATTTTTAGCGATTTTAAAGGACGTCCTCAAGCTAAGTAATACGTGGTTTGTATTTTACGTATATTTATGTTATTTACAAAGATTTAAGAAATGCATATATATTTTTGAAAATCGTGCTAAGTGATTGTAGAAGAGCTATAATTAGCTTATGAAAGTTCATAAATGAAGCCCCAAGCGAAATAATTTAAACTCTTATTTTTATAACAAGCGATAAGCTTTTAAGCAAATTTTTTAACGAAATTGAAATTTCACGATGGTTCTGTGTCGTGATGAAATCGTTCTATCCATTCTCTTAACATTTTTTAAACGTTTAAATAAAAAAAAAATATTTTAAAAGATAATCTTAAAAAATAATTTTACGATATAAATATTCTCATAACTACGGGGTAATGACCGAAAGAAAAAATAAGAAAGAAGGATAACACAAATAACACAATGTCCAATAGCCTTTCAGAATGAAGAATCCTTTTACTTATCGACAAGGCCTTCTCTAAGTAAAGACAAGAAAAGAAGGTTGCTATTGGCTTAAAGGCTGTAAAAATGCATCTTTAAAGTTACCTTAGAAAAAAAATGACAATAATATTTTTCAAAGAAAGAATTATATAAGTGCATACGCGCCAAAGACTATAATAATACATCTCCAAAGGTCTCCCACAGAGAAAAAGGATGAAATGTAAAAGGATTTGTTAAAGAAGAAAGAGAGAAAGGGAGTACAATAAGGTAGCCCGGCCATCCGATTGGTCACCCAGCAGGGGAACTTGGGGAAACAATGGCCGCGGAATTGAAGGAATAATTTTATGATGTCGGCTGGAATCCGCCTTTTTATGGGATACCGGGGCGGAGTCGAGCCTTGTGTGCCTTGGTCTGATCTATGGCCCTCTCTTATCTGGATAATTGATGCCAAGGGAAGGTAGGTGCACCTGCTTCCTGTCTGTCTGATTTATGGGGCAAGTCGCATGGAAGCCATGTTTCATCTTTGGTCTGGTGGCGTGAGACCTTGGTCTGTCTTAGGTGGCCGTGCATGCACCGTTCCTTACTGCGGTATTTTATAGATAACAGTAGTCAATTAGAACTATTTATTAATATTTTAATAATTATCAACTATATTCTGAACAATTTAAGATAGTATTCAGAGATTCAGATTATTTATGATGCATAATAATAAACATCAATTAACATAAAATATTCTCACTAAGAGAAGTAAACCAAGTTCAATTGTAAGAATTTCTTAAATTTATCATAAACTTAAATAATATTCAGCAAAATTTTGAAACCAAAAATTTTAGGTAAAGTTATTTTCTCTCTTTGAATCAAAGTACTAGGCTACAGAATATATCAATAAATCAAATCTGTATTATAATATACAAAACTAGAATAAATATACATAAATATAATAAATAAATGCCATCTAAAAAGCACATGTGCTCGTGGTCAGAAGATGCCTTTTTTATTTTTAATATCAACACCTGACCCACTTATATTTTATTTATTTTTTTAATTATGAAAAATTGAAACTATTATAGACGCGTATGATTCTTTTTCAAAAATTAAAAAATATTCTACTGCTCTTACTGCAATGGAAAAAAAACAGATGGCGCGCTAATGCATTATAACATAAATTAAATGAATAAATAAATAGCATTGTTCATACTCTAAAAGCGGAACGAAATGTAAATAAGAGTTAAAATGAAAAATTAAAAGATATAGATTTAAAAAATGTTTTGTGTCAATAAAATATAGAAAGATTTTAATAAAGTAAATATAAACATAGGATACGTTGAATGAAGAGGTATGAAATAAACATTGAGTTGACGTTGAGAGATCATCTCATTGGTTGTAGTGACGGCTGCATTGGTAACCTGCTGTAACCTACATACATCTATTTTTCACATTCAAAATAAATTAATAAATAATTTAAATATAAAATAGTATGAAAAAAAAATATATGTTTTATATAGATTTTTTCTTAAATTTTATTTTGAATTAAATTAACTATAGAACAAAATCTGTGAAGTCGCAGCTTTACACTATATAAATTTATTGTTGTTGTTTATTAATTAATTTGTGTTTGTGTTATTTATATAAATTACTTTCAGCTAAATTAAGGAAAATAGTAATATAAAATTATTTTAATATATATTTTTCAAGATTGTCACGACTATACCATAAAAGCAAATTATCAATAAAAATCTTAATATTTTATTTTGTTTTTATCCAACTACTACCGCTACCTATTTTTTTAAATATAACGTATAATAAATATGAAAAAAAATAGTACAAATGTGATATTGTATTGGGATAAGGTTCATAAATTAAATATATATATATAAATATTTTTAATATTTCTATATATGTTTCTTCTCACAAAAAGATCGAGCAGCAGTTCAATCAGCGAGGTAGCATCTAGAAGTATGTTCCATCTGCTGTTTCCACCACAAGTAAAGATGTCGCTGGTGAGATTTTTTTTCTCAGTAAGCCGCCAAATTCACCAATGTTATATTATTGATAGAAATTTCTATATGTTATATAATTACTCCAACTTTGAAACACCCAAATAAAATTAATCAAAAGATACAGCTAAAATATTTCCATTTTTAACATGTATGCGAGTTCACGCATTAATGAGTAGTGTAATCATACAAATAGATAAGACTTCTCAGCCTTTAAATGGATATTTTAGAAATTGAGCTACAGTGCGATGTCCACTTATATTGTCAGAACTTCGAACACCTAAACGCATATATCGTGTTATGTAAGACGGTCGATTCCGTGTTATACCAAACGACACGCAACTCTTTCAATTATAAATAAAAAGCAATTCGCTGAGGGAAAAGTGTTATAACGACAATACAAGCTTTCGGACGTAACAGCCCTTTGACAAGTATAACTACGATACTATTTTTTTGTGAGAAATAACAAATTCATATATATATACATACAAATAAGTAGGAAATATGAGATGAATATGCAAATTTAATTAACATAACATTTTTTAATGATTTAATTGTATTGTGTTAATTAGTATTTCCATATTTATCTCATATATCCTACTTATTTGTTAGTATATATATGGCTTTGTTTAACTTGTGCAAAAATGTAGTATGGTAGTTTTATACCTGTCAAAGGACTGTTTTACTCCCGAAAGCTTGGATTGTCGTAATAAACTCTTCCCTCGGCGAATTTTCTTTTTATTTATAATTTTACCGAAGTATTATAATATTGAAAAGTTCTTTTAAATATGTTTAATATTTTAACAAAGTATTTATTAATTTTATTATTTTTATTAACAGAGTGGTCATTTTTATATTTTGCTACTCTGTAAATTTCCCTCATTGCTTATCTTTTGTTTACCATTCTTAGTTTGTTCTTGCCTGAAATAAATTGCTGTGTCACCCCGAAGTTTGTCTTCCCTATTTTTCCACATGGCAATATTTCTGTTAACACATATATACATGCTCTTGATTATGTAGAATAGAAAAACAACTGTAACAAAGTTATTGATGATTGTGTTTCATTTTGAAGGAAGTCAGTTGTCTTAATTTGACACGATCTCATTTTTCACTTTAATTTGACCTTTCTAATTTTGAATCTATAATAATAACAGCTTGTTGAGGTATATAAATTCAGAGAATTAGGAATTTTAGAAAATTAAAAAACTTATTGTATCTAAAACAGCTATATTATTTTTTTTATAAAACAATTTTGACCTTTTACCAAGAGATATATGTTTTTAAAATGATTTATTTTGACGCTGTATGATCAAAATATGAAACCTTCATAAAATTAAAATATGTTACCCTAATTATTTTTAATAACATTAATTAAAATAATGCACTAAAATTATTTAAAGGTAAAATTACGAATTTTTTCTATACAATTGGTGATGTGTTTTAAGATGTTCTAAAACTACTTCCTATGTAAACTGGCTTGCTAAAACAAAGGGGAAATATTGAAGATACAAGGTTGTCCCAACAGTTATAAACACCTGAAAAAAATGGAAATACCAATATTATTCGCCATTATATATAATGTATTTGTATTATGTATAAATTAATCGTATTATGTATTATTATTTAATTAAAAAGGCATATATTGGATCAAAATATCATTTATTTTTACCAATATTTCAGTTGGCTGAACGCCAACCTTTATCAAGGTGTTATAACTTTTTTTAAAGTGTGTCAACAACAAACGCCCGAAATTTTGTTGTTGACACACTTTAAAATGTTATAACACCTTGATAAAGGTTGGCGTTCAGCCAACTGAAATATTGGTAAAATAAATGATATTTTGATCCAATATATGCCTTTTTAATTAAAAATTTATCTATGGATTGCCCTATTTTCAAAATGTATTATTATGTATTTGCCGTAATAATATTATTCACCAAGTAATAAGAAAAACAACGTTTTTAAGAAAAACACGAAATTTTGTGGTACAACCTTATAATATACACTAATATTGAATTTATTAAAATATATATAATTTCAATGTGGTCAATTTCACGCATGTACTATTTTAGAAATAAAATATTTTCAATTCATTTTTCATGTCTTCTTTGACCTTGCTATGTATTAAAAATGTTATCTAAAATTTCTACTATTGTATCTCTGATTTTTGTCTAGTTATCCCTAAAAAAAAATTTGGAGAAATTTCTCAATTTACAAAATAACCCTTTACACCAAACCTATATACGAGTAAACCTCGTATAACAACTTTTGTATTGCAATAATAATCTATGAATAATATATTGTAAAAAAATGCAATGATTCTCTCTCTCTCTCTCATATTATTACTAATCAATAATAATTTTAATTAATGACAATTTATATTATAGAACTATGAATATTTCTCTAACCACATGAAACCACTGATTAGCCAAGCCTTCCATAATATTTTTCAGTTTCAGTGGTTATATATAAATTTGTGTTTAAAAAATAAAATGAAATACGTAATTCTGTGAAACTGATCATATTTATATACAACAATCGTTTCTACATTTTAAAATATTATATTTGCATATATTTTGTTTTCTATTATTTTTAAATCATATTACAATAAAACTGTTAATGTTGATTCATATTTATGTGCTTGTTGTCTTTTATTAATAAGTTCGGTATCTTCTTGCACAATACTTGAGAATAGGATTTAGGTTTGAGCAGTTCTTGAAAAATCTTTTCAAATTTTCAATCTATTATTTTATCAATAAATTCAGTCGAATTGTGAATGGCATTTGTTTATTTATATCATCTAAAGATTCATTACGGCCTAAAACCATTGTGTAAATATGTATAACTGTAGAAGCATACATGTATATATGTCCCTAGGGGGACATAGCGCTTTAAATTGAAATAAATAAAACAAGAGATGACAATATAATTACTTAATTTACTATTCTTTTATATATATGTAATTACATAATGATTTAAACTGTTTTATTATTTTTACTATGACTGGAAAATAACAATACTACACTACTCATGTATCCACAAAACAAGAAAATAATAATTTTATCTAGAATATCAAATTTAATATATAATACATATAAATTATCTGCCTCAAAAAGAGAATATTCAAATAATTTATCAACATCTAGTCAATTTCTTGCTGCATTTTATTAAGCTCTTGATTGATAAGGGTTCAGTAAGGACGTTAGGAAATGGCTAAACTAAACATTCGTATATAATATTATGAAAATATAAGTATGTATAACAAAATGAAGTTGCGAAGTACATTCATGTACTAGAGAGGCACCTTTCACTTTAATTATGGATCAGAACGTATTATGTTCATCACACCCTGGTAGAAAACTTTACTTGTGGTGAGATGAAGAATGAGCCTCAATATAACTGTAATCTTCATCACCACCAGTAAAGTGTTTTACTAATGGTGATGGATATATTGCATTGTTGTGATCCATAATTAAATGGAGAAATTCCTCTCTAGATACTTATGTATGTATATGTAAAATTGGTACTAAAGTAAAATTGTACGTGGACCAGTTGGTAGTATTTAGAAAAAGGACATCTCCAGATCGTGTAAGGTTTGTTTCATCTCTCGGAATTAATTAAAACGTATCGTTCAACACACTCCAGAATATTGCCCAAATAATTTGGATTAATTAGAATAGATAAGTATTTTATTCCGACAGATGGCGAAAGCCATGAGCAACTTTAAATTGCACGAGATCAGGAAATATCTTTATCAAAATATATATCTATGTCTATAAATGCATATTTTACAAGATAATATCAAACTTTTTGCCAAATTTGATTTTTTTTAAATCGTGCATTTTGGAACTTTAACTTATTTCGTTATATATGAATTATTATTTCCCCAAAAAACATTTCTTAAAAATATAAATTTCCAATTTTTGAAAATTCAAAACCTCTCAGAAAATACTGTGAAAATTTTGTCTATAACTAAAGCTCTAAAAGACTCCTAACAACCTGAACATCAAATCCTTACTACTGAAAGTCGCTTTGAAAAAAAAAGATAATATAAATGATATAGGGGCGTCTAATCAATATAAATCGTACACCGAAGCTAATGGAATCCCTGCATCTTATCATTAAATTATATATTTATGTTAATGTACTTTAAAAATCCAAAAGAAAATAACCCTTACACTAATTGAAATGTTTTTATAGTATTAATGACAATAAATCAATTTGTGGCTAATCATTTGGGAATCCTGTGATACCAATCACTAAAATATTTCTTCCAAGGCCCATTGAAGAAAAAAAAAGTCGAGAGATGAAGGCATTAACTCTAAAGAAAATAGAAACGTCCCAGAGAGAATTAATGACAATAAATCAAAGTGAAGCTAATGGGGTAGCTTGTGATACCAATCAGACAAGTATTTCTTCCAAGTCACATTGAAAACTCAAGAGTGGAAAGCCAAGAAAATAGAAATATCTCATAGTATTAATTGTAATAAATTAAAGATGAGACCAATGGAATCTTGAGATAGCATGTTCCCTGACAAGTCCGTAAATCTTGGCCCATGTTCTGTGATAATGGCAAGCTGCCATTTTTCTTCAAATATCTTCAAATTCCACGAGTCTTAAACTCGTTCTGCCCGCGTTATTTATAGGCGGGGTCTGGCATGGCAAAATCTTTATGGCCGCCCTCGGAATTCTGGCTCGTAAATCTTGCCAGGGCGGAGCTTCCTCGTGCTAATTATTTCTCGACGATCTGCATCTTAATTACGCCTGGTCGATTTCTCCTAATTAACCTAATCCTTCATTCTTATCTCTAGGAAGCCATTATACCTTCGGAATTGTAAAAAGGCGTGATAAAGGGGTTCAAATTTGCATGCAATTATTCTACCAATTAATGGTTAATGATAAAAATATTGCTTAAAGGTTCTGACTGATTCTTGCAGAGGTTCAGCTGATAACAAAAGTGGAAGCTTGTAAACGCAAAGGTAAATATTTTCAACATGAGATACTTTTGAAGTAGCGCCTTCCTAAAATGAAAATCGATGTGAAAAGTACACAAAATTCTCTCTGTCATCCTGTTCCTGCAAGATAATTTCACGCACGTGATATGACATATTTAAAAGGTAATAGAAATAGTAACTTTTCAATTTCCCTCAATATTTTTATGTATCATTAAACCCACACTAAAACGAACCTGGGATATAGAGCCAACCTTTTCTTATAACATAATACTCACCACAATATTCATTATACTATATAGTGAACCATGACTATACTGGCTATAGTGAACCAAAGGGTCAGCCCTATTGAAGTTCACTATAGCAAGGTTTCACTGCAATAAGCAAAGTTTTATGCCTTTGGGAAGATTAAAATCAACATACTAAATATAAAATAATATATTATGAATACAATTTCAGTTTTTCTTCTGTTCGCTGCAGTGTTTCTGATCTCATTTCTAACTCGATCACCAAGATTCTGAAGTCCATGATATCTAAAAGGCCTCCCTCATTTTCACACACCATCTTCCCACATCTTTCTAAGAATGGTTCCTTATCCGCTTTTTTCTGAGACTTGCTGACTACAATAACACTTTACCTACTCGGATTCTATAAATAAATCTCACAGAAAAGTTCTAGAGATAAACACACGTTCTCAATATCTTGGGAGAATGATTCTGCGTCGTTTCAGACTATTTTCTTTTTATTATCATATTGTTTAAAATTATACATGGTCATGGAAACTGGATTCATAGAATAAATTTATAATCTTAGAAGGATTGGAATATAGGTCAAGTCTTGTAGCTCCCACACATTACGAGAGGTGGTATGGTGAAGCTTCTTTGGTCCTGCAGATGGTGCATTGTGTCTTCACACATCCTGGAAGAGGACTATCTGGAATGAAACTATATATTTTATTGTCTTGAATAGATATTATCATTATTCTTTTTCTATATTTTGGTTCTTGTACAGGAAATATGTAAAGGACTAAGGTCTTAATAAAGGCTATATGTGTCTGAATAAATTTTTGAATGGTACCTCTTGATTTTAAAAATTCCTTTGAAGTTAATGTTTTTCTTATAGTTGCTGAGCATCTGGAGGCTGACCATATCTGTTTATTTTTAGGATGGTTCGAAATGATTTTACCTCATTAAAATATAATTCATTACAATATTATTGGATTAAATTAAAATATTTGCAAATACATAGTTTTATTCAATCCAAATATATGCCTTTTTTTACTATCTAAAGATTTGATTATGGAATGCTTTATTTTTAGAACAAATATAAGGTCCATAAAATAGATTTTAATTATATATTTAAAAAGAAAAGTAGTATTTTATAAAATGTATTTATAATTTTCAGTGATCGATAGAAGTCAGTTGATGATGATATTGAAACATTAAATGTGTAAAAATAATTTATCCCTACTTCGAAAAAAGTTCAATTTCTCCCCCGACGCTTCGATGACACAGTGCCTCAGGAGAGATTGTAAAGATTATACAGTATCATAGTCATGCTCTGGGCTTCCTGTAATTAAATACAATTGTTTTGACATCTCACGTACCCTCATGGACACAACTTGAGGAAGTGGAAATTCTTTGATCACCGGTCGTTTTTTTTTTTAAGGAGACACAGACAATTTTGTTCACACTTGGTGTCTCCGTGTTTTTCAATAAAGGTTACTGTGTATCAAATATCTTTCAGAATTATTGTCTGAATATCGATGTATACATGCTAACAGGTACAACTTTTATATTTTTGTCCATGAGTGTATATGTATTATTGTCATGTACTATCAGCACAAGCTCTGTGCATGGAATGGAAGGATTAGAAAAAACCTGTTGCATTTTATCATCTATCGCGTTTGAAGATTTTTGAACTCATTAGGTATGTCACATTTCATAAGATTATCTAAAATAAAGATGACTCTAATATGAAGAACAAATGGAGTCATTTTCCACTTAAATGGAATCAGAAATATATTGCGAATACAGTCAGACCTCCCATAAGTGACTCATCTGATGAACTAAGTCCTTCTTGAGCATCCACTTCTTTAAAATAAAAAAAACCTTTGCTGATCTGACCCAACCTCAATTATTCATGTTTTTATTTGTTATATCTTATGCTAGACTTTTATGTAAAAATAAACTTGTATTTATAATCTCGGGATTCTTAAACAGTAGATTCCTCTAAGAGAAATAAAATGGTAAGTCGTTCACAATTTGTATAAAGAAAAGATGAAATGACATTCTCTGAAATCTGAGCGTTATATCGGAAAGGTACATCATACCAAGATGAGGTTTATATTTGCTCCAGTTTGGACTATATTGTAGGAAACACCTTTGTGAATGAAAGTAGAAGTAGACAAAGGGAGGATTGGTTTAACAACTTCTAAGGATAGTCTAATACTGGAGATATGAATAATGAAGTTGTGCTCAGAGAAAGGTAAATTGGCGATCCACGCTGGCCGCTCTCCATTTGATAACTGGCGCTACACAGCGATGGCCTACGTTGAAGAGTAGAATTCCTAAATTTTCCAACAAGGTACATTTATTTGTCTAAAATTTGAGCAATATTGAATTTTTCAAGACAGTAAGATCCAAAAATATACGAAACATTTTTTTCTAAGCGTATCAAATGATTCCTTTAAAAATATAATATCACTTTGTCAAAATTTACTTTTTTTAGAGTCAATATAAATTTTAGTGTAGTCTTTTGTACAGTAAAATATGCGAAAAATGAAAAATTATTATCATTAAATATTTTTCAAATAATGATATCTTATCTACGTCAAGTTTTACAGTTAATTTATTTCCTTTGTTATATTTCTGTAGTATATATTGATGCAATGTGCAGATTGATTTTAATACAGGTTCATTCTTGCCTTTTCATTTTTAAAAATCAAAAAGCAACCCAGGGCCAGGTTTTCTTCAAGCCAACACGCCCTTAAACAAGAGAATTAGAAGTGTGACTTCTATATAACTAAACACTCACACACTATAGTAAGATAGAAGTATGACTTCTAATTCTCCTATTGAAGGGCATGTTGGACCGAAAGATAGATACATAAAAAATAGTTAAAGAAAGCTGGCCTTGGATTGCTTGTTGATTGTGTTAAATTTATTTTAGGATTAGAAAAAAAAACGTGTACAAAAGTTGCATTATAAACCACAAAATAGAATCTGAAGATTTATAAAATAAATGATATGGTTAACAGTATGTTCCTTTTATTTATACTAAAGAACATAAATATAAATAAATACATATCATTCAATCTAAAAATTAAACAAATTTTATTTCAGTTGAAGTTATATAATCGACTCAGCAAGCTGGGTTCCAAGGCATGACCAGCACTTGGCATCAATCATGGGGAGAAGAAAAGAGATTTTGCAATTAAAACTATCTGACGTTTTTATTGACGTTTTAAAATTTTTACGGCGGCCAATTACAGCTTGTTGTGTGTGACTTCCTGATAGGCTGCGGCATCCCACGGAGAAACTTAATTGAATATGTGATAGAGAGTTTTTTTAGCTTCAATTTTACATTGCCAGAACCCTCAGAAAAAAATTATCTAAAATTGCTTTTCTTAGACATTTACTAATATATCTTGTCTTCTCGAAATAGAAAAAAAAAAACATTTGAAAATAACTTTATTTGATTCGAGCAAAAAATATTCAAATTTATTTAAAAGGAAGCAATAAAACTACTTTGATAAATATAAAGTATAACAGTATATATATATATATAT
This sequence comes from Cordylochernes scorpioides, assembly GCA_030710605.1. NCBI lineage: Eukaryota > Metazoa > Arthropoda > Arachnida > Pseudoscorpiones > Chernetidae > Cordylochernes > Cordylochernes scorpioides. Next base: position 48,376,341 of record CP092863.1, on the reverse strand, counting down.
ACGAATGTTTAGTTTAGCCATTTCCTATCGCCCTTACTGAACGCCAATGCCAAAACCCTTATCAATTAAGAGCTTAATAAAATGCAGCAAGAGCATTGACTAGATGCTGATAAATTGTTCGAATATTATTTTTGAGGCAGATAATTTATATATTACAATTAACAATTATTTTATTTCCAAAGCGTTATATCCCGCAAGGGATACTTGCGCCAAACAAGGAGAAAAGTTTATTTACATAAGTTATTTACATTATTCAACGCATGAAAACATTAGAGATCCAGATTTGTAGAAAGTTTAGAATGTATTTACAAAATGAATTGAACTTTAAATATGATTTTTTTTAATCGGAAATCGAATCGTTAAGTTCACAAACAACTAGTTCATTCTTCATTCTATAATCTTGAAATGCTGGGCAATCGATCAGTAGATGTCTTGAGGTTTGTTCCTCAAAACCACAAAAGCAACTTGAATTCTCCACTGCCTTTATTCTATTTAAAAAAACCTTTGAAATTTCCGTGGTTTGTAACAAATTGAGTATTATAAATATTTTGACGAAAGTATTTAGGGATTTATATATATATAAATATTATATTAAATTTGAAATTCTAGATAAAATTATTATTCTCTTGTTTTGAGGATACATGAGTAGTGTTGTATTGTTATTTTCCAGTCATAGTAAAAATAATAAAAAACAGTTTAAATCATTATTTGATTTGATATTATTATGAGAGATATAATTGAGGATAAAATAAAGCCTTACTTAAGGCGTGAAGAAGGAAGAAAACAAAAACATATTTACATATGTACAAAAAGATTTGAGCTGGCCAACGGGAAACAACAAAAATGGATTTATATAGGGAAAGCCGCGATATCTGGCGGTAGACATTAGAGAGTAGTTTGTACTAAAAGTTATATAATTTTAAAATAAAATAATTTTATATACATATATATTAAAAATAATAAAGGCATATCCTGACCAAAAGCACATGTGCAAATGTTCGTGGATGGACTTTCTTGATTTATCAAGAAAATGGGTTGGCCAAATATCAGGGAACAGTTAAATTCAATGTTTAGTTGATTTCTGTTCCACTAGATGGCGCTCTGCCATCTAAAAAGCACATGTGCTTTTGGTCAGGTTATGCCTTCATTATTTTTAATATCAACACCTGACCTTTTTATTATTTTTTCTATTGTTTTCTCATACATATATATAGGTAGAATTCGATCTGGATTAGAATATTTCTCTTTTATAAAAATGATCGCTCAAGGAGATGGTTACTAACCAGATTGTTATAAGAAATTGAAATAATATTTGACGCGTATGATTCTCTCTCTCTTTATTTTTAAATAAAACAATTTTCTACGGCTCTTACTGCAATGACGAATTAATGGGAGGAAGTAGAAATTTGTTTTATTAAATAAAAAAAAAAAGAGAGAATCACATATACACGTCAAAATACGTAGTTTCAATTTCTTACAACATATGACATGCTAATTCATCATACTAATCAGATTGGTCATCGCAGAAGTTTCTACTGTAAAGTTTAAGGATTCTTATAAAAGATTATATCAGGGTGTGGTAACATAGCGAAGTACATCTCTCGATCTTGTAACTGAATGTTGATGAGCCCCATCTATCGGAATAAATATCAATTAATGGCTGTTTGGGTGATATCGTTCCTTATCAAGCAAAGCTAAACACGCGAACATGTTCCGGGTCCTGGTGAAAACCGCACTTCAACAGCCTACCTCTTTGTTGGGTCAAGAAATGGTGTTCCAGGGGATCCTCTTCAATTATTATTCAATTAATCTTCACAGTTTCTTTTATTGCAATATATTGGCACAACACTGTTCTATTGATTTCCTGACATTTTCACACTACACAATTGGTTGACTGTGTTTTTCTACGAATCAACTTCCAACTAGCAATTGATTTTCGAAACTACACTGATATTTATGTAAATAAAGTATACGCAGAAAAATCTTGAAAAATAAAATATCTTTGCTTATTTGACCTCAGTTTTTCTTTTTTTACCCTACACGATAACTATCTCAATATAGTGATAGTCATATTCCACCATCTCTCATAAATGTGCATTAATTTTCTAACTATATTTTGTACTCATCATACAAATGTGATATCATTATCAGCTTATTTACATCCATCGCTGAAAATTGATAAAAAATTTAACGTTAACAAATATAAAAGCATAATGCACCTCTCCCGTCAAAATAAACGCCAAAACTAGAAGCCATCTATTGACCGCAAACTAGCGGCCTCGGGTCGGTGACAAATATATAAACACTATGGTTTTAATTGATCTGTGTGATAGAGTAATTAAGATATATATATACCTGACTTAAGAGGCGAGTAGAATAGAGTAAACATCCATTTCTTACGTATTTTACATATTTACAAAATGTTTTGAGCGGGCAATTGTAAAACAACAACAATGGATTTTTATAGGGAAAGCCGTGACATCTGGCGGTCGATTAACAGAGTAGTTTTTCTAGAAACTATAATTGAAAAAATATTGTCTAATTTTTTTATATAAAATATATATATTAAAAATGAAATAGACATATCTTAACCGCTCAAATAAGCATTTTAGATGGCAGAGAGCCATCTAGTGGAACAAAAATAAAATAAACGCTGATTTAGGTTTGTTACATAATATTTATAAAATAAAAGGATTTAAAAGCGCGAATGTTTCTTTTATACATAAAACGAACGTCTACTGATTTTCATCGCAGTAAGGACAGTAGACGTTCGTTTTATGTATAAAAGAAACATTCGCGCTTTTAAATCCTTTTATTTTATATGTATAGATGGCGCGTTATTGCTTTGTGTTACATAATATTTGGCCAACCCATTTCTTGAAATATCAAGAAAAGCCAACCACGAACGCGTTTCGGTCTGTTGGCCCTCGTTATCGTGGTACAAGCTGTACCTCAGCGGCCAAATATTTTGGCCCAAGAGGTTTCCTGAGAAAACAAGAAATGGGTATTTAAGGCAAATTTGCGTAAATACGCTGAACATATGAAAAAAAAGTTAAAAGCTCAGGTGTTGATATTAAAAACAAAATAGGCATATCACGCCCACTCACATATGAACACCTGTTTTTTACTTATTTTTCACAATTTCAGTTCGCAAATTTGTCCTCAAATACCAAATTCTTGATTTCTCCAGAGGCTTCTTGGGCCGATATTTTTGGTCGTTGAGGTACATCAATACCACGCTGTCGAGGGCCAACAGCTTGAAACGTATTCATGGTTTGGTTTTCTTGTTTTATTGAGAAATAGATTGGCCAAATATTATGGAATAAGCTTAAGTCAACGTTTAGTTGATTTTTTTCCACTAGATGGCACTCTCCCATATAAAATGCTGATGTGAGCGGTTAGATGGCAGAGCGCCATCTAGTGGAACAAAAATAAACAACGAGTGTTCAATTATTTTTTCATATATATATGGCCCTTGTCACTTCACCAGCTTAAAACCCTTTTTGTTAAATTCGACTGATTTCATAACCACTTTAGTAAGATGTTATTAAATCGAAGCAGCCCCTGTACTGATGAGGGCCAAAACCCTAAACCTCGTCAACCCAAGGCGGACTTTATTCCATGAGATCCACACGGGACCCAATGGAATCTTCACAATCTGCCAAAGAGGTGTTTAGCTGGCTCAATAGCTGGGGCAAATATATGGCCAAATATAGGTAGAAATTTGCTGACGAGGGCCATTAGCCCGAAACCTTGGGCTCCAGGTGGACGCTTCTCAGTTTGCCAAAGTTGGTGTTGTGGCTTTGTCACCGACCCGAGGCCGCTAGTTTGCGACGACGGTCAATAGATGGCGTCTAGGTTTGACGGTAGAGGCGCTCTATGCTTCTATAGATCAATTTTCTCCCGAAAATATTTCTATCTATATATGTTATGATTACATTAGCGCGCCATCTGTTATCTGTAAAATTCGAAACTTTTATAGACACTATGATTATTTTGAAAATTAAACAATTTCTACTGCCCTTACTGCAATGGAAAAATTAATGGGAGGGCCTGGCTCATCAGTGGTGAACCCTCCCAGCGGTTTCGCCAGTTTAATCTACCATACCGCTGTTATATTGCATTTTTCTATCTTCTTTTTATATATTTATAAATGAATGTAATTCTTCTGTACTCAAAGCTTATGTCCATAGTTCATCTAAAATACCCTTTCCAAGAGTCTAGCATCAGTATCACTATAAAAGGAAGATCGAAAAATGCAATATAACAGCAGTATGGTAGATTAAACTGGCGAAACCGCTGGGAGGGTTCACCACTGATGAGCCAGGCCCTCCCATTAATTTTTCAATTGCAGTAAGGGTAGTAGAAATTGTTTAATTTACAAAAGAATCATACGCATCTATATTAGTTTATAATTTTCAAATATATATATGTGAAAAAAAAATAATATTAAAAAATAGAAAAAGGTCAGGTGTTGATATTAAAAAATAAAAAAAGGCTCATCCAAACCGCTCACATGACAATTTAGATGACAGAGCGCTATATAGTGGAACAAAAATCAATAAAGCGTTATTTAACTTGTTTCCTGATATTTGACTAACCCATTTTTTTTTTATAAATCAAGAAAAGCCACCCACGTACGGGTTTCGGTCTGTTGGCCCAGTCAGCATGGTGCAGGTTGTACCTCTACGACCAACATTTGGTCCTAGAAGCTTCCTGAGAAATAAAGAAATGGGTATTTATGGTCAAGTTTGCGTAAACACGCTAAACAAGTGAAACAGTTCCGTAGACCGTTTATATAATTCAGTTCATTAGCTTCTCAGAACAAACTTTTATTGTCAAAGGGCTCTATTTTAACATCAATTAGAATATTTCTTTAAACACCACTAGAACAAAAATATTTATAAAAATAATTGGGTAAATAAAATTAATCATATTATAACTGGTTTAAAAATATATATATCCACGGAGGATTGCAAATAATTCCCCATAATAGTTCTGTAAAGAAGTGATTCAAGTGCTGCCATCTATGAAACAAGATAAGAACTATTCACAATATTATTGGGATGCTGATAAAATTAGAAACCTGGTTGTTTAATTTTTGACCTTTTTCATATTGATTTGATTTTATTTTCGAATTAGTTTAATAACATATACTCATATTTTTATATTAAGATAAACAAAAACATTATATTATAAAATGGTGATATATAAACAACTAAAAAAACAACTAAACAACCAAAAAAGAAAATATAATAGTATCACGGTAGTGAAGACGAGGATTGCTTAAATTAATACTAAAACAAACCAAATAATAATTATTCCCTGACAATATTTCAATGGATTTTCAGCTTGATTTATTTTTTAGTTTTTTATTTGATTTATATAATGTTCACGGATTCGGTGGACCAGAGAGAGAGAGAGAAAATAAATAAAATTAGTTAAATATATATATTTTTTAAATGCACATTCTATATACAGTTACGAGCGTCATTCCTCATCAGTCGTCTCTGTCACCGTTTGCTTTTTTTTTGGAATGGCGCCCTCCTATTGGTTGGCTACGATCACGCCACCTTTGCCCCCCCCCCCCCCCCCCCCCCCCCATCATGCCTCCCCCACTCGCTCTTTCGTTTTTGTAACTATTGTTTTGGAGCGGGTCGCTCTTTAAATAAATGCATATATTAGTTAATAACTAAATGGAATCCTCTCTTTCCTTTTCCCAGTATGAGACGCCTACGGAAGCCAACAGTACATAGACAGATAAAGCACATAGGCTATAGTTATTAACTAATATATGCATTTATTTAAGGCGCCAATTTATAATTGTAACAAATAGTATTTGAATAAAAACATTCAATCGGGTAAAACACGGGCGTTGCCCGGGCCATTCGGCTAGTAAAATATATACACGATTGGGTCAATAAGTATTGCACAATCTCTCTTAGCAAAATATATAAATAACTTATTATCATAAAATACATTTTTAAAAGTAAATAAACACTCTGCTTTTCATATCTGCAATCTGAATTGATTTATCTTTTGTATTTTTTTTTTATATATGGAGCCTAATATGAACACAAGAATCCGACAACGGTCGGTGACCGAGTTCCTCCTTTTATGTCCGGGGACATTTCCGTCACAACAATTCACTCAAGACTTCAGCTAGTATATGGAAACGAAACATTGGATAGAAGCACTATACAGAGATGGGTTAAGCGGTTCCAGAAAGGTGATTTTGATCTTCATGACAAAGAGAGGCCACGTAAACCTTCAACTCTCACAACAGAACAATATTTGGCTCTTGTTGAGGAAATTGTCAAGAATAACCGGACAATAACGACATATCAATTGATGAAAAACTTGTACTGTAAAAACTGTATAAGACTTGTGTTTTAATAAAGGCTTTATGTATGTATATATATATATTAGATAATGTCAAAATATTTTTTTTAAATAAATAAAAACACGAAAATATATAAATCTCTCTAGAGTGTAATATTTTGAGAAAGTAAATAATTAAAAATGAGGAAATTAAATTTAACTTCCCACACTAAACTCTCCAAGACCATATACCGAGTTCTACCATTTTAACGTCGGTAAATCAATCAGGAAATATAAACTCTACGGCCGACATTATATATTTGATTGTACCCCGGCTGAAAGAAAATATCCTCCAAGGAGTCACGTTGAAGGGATTCTTAGAAGTCCCAGGATCTTCTTGTCTAAGATAAATTTATATCCACGTCCTGCTAGATCATGGGCTCTGACCCTCCCTTCCTCTCTGTTGGAAGGCTCAATTCGGTTTTCAAAGAATTTAGTTCCGGATTGCCTTTATAACGGACATTTTATAATTACCCTAACTGACCCTTACTTCCTGGATGAGCCACACACTTCTTTTCCCCTGTCTAGATTTTCTGTGGTACACGATGCAAGGCTTCAGTTTCTTCGAGAGCATTACTTCAACCCTCTACAACGACCCCATATTCCAGAATGGGTCACAGCTTGAAGTAAATCTGGTCAACTAATTCCCTTCAGCAAAGAAGGCTAGTGGAGGACTATGGCACAAACTGTTCATTTTCAACAACTCAGGATCGAATCCTGCGATGGCCACTTTTTTCTCAGATAAAATAATTGCCTCAATGGATTCCAATCCTTGGAAAAGACCAGCCGCACCACCGAGTTTAAGTAACCAACCAAAACAGTGCATCTTATATGTGTGAAATTCGAACATGTGGCGCACTTACAATAAAATCAGTATGTTAGTAATCAGTATATTAGACACTATGATTAACATGTTCTGTACCATGTGTACTCGGGAGGTGTATAAAAAGAAGCAATCAACTCAATACGTCACTAGAACTTTGTTCAGATCTGCCGTTGGTCAACTACCGGGGTTGTTGCGCGCTACAGAAACACGGGTCGGTCAAATTCTCTCCCAAGGGTAGTTGAGCAATGACGTTTACTACGACTCCAATCAAACTCTATGATTAAAAATAAATGTATTCTATCATATTTATGCATTTAAAGCTTAATTACAGAAGGTATACTCAAGATATAAGCAAGAAATTAGGCCCATCTGATAAATAATGACAACAATGATCAGATTGAGGTGGCGTCATAAAAATGTCAACCATTCAAAAGAGACTAAACACGACAAATTATGTTAAATTATTTAAGTTGTTATATATAAAGAATATACACTTGTAAGTGGGAATAGTAGAGAAAACGTAATTAAGAATGGAAATCTAAAACAAATAATATGTAAAGCTATAAACAAAACATAAAGCTATGTTAAAATAATTTGTACAACATTTTGTCGACCTCATTCTGAATGGTTTGACGTTCGACCTGCGACACTCGATATGGACGGCGTTTAATCGGGGTATGGTCCTCTGTATTTATCTTGTGCTTGGCTGTGCTCGTCAGATTAGACGGAAACATATTAAATTCAAATAAGCCGCTGAAACTCCCAAGTATCGAACATATCCTGGTCCTTTCAAGCATGGATAGATCAGGGCTTATCATCGAGGCAATGTTTGGAGAGTTTTCTTGTCCAAGAATCCCCTGCCGATTGGTGTCCGAAGCATCACCGATGACCGCCAGCTGACCCTCTTCCAGTACCTGTATCTCTCCAATACACATTCCTTTGGGGACAGTTCGATCACATGTGCCGATGTTGGTTATCCAAATTCTCCCTTTTCCATGCTGGACAGCGAAGATCGAGGCGGGAACCATCAGATCACGTTCTAGAAAGAGGATCCTCGAAGGCTCCATTACGACATCACTCACACCGAGTATAGCTTCGCTGATTACGTTTATCTGCTTGGTCGATCCAGCGGGGATTATAAAGCTATCGTCGGCGGCCACAGTTTGGAATATGCTCGAAGAATCCTCTGGTAGTTCTGCTTTTTCAAACAGAATCTCGGCGCTACCACAATCGATTATAGCCCTTGACGTCTCCAGAAAGTCCCAACCGAGAATGATGTCGTGGCTACAACTTGGTAAAACGATGAATTCAAACGGCTGTACTAATCCGTTTATTTCGAAACGTAAAGTACATCGGCCCCTGGAAACGATATATTTCCCGTCGGCAACTCTAAGTGTCATGCCAGCGTCACTGAACATAGTCTTTTTGTGTTGTTGTCTAAAGTGGTCCGAAATAACCGAAAACGAAGCGCCGCTGTCGACAAGGGCAGGAAAAGTTTTATCGTCAATAGTAACGTCAACTATATTCTGTGATAGTTTAGCGGCTATGAGCGGCGGAGGATTTATAATCTCCTCAGCGACCTTACCTCCAGCGAAGGGCGCTTGCTCTAGTTTTCCTCACGATAAGGTGATCGGCCAGATCGTCGGCTTGGCGATATCGAGGGGCGACGTTCAGCTGGGGATCGGCCACGACCTGGATAGGGCGACGGGCTTCGGTAACTTGCGCGGCCTGGGGTTTCATTGCTATTATAGATCGTTCGCGGGCCGTTCTGGACAGGGTGGTATCTCCCCGGTGGCTGTCGATCCACCATCCCTCGCCGCTCTCGGCAGTACCTGGCGACGTGACCCGGGCGTCCGCATTGGAAACAAACGGGAATATTATCCACCGTCCTCCATTCGTCAGTCTTTCTTCGGGCAGTTGTCAGCCTTGTAGGACTTTGCTGCTGGTAATACGGGGGTGGTTTCGCCGGACCTTCAAATTGGCGGCGTTGTTCTCGGTAGTATGGACCCTGCTCCGCAATTGGGGTCAGATTTCTCTCAACCTCTTCATGAATAATTTTCTTCAGGGAGTTCACCTCCGGCACTATAGGCTCGGAATGTAGGGCACTTTTAATTTCTTCTCTCACGATTCGTCGAATCAGATCTTCCAGGGACGAGGAGTTTGGTTGCTCTATACTTGCGACGTTAGGGAGTCGCTCAAACCTTGGTTTCCCGATGCGTCGCTGCTTGCAAGCCTCCACTTTTCGGCACCAATCGACAAAGGCTTCAACAGTATCAATTTCCTTTATCAAGATGACCTGATAGACATCTTCTACCACACCTTTCATTAGATGTGCCACTTTCTCTTCTTTACTCATATCGGGATTCACCTGCCTACACAAGCTCAGAACGTCTTGGATATAGGATTCACAGGATTCTGTACTCTTCTGAGCTCGACTCTGAAGGTTGTCCTTAGCGCGTCTGAGAAGGACACCGCTATTGTCGAATGTCCGGCTAAACATCTCCTTAAACGTATCCCACGAATCCATTCCTTCTTCGTTGTTATCATACCATTGGCCAGCGGTCCCTTCCAAAAAGAATGGTGCGTTCGCCAATTTCATCGTGGCATCCCAGCAGTTCGATCTCGCAATACGTTCGTAATCCTTCATCCATTTGCCACAATCCTCCGTTCCATTGCCGCTAAACACAGTTGGGTTTCTTGTAAAATGTTTGCAAGTATTTTTTTTTTTTAACACCCGTGTTAACTCCAGCCGATATTGACATTTTTATGATTGGCTTATTCTTTTCGTCGAAATCAAAACGTGGCTCTAGGCCTTCTAGGCGACGGCTTCTTCTGACAGAGGTATCCGTGATGGTATCGGTACCCAGCTTCTCCACCACTTGTCACGGTAAGAATCGCAAGCAACAGGCGAAGATAAATCGAACGATAAACGTTTATTGCTGCCAACGAGCAGACTACTCAATCATTGTCAATAATGCAATCGCATATATGCTAAAAAGTGATATCGTTATATATAAATTGTAATTTACTTTTAAAAATTGATGAAAAAAAAAAAGAGAGTTGAAAATATTAACACACAGGTTATTCAATATCCTCATTAAAAATATATTTTAATTTAAAAAATAATGTCGTTAATTATTTAACATTTTGAAAATATTTTATTTTTCATAATTCGAATCTACATTTTCCAAAATATAAACATTTAGAAATGTCAAAACTTTTTTTTTTTTTCAAATTCAATAAATAGTTTCAAAATAGGCCGGCAGATGGCGATAGTACACCGTAGTTCAGCCCAGCCATCCATCCTGCGTGTGTGTGGAGAGGGGGAGAAATGTCAATATATAATTTTTTTACAAATTATTTTAACATAGCTTTATGTTTTGTTTACAGCTTTATATATTATTTATTTTAGATTTCCATTCTTAATTAAGTTTTCTCTACTATTCCCACTTACAAGTGTATATTCTTTATATATAACAACTTAAACAATTTAACATAATTTGTCGTGTTTAGTCTCTTTTGAATGGTTGACATTTTTATGACGCCACCTCAATGTTGGTGTCTATTGTATGCGGAGGATACACTCCCACACCGCTGTATTGGAACATTATCCAGCCAGTACCAGTGTACTCCACCACGCGCTTGTACACTTCCTAACCCTGGATCTTTCTTGACTTCCCATCTAGACCTACCGGGTAAACAGAAGCAACAACACCTCACAGAGACGGTCTTGGTAAATGAGAAGCTAGTGTTCGGAATCTCTAAACATTCTGTGATGAAGACCAGTGATCAGTTAACAACTGAGAAAGACATAACACAATGTGTGTTATATGAACCGGCAAAGGTAAATAGGAAAGGTAATGCCTTTCTTATTAGCGTTTATATATGTATTCACATATGTACCAAAAGAGAATAACATCTCCCTTTAAAAATACATTTAAAAATGCAATTTGTTTATAACCCCTGTTTTAAACGTAAAGGTGGAAAACAGGTTCGCTTTTGTACGAATTTGCCAAAACTGGTGTTGTGGCTTATTCTTTATTACCAACTTTACGTTTTTTGTTTTGTTACGTTGTTTTGGTACATGAAAGCCATCCGCCTGCAACTTTATGTTATGTATCATGTTTAGTTCCAGGTTGCCTTTTCTTCACGGCTAGGGAAACTTTTCTGAAATTTCTCTTCGCTGTTTGTATAAAAGGGATGAAAAATACAATAAGACTATTTAAATGAATTAATATATATCTTCTTATATATAAAAGTCAATGTGTGTTGTCTGTTTCGTGATGAACTCAAAAACTACTGAACCAATTGGTACCAAATTTTTCATGTCGTTTTTTTATTAACCTAAGGAAAATTTTCGGCTACATTTTGATTAGTATTTTTGGCTATTTATTTTTTCATTTGAATAACCTTTTTTTACGCGGAGTAAATACGAGGCGAAGTAACAACACCAGGCCAATTAAGCTACCAATGAGCGTTCTGCATATTACTTTTTTTCAAGTTTCTTGCGTACTTTTTTTGAAATATCTTTTTATACGAGTTTTACTTTTTTTTTACAAAAGTATTGAGTATTGAGAGAGAAATTTATATTGCTAACTAAGTTACGGTAAGTGCACACAATGCAATTTTAAAAATACTTTACAAAATTAGCGTTACTGTATGTAAATAATGAATTTCGTATTTTTAATTAATTTTTGTTCTAGCCTTTGTTTTTTATCTATTTAAAAAAATTGTTTAAAATGCAGTTGCAGTCATTAGCAAACACATATGTTTGCCTAATTTCAATCTGCTCTTTTAATTTTTACAGAAAAATATTTACATGCCAGTATTTTGGAATATTATTTTTTATAAACCTATTTTTTCTTATTCTTACTGAGATGGGCATCGCAGTCAAGATCCATCGCAGTCACTCGCTCAACTCAGGCAATTTCAAGGGTTAATGCGCTGGGGCGGGTACCTCGGGGGTTGGGTGGAAAAGTGCCATATATTTAAACTATATTGATTTTGAAACAACTAAATGGATTGCAAAAAAATAACTAAATCAAATACCAAAACACTAATATAATATAATTGTTGCCATCACACACTTTTTGCCTGTGGTGTATGTGTTACTTCTGTATTGCTATTCTATGGCACTTCGACTGTTTATTATTTATGTACTTTCAGTATGAAGGAAATTGCACTCGGGGGGATTCTCAGGCGAAGCCGGGTCATTCGTATAGTAAATATATATATTTAAAAATAGAGCAATCCATAAATAGATCTTTAATTAAAAAGGCATATATTGGATCAAAATACAATTTATTTACCAATATTTCAGTTGGCTGAACGCCAACCCTTTCAAGGTATTATAATATATTAATGTGTGATAACAACAAACTCAGCGCCACATAAAACGTCAATAGAATTTATATATGCTTTAAAATATATATATATATATATTTTTTAATTAAAAAGGAATATATTGGATCAAAAAATCATTTTTTTTACCAATATTTCAGTTGGCTGAACGCCAACCATTATCAAGGTGTTATAACATATTTAATGTGTTTTGAAAATAGAGCAATCCATAAATAAATCTATAATTAAAAAGGCATATATTGAATCAAAATTTGATTCAATATATGCCTTTTTAATTAAATATTTAATGTGTGTCAACAACAAACTCAGCGCCACATAACGTCAACAGAATTAAGTTTTAAAAATATTTTTTTTTATATTCAATGGGGAGGAAAAATTTTATTATAATAAATATATTAAAATTTTATGTAACAATATAGGGTTATAACAAGTTCACGCTTTTACCTCGGCCGTTACGTATCATTTAAGCAGAACATAGAAAAAAAAGGAAGAATTGAAGATATTAGGGTAGGAAAAAGAGCATAGACTGAACCATGTAATCTTTTATCAAACAATTTAAATTTATTAAGAAAGAAATTTCTTTCTTAATAAATTTAAATTGTTTGATAAAAAGATTACATGGTTCTGTCTTTGCTCTTTTTCCTACCCTAAAGTATTTTTTAAGTAATATTTATTTTTTATTTTTTTTTTGTGTTGAAAATACTTTTAATAATATAAAAGTTTTAGTGTAAGATGGGGTTCAAATTTTTTGTGTTGTTTTAATGGAAACCATAATGGTTCGACCAGGATGGAAAGAGATTGGTACCGGGCCGGGACTTGTCAAAGATAAACCCGGCGGGAGTTTCGTCCCTGCTACCTTACTCCCCTACGAATCTCTTCGACCAATGAATAATTGGATTAAAATAAAAGAAAGAGTGGAAAAAGATTTTAAAATTTATAAAATTTTACTTTTGTTGTGGGTGGTTGGAAATATGGCACTGTGTGTATGTTAGTTTTTATATGTGTGTGTTGTATGTGTATTAGTTTGTGTGTGTGTTTATGTGTATTTTCTAAAGATTAAGTGTGTGTATACATTCTTGTGTTTGTGACTTTTCCTCATTGTAATCACAATTAAGGGATTTTCTTAAAAGGAGCAATTATGTGTGAATACTTCATGTGTACTCTTAAACATTAATATATATGTCCAATGACAAGTTTCAAATAGTTCGAATTATAATCAACAAATATTAACAAGTTGTATATTTATAATAAAACCTATCAATATGTCTCTTTTTTAAATTAAATTATGAGTATATTTAAAAACCCATGCAATTATCAAGTCTATTATAATATTACTACATTGGCCGATCGAACAAAACCAATAATAACAATGTTATCCAAATTTCATCTTTTATCAATTACCTTTAGATCTATTTATAAATAACTATAACATTGGGCTGATTGATTGAAGAATTCTCTTTCTTTCTTTTAATAGTCATGGTTTTTTAGAACCAAATAATTTAAGTTAAAAAAAACTAGAAAGTTCAAATTCTTTCGTTAGTAAAAGAGAAAAAAAGGGGGGAATATTTTAAACTGAAGCACTGAACAAAGAAAATAGATCAATTGGATTATAGACCTGAATTATAAGGCAGTATGAATAAATTAAATTAAAATATTTGTGTTTGACATTTTGGCGTTAGTGTCGATAGACTAAGACCAAAGATCGAAATACTTTAATTGGTTGATAGAAAATGGTAATTAAATTGTCATAGAAATTTCATATCAAAATACTTATTTCCAGGGTTAAGTATAAAATGAATTAAAACTGAAAGTGAGATTGGGAGAAAGAATAAAGAAATTTAAAAAAATGTTTGTTGTTGTTGTTGTGGGAGGAGGTATGTGGGATAGAGTGTGTCCTTATGCGCATGTGTGTGTATTGTCCATTATAATCTTTGTGACCAAAGAAAAAGTATCAATTGGATTGTAGACCTGAATTATAAGGTAGTATGAATAAAACCAATTAAAATATTTGTGTGCGACTCTTTGGCTTTAGTGACGATAGACTAAGACGAAAGATCGAAATATTTTAATTGGTTGATAAAAGATGGTAATTAAATTGTATTAGAAAATTCAACTCAACATACTTATCTCTAGGGTTAAGTATGAAATGAATTAAAACAAAAAATATATATACTTAATACTTAATATATACTTATATATTTTTTAATTAAAAAGGCATATATTGGATCAAAATATTATTTATTTTACCAATATTTCAGTTGGCTGAACGCCAACCTTTATCAAGGTGTTATAACATTTTAAAGTGTGTCAACAACAAAACTCAGCGCCACATAACGTCAACTTGTTAACGTCAAGTTGACGTTATGTGGCGTTGAGTTTTGTTGCCTTTTTAATTAAAGATTTATTTATGGATTGCTCTATATTCAAAACAATACTTATATATATATAGTTTTGCCTATATTGAATGAGAAGGGAAAAAATGCCTGAAAAAATATATATTTTAGAGCAAAATAAATTTTGTAAAATAAGGGAGTGAATATTTTAAATAAGTAAAACTTGGATAATTCAAACGTCTTATTTATTACCAGTTGCAAACAGGACACGCTATATCCGATCTGGATAATTGCGCGTGAAACTATTTACAATGATTCATATTGTAGTAGAGTATGTAACAGAATTATCAAAAGAAAATAAAAAATTAAGAAAAAGAGCATTGAACAAACATATACATTAAACAAATAAGCAACAACATAAGCAGATAGAATAAATCGCAAAGTATTTATTTATAGTATGTTAAGCAATGATGGAAGTTGATTTAATGAAGTTAGCAGTAATAATTAGTTTAATTCGAATATTTATCTATTTAAGCCTTTTATTCAAAACCTTTTTAATTCGAATTTTCGGATAATTCGATTTTTTTGGTCACTTGGGCTTTGAATCATACAAGTTCAATTGTTTTAACAATAAAAAAGGTTTTATGGTTAATATCTAAAATATTCACACCCTCATTTTACAAAATTTATTTTGCTGTAATATATTTTTCAAACATTTTCCCACTCCTCATTGAGTATAGGCAAAACTATATATATATATATATATATTTTTAAAACTTAATTCTAATTGACGTTATGTGGCGCTGAGTTTGTTGTTGACATAAATATGTTGTTATAACCTCAAAAAGGTTGATGTTCAGCCACAACTGAAATATTGGCAAATAAATTATTTTTTGATACAATATAACCTTTTTAATCAAATATATATAGACTTTTACACACACAGATAAAAAGAATCTACAAAGAACTCTAAAAACGTATTTTCGAATTCAAATCAAATACAATTAAATATTAAAGATTTATATGAAAACAAATCATATATTAATGTGTAGAGAGGAATTTTATATTTTGAAGGTACTTGTAGAACAAAAAATTTCCTTAAACCATCGCATGTGCAAAAGGCAATAGATGGAATAATAGAAATAGTCAATAACAGAAAACTGTAAATAATTTGTTTATTCACACTCATGGACAAAACCTAAGGAAGTTGTACCTTCAAGCATGTATATCGATATTCAGACAATAACTCTGGAAGTTATTTGATACACGGTGACCTTTATTGAAGACACACGAGATGAGCAAGTGTGAAAAAAATTACCTCTGGCTCCTTAAAAAAAAAGATTACCAGACACATCAAATACTTTCAATTTCCTTAAGGTTTGTTCATCTTTCATTAGTTTCATGATAATCCCTAAAACCGACCTTTTCTTTGTAAATAGATATTTGCATCTGAAAAATGTATTTTAAAATCATTTTATATTTCTTCACATTTCTCTATTTGTGTATGAAAATATGGGAAAATATTGCGCGAGAAGTAGAGTTATCAATATGATTGTAAAATATTTTAAAAATGATTCCGGTTTGGATCATAAGGCACTATGTTGAAATATTGTAAGTCTTTGGAGCATTTAAAGGTTCAAAAATAAAACTCAATTTAGAAGTATTTTTTTTGTGTAATTACATTTTAATACGAACAATAAACTGATTAAATACTGGCAATTTCAACGCTATTTTTTAATATAATTTACAAACCCTTACTGTGTAAAATTGAAAAATTAAAACTTGCAAACATCAGTATTTTAATTCTCCCAGCGGTTTCGTCAGTTTAATCTCCAACTCGCTCCACACATACCGCATCTGTTGGAGGCATTTCGAGTATTCCTCCTACGAGGAACCTACTCGTAGGTTGGACTTCCTTATCATGGTTTAATCATGCCGGGATTTGGAAAGAGGATCAAGTGTTGTGAGTGCCTCTCTTTCTACCGTTGACGGATGATGAATAAGTTGATGAAAATTTCGGACTTTGATTTAAAGGCTGTATAAAGTTCGGGTGAATAAACTAGAGTTTATCTGCATTTAGATTGTGTAGTTCGATTGTTAATTAATATTCAGAGTCGCGGGCATTTTAAAAGAGATTGATTACTTAATAGTTAATCTAGGATGAATAGTAATTGCTTTGTTCTTGGTTCGACTACACCACCCAAATAGCTCGTAGCTTCCCGAAATGTTGTATTGAACTCTGAGTTCTACTTTAGTGTGTATCCTGTTTAAGCAGTTCTTAGGTAGTGAGGAGTTCTAGGATGAATAGCCACAAGACTTCATCTTCAAAAGTTTCAAAAGCTTTCGTAGCTTCAATTGAACTGCCGTGATCCTGCTAGGGAAAGTATATGAAAGTATAGGCCTACTCATAGTTAGGTAGGTCTCGCTTTTTATATAATATTCAGTGTGATTCTTTTTCCAATAAAAACTGATCATGGCAATGGCCACCTTTTGTTCTACTGTTCTTAAAATTATCGCCTATGTCTTTTTAAAAAATTCTGAACTCTCAGATATGACGTCCTTTATTTCCTCAACGGCATCATGATGGTTTTCATTATTTTCTTGATAAAAAGGGACCCTTTCTCAAATTTGACAATTATGTAGAATTATGTAAGTAAAGTTGGATTCGTATTTTGAAAGGGATAGTTATGCCATCTATAAATAGATTGAAAAAGTCAAGTACACCAAACCTCGAGGAACTCCTGCTGTAATGGCCCTGGTCGAGGAACGTGCTGTTTACCACCTAATCCTGGATTTCCTCCTTTGAAGGTAATCCTCGATCATCTCAGTCAAATCTCATGGAAGTCCTCTTTTTACCATTTTGTGAATTAAACGGTTTTATATCAAATTTTGTCAAAAGCTTTGCTTATGTCGAAAAGTAGAATTCCCGTAACACAATTGTTGTTAAAGTCTTGAAGTACATTATCACCTAGTACTGTTATTTCGTTTGTTGTCCTCGCTTGAAATCAAATATTTCGTTTTCGATTGGTTCTGTTTTTCAAAAGCTAGCAGAATGTTGTAAAGCATAAGTTTCTCCATTAAAGAACACAAAATTTTTAAGTAATATTTAGGATAGAATATCAAAGAAATATCTATTTCTCAATATACGACTTAAGTTCGTTACTAAAATATAATTTGCTTTTTATCAGTCGCATATACGACGGTCAAATACGACTTAATTATCATAATGCCTGTTTTATATTTTTGTTCATTGTTCTGCTCGTAATTCTGGTGACGAATGCGCAATTTATTTTCTTACCGCGCGCGCTCTAGGTTGCGCACAGAAGGAAAATGTAGTCTGTAAATAACATTGCTGTTTATTGTTACTATTAATATGTTATTCCTGTGGATACCTTCTTCTACTCAGAGAATCTGTATGAGACCAAAAGGTCTTAATAAAGTTTATTTTTTTGCTGTTTTTGAAAGAGGAGTCTCGCTGGAGAAGTCGGACTGTATCGCGAGCGCGCCGACAAAGTAATAACCAGAAACGGCACCTTTAAAGAGTGTTGAGGAAATTTGTTTCACCAAACCCACCAAAATTCACCAAAATTATAAATTACAGCTATCTATTTTTATGCTGAAGTTATAGACAAATTAAGTAGTTTGTCTTGGATATAATATCTCCGTAGCATTTGTACCTATATTTACAAAGTTATATAATTTTAATCGTTCAGAACGAATTTCTTCAATTACTAAACAGAAGATGAAGGTTTGAGTCATCAGTGGTGACCTCCCCCAGTGGTGTTGTTATGTCAACTACGCCCACATGTCCGCTCTACAACTATTGTACTCTTTACTCTGCTTACATGGAATGAAGTCAAAGGTTTGTTTCTGTTATGTGTGTATCTTCGTTATTGTGGTTTTTAGTAATGGGATTCTCAATAGTGTTGGTTGAGTAATTTTTATTTGTTTGTTCTTTAAGCTAGAAATTTGTGTTAGATACCAAAAAGTGTAAATTTTTTACAATCATAAATCTCCATTTCTATAGTTTCATCGAACACCATCACCAAGAAAACATTTGAGGATACAGATTATATAGGAATAATAATACAATAGTTTCAGCGACCTGGTGGATTGTATTGGTAAAACCCTTGGGAAGTTTACTGGGGATGGGCCAAGCTTCTCGAACAACTTTTCATATTTTATTTAACTATTGAAGAAATTCGTTCATATTTGTGTTTTAAAACGACTAAAATAATATAATATTTAAATAAAAATTTAGGTATATTTTCTTTTTAATCTTCCACGAAATTAATTTGATTTCGAGAGGCTAAAATTAATATGAAATTTCACTTTTGATACTTAATTAAAATAGCATTTATAAAATCGGGTAGAGGGTATTGTCTTTATTACTTATTATACATAACAATTGGGTTGTGTTTACGTTGTTTTTTTTAGGTGGGGGGAGGGGGTTTTGTAATATTTTACTCTCACATCAAATATTTTTCTAACAAAAAAGAGAGTTGAATAACAAAACAACAAATCAATTTTTTTTTGGACAAGTAAACGACAACTTAGAATATTTCTATTAATCACACCAGTAAACATTTTCCCTATGTGGTATCAGCAACAGTGCTGATAAGTGCTCAAACTAAAAGTAACTCGTTTAACTAGGTGCCATCTATTGGCTGTCACACGAGCGGACTTAGGTCGGTGACAAAGCCACAACACCAGCTTTGGAAAACTGATTAACTGCCACCTGGAGACCATAGTTTCGGAAGTAGGCTTTGATTTCATGAGATTCCCAAGAGATCAAGTGAATTATTCGCAATTTGCCAAAGAGACATATCTATGGCCAAATACAGAAAGAAATTTTACTGAGATGATCTATGAAAATAAAGGTTTCCTCTCCCGTAAAAATAGACGCCAAAACTAGACGCCATCTATTGACCGTTTTATCAATCTAGTGGACTCGGTTCAGTGACAAAGCTACAACACCAGCTTTGGAAAATTGAAAAGCGCCAACCAGAAAATCATGTTTTCACGTTAATGGTCCTCATTGATTTGGCGTCTATTTTTGTCGGAGAGGCTGCGACTTTTTTAAAAATAGATATTATAATCTTACCGGCTAAATTTCTATCTATATTTTGTCCTTACCTCTTTACCAGCACATTGTAAAATTGAGAAGATTTCATTCGGTTCCTTGGGAATTTCAAGAATCAAAGCCTGCCCTGGACTGAAAAGGGTCATTAGTATCAAACCATGGGCTCCTGGTGAGCGCTTCTCCGTTTTCCAAAATTGGCGCTGTGGCTCTGATCCCGATCTAAGTCTGCTAGTTTGCGATACGGTCAATAGAGGGCGTCTATTTTACTGAAAAAGAGAACTTTATTTTCATAGAACATATAATTTACTTATCTGAATTCAAAATATTATAAGCCACATCTGTGGCGTAGTCACCATGGAAGCGCTACTCACCAAGTTTGAATCCTTCCATCCAATCCTGCCTGCGACGCTGGCAATCTGAACAAACGAATAAGACGTCGTTAAATATGTGAAATATAAACCATTAAAGTAAGTAAAATTAAAAGACAACTCTACCGTTAAAATAACCGTAAAAAAACCGGCTCCAACCGTTGGCGATCTTACAGTCTAGCAGACTCGAGTCAGTATTAATGCCACAACACAAAGCTTTGGAGGTTTCGAAATAACGAAGACCAGAGTTTGTCAGGTTTGGCATTTGTTAGTCCAGTGCGAATTTATTTTGTGGTCCATAAAGGATTCTTTGAATATTAAGAATTGGCTGAAGAGGTTCTTAGTTGAGGAAGTAGCTGAGTCAATTCTATATTCTATCTAATATTAATGGAAATGACAAACTAGTCTCTTAACAAATCACTCAATATTTCCAAAAATAAAAAATAGCATCTTAAAAAGCGATTAAGAAAATAGCCTAATCTGTGGAAACCCCTTCCACCTGCACATAGGCAACGGCTATAGAAACGAACTATGCATAGGTCGCCAGATTACGCTGAGAAACAAAAGAGAGTCACAATGAACGAGACAACAGACACCTGTCCGAGTCTAGTATATCAGAGGGATGGTGTTTACCTAGCTCGTTGATTGCGGAATTCAAATAAACTCCAAGGAATTCATGCAGTCATAAACTAGCAGTCCAGTATGACTAGATATAAATTGTATCAAATATTTTGGATCATTTCAAAATGACTTCATGACTTCACAAGATATTATTTCGAATGCTTTTTGATTTTTCGACATATTATACTTGATCGATCTGAAATATTTGATTATTCTTTAGGATTGTTAAGTCTCTCGAGATTTATAATAATAATTTGAAATATATATTTATAGAATCGAGAGAATTTTGAATTGCGTTTTCTTATTGGGTCCAGTGAACTCTTCATATGGATATGATTCATTGTATAAAGGCTTGGCTGAGAATATTGTCAACATTGATATTGAGTATTGTCTTTAGGTATTCTTACAAACTTCTGTAAATGAATAATAATTTAGTTTCTAAGATTTTTGATGATTTGGTTTTAAAAGTATAAACATTTAGATTAATATCGGAGATTGAATTTTAGCCTTTGATTCTTCTTCAAGTAATACGTTGTTTCCTACGCAAGTTTAATATACAGTAATCAAAGCTCAAAACCATTTCGAATAGATGTCGAAAAATATTTAGCGAAATAAGAAAAAATCATATTTTAAAATAAAAAAAAAAAATATTTGTATTTTTGTATTTGTGAAGATCATTTTTCTCATTTAGATATAAAATCTATTGAATATTACATAACAATACAGTTTTTGGCAAATGCATGAAAAATTCTTCATCAAAATTATTCATTAAAGTTATCTGGAGATATAGCTTTGAAAGAGTTGAGCTCTTCACATGTTGATTTCTTCTAAATTATTATTTAATTGACTGGATCACAGAGCAATATTATTCATTATTTTAGAGATTTATATTAA
Source organism: Cordylochernes scorpioides (assembly GCA_030710605.1). Taxonomy (NCBI): domain Eukaryota; kingdom Metazoa; phylum Arthropoda; class Arachnida; order Pseudoscorpiones; family Chernetidae; genus Cordylochernes; species Cordylochernes scorpioides. The sequence continues at coordinate 48,354,474 of CP092863.1, read as the reverse complement.
TTTTCAGTGATGGTACTGGATCTTTATCGTCTGGGATAAATTTTCTTAGAGGAGCAATCCTTTTATCGCCTTCAATAACATTTTAACTTCAACAATGACACGATATATGAACACACACACACACAACTTTTGATATCCAAATTTATTCAATAATATTTATATTTTCTCAAATTTCTTTTAGTTGAATCGAATTCATTCGAGTATTATATTCAAGATAAAATTCGAAATAATCTTAAGATATAAAAAGTGGTTTTCTGTGGTATAATCTTTTGAACATTTCAGTTTAAAAACCTTTTGCAAATATGAGCCTGCGTAAGATATTTTCTTGAATAGTATTTGCTTCGGAACTTATACATCTGATATACGAGCTGATGATATTTGGAGGCAAATCTTAACCATATAATCACGAATTTGAATATGATTTAAAATATGGTAAAATATTGTAGACATACAAAGTTGTCTTATGTGTATATTAAATAAATTATGATTTCACTCTCGTTACGAATGTAACTACCAAATTATATTTTAATTATTTCAGAAAAAAGAAATACCAAATCAGAATTGAATTGTTCTTTAAAGAATTATGAATGTCTTCAAAAATATTTTAATAATTTGTGGAAAATGTTGCTAGGTAATATTTATAGTATCCAAATATGTTTGATACAAAAAAACTTTCAAGTTTCTAGAAGAAAAGACGCCACCGATCCTAGGACTATACAACTCTTATTATATGGGTGAATGCTAATATGAATTAATAAACATATTTAGTATGTAATTAGCACAGTTAAAGTATAACCGGGGGTTTGCGAAGGAGTAATATGCATGTTATTTTCGACAACCACGAGCGGGTTCGAATCCTGCATTTGGATTTTTTTCTGGTCCTTCAGTCTTCTAAACGTTCAACCCCACCAGTGAGTGAAAGTACCCAAATGGGATCTACTCCGTTGAAGGTTTAAAAGTCTAACTACTTTATATGTACATATGGTGTATTTACAGTAAATGTAGTCGCTAAATACCTACAATTATTAACAATGCCTGTACATTTATACTTTGGATAATTAAAAAAGTATTGTTCAAGTGTGTTGCTGAAATGTGTAGGTGTACGGGAGGAATATAAAGGTTGCGAAGCGAGATGGTCCTTCCACAGATGGCCCACCTATGAAACATTTTACTGAACAGAGAAAGTATATTTTTAATTAGAAATATATATGTTATAAAATAATGATATTTTCTGTCGATTTTGATTGTCTTGAGGATTATGCTATGTCAATTCAGTCATGGTTAAAATCTTGAAAGTATAATTATAAAAATAGTTTAGATGAGCAATTTAAATGAACTAAAGGAATATATAAAAACATAGTTTGATAAAAGTACTGACTGGCTTAAGGCGTAAGAATAAAAATAATGGAAACTTATTTACATAATGTACAAAAGATTTGAGCCGGCCATCGGGAAACAACAACAATGAGTTTTTAAAGGGGAAGAGTGACCTCTGGCGGTCGATTTAGCAGAGTATTTGAATTTATTAAATTATAATTTTAAATAAAATAAGATTTTATTATAACACATATATGCATATTAATAATGTATTTTTATATATTAAAAAAATATATATATTCGTTTATTTCTATTAGTCCAGCTTTTAATATACTGTATAATAATTTTACACAGCGGGTAAACAGAGATATTTACAAATAACAATGTTTATATAAAAAGGATTTTTTCATCTCATTATAAAAAAGTATTTTTTTTTTGCTGAAATCCGGTTTGAAAGATGACGTTATATTCCAAATTTAGAAGAGGAAACTTTGGGTTGGTAGTGGTCGTGATCGGCAAGCTATGGCGTTATATTTTCAAGCAAAATATTGATTATAAATAATTGATATATTTATGTCCTTGAATTATTACTTGTATTATAATTAATTACGGTTAAAATTATTAAAAGTATATTTTCGCATGCGTCTGGAATTTTAAAAAAATGGATTTTTTTTGCAAGTGTAAATTGGCTCGCTCCAGCATGTATATACACACATGAAGTTATCACCTTCCAAGAAATATCTCTTGCAGAAATATTTTTATTCCTTAGTCATTAAAATATTGGAACTAATTAAAAATTCAAATTTTGAATACAAAGATATTAATTAAAATAAACCACACATGCCAATAGGTTGACAGTAAGAAGTGATTGCCTAATATATTGTATTCAGAAAATAATATAAACATTTTTTTGCAGGAAAAGAGGAGACCTTAACCTGAAGACACGAATACAAGACTTCGTATTCTGATTTGCAGTGTAAAGGTAAATATGTAACTTGTATTATTTTATTCTCAACTTCTAGGTGAATATACTTTCGTAAATCCGAGGTAAATATCTTTTGTTTGAATTTACATGCAATATAAGGCAATATATGTTCCTTGTTTGGTTTCATTTGCGAACCGAAGGTAAAATGTTTACTGTTTCATTTTGCTTGAAACCCCAAAGTAATATGTTCCATGTTTGGTATTATTCGCAACCTCAAGGCAAATATATCCTTCGTGTTTGATATTACTTGTGTGGAACCCCTTAAATAATATATCCCTTGTTTAATTTTACTTGCCACCTCAAGGTAAATATGTCCCTTGTTTGAAAACACTTATATCCCCTATCTATATTTTATCCACAAGGTGTGTAACGTTTTCTTTGATTTTACTTACAATATCAAGTTATTATGTTTATTTTCGGATTATCAACCTCAAGGTACGATTCTTATATTTCCTTTGATATTTTAACACCTACATGTGTGGATATGTGGTGTACATACAGTAAAGCTGTCCCAGATCTATAAAATGATAATAATCGAAAAAAGAGAACCTATTAAATTCTATACGCCCTTTTGTGAGGGATCTTGTTTATTTAATCTTGCTTTGTGTATAAAAGAACAGAGGACTTGTCTACTTTTAAAAATAATTCCGACAAGTTGTGTTGTTAACAGAACATAAGGAATGAGATCGGTAAACCTCGAATCTCCTCCACTTCACCAACCTACCTGGTAGGTTGTTGCCTGGAGCTACGGCAAGCGACATATTTAGGAACCCATAAACCTCCAGTCGGAAATACCACAGATTCTCTGAGTAGAAGACAATTCCGAAATTACCGCGGATCATACTGTTGTGTCTATAAAGTACTTCTTTATAATTACCGGATTATATTGTCTATAAAGTACTTCTTTATAGTAAATACTGGTAATAAAATTGAGATGGAATAAAGCGCGGTAACATGCCACTTATATGATTCTGTATGATCTTTGCAGAGAAAAAGAGTAAAAAAAAAAACAATAATCAAATAATCTGAATACAAAAATACATTTTCATTCCGGTATTGTTTCTTTGAGATATATATTGCATATATTTAGATGTAAATATGTACATATATGCAAACAACCATACAAGGTTGTTAACGTGATTATTTCTAATCACTAAAATAAAAGTTGTGTGCTGCTATATACCATACATCAGAATAAATATATAAACTATCATTTTATCATAAGACGATAACGTGGCATCTTTTCAATCATTTTTATATATAAAACTAGCGGACCCGCCCGGCTTCGCCCGGGTTTTACCCGAGTAAAAGTTTGTCTAACGAATCTCTCGATAAAGTGAACATTTTTTTCCCGGTCCCTTGAAAAATACTCGATAAGTTGAATAAAATCAATATTAATTGGTTCCCTCGGTAATTGGAAGTTAAAGGAATAGTATCTTGCCTTGGAATTGTATCATTATTCTTGTATGGATGTACCCGGCTTCGCCCGGGTTTTACCCGAGTAAAGGTTTGTTTAACGAATATCTCGATAAAGTGAACATTTTTTCCCGGTCCCTTGAAAAATACTCGATAAGTTGAATAAAATCAATATTAATTGGTTCCCTCGGTAATTGGAAGTTAAAGGAATAGTATCTTGCCTTGGAATTGTATCATTATTCTTGTATGGATGTACCCGGCTTCGCCCGGGTTTTACCCGAGTAAAGGTTTGTTTAACGAATCTCTCGATAAAGTGAACATTTTTTCCCGGTCCCTTGAAAAAATACTCGATAAGTAGAATAAAATCAATATTAATTGGTTCCCTCGGTAATTGGAAGTTAAAGGAATAGTATCTTGCCTTTGAATTGTATCATTATTCTTGTCTCAAATAAATTGCCGTGTCATCCTGAATTTTGTCTTTCCTAATTTTCTACATTACAAAATCATCGTATCATCATGATAATATTTAGAGCAGATTGTTGAATTATAACAGATAAATTAGAATAATTATCTTGATTATTTCTAGGCGAAAAGTTATTTCAAAAATTTTATTTGCTAGAAACCTTCCCAGTACTATACTAAATAACTTCCCAAAGTTTCATGGCGATCCAATGAGTGGTTTGGTCAGGCATAAAGGACAAACAAACAGACATACATTCATTTATATATATAATATATTAACAGTAATTAAACGTAACAGTAAGAAAATGTTGATTTTAAAATATTTTAATTTTTTCATATTTTAAATATGTAAATAGAGTCTCTTAAGAAAGACCACCTAAAAACATGAATCAACTTGTTTCTCCTGTTGGTGGTCCCTCATTGAAGATTCTAATTGCTATTAAAGAATCTCTAATAGACCTTTAATAAGAGACTGCCTCTTGGAGAGACGGTGTAGCTACGAAATGGATATTCCCGGCTTCGCCCGGATTTTACCCGAGTAAAGGTTTGTCTAACGAATCTCTCGATAAAGTGAACATTTTTTCCCGGTCCCTTGAAAAATACTCGATAAGTTGAATAAAATCATTATTAATTGGTTCCCTCCGTAATTGGAAATTAAAGGAATAGTATCTTGCCTTGGAATTGTATCATTATTCTTGTCTCAAATAAATTGCCGTGTCATCCTGAATTTTGTCTTTCCTAATTTTCTACATTACAAAATCATCGTATCATCATGATAATATTTAGAGCAGATTGTTGAATTATAACAGATAAATTAGAATATTTATCTTGATTATATCTAGGCGAAAAGTTATTTCAAAAAATTTATTTGCTAGAAACCTTCCCAGTACTATACTAAATAACTTCCCAAAGTTTCATGGCGATCCAATGAGTGGTTTGGTCAGGCATAAAGGACAAACAGACATACATTCATTTATATATATATAGATATATAGCGACATCTATCGAATTAAAGTGCAAAACTATTTCAAGTTCAAAAAATAGTAAAAAGGGCTCATATATCAGTGATAACCCCTATCAGCTATTTAAGAGTTCATCACTAATGAGCCTTCTAGATTATTTTTCAAGTCACCAATTTTTTTATTGCAGTAAGATCTATAAATAAGAGTAACTTCCATTTTATAACAATTATATACTATAAATAGCCTCACAATATTATATTTTTATTTTCTCTAACAAAATATGGAGTTATATTTCTGTTAAAACCAAAAGTCAACTAACAACGCTTTTCGAAAGTTTGGCCTTCTTCAACATTGTAGGTGGTCAGAAGTATAATATTTAAATTAATAAGTGAATATATATTCGTTTTCTAGTATATATGCAATTTAAATATTTTAACTCATCTTAAAACCTGAAAAAAGCTCATATTGCGCTATTTTCCTATGTTCCATGCAAATATACATGGGCTATATTTTAAAAATAAAATATTACTAGGTGTGTAGAATAAATCGAAATTGAAAATTTATAGTCACACGCATAGACACAAACTAATTGAATAGACATTAGAGTCGTAATAAGGTATTGCCTTCATTAAAAAGTCATACACTTTTTAGATTTAAAAGCTTATTTTTATTTTATTGTTGAAGGTGAGAAAAAATAATTAGAGAACCGATTAGAAAATACAAAAATATAGTTCCACGAACCAATGTTTGAAATGCCAAAAACCAAAATAGAGTGTGCATACATTTTGTTATTAACTCCTGTTGCTTCGTTATAACTTTAATCCCATTTCGCCCAGCGTACGATTCAGTCATTTAGTATGATGTGGTTGCTTTTTTATTTCAGGATACGGTCTCTAGTAAAGCCAGCGGCTTCCCGACAATTTCCACTGACCAGATCTCCAATTGCTTAACATTCGTATCTCTGAATTTTCCCGAAATGAATAGCAATGCATTCTCACATTAACATGATTGATTGTGTAACAAGAGTGTGACAGCATAGATAACAGAGAGACAAAAACTTTACGCATGTAATGGCTTTGATTAATAATAATAATGTGTGCTTCAGGAGCCCTTGTTATTAAAATGATATTTCAAAAAAGGTATATCAAATTTTAACATATACATACTCATAAATTGAATTTGAGGAAGTGGAAAGTCTTTGATGTCGCCCGAAATATGTTTTTTTTTTTAAGGAGACAGAGGCAATATTTTCATACTTGGTTATCTCTTGACTTCAATAAAGGTCACCATTTATCAAATATCTTTCAGAGTTATTGTTTGAATCCCGCTATACATGGTAAAAGGTACAACTTACTTAAGTGTGGCTACGAGCGTATATATTTGAAAAATGGTATAAGACCTATTGCTAGTAAATGATAACAAAAAAAAAATCAACGTCATTTCCATGGTAATCCCACATTGATACATTCAGCTATTAAATTCGAAAAAAGGGATTTACTAAAAAAATACTTATTTAAAACATCACATTAAAGAGAATATTCTCTTTGTTTTTATGTGTATAATCCATTTCTGGTGTTTTTCTTAACGTGTATTTTGGATTTACTCTGTATATATATAGTATTATACAAACAGAAATAAAATGTTTTAGGAAACAAACGCTCTTGTAAAGTACGAAACTTGAAAACTAGAAATTCTCGCGCAAACATACATACTGCTTTATTAAGACCACCGGTCTTATACAGATTCACCACAGGAAGGAAGCATAGATGGAGCTCCTATACTCCAGGTAGCCCAGAACCCAACAACAGCCTCTAGGTCCGACGCATGTCCAGTGGCCACAGAATCCACCGTGCATAGGTTAGCGTATCACTGAAAAGACGAATGTGGAATCAGCCGCGTTTTAGTCTTGGCTTTCCTCATACAAATGGGCCACGACACTCGGCGATTCTATTAATCTCCTTGGAACAGTAACTGCGGTCTTGTATAATTTATATAAACCAAAGAGAAGACCTTGATCAAACATAATTGCATTCATCCAATTATATATTTGTTGAATATCGGATTGAGAGAGAGAGAGAGAGAGAGACAAGGATAAGTCGCCTAAGAATTATTTTCACTGATTCGCCAAGTGAAAGCAACCAATTATTATATGATATCATCTTATTTTCTACTATTACATAGATCACAAGTTAAAGAACAATCAGTCTTCCAGCGCTTTGAACGATTTTCTGGAAAGAACATCCATAGGAGTCTCTGTTGCGCAAAAAGTTTTTTAATTACCAGAGGAGTATTTGTGAGTAGATATAGTTCTGCTGTTATTGAATTTTTCTAAGTGTTTAAAGTGACTGCAATGATAGGTTTTTAAGAATTGTGCTTTATAGTTTTGAATGCTTTGTTCAATTAATAGGTAATCCCATGATATTATGTTCAAATAAAGCTTGAAATAAATGTATTTAAAAGACACTTATCCCTCAAGCTTATTGATTTGAACACAATGCTTTGTTCAGTTGCTATTAGAATAATACCGGGTATTTCAGTCTGTATAACAGTATAGTCCGTACAACCCTTCAAGAATGAGAAGCCCTTTGAGTCTAAAATAGTTGAGAAGTTTTCAACAAATTTGCAGACTGCTCTTTGATGGTTGTGCAATTTCCAGAGGTGTGCCAAACATACGCGAGGCAATCTGCTCTCTTCCATTTAGATGATGCTCACCCAAAATCTCAAAATCTGTTGGATAATGACAACTTCCAGTCATACTCGTCCGCACTCCATTCTCAGCATAAATCCCGGAGTATACCAGGTCTATTAATATGAAACGTATTTTAGTAAATTCAGGTAGTGTCTTAGAAAGATGTTCTGAACTTGGTCAACTTCTATTATTTTGTCAAGTGCCCAAAAGGGTGCGGCGTATAGCATGTGAGGCAAGATTGTCGAGTCAAGTAATTTCATTACCGCATTTAAAGAGTTCGTCTTCGATTTTGTCAAGACCTCCCATACGGCACCAATTGCTGCCAGGGCCCTTTTAATATGCCGCTACTTTGTTTGGTGAGTTTGCAGTTGTAAGCGGGTATTCTAAGTATTGATATTTCGTAGTAACAGACAGCTGCCGCTGAACCCAAAACCATTTGTCATTTTGTGCTAATTGACCGCCGTTTCTGAAAACCACAATTTTTGACTTATTTTCATTCAGGATTAATAAATTTCATTCAAAATATATTTTTAGCATATTGAATTTTATCTGAAGGTTATTTTTAGATTCCCCAATCACGACAATGTCCTCTGCATATAGCAAAAGATGAACATTTCCATAATTTGGTAGGTATATTCCAGGTAAATCTGAATATGCATGCTAAAATATTAAATTTTCTCAAGTTTTCTCTATGAGTTAATCAATAATTGTGGGAAAAGAAAGATGGCTATTCATATGCGAAAAGGAACTTATTTTACTAAATACATAGAATTCATTAGTTGAATGCTAAAATAGCGTGTCAATTTGATAGTCTATGATAATAACGTAGAGTTTCAGATCAACGTATAAGCAACAACACTAAAACTTGCAAATTTAAGCAAGAGATTACATCTGATTCATAGTATCGGTCTGTGTATTGCCATTTATGCATTACAAAAAGGGAGAGGTGCCATATTCTTTACATACATGTGCATTTATTAATGTATTTTTAATTTGACAATTTCAGACATTGTAAAAACAAAACGCACGGGAATTGAGAGCGTTTCTCTTCAAACGATTCCCATGAAATATCAGAACGTTGGTTCAAATGATATTGGATTTTATTTTTCAATTATAGATAAGCCCTAGAGAAAAAAAAATCAAAAACATTGAATCGTTTTAAAAATAAAGCAATCAATCCAAAAATAGATCTTAAATTAAAAAGAACAAATATTAGATAAAAAATAATTGTTTGACCTAATATATTCCCTTTTTAATTGAAAGACCTTGAATGCATTATGGAAAGCTGTTCAGGAAGAGTGAGAACACCTGGACCTTCATTTTCAAGAAAAAGTGTCAGAAGAATGAAATTCAAGAGGTCGCGTGTTAGTTAAATAAATAGTTAATAAATGGAACTACTGGGCGATTGTAAATAAGAACGAATTCAAAACACTATATAGCTTCAATAAAGCCGTTTACCATAAGTATTCAAGCCTTTCTGACTGCATATTCATCAATAAGTTTTATCTAAATACAAAATGACTTGAGAAAATGAGGAAAGAAGCGTATAGCACAGGTTTATATAGAAGATGTTGTTTGAGCTGCTGTTTCTGTAAACCAATACCAAGCTCTAAACATTCATTTGATCTGTTATTAATAAAGAATCGCTTCAATGGCCCTGTGGGGGCCAAGAGACTTCCTTCCAGCTTGCTGGGATGACGGACCACGCCGTCAGCAAATATACAAGCGGGGAACATGAAATTGGAGATGACCACCGCTGCGTGGCGCGGCAGATCGGCGGAAGTCAATGAGAACCAGAACAGACATTCTAGGCTGTTGTCCTTTTTGTCTTCCTCTGAAAATGTAGCTAATGAGTAATACCAATAAAACACTAACTTTTAAATACTTTCTGGGCCATCGCTGGACTAATAAATCGACACACTACAGTCCCGATTATTGCACAAGTTTATTCCACCAGTGAGTACAAGCATCTTAACAGAACATTGACACAGACATGCCGTATAAATGCTACATACCCAACGTGACTAAATATCATGGGGACCGTGCTGTATATTTATTGGGATAAGTAAAGACTCAAGTTTAAAGTTCCTGCTTCATTGAGACAGTTACTTCACAAAACTCTTGTAGAACATTGGTCTATCGTGTATATACGAAATTAATTTGAGGATAAATCTAAACAGAGAAATAAATATTGAACAAAAATTAATTTCTTGATTTCATTACAGAATTTAGCGTACATCTGTCTATTAGGCCTTAAGTGGACATATTTTCCAGGTTTTTTTTCCATCCCTTACTTAATTGACTCTTCGATTAAATATTGGCCTTGATTTTTACTGATATTTTTGTTTTCCTTTTTTTCAAAAATAGTTAGTATGGAATGAAATTTTGCGGTCTTCTTCCTGCCTTCCCAAATAATTTTTCTATACTTAATTTGTATACTCAGTCAGTGGTTGAAACCCGTTAAGAAACTTCAGAAGAGTTCTAAGAATAAAAAAATAACAATTCAACTATTCTAATGTTCATTATTATCATTATTTTACAATTTTATTTAGGTTAAATATAACAAAAGAAAATAATATATTAAAGAGCCTGAATAGGTAAAAATAAATAAACCTTTAAAAGGTGACTTTCTGAATCTCTAAAGCGAAAAATCAATAACTTTGTTCTAAATCGATAACAAATACCGCGTATTTCTTAATTGATACTAAAGATGAAAATCTTAAAGTAAAAGAATCAAGAGTTGAGAGAAAATAATAGACCCCTATATATCTGGAGTCAAAGCTATTTAATATTTTAAAATCACACATAGTCAAAATATAATTAATGACTTTTTTTTATAAATAAAAAGTTATTGAACACATGGTAACACGGATTCGCAAAATATAAGTCAGGTTATAACTGAAGTTATACTGAAACACAAACAGGAAGAATTGATTTCATTAATAGTAGTGGATATTACATTCGACAATGCATGGTGGCCAGCGATAATAAAAATAAAGTACAATGTTCCTATCAGTTTATTACGGATTATTTAATCTTGCTCAAATAATGAAAAAAAAAGAAAAAATTTAAGACAACGTTGGTGCTATAAAAAGACGAACCTGGATTTGTGAAATAAAAAAAAAACAAATTTTCCCAAGATATTTCGAGGAATTGCTCTTTCTTTATCAATTTATTGCACAATAAACTTGAAGGTAATTCACTAATTCTTTTAGATCATAGAGAAACGAATATTTGTAACTTATATATAAGTTTATTGCCCCCAATAAATTGATAAAGAGGAAGAAATATCTCGAAATATTTTGAAGAAAAAAATTTATTTTATTTCACAGATTCGTGTACGCCCATTTAACAAATTAAATTTTCTGATTAGCTTTGAAACCCCAAATGCTGATATAATTTTTAACGCAAATGATGCTTTCATTATTTCCTAGCATAATATTATGGAGGGACTAAAATGTTTGTGTTAAAATACTTAAGAATATATGTCATACACATTCAATGGTGTAACAGGATCAAAAATTGCGATCAGCCCAGATAAATTAATTTATTATAGAAGTATTTTCATCACAAAGATCCTAATCGAAGTGCAAAAAAAATTTCCTATTGTTGGTAAACCAGGTAAAATTTTGGGTTTAAGATTTGCATACCATAGATGAAATATAAACTTAATTTTGCATTTCGTATCAAATATTTCTATTTAAGACCGCGCTAATAGAAAATTTATCAATTTTACCTATTGGTAAAATGTGAGGATTAAATATGCACGAGAGAATATAACTCTGCATGAAATTTTGAATAGGTCGTTACTCACATATGGATAAGAGGTTTTATTGAATCTATCAATAATCGATGCGAATAATTAAATTCTATGCAATATAAAATCATTCAATGGTCCATTCGTGCGCACAAAACTACTTCATCCAATTGTGTTCATACTCTATTAAATATCCCTATATTTATAAAATATATAGAGAAAATAACAATAAAATATGATTTGGCACAGAATTAAATAGACAATCAAAATATTTATAAACTACATCCCCCAAGTATAATTGAATCATTTTAAGCTCAAAATGGATATATAACAAATTAAACTTTTAAAAGCTTTTTACAACGTCATTTCCCATATTTTTACAACCCAAATTTCTACAAAATCTAATTTATAATGACCACCAAATATTAATAAAATATTTTAGGTATCAATCGAAGCAGCGGAGAATCCAAGTTGTTACTGAGGTGAAGAAACACAGAATTCAAGACATCTTTTGACAGAGTGCTCAATTTTCATAATTATAGAGAACGGGAATTTTCATTCATATCGAAGAGTTTTATAAATTTGTTAATACCTAGAAAAATTTAAAAAATAATGATTTTTATAAATATATTGCTTCCTTTTTATTTGTTAGAGAAAGGTTCAACCTATTCTCATTCACTTGTTTTGTTCGTGTAATGTTTTAATTGTATATATCCTTTCAATGGGTAAGCGAAATATTAGCGCAAATATCCCTAGTAGAGTATCGCGGTTTGAACAACAATCCATTATAGATGAATTTATAATATACGAAATTCTTTAACATATCCTTTTTTAATGCTTAAATATTTTCGAAATTATTATAGACGCGTATGATTCTTTTAAAAATTAGACAAATTTCTACTGCCCATACAATAAAGTAAATATTACAATAAAAGTAAGGGCAGTAAAAAATTGTTTAATTATCAAAAGAATCATACACGTCTATAATAGTTTTATAATTCTGATAACAGATGGAGCGCTAATGTATTATACTTAAATATTCTAAAAATAGTTTCCAAAAATAAGATCACGCATATTATTCTTAGAATTATAAATACCTTTAACTATAATCCTGATTTTATATTTTGAAATAGATCTATTTATTATTGAAAGTCCAGGATTCATAGCAATATCATGATCAATCTGTTCTTCAATATTTCATGTTTTTTTGGGGGGATTTTTCACGGTCGCTCCTCTTTTTTTGTTTTTATGAATTCTATTAATTTTCATAAAATAATGGTGAATATCAAGGGATAAATAAAGATTATTTTGCGTTTAATCACATTGAAAACATTTAAAATAAAATTTAACAGTTTTAAAACATTCTTATTATTTTAAAATGTGAACTATAATAAATTGCTTCCAGAACTATCTCTTACCTTTATAGAATGTCCATTAATCTTTAACAATGGAGACCTCTCAATAGTTACTTTTTTAATATTCTAAAAGAGTTATCAAACTTTAGAAGATTCTTATATAATACCTTGTCATATATTCGGACGAAATAAAAATCACACTTATTGTTTTGGTAAGTTGTTTTGATGAAAATGACGTGTTCATAAAATTAAGGGTTTCTATTCCTATTCTTTGAACGTAATTAAAAATTAGAATCTAAAGTTTTCATCTAACACTAAGGCATTCCAAAGTTCACCAATTACAAAAACGGCATAGTACTATTCCCCAATATCCAGATCTCCAACGTAATCTTTAAGAAAATCCAGGAAAAAATCTCAAGTTGTTAAGATACCACCACACAATTAATGGAATTGTTAATTATATTTATATTCACACACACACACACCATATACTTTCTCTATCTCTAAATCTGTGGAAATATATAAAACAATATATATCTTTGAACATATATTAAAATTAGATAATAAAAGGCATATAATGGATTTAAAAAAAAAATTTATTTTGCCAATATTTCGGCTGGCTGAACGCCAACTTTTATCGAGGCATTACATTTTTTTTTGTATACACAAACTATGCGGCGCTGAGTTTGTGTATACAAAAAAAATGTAATGCCTCGATAAAGGTTGGCGTTCAGCCAGCCGAAATATTGGCAAAATAAATATATATATATATTTTTTAAATCCAATATATGCCTTTTATTATCTAACGAATTAAGTATGGATTGCTCTATTTTCAAAACGATATATTAAAATATTAATAAATAATCAAGTAATAAAGATAACACACTTTGAATTTTTTTTATATCTCAAACATAATTATTTTTATTATCATTGGGAAGTGTAATTTATTTTCAGTTTTTAATAGAAATGTTTGCAAGGTCAGTTTTGGCGCTCTTGCATCTTGTGAAGATTTCTTTCAATATTTACTTTATCATAGGCGTATTTCAAGAGATAATATTTAGTATACCTTTATGCTGCGTTTAGTAAATTATTATGAGGCTTATATAAGGCTGTGAATGTAAGGTGTAAATTTATTTCTTAGATTGAGATCACGGAGATTGAGAATTCACTCGAAAAGTCGCGCTAGAAATGCAAATTCCTACCAAGATAGTTTCACGAATTCAAAAATCATTTTTATAGTTAACATGGCGAATTCTTTGAAATTATTTTCACAAATATTTCATAGTTATAGTTAGAGAAAGATAAAGAGAACGTGATGATATTTCTACTGAAATATTTTTGACCCCTCTCTCTTCATTTCAATGGTTGGTCAGTAATTCGCCAGGGGAAATGGACCAAAGGTACTTCTCTGTAACATTAACACCGCCTGGAATATAGAAATCTTGTTCAAGTATGTTCAAAGGTTCGTAACTAATTATGATTTTTTATCGAAAAGGTTTCCAAGAATCATTCCGGTGAATACTTACTGGTAAAACATCTCGAAAGGGATAGCTATGAGGCAGGTCATGCTACAGTATGTTACATATTTGACCAGGTTTCAAACATTCTTTCTGTTATTTTTCCTAGAAATTTATAGATCACACAGGATTTATAGAGATATGATCCTGTAACCCTTAGTAAGACTTTATTAATAATTGGGCCATCAATGTGGCAAAACTCATTCCACAAAGTGTAATGCCCATTCTCATAAATAATATAGGCCAATATCTTGCAGTGTTGTAGTGCGTAAAGAATGGCCAGCACATTCTACAGCTCACAACCTGATAAGAAAATCTAGAATGGTTAGAAGAGATAAGTGTTCATTTAATCTTAAATATTATTTTAAGCTTATGAATATATCCTACAAGCAAAAGGTATTTTAAATTAATTAGCAATAATTGCTATGTCGTGTAGATCTGTCTAACAGCAATACAAACCTTGTATACATCGTATCTATGAGCATTTCCACTAGCTTCCAACAGGAATATTTTTAATGCGTACCGTAGGATCGCCTATAGTTTTTAGAAAGGTTGTATAGATGAAATTCAGCCTCTGCAAAAACTATTAATAGTTGAGTACAAAGAGATACTATGGCACGAAATGAAAATATTCCAAATGGAAGCTAGACACGATATCTACAAGGTTTGTAGTGCCGCAAGTCTGAGATACTCTACGACATAGAAATTATTGATTATTAATTTAAAATATCTTTCGCTTGTAAGATATATTTTTATTTCAACACACAAAACGTGATATTCAGGCTAGGGATAATTGCGTTGATTTACATTTTTTAAAACAAAAACAGTTATAAGCATATTATACAAGAAAAGTAATCAAAAATAAAAAGAGAAACAATAATATATATTAGGAACCTGAACCTTTCAGGTTTGAAAGATAATTACAAATATATTTAGAAAAATAGTTAAATCTATGATAATTCTCTCTGCTATTTACAAATTGATATAGATCTACAACATTATTTATTGTCTGTAGTCTAGCGGTGAAGAAGAGTGGGCATTCCAGCAGTAGGTGTCTCGAGTCCTGGAATTCGTTGCCACATTGACAGCTAGAGTCTTCAACCACGCCAAATTTTAATAAAATTCCTTAAATTTCCATGGTTCGTTGTAAACTGAGTATTATAAAAATTGGAGCGGAAAAATGTTGGAATTCCAAACGGGAAAAAATATTCATAAGCTTACAATTGCATTTAAGATTCTCTAAATTTTCAGTTTGGCAGATGGACATAGGCATCTTTCTAATAAATTATATTTAAAATATCACTGAGCATAAACATTGTATCTGGAATCATTGTTTGAATAAATAATTGAACAAATTAAGCTTTCATAATTCTCCCGACGCTTCAGCAACCCGCTGTCGTCCATTTCAAGTAAATTAGCAGTAAATTAACTAAAGGTTACAGGTATATTTATGAATCATAAGCAAAGCATGTTTGCAACACGTAGTTTTGATACTTTTCACCTTTTGCATGTTTTGCCTTATGATTGACACATTCTGACACTTCAATCTTGTTAATTTTATTTAAAAGGGCAACATTAGATAGCAAAAATAAACTCTAATAAATAAAAATATCAATAAAAGACTTCTCTTCCATCATGTTAAGTGCATCTATTTTAACGGGAGGGGCGACCTTCAGGTTTATAAATCAATCTCCTCACTGTAAAAAAATTGATATTTGAAATATATATTTAGCTTCTATTCAAATATAAATTTGATTTTCAAACAATGGTCCAATTGTTAAATTTTCAAATTGCAAGATGAGAATATTTTATCGAAAATTTATTATTAATTTGTTTATTTTACTCACTTTCCTTATTTATAAATAAAAAATCGTATATTTTATAGCGTTTAAATATTAAATATATGCCTTTATGTATAATTAAGATATTTTATAGGTGTTTGTATTGGGCCACAGAGCTATAAACAATTTCAAATCTACATGTAACTCTCCTAAAGCTCACTTATTATTACATAAAGCCATTTTATCTATCGTTCTAAGGTAAATAACTTTTAAAAGGCGCATAAAAGGAGCCTAATATCGATGTTTACCATGATATTTCGAGAGGTAAAGCACCATTGTGCACAATTTACAGATTTCTCCATTAAAAGAGCCAATTGGTCGTACTCACGTGTTAACGACAGATCGACGGACATTGTGTGTGGAGAGAAACTGCCATGGGCGGAGCTTAGCTGCGGTATAGTGGGCGGGGCGAGAGATGTGATTGGACGAGAAGCAATGACAGGTAGGGGATTATCCTAGTTAGTTTATGAGGCCCCAGGTGAGCAAGCCTACCTTTACCCTGAACGACCCTCTTATGATAATCCGTCGTTCCTGTCCGACACTTTCAGTGGGAGAACAGGTTTCGTGTTGTCCCAGCTCTTCACCTAGGATCTTCCTCTTATCGTTTATCCTTATACTTATGTGTAATTATCGGTGTTGAGAGATACAGTAATCCTGAATAGTAAAGGTTGAAACTATTTAGCGCAAAGTTATATTTTAGGAATACCTTCCTACTGTCTTTTTTGGAGATTCTTATCTTTAAGTTATGCTCTCTAGTAGAAAAATAAAATACGCACACTCTCTCCTAGATTACTACTTAAAATATAAATTTAACATTTTTAGGAAGTTGTTTTTATTATAAAGAGAAAAATTCGCAAAAATAGTCTCAATTTACATATACAGATGGCGTACCATTTCTCCTTTTATTTAATATTTATAAGGCAATAACTGGCCATATATATAAAATAAATTGAAATATTAAGCACGAATTTTTCTTTTATAAATAAAACAAACTTTCTACTGTCCTTACTGAGATGAAAAATATTTATGTCACTCTATTGTTCTAAAATCTCATGTCCATATTTTCCTAAAATACCTAATTATTGATAACATTCCATCCTTCATTGGCACATATAAGAGCAGAATCGTCCAATAAAGTATTAAAGTATAAAATGATCAAAAAAAAATCGCAATAAGTTTGCTTATTATATATTTACAAGAATAGAAAAGAATAAAAGACAGATCCATGATGATATTTAATCAAACTAATAAAAGATGAAGATAAATTATTTTTTAAATAAGTTTTAAATTTTTAAAGTAAGGGGAAAAAGGAACCTTCTTATCGTGCAACTGAAAGTTATTCATTTATGCACCCTATCCCAGTAAAATATCACATTTGTACTATTTTTCAAATCTTTAAAGTTTCTTTATAAGAATGTTTTTATTTAAAATTTAAATAACTAGAGACAATTGGTTATAACATGTCTACTTTTTGAATTATTTTCATATATTGTTATGTAGAAAATTAGAAAAGATAAGCCTCAGAATAATATGGTAATTTATTTAGAGAAAAATAGTAGTAACATAAAGGTAACCCAGGATCCTGGAGCGTATCCTTAGATCGCCAACTACCCGTAGAGAAAAATAGGCTTAAATTTATAAAATACAAGAGGGGTAATGAGGGAAATTTACAGAGTAGCAAAATATAAATATCAAAATTGATTATCTGTACATAAAATAGCAATTATTTTGCTACAACATAAAGGAAACCTGATGATTCAACTAGAATGGAAATATGTAGATTGGTACCAGGCCGGGTCTTGTCAAATATAAACCTGGCGATAGTTTCAAACTTTCTACATGACTATTTTACCAATTGCTTCAACCTTGAACCAAACAAATTAAAGTGGGGAAAAAAAAGAATATTCAGCACTCGGTGTGTGCATGTGATTCTGATCATACTATCATCATTACTATGAATGTATATTGACAAATGTTACTATTCACGGGTTAACACACAAATACAATATACTAGGGCCTACAGTAAGAGTAACTTAAACACAGGAAAAACGTGGACTCAAAAGTACAACACCAAAGAAAAAAGTAAATAATAGATCACAATTTGTTAAATAAAATAAAAAAAAACGGTACTTAGCTTTATTGCTGCTTAGGTAGGGATCGGACCGGGGTTACACAGGTATGCGACGAGACTGCCAGACACGGATAAATCACGCAGAGAACACTTTAAGCGTCCCCACACAATAATCCACCACACTCGCGTCGACTCATACCATAGCCCACTTTATATACAAACATGGCCACATTCGTCCAATGAGAATGCGGGAGAGATTTGTTCACAAACAAACGAAAACATAAATTCTTTCCACTAAAACCTGAGATAAGATATGATAAGATTGCAAATATTTGTCAATATAATTTGACAAAAGGTATCTTTCCAAAAAAAAAAAAAAACTAACAAATCTCCCAAACATTCCCATTGTCCCGTAAGGAAAACCTCCCGCTGTTCGGGAGGAAAAAAGCTCACGGGAGCCATGTTATAAAGATACAAAAAAAACTAAAGAGAGGAGTAGAAAACATCCGAGTCGTTCCATAAAGGTGCCTTCCATCTTGTTCCTCCCAACAGAAACTTCAAAACAAAATCTGCGCAAACTACGTGAGTTACCATGAGTGATTACCAAACACACACATATATAAAATGCTTTAGTATACAGAGTTTAATGGGGGACCAAATAAGCTCTCATCTGGGACAGGCTGGGCATGTTAGGTAGAGACATTGGGTACTGACAGACGCTCACTTGATGAGAAACCGAACGATCCAATTCCATTCAGTTCTCTCAAGTCCAAGAGCTAAAAAGCTCTTCTTAACGTCTGTTTCTAAACGCTTTCATCCTATCGACATGCACAACCTTCACATCGTGCATGGTGACCCCTCTTACTCTAAAGTTAACATCAGAGACCCTAGCTTCCACACGGAAAGGCCCGTAGACGTTAGAGTAACCTTCAGTCTTAGGAACAGCTAGCATTACCAGATCTCCTCTGTCGAAACTTCTGGAATAAGGTGGCCTAGGATTCATAAGCTTTTTAGCAGAATTACCTGACATAAACTGTCTGACAGTCTCTTTTGCTTTCCGCATCACCCTTAACCTCTCAGCCCAAGTAGGCTTTCTAAAACTATTAACAGACCCAGCGCTACACTCACAGCTTCTGTTAAACTCAGTAGGTGGCAACTTTACAGCCTCGTTTTCAATGCGTCTCACTGATTTCTCATCTATGGAGCTTGAAACCATTGGTCTATGTTCACTGGCAACGCAGCTAAGGTCTACATAATCATGGTCTTCTGGTTTCAAGAAAATCATGTTGCAACGTTCCCGTACGGGAGGTAACTGGATATTCAATCTCCTTATATCATTGATTCCCAGAATCCCGTCGTAGCCTTTATCTCCGAGTGACATTAACCAGAATCTTATCTCTCCCAGCTGGCTGCCGTTTTCGTTACCAACTCTACAGGTTTTAACACGTGTAAGTGTCTGCTCGTGGCCTGTCACTGAAACTATACGTAAAGTTTTAAGTGCATCGTCCCAATTCTCCTTCAAGACATTACACTTTTCGGAATCAATAATACTGACTTGGCTTCCTGTATCGTATAACAGGTGCCACATATTGCCGTTAATATTCACCTTAACTATTGGCAGATTTCTAAACTGATCTCCTCCATATGAACGTATGTTCACTATCTCAGCATTGTCAAGAGTATTGCGGTTGGAAAACATAGAAGACTGTCTTGAGCAATCACTAGCTATTTGTCCTAAGCTACACTCAGGTGGACTCAGCCTGATTTCGCCCAACAATTTAGTCAGTTTTTCTATCTCACCTCTAAGATCTGTAATACACTGCTCATTTTCGTGCTTCATCCTGTTTACACTGGCACTAAGCACCTTCATCTCACTCTTAATGCTATTTATGTCTTCAACCCCTTCTACTGAACATACCCCTTTCATAAAGCTGCAACGGTGTTCTACACTATCCTCCATGGCCATGACACTGACTGCTTTGTCTATTGATTTAGCCTCACTGCGAACAATAGCCTCTCTATACTTATCGAGCACATTTTCGAGGAAAATTTCGAACACTAGGCTATCGTCAAAACTGTACTCTACTTTATCTCTAATGGCCAGGAATCTTTCTTTAAAAACCATAGGACTTTCCCCAACTCTCTGCTTAAGACCTTCTATTAATTTAAGGCATTCCCTAATACCACGCGCTTTCTTAGGGTACAATATGTTCAGTTTACTAGCAATACTTTTGAAACTGCTATCGTTACGGATACCCATCTCCTCTAAGCTCAACCTAACTTCAGGGGATAAAGCCTCGAACATGAGCAATGCTTTGACCTCAGGATCCCATTTGCCTACTCGAGCTTTAAGCTCGACTTCCCGAATGAAAGATTCGAGATTAACCCCATTAAACACTGACAAGTTGAGCATAGAATTCGCAAACATGATGGAGTACAAAAAAATAGTAATAAACCACTCAATCAAAGAAAAAAAAAACCGCACGTAAAATTACAGGAATTTACACGTGCAAACACCAGTTATCCTGGCAGGGTCGCCAATGACAAATGTTACTATTCACGGGTTAACACACAAATACAATATACTAGGGCCTACAGTAAGAGTAACTTAAACACAGGAAAAACGTGGACTCAAAAGTACAACACCAAAGAAAAAAGTAAATAATAGATCACAATTTGTTAAATAAAATAAAAAAAACGGTACTTAGCTTTATTGCTGCTTAGGTAGGGATCGGACCGGGGTTACACAGGTATGCGACGAGACTGCCAGACACGGATAAATCACGCAGAGAACACTTTAAGCGTCCCCACACAATAATCCACCACACTCGCGTCGACTCATACCATAGCCCACTTTATATACAAACATGGCCACATTCGTCCAATGAGAATGCGGGAGAGATTTGTTCACAAACAAACGAAAACATAAATTCTTTCCACTAAAACCTGAGATAAGATATGATAAGATTGCAAATATTTGTCAATATAATTTGACAATATAACCAAATGGGGCTCTGTTATGCTCTGAGTGTATTTGCGGCAATACCCTCCGTATATGTATACTGTGGTGGATTTATAACATAATCATATACATATGAATGTTATGCTATGTGACATGTGTACTTTATTTCTCTACTCTTATACCATGATTACACCACGTAAGAAGTTCAACTGTTGGAAATTTAAGAGATAAAAATAAAACACTCTAATAAATAAGAATTTTTATATATTGGGTATAGAAATATATGAAGGTATATCTTGATATTTTAAAAAATAATTAAAATTCCTGAAGTGTGAAATTATTAGCTATCTGCCAATTTACGATCATGCGGCTTAAGGGAAAATGCTATCAATATGTCAATAATGGTTTCAATAATAGCCATATTTCATTTATCTAGCTAGTCGTAAATTGTCGGATAACGAATAATTTCCTCCCATAAATCTTAATTATAGAAAATATCAGGATTCTTTCCTTTATTATATATAAAATATTTGCTGAGAGATATTATTATTAACTTGTTTTGTATATTTTATTTTATTTGACATATCGGACGCGATATCCCAGCTCGGGATACTTGCGCCTAAATACATTTTAGTAGATTATATACAATTCATTTTATACAATTTAATAACCGGACTAAAAACATAATTAAAACTTAAACGATGGCACTCTAAAACAGAAGAGAAAATCCAAAATGGATTATTTTATCAACCTATATACAACTCAATAACCGACTAAAAACACAATTAAAACTGAAACGATGGTTTTCTCAAACAGAAGAGAAAATCCAAAATAAATTATTTTAGCAACCTATATACAATTCAGTATATACAACACAATAACCGGTTAAAAACACAATTAAAACTGAAACTATGGTTTTCTTAAACAGAAGAGAAAATCCAAAATGAACTTACAAAAATTATTGAATTTTACATAAGTGTCTTTGTTATATACAAATTCGCAAACCTCTTCGATGGGATAAAAATGATTACTTCTGTAGCTGTGGAATATCGGACATTCCATCAATAAATGCATTGAGTCTTGGTTTTCTTTTCCACAGAAACAGCTAGGATCATCCGTTGCCCCGATTTTCGACAGAAATTCTCCAAAATTACCATGACCCGTGACGAACTGTGAGTTATAAAAATTCGGACGAAAATAAAAAGGAATTCCAAATGGGAAAAATTTTCTGAATGTTTCATTAGTGTTAGCTATTGTTTCAGCCATTCTTGATTCTATGTAGTTATGAATTATAGTCGGGGCATGCGGTCTGAATACATTAATTTCTTCTTTTGATAAATTGGCCAAATCGTATTTTATTATCAACGATTCTATTTGATCTGTGAGAATAGGTATTTTTGCCAAACTATGAATACAATTTGATGAGGTCGTTTTATAGGCTCTCACTACCCAAAGAAGAATCTGATATTGCTGAGAGTTTAATCTTTGCTTACTTCTTTTATTAATAAATTTATACCATATTTCAGATCCATAGGTTAGAATTGGCCTGAAAAGAGTTTTATATAAAATTAATCTTTTTTTAGCATCCAATCCCCACATCTTCCCACAGAGCGAAAACAAAAGATTTTTCATACGGTTGATTTTACAAAGAATATCATTAATGTGGGGTGTGAAGTTAATTTTTGACTTAATTCTGTGATTAGAAAATTTTATACCTAAAATTTTTACCTCTTCCACTGGTTTTATTATGAAATTTGGAGTTCCCATTGGAATATTTTGTTTGCCGTGCATATGTATTAAGCCGGTTTTCTCCGGGCTTAGCTTTAGCTTATTTCTTGTACACCATTGTATTACATAATTTAAAGTTCTTTCTGTTTCATTTTTTAACCCTTCTATGGTCTTGTGCCAGCAAACAATCGAAACATCATCCGCATAACAGATTATTTCAGAATTTGGGGATGCGAAGTTGATCAACAAATCATTCAGGACTATATTCCACAATAAAGGTGATAATGGTCCGCCTTGAGGACATCCCTTTGATAAATATTTCGAAATTGTTGTATTCGAGAAGGTGAGACTTGTTTTTCTTCTCCGATTTAAAAATGATTGGATAATTTTTATAAGAACTGCTGGGACGTGGTCTTCGTCCATTCTTTTTAATAAGGCAGGCCACCACGCATTATCAAATGCACCACTTATATCAATGGCAATCAATGCAACCAATTCGTTTTGTTTGTGTTTCAGTATGGTCTCGGTTATTTTGTCCAATGCCGTTATTGTAGATTTTCTTTTCGTAAATCCATGTTGTCTATGGCTCAGTAAGTTATTATGATTATAATAATTGAGTATTTTATTTTTAATGATCGTTTCAAATATTTTTGAGAAATTTGATGTTAGTGAAATTGGGCGATAGCTATTAATTGCTTCGTAGTCAGCTTTTTGCGGTTTCGTAATAATTTTTAATACCGAATGTTTCCAGCTTTCAGGATAGTAACCCAGCATCAGACACTCATTAAAGAGTTTGACTAAACTGGGTAGGATTGATAATAATGAGTGCTTAATCATATAATTACTCACGTTATCTGGACCAGGAGCCTTTCTGATATTAAGATTCGAGCACAAATCCTTTATTTCCTTTTCAGTAATAAAAATGATTTCCCTGTTGGTAAAACTTGGGATGTGATTTCTAATTAAAGTGTGTTCTTCATTGTCCAACCGCACATCATCATCAGGAAAAAATGCTGTTAGCATTTCCTTCATCTTTTGCTCTCTCATGCATTCTGCAGTTTTATTCAGTAATGGTATGCCCACTTGAATATCGGCCGATCTTAACCGTTTAAAAATCCTGTATGCATTCCCGAAAGCATTCGTAGACTCATTTTCTTCAATAAATATTTTCCACGACGTCTTTTTTGCTCTATTGATGGCTCTTAAGTATTTATTTCTTGCCGCTCTGTAAATACTCGGATTCAGGTTACCCCCTCTATAATACAAATTCCTGAGATAATGTAAATGTTCTTTTAATTGTTGAAGCTCTTTATTCCACCAATTTTTGGAGGTAGTCGTGTTTATAGAGGTGTGATGCTTGACGTCGAGAGAAGAGTATGCAGCTTCAATTACTAAATTTTGTGGTTCCCAAGAATTTTATGTTCTATTGTTAAGATCATAATTGTTGGTGAAATAGAGGAATTATTATTTTCTTGATTTTGGAATACACGAGTATTATGGTATTCTATTATAATGAGATTAAGATGAGAGTGAGATTATTGCTTTTTTTTGAGTATGTGTGTATTTTGCCAATGGTATGCAGTCGTAGTAACTTGGAAAATATTATAAAACAGTTTTATTCGTAATTTGCTCATAATTATGATGATAAAAATATATATGACATAATTTGAGAAAAGTAATACCTGACTTATATATAAGGCGTGAAGAATAAATGAAATAAAAGATTACGTATTTACATATCTACAAAAAGATTTGAGCCGGCCAAAGTAAAATAATAACAATAAATCTATATAGCAAAGTGGCGCTATCTAGCGGCCGGCTTCACAGAGTTTATTCTATAAAATACAATGCAAAATAAAATATAATATATATATATATAAAAATGAATGTTTGTATTTTGTTTGTTTGTTTGTATGTCCGGTATACAAATTCGCATTAGTTCACTAATTCAAACCAAAATTTCCATACATAGGTAAAAGAATACGGGGAAGACGATAGGCTATTTTAAAAAAATATATAAATCAATTATTAAAACTATATATTCAAATTATTCTACTTAGCTCACGAACAGCGCCCTCTATCAAAGATTAGATTAAATTATGCTGATACAAACAAATAGATAATGCTAATAACAAACAATTATAAAAAAAATCTTATCTAAATATATATCACTCGGGTAGATATGCACACGGGTCAATCCCGGGGCGAAGCCCGGGTCACCCGTCTAGTATTTTATATAACATATACATATATTATAAAAAAAATATTCTGCTGATGCTAATTATCTTGAGGATCATGCTATGGTAATGCAGTCGTGGTAGAAATAATAAAAACAGTTTTGATTACAATTTGCTTTAATTCTTCTGATAGACAATAAAGTACTACCTGAATTAAGGCGTAAAAATAAATAAAATGAAAGACTTATTTACATAATTACAAAAGGTTTGAGCCGGCAAACGGAAAACAACAACAATGGGTTTAAATAGGGAAAGCGGCGACCTCTGGCGGTCGTTGTAACAGAGTAGTTTGTTTTAGAAATTATAATTTTAAAATTAAATAGCATTTTATATGATAAATATACGAGGTTCGGTAAATAAATAAGCACAATCGGCAATAACCTTTTAATCAAAAACTATAGAACTGAAACTGTATATAAGAATTATCCTAACAGTCATCTATATATTAGAATCATTCAATATATCCACCTTCCTTCTGTACACATTTGATCCAACGTTGTTGTCAACTCGCAAAAACACTTTGATAAAAAGCCTTATCCAACTCTCTGAGCCACTCTAATAGCTTGTAGTAAAATGCCTCACTTTCAATTTTTTTTAATATTTAAAACAATCTTTAAATATTTCAAACAAGTAGAAGTCTGAGGGTGCTAGGTCAAGGATGTATGCAGGGTGAGGCATCAGAGTCCACTTATACCCTTCATTACCCATGCCAGGTGCACCATGTGAGTCTCACGTTATCCTGATGCAATTTTATCTGGATGCTTGTTAAATTGAATATTTTTGTTCAAATTATATTTTCGGCTTTAAAAATGATACCTTTCTTAGTTCATAGAGAAATTTCTTTAAAGAGTATCCATGAATAACAGCTCTTCTTGGTCCAAAATTACAACAGAGATCATCATTTTGTCCTTGGTGAAATCTTTTTTTTTTTTTACTAGCGATGTTTTATGGATCTATTGCATTGATTGGCGCTTTGAAGAAAAATAATAATGATAAATCCAAGTCTCAGCACATGTTGTCACACCTTAAAACCTTTGAGAAGATTTTCCAGAAAAAGTCTCCATATGGTCTAAATAAATCTCTTTGCATCATTTCTCGTATTAGAAATTTTGGCACCTAATTTTGAGAATAATTTTCAATATTCAAGATCATTAAAGTTTAAGAACACTTACTTTATATAGTGCAAGTTTCCAAATTATTTAATAAAGTCGTCATTGTTTAGTTATTCTTGATCAATTCTCCTCCGCTAGAGCGAAATTTTGGTCCGTCACTATAGAGATTGGTGTACGTGGCCTTTCTTCATCACTAATATCAAAAGCGCTGAATCATCTTTATATTGTGCTTCTATCCATGGCTCCGTTCAATACACAGACTTTAGCTATGAGGGAATTACAGTAACTGGATTGTCTTCGTATTTAAACAAGAACTCCGTCACACACCGACCGTTGTCAGGTTCTTGTGTTTACTTATAAAAGAGGCCGCATAGATACAAAATATATATTATTTATGTTTACAGATATGAAAATGGGAATTTTTATTTAATCAAAAATTATTTATATGATGATAAATTATTTAAATATTTTTTAATAGGCCATCGCGCTTGCATTACTTATTGACCGGCCCTCGTATATTAATAACTCACATTCTCCGCAAAAATTGATTAATTTATTTACAAAATAAAAAACTCTTTTCGCGCGAGTATTGTTACTCTTTTAAGGACGCAGAGTTGTATAACTCATATATAAAAATCAAATATATTATTTGAATAGGCTTTGCACACAACTGTACCAGAACATATCATTACGTATAACTATCTATTTATACAATTCTTTATATTACTCAAATTGTGGGATATATCTTTACAAATTTCCATATATATATATATATATAAAACAATAGAAAAAAATTAATATATATATATATATATTGGAGAGAAAAAGAATATTCATCAATTATATATAATAAACATAAACTTTCTTTAAAATAAAGGTCGCCTCTCCCGTCAAAATAGGCTTAAAAACTAGGCGCCATCTATTGATGTCTATTTTGACGGGAGATGTGACCTTTATCTTTATAGATGAATATCCTCCTGGCAAAATTTCCATCTATAAAATTTCCCGTAACCTGTTTTCAACATGTATACACTGTAGAAGGAGATCAATTTTCTTCTTGATACTATTATGTTGGAATGGAATAAAAGATTCCAAATCAATATGAAAATTCACTTCGCCATAGTGTTTATAAATATGGAAAAATAGGATAAGTTTCATAACAATTCTTTCAATGTGGTAATGCCTTGAGGGATTCTTGTGAAACCATCAATTGTGTGCAATTTAAACCATTGAATATAGAGATAGTTATACGGAATGCTCGTATTGTGCAAAAGCCTATTCAAATGTATGCAATTTTTGATATCGAGTTAAACTGTTGTTGTGTCCGAAAGTGCCTCAAATTTCTCCATGCATCTCTATCAGAAAAATCATAATGTTCTCTATTTTGGGTGTGTAAAGCTGCTGCTCTGAGTACATGTAATTTTTCTGCAAGGCTGCGGCCATTGCTGAACCTGAGAATATGTGGGTAGGTGTTAGTTCCACACCAGGACAATTGTTGCATGTCCTGTAGGCTCTTGTACCACCTGGATGTATTGCCATTCCTTTATAATGTTTCATTCTGAGTCTCGTGATTGGTACACGCTTGTTCGGCGGTACATATACTAAAATTGGAACGATACAGAGAAGATTAGCATGGCCCCTGCGCAAGGATGACACGCAAAATCGTGAAGCGTTCTCTCTCTCTCTCTCTCTCTCTCTCTCTCTCTCTCTCTCTCTCTCTCACACACACACACACACACAAACGCGCGCGTTTATATCGTATTTTTGACCTTTCCTTTTTTTTTGTTGAATTATTTTGGATTTTGCCAAAGCATCAGCATCAAATAAGACATTTGTTCTTTCTTCTGGCGCAATTTCCAGGCTTCGTTTACTAGTTCATCCGCCACCTCATTGCCTCCGATCCCAATACGCATATAAAAGAGTAATAAAGAGTAATGAATATATAATTATTGGAAGAGGGAGTTTTCATCAATTCATTTTTTTTACAGTAATTCATTGAAACTATGGAAAATTTATTTTGAGGAATTAGAACCTCTCATAAAACAGATGTGATGAATATTCTATATTCCTTGTTATTTCTTAAAAATATATTGGAGAAAATGTTTGGTCAGGGATTTTTTTAAAGAGCCATTTTAGCGTGCTTTTACTTCATTTAAAAAAAGTGGGCATTTTATTTTATTTAAGTATAAAATGTGATCGAGCCCATTAATTATAAACCTTTCTCCCTCCACCCCCCAAAAAAACTTTCATGTGTGAAAAATAATAATAAATGGAATAAAATAAAAGTACAATTTATATATATACATGACTAGAATTTAAAGTGAAAAATAAAATTGCAAAAGGTACAACATTTACTTACAGTTGTCGAATCCTGGGAAATAACGCACTCCATAATACTACCTATATTGATTTTAAAGCGTTTTTTCTCTTTAGAGAATTTAAAAATATATTTTTCTAAGATATGTAAATTTATATTTTAAAAATAAACATTTTACGCAAACAAAATCTAAAGCAAGCACTTCAATTTGTAAAAGTTATCAAAATTTCACCCAATAAATTATTCACACTTCATTGTAGACACTCTCGCCATTTTTCTCAGAAACCAATAAACCACTTCTATAGACAATTTCTCTCTTATATTGAGATTAAGTATTTCAAAGAAAATTATATTTTTGCATATAATATAAAAAGATAAAATTTTCATTTTTAAATCGTATAAAAAGAGTGCCCTTTTGTTCTACTAAATTTCAAATATATACACTTATGGACAAAACTTAAGAAAGTTTTACCTTTTAGCATGTATATCAGGATTCAGAAATTAACTCTGAAAGATATTCTTTTATTGAAGACACACGAGGTAATCAAGTTTGAACAACAACAACAACAACAACAAAAAAAAAACACAGACGAAGGGCAATATCAAAATATTAAACTTCCTTAAGTTTTGTCTATGAGTGTGAATGAAAATTTGGCTATAAAATTTATAACTTTTCAGCTCAATTCCAGCTCTAATAATTTCTATATCATTGTGTTCTGTACAAAAGAGTTCTATTTTCATTTAAATCTACTCACATTTTTTTTTGTCGGCATCCGAGGAGTCTTGGACATTTCTAGACTAGCTTCTCTATTAAAATTCAGACAATCTTTGCAGCGGCAGTGATCCAGTATCCCTTATCTTTCAGATATATGACTTGCATCTCGTTTTAAAATACTGAGGCTTTATATCGCAGGAAACAATCTTTGACCAATAATTAGTACCAATTTTATACAGGGCAATGATCCCAAAACCTTTTAGGACCACCGCTCCCTTTGCAAGAAGTGCATTTAATAAAGCCCCCACCCCCCCGGGCATTTCTTCTTTGCTTCATGCATAATGCAGTACTGAAATTGCAACACAACTATTAACTAGTTATAATAAGTGAGAAAAAGATGTTTAGTAATAATTTAAGATAAAATTTTTTATCAGAAATAATACAGAAAGAATAGGGATAGAAAAGTAAAGGGACAATCCTGCGCTTTCAGTGACCAATGTTTATTTGCTAAGACTGCACCTATTTACAATATCTCAGGTATCGTAGACAAACTTGGCCTTTTTGTATGCTTATATAATCTTATAGCGCATCTCTCGCATCTAAGAGGAAAACAACTTTGGGCAGAAGGAAAAAAAATGGCCTGCTTAAATCAAATTTACTCAAGACTTATTTATTCATATTGAATGTTTCAAATACACTTCCACTAAGTTTTTGTTTCACCATAAAAGTTCAAAAAGCTAGCCCAGAATAATTCAATGATGAAACCGTTTAAATTGTGTGTATTTTATCTTAGCACACTTGATAGATTTGCGATTTATTTTGATAAGATCATATTTATTATTGTAATAGCTATAGAATACACGGTAGGACACCTCCTGAGAAACCACTCCTGGATTCTCCTAGTCTTTCCTTTATGTAGTCTTTCATTGGAGGCTGAAGTTTTACCAGGAATTTTATTTTTGGGTTTCAGATAAGTGGTCACTCATCGAGGTGCTCGCATATCAGATAGTTCCCTCATGGGAGGCCTTAATCTATCCTGTTATCTTTTTTTTTTTTTTAGCTTTATATACCATCTCTCTTCGTGAGACAAATGGACTCTTTTTCAAAACCTTTTTATTCAAATAATATATATGAAACTTTGAAAATATCTTTCTGAAAAATAATACTTGATTCTATATTTTGTGTTATACTTTCTCTCTCTCTCTTAAAAGTAAAAATAAGAAGTCACAAATATTTTCTATTGCTCTTGCCAAATCCACTCGATTCAGTGATTTAGAAGGTTAGTCTCTTTTATCAAATAACAAAAAATTAAAAGGTAATTGATGTATAAGCAGGAAAAAGTTCGTATTAGAAACTAATACTTACTGTAAATCCATCGGTGGTGGTTAATTCTTGTCTTGTACAGCGCTAGTTAAGTTGAGAAAGTCTCCGTGGACACTAGAGGCTCGTACACTACTGGCAATACTAACTTTATAACGATCCTCGTAAAGTACTCCCATTGGTCCATTTGAACCAACGGTAATAAATATTTTATTATGTTAGTAAGGAAAAGTTATGATACTGTACGATTTAGTGCTTTCTAGAGAGGCGTATGCCTAAACCACAGACAAAATGCATAACCTCTTGTTCAACTGGCCTGTTTTCTGGAGACAGAAAGAGAATGGCTTGGATTGATTCTATTCCAGTCAGCCTCCCACTCTTAACCTCAGCATGAAACCTTCTGATATCATCCAGAAAATCTCGCGAATTACCGGGGAATATCTCTGTTATGTAATTTGGCAAAACTCTTTACATCAATACTAAAAACCCGTCTATATAATTGGATTGAAAATAGAAATATCATCCCAGAGAATCAAGCCGGTTTCAGGGCTAATCATTCCTGTCAAAATCACATCTTCACTTTGATATCACTGATTCAACTTACACTGAGGAAAAAAGAGAAGAAAGCTTTATACTTTTTTCGTAGCAATCAAAGAGGCGTTTGACTCAGTCCCCCACTCTTTACTATGGTAGAAACTGACTGATATGGGCTTAAATTATAGTTTTGTGAATTTAATCAAAAATTACTACGAGGATATGACAGCAGCGGTTCGCTGGAATAATTCCTACACGGAATTCATAAAGATCAGGTGTTCTGCAAGGAGAACCACTTTCCTCATATTTATTCCTGCTTTTCATAAATGATCTCAGCAAAATATTTGACGACTCGAATTTTCCAGAAATACATATACCTAACTTTGGAAACATACATACTCGTATAATGCTTTATGCGGACGATATAGTTTCAATTGGTGAATCTCGAATTAATCTTCAAATGAAAATTAAAGTTTTTTAAAAACATATTTAGAAACTAACTTTTTAACTTTGAATGAAAGCAAGTCAAAAATAATGATTTTTCGAAACGCTGGTAAACCAGCATGATCTGTAAAATGGTACTGGCGCCAACAAATCATAAACTCTACACAGAAATATTTATACCTGGGATATCCGCTAACCCCATCAATTTCATTTACCCAAACAGCTCTTCATTTTAAGGGTAAGGCCATAGCAGCTCTAGGAGCAGTATGGGAGATTCTTATGAAATCAAAGTTAAATTATTTTCACTCAACAATGAAGCTGCTCGATACCATAGTTATAACAACTCTACTATATGCTTATCCAATCTGGTCAGATGAACAAGAGTTAATTTTGAATAAAATCCAATATACCTTTCTGAGACGATATCTAAATCTCCCAAATTATATCCCAGGATATATTTTAAGAATAGAAACAGGAAGAACATCTCTCTCAGTGATAGCAAAGAAATTATTGTCGAAATTCTGGCTAAGAATGTTAAAAATGGACACTACGAGATTACTTTCAATCTGTTTGGCTCACTTGTGGAATGTTTATACCTCTATAAGAAAAAATATTGGATTTAAAAAGAGTTTAACAAATACACTAAATAACGCCGGTTTCTCATGGCTTATTGAATGCTCGGATCACAATATATTGCAAAGTTATATTCCTTTGATTATTAGGACAATGTCAGATCAATCGATACAAGAAGACCAATCAAGAAGAAGAAATTCAAAACTTTATCAACAATATAAAAATTTCCATATCTAAATAGAAACAGAATTCTACCTAACCGATGATTTCCCTTTACCAGTCAAACGATGTATAGCTCAATCGAGAATACTATTTACAGTCTTCAAAAAAAAAAAAAAAAAAAAAAACACGTTCTGACGTTTGAGGCCAAAAACCTAATATGTACACTGTGCGACAAGGAAATTACTGAAGAACTCCCTCATTACCTGCTTAATTGTACAGTCCTTGATGCAAAGAGGAAGGCCCTATATCAACAAATTAAATGTACCAATAGCTTACTATAAATATTTTAGATAATCATTATGTAAGGACCAGTCAACAAGTGAATGACTTTGAGACGAAGAGTAAAGCCAGTTCAATTTCTATGTAAATAACACAAGATGATTATTACCTTACCCAATTGGGAGAATCTGTACGCGGCAAGTCCCTAATAAAGGCGTTTGCGTGGGTGTGTGTGTGAAACTTTATGATATACTGGTTTTTTATTTTTGACCCGAGCACAGAGGCCGTGATTAAGACTACCTGTAAACCCATCTTCAATACCTGTGAGCAGTCTAGTTACTCGTAGCTAGACTAGTTAGCTACGTAGTTGACGTTCTGGGCTTCAGGAACTCAGGTTTTCTCTATGCAGCATTTCTCTATTTACTAGAGAGGACATAGAGAGTATTCTAAGTAATAGTTTCATTCAAAAACTGCGGATTTAGAAAAAATATATTCAACTAAATAAATTTACCTAAAATATCCGAATATTAGATGATATGTGCGCTCTATATTTTATATTTTTGTATTAATGTTAAATAGGAAGATGGGTAGTTGGTATGTATGCTGATGTGAACATACAAGCACAATGATTGGAACATACTATTTATAAAATTTACAGTAAATCACATCCTATAATTCGACCACTTTTAAAAATAAAAATTCACCTATTATATATTTCTAAATAATGATATATATCTAGTTCTATTTCTCAAAATGTCCAAGTGATGATGAGTATTTTCACTTATGCGATGAAATAATTGATTATCACAAAAACCACACTTCATTGAAGACCGGTATTTTGGCCGCAGTTATAGCAGTGTTTCAGCGTTTAATAAAGAATTTAAACGGATAGGTTCACAGAACCTACGATGAACAACTAGATTTAGGAGAGACCAGGCGTTTTATATTTTAGGCAGCCTCATGAGAATTCATTCTATACTTGGAATGCAATATGCTTTCGAAGATGATTCTCTTCAGACATAAGATATGTAAAAATAAAGGATGAAAAACACTTTGCTACGTTGAAAATTATTATATAACTGCAGAGATAAAAAAAAACTCACTGCTGTTGTAATCCTTGAATTTGATATATTATGGAAGTAGTGGTACTTATCCCCATGGTAAAGGCCATGTTAATCATAGTGGTCAAAAATTGCTACTGCCTATAATTTTGGTTCACCACATGTCAACACATTTGATGTATGATTGTGTAATATATCTTATGAGAAAATGATATAAAGTGGAGTCCTTTTAATAAGCAAACATCATATTGTTGATTAACAAATAACATTTGATGCTCTATCTCTGTAGTAAATATAATTTCATTGTTCACGCCCTTTAATGAAACTTTAAAATGAATCAAACATATAATAAATCTAATAATATATAACTCTGGGCTTACTTACGAAATATATACAAAATATATGGAAAATATTTTCCTCTAATTCTTATATATCCAAGAGCTCTCTTATCATTTTGGTGTTTTTTTTTTAGGTACAGTTTGTACCGCGTTGTCGAAGGCAAACACCCCTGAACAATGTTGTTGATTTATCTATATCAACATTTTAAACAATACTGGTAAACAATAACGATGTTTAGTTTAGATTTATTTGTGTTTTGAAGACAATGATAATTTTATCTAACGTTCAGGAGATATTTTCTGATCATTTAAGCTCTTTATCTTTTTATTTTTACCATTTTCATATCTATAAGTATAAAATGCTGATGCAGAAGAATTCAGTAGAAGATCGCCCAAAAAAGAACGATATTTCTGGTAAGAGATACCAGATGACCGTTTAATGGATGTATTAGATCAGAAATTTAGTAAGGACTCATATTTTAAATTTAGAAAATTCTGTAAATATATCTATGATTTTCTCTCTTGGTTAAAAAAAACCGTAATTTCCAAACTAGGTATATTTATTTGTGTTTGTTTAATTTTTTGGTTGTAAATTCAAGCATGATTTTAATGTTCTTTTCTTTATTTTCTTCTTTAAACTCTACTCAAACCTTGTAATTATTCAATTGTTTAGGTAATATAGTATCTAAGTTTAGTTGTTTCTTGACGCCAGCATCCCTTGTGGGGAAATCGCGTCTGATTTGATAATAAAATAAAATCAAATGTCAATTTTGATTTTCCAAAAATGACTACTATGTAAAGTGGTGTTTCATCATAATTATAGATCTTTATGAGAGATACTAACGTATCCTTTCGAATTGATAGCCACGCGTCTCATCTGCCGCTGATGTAGCTATAGAAGACGGTGATCACCTAGATTAAAACTCCCATCTTCGACCTTTAGAACCCCCGTTTTATGAGGACGATGGGTTTCCAACACGTGAGGCTCCTTGATAATGCTGAGGTCGTTGCTTATCATCGTCGTGCCGCCATCGTTGGATTGTAAATCATGGCAGGTCCTGTAGGGCGTGGTGATCTCTCGTGTGGTCGTTATATCTGCTCGTAAAGTCTATCTGGCCAATCAGGAGCTTGAAAACATTCCAGGCAGGTGATAGGCCAAGTTAGCTGAGAGGCCTCGATCATAAAAGAGCCTACTTGGGCCTCTCAAAGCATTCATTATACACTTCTCTTTAATTTATTACCAAATTTCAGAATTGAGTTTTATTTTGAAAGCTTTTACTTAAAAAAAAAGTGAAGATCACATCATTGATTACATTAGGTATCATATAAATAAGTGAAATATCCAATAATCAATCATACCACAGTTTATTTTATAAATGTATATTTATTGTATTAGTCACTCCTCCTCCTTCTAATCAGAAGAGTTGCAGCATCCACGATGGACTTCTCCATTCCTATCTTAGTTTTGTGAAGGGCTGATGTTATAAAGGATGGAATACATTAAAGTTTTACATTACTCGACACATATTGATTTCTAATCTAAATTCTAAATTAAATTTAAAGAAATACTTAATTGTAATAATCATTATTTCTTTCATTACAATTCTAAATTTATATGTAAATAGGGCGTTGGTGTTTCGATCAAATAAATGTTTTTGGTCATATCCTTATATTTGCTTTCCTTTGAATCATGTGCAAAGATTTTTAAAACCTAGATTTATACATACTTCTAGAAGTTCCATATAAAGATAAATAATGGGATCTCTATATATATAGTTCATGTTGTACCGTTTTATATACTCTATGATGTATTTTTACATTACAAAATATAGGTAGAGAGATAAATAATAATTATTTTGGAATATTTTAGTGATGGCTTTTTTGAATTTGAATTTATGAATACTGATCTTCAACCTGTTAAATTATGGAATCAACCATAATTCCTGAAATATAACTATAGGTAAAAAATGTATAAATACATTTTTACACAATTCAACTTATTTTTTTTTAGAATAAAATATAAATAATATTTTATAAAATAATTTTTAATAATTAAACTTGTAGGAATATTGTATTTTTAATTGAGATAGATGTGTTACTAAAGTGTTGGGTTCAACACAAAAACATTGGAGTATTGGATAAAAATTGAGTTTTGTGTATGTTTTTAAATATATTTTTCAAAAATACATTTTGAAAATATTTTCATTTTTATTTCCTAAAAGATGTTTGAACGAACTTTCAATTTCCCTTTCTTTGAAATTTACTGAGAGTTAATCAAGGAGTGTAAAGATTTTTGAAATATTAAACCAAGGTATAAATTCTCACATGATATAAAATCTGAATCATTGAAAACTAGGTCCTTCCTAGAGGTGGTATCTCATTAGATATTGATTTTTGTTCAATTCATTTTAGATTTTACAAAGGTGAACATTCAGGAAGAAGGCCGTTCGTCAGATGGGTCGTTAAGGAGAAGTTACACTGAAGTATATCTTTCGTATAACCTTTCTTTACTTATGTTTTGATGTAACTGTTTTAAAGAATAATCGCTGGAAATAAAAGATTATCCCAAAGCCTCAGGAAATTCTGGTATACGAGAGGATATATAATGAAGTCTCGTACTAAGTAAACCAGGTCTATTACGATAGACACGCACCAAGCTGAACGACGTTCCTGACTGCCAATCACCATACAGAGAACATCTGGTGACTATGAAATGTGTTACCTACATACACGCAATACAGATGACTCATAAAACTGCCACTATGGTAATACGATCATTTGAAAAGTTACATGCCTAGTGAAACTGATATACAAGATTATATTTGGTTTGAGCTTAGTTCTTAATGTAATTCTTTTTTTTTTGATCATATTGCAAATTTAAATTCGAGATACGCTGATAATCTATGTAAAACTGTCTCAGAAAATATCCAGTAGAATTCTTAATTAAACGCTGAAACACTGCTATAACTGCGGCCAAAATACCGGTCTTCAATGAAGTGTGGTTTTTGTGATAATCAATTATCTCATCGCATAAGTGAAAATACTCATCAACACTTGGACATTTTGAGAAATAGAACTAGATATATATATTATTATTTAGAAATATAAATTTAGAATATTTAAAATATATATTGTAAACTTGAATGTCACAATTTTAGTGGTCGCAGTGTGGGTCGTTGTTCGCTATTTGAGGTATTCTTTTTGCAATGTTTCAGAATTTTTAAAAGGTAAACATCTAAAATGTGATTGCAACGAGGCTTTCAATTGTATTTAACTAGGTCTAAAGTCTCAGACAATATATATTTATTATATTGTCACTATATGGACATACGTTTTAGGATATTAGAATTACATATAAATATTTGCATCGAGAAATGCTCTTCCGCAAACAATAAGGATATGAATGTTCATTTAATTCTTAAATTATACGTATTGGACCAATCTTGCCTGGAATTTAACAGATATAGAGTTAAGTGTCGAGAGAAGAGGCTTTTACTACATTTTCAATCAGAGTAGGGTTAAATTAACCAAGTACTGGGACAATTTTCAAATATTTAGTCGGAAGATGATGTTAATTATATTGTTGCCTCAAGTTTGATGGGCGTTAAACAAGATTCTTTCTGCGAAAACTCACTGTGTTTAATTTCAGTATTTTTAGTAGAGGGAATAGTAGTAAACACACATACATCAATTTATTTTTAGAAGAGTATTTTTAGTAGTTTTATTATTAATTTCTTGAAAAAAAGACAATTTTTAAATTTATAATGGATAATAAAGAAAATGGTATTAATTTATTATAATTAATCATCATTATAGCTTTGACAAAATTTAAAAATACGTAGGAGTTCCGGTCAAGTGGATGTTTGCTTAACGAAATATTTTTCAGCAAATATTATCTATTATGATCGTATCTTATATTATCACTCTAAGTGAAATAATTTTAAAAATTAATAATTCAGAAATGAAACACAAGATTGAGATGATAGTAATATAATGGTATATTAATTGAATTCCTCATTACTACTAATTTAAAAAATGGTAATATTATTGTTATATATATATATATATATTAAATACATTGTTAAAAAATATTCACCTGGTACATATTTACTAGGGGAGAATCCGAGAAAATCTCTGCCATTTAGAGTAATTATATAATAATTATTCTAATTTTATAACTTCAAAATATGCAAAATGGTTCTTTATTAGTATAATTTTATACTTAGAATAGCTTATATGTTAATATATATATTCAGCTACCTACATGCAAACATTTTCAATGGTTCATTTGGTAGTTTTGGTGTGAAGAAGAGTAGAAAACATCAATTTGTCTTTACAATAATAGATTCAGTAGGAGAGGGTGAACACTAGTTCCGTAAATATTGTTTCAACAAATGTTCGTTAGGCAAACTTTCACTCGGGTAAAGACTGGGTGAAGCTAGGTACATTCGCTAATGTTATAATACACCTACACATGGAAAATAATGGAAGATTTATGGTAAATGTGAATGTGTATCCTTCAATAACTATTAATTTATCACATTTCGTCGGTACAAGATCTTCGAGCAAAATTCGCCTCTTTGTTGTAAAGAGTATTTTTCCCAACCCTCCTGTTCTTCTTTCAAGTCGCCATGTCCGAGGTGAAGCCTTCGCCTTTCCAAACATCCTGTGGTCTTCAAAATTCTCATCTGACGTGGATATCTTCGCAGATATGGGTAAGTCATGTTTGAATTCCTATTCGAACCTTTCCTTCTTCCGAATAAAATTAGCTTCTTTATTATAATTAACATGTTATATAAATATTATAAATGAGAAGTTTAGAAGATTGGTATTCACATGTTCTTCCGGTCTTAAATATTCATTCTTTTATTTATATATATATAAGGAAGCCTTAAAGACCAGCCTTTTTAGTCGTTCAGGTACATCTTGTAACACGCTGATGAGGGCCAACATCTTGAATCGCGTACGTGGTTAGCTTTTATTGATTAATAATGAAATAGTATTCTGGCCACTAAAACAAAACTAATTAGTTGATATTTATTCCGACAAATGGCGCAAACCATTAACAAATTTTAGCTGTACGATCAGGAGAAGCCTTTCTCTACATAGCAGAGATTATGTCATATTATTCTACATATATACGGCCTATTTTATTAATAAAATAAACACTCGATTATTGAATTATACATTTTCGGTAGAGTTTCCTATGTCGGAATTCTCTTCCGAAGTGGCATAAATAATCAACTTGGCGCAAATTGAAATTTAGCGTGCT
Source organism: Cordylochernes scorpioides (assembly GCA_030710605.1). Classification (NCBI taxonomy): domain Eukaryota; kingdom Metazoa; phylum Arthropoda; class Arachnida; order Pseudoscorpiones; family Chernetidae; genus Cordylochernes; species Cordylochernes scorpioides. The sequence continues at coordinate 48,315,048 of CP092863.1, read as the reverse complement.
AGGAAATAATATAATTTGAACAAAAATTCAAATATGGAAAGAATTTTGTATTGTCTTTCCCCACTATATATCAACTTAAAAATTGTTTCGAGCTATTTATTCAGAGGGAGGTTGGTGGATTAGTGGTACAAGCCGTCAAATTTCATCAGCCAAGACCCGGGATTGAGGCCCGCATCGGGCACCTTTTTGAAAATGAAAATTGATTCTGTTTGAATGATCGCTTGTCTTCGCTAAGGCCCCGTTTCACATTTTTGATAAAGTCGTCCTCCTTATCTATTATTTAATTTAAAATATATTGTAATAAACTTCTTCATAATACATTTCTGACAAGGGTCCTCTTGATAAGCCATATCGACGTCTAGATGTTTATTACCCGACTTATATATAACATCTAAATCATATTCCTATATCTTCATACTTAGAATTTTCAGAATTTTCAACCAGAATAGTCTGTGGTGATCTATTATTACCTTAAAATGCCTTCTATATAAGTACGGTCGTAATTTAGTCATTGACCAGACAACTGATAAGCATTCTTTTTCGGTGGTTTAATTTTTTTCTGGATTTTTTACTCAAGGCAGAGTAAAATATGATATGACATTTATTTCACCTTCAATAATTTGAACTAAAGTTGCTCCTATGCCAATGTTCGACGCGTCTGTGTAAATGTTGGTAGAGGAATCACGATAAAGGAGATAAAATTGGTGAATTTATTAAAGACAATTCAAGAGTAATGAATGCTTCTTTCTGAGTTTCTGTCCAGATAAATGGAATATATTTTCTTTTTAGATTGATAAACGGATCAGCAATTTTTTTCAAAGTGCCTAATGAATTTTTTTGTAATACGAGAAAAGTCCTGTAAATGATTGAAATGATCTCAACTGATCGAATGTTGAAATCTGCAGGTTTTTAATTCCATACTGGTTGGTATCATGACCAAGAATCTCTATTTCTTCAAATAAAAATCGCCATTTTCGATTCAATTTATGATTAGATTAGGATTAAAAGGAAAATCACGGTTGTAAATGATAACGTCATCTAAATAACACAATTAAATTTTCTGTCTCAAGTTATGACGTACGTTGTCCATAAATATCTAGAATGTAGCTAGGGCATTACTCAGACCGAACGGCATTACATAGAATTTATAGAATCCATAGGATGTTGAAGAAGCTGTCCTTTTTCTTATTTTCCCCTTCAATTTTCAATTTCCAACATCCATATCTGAGATCAATCGTGAAAAAATGCCTTGATCCTTATAGCGTATACATCACGTCGTCAATTCTGGGGATAGGATACACATTTCTCGATTTGACGTTGTTCAACTATCTGTAGTTCACACAGAATCGCCAACTACCATTTCGTTTTTGAATTGATATCTTTTATTTAACTTGCTTCCATTTTTGTCTGTCCACAAATCTTGTAATTCATTTTTAAAATATCTAGGGCACGCATAAATATGAAATTTTGTGCACTTTTTAAAACTTGGTGACAAGAGAAGTTTACGAATCTTCAGATATCAGGGTGGCCGGGAGCGGACAAATTTCAAAATTGGCTTCCAAACTTTGCAATTTAATTTTGATATGCCTTCAGACCACATAGAAGTATGAGATTTTGAAAACTCGCTCAGTACACACAATTAACAATTCAAGTTTATATATTACAGACTTCTGGATGATCGAGGTGGCCGGGAATAAACCGATTTATAATTTATTTTCAAATCTTATATGTTACATGATGTCAACTCGGAAACTGTTGGGAGTTGTGAATTGATTTCTTTAACGATTGTTCAAGACCTCAAACGAGCTAGAATAACCTCCTTTGTATTAAAAGCAAAATTCTGACAAATTCAAGAAATATATCAATTTATCTGTTATAATTCGGTAATATGTTTCCAATACCATCATATAATAACATATATATTCAATATACTGAAGTCTTAATTCAATATAATAACGTCTGGCGATTCCTTCTCTTCTAATACCTATATACATACAAGCCCTGATCAATAAATAACCAATCTTTTTAAAATTAAAAAAATAAATGTTTTAATCATTATATTCATCAAATATTTCAAAATAGGACCCTCCACTATCTACACATTTTTTCCAGCGGTCAAAAAGATGTTTAAAAGTAGTTTCATAGTCTATTTTTCTGAGCCTTTTTCAGCCGTCGTATTTTCAAGACCCTCTTTAGATGACGAAAATAATTTTATTATTAACGTATGAGCTTAAGAAAATAAAAGAAATCATAGATAGATAGTTCTGATGAATAAGGAGGATGTGATAAAACAGCCACAGAGTGCTTAGCTAAATAATCCATAACCAAGGTGGCTTTATGGGCTGGGGCATTGTCATGAGGCAACTTCCATTGTTGACTGTATGAAAGAGCTTGTTCCTTTTCCTTCGTATTGACACTCTAAGGCGCACAAATATTTCTTTGTATTTGTTTTTATTGATATAAATTCCCTCTGGAATAAACTCATAATACACAACTTCTTGGTAGTAACAAAAACAAACAAATAAAAAACAATAAACATCACTCTTTTCCCTTCGATCGGTTAAAGAAGAACTTTTTCTTCCGAGGAGAACTCGGAATGTGCCATTCAAGTAATTGTTTCTTTGTTTTCGTATCATAAATATATATATATCACCAAGTTTCATATACAGTTTTCTAATTACTGTTTTAAATTTTACTTTAAATTAAATCACAACATAAATTTATAATATGTTGTTTTTGTAGTACAGTTAGATGTCGGAGAACAAGATACCTAAAAGGTTTTTTTTCATGTTCGAATGTTAATGAAAAATACTTTAGAAGCTACCATATGAAATGTCAATTATTTACGCTATAGTTTCAATTGTTATTTATATATAATCAACATAAATTAAATCACTAACCTTCTGGATGTTGTGCTCCGTCGTCCAAGTTGAGAAATGCCCTGACCTTGAATAATTCTGACGGCCATCTTTAAATCTACTGTACCAGAAATGTATTTGTGTTTTTGAAATTGTTTCATCTCCATATACACTTCCTTTTACAATTACGACAGGTATATTTATGTTACCAAAAACTTAGCAATTGAACATATCTATATATGTATACAAAGAATTAGGAATGGTTAGATAAATATGAAAATAATAATTAACATAATACATTTAAATCTCTCTCTCACACAATATACTATTAATTATTAGTTAACAATAATGCGCTATTGAAGTTATGTGTGATAAAAGGAAGGATATAAATCATATTGATATCATAGACACCAAATAGATCCATAGATATACCCGACATATATGATGGCATAATCTCCTACATAAATAATCTCCGTCATCCATTCATACCATCACCTACCTATTAGTATTTGGTGTATTTGATATCAATATGATTTATATCAATCATACCTGACCTCAATAGTGCATTAACTAATAATTCATAGTTTTGTGATTTAACTGTATTATATTATTTAATATTTGCATATAATATTTCCTACTTATTGTAGGTATATACATGAATTTGTTTAATTTCTAAGTTTTAGTATCGTTATTATATTTGTCGAAGGACCGTCACGCCCGAAAGCCAGTATTATATAAAAAGAGATAAATCTTTCAGCGAATTGCAGATGGGTAGGCCAGGGTGCGGGAAGAATAGCTGCTAGGTAAGCTGATAGAGCATGCGAGCGGCACTTTGGCATACATTGACTTATACTGCTGAGTTTCTTGGTAAAGGTAGTTAGCCATTCTAATATGATTCTGCGATATAATAGAAAAATGCAAACATTTAAAGCCTCGAGCATTGGTCTTTCGCATTACATCACAAACATTGCGGCGTTATATTGAAGGATAATGGATTGCACGCCATCTATAAATCAAAATTGAAAGTATTTTGCGGAATTTTGTAACAAATAATTTGATACTATTTCCATGGAAATATAAAATATTTGGGCATGGCTCATCAGTGGTGATTTAAGACTGATGTCATATTACTGCGGCAGTTATTTAAGTGGGATTCGATGCAAAAGAATTTGTTGCATCATTTATAAACAAATAAAGGTGCTGACTATTTTTGACAAAAAATATAATCTATAAATTTTCATACTCAGACTTCCTAAATGAAGTTTATAATAGATTTTGTTCTGTTAAATGTTATAAAAAGGATGTTTTTAACGTGAATGAAGTATTCGGTGTTTCCTTTCTTTAATGGCGGAGCCCAGACTACCGAGTAAGTATGTATAGCTAGAGAGGGAGGAGGCTGTGTGCTGGGTGTTTCAGTTCTTCAATGCTGGAGCCCAGACTACCGAGGGAGTATGTATAGCTAGAGAGGGAGTAGGCTGTGTGTTGGGTGTTTCAGTTCTTCAATGGTGGAGCCCAGACTACCGAGTAAGTATGTATAGCTAGAGAGGGAAGAGGCTGTGTGTTGGGTGTTTCAGTTCTTCAATGGTGGAGCCCAGACTACCGAGTAAGTATGTATAGCTAGAGAGGGAGGTTGTATGTGCTGGGTGTTTCAGTTCTTCAATGCTGGAGCCCAGACTACCGAATAAGTATGTATAGCTAGAGAGGGAGGAGCCTGTGTGTTGGGTATTTCAGTTCTTCAATGGTGGAGCCCAGACTACCGAGTAAGTATGTATAGTTAGAGAGGGAGGAGGCTGTGTGTTGGGTGTTTCAGTTCTTCAATGGTGGAGCCCAGACTACCGAGTAAGTATGTATAGCTAGAGAGGGAGGAGGCTGTGTGTTGGGTATTTCAGTTCTTCAATGGTGGAGCCCAGACTACCGAGTAAGTATGTATAGCTAGAGAGGGAGGAGGCTGTGTGTTGGGTGTTTCAGTTCTTCAATGGTGGAGCCCAGACTACCGAGGGAGTATGTATAGCTAGAGAGGGAGGAGGCTGTGTGTTGGGTATTTCAGTTCTTCAATGGTGGAGCCCAGACTACCGAGTAAGTATGTATAGTTAGAGAGGGAGGAGGCTGTGTGTTGGGTATTTCAGTTCTTCAATGGTGGAGCCCAGACTACCGAGTAAGTATGTATAGTTAGAGAGGGAGGAGGCTGTGTGTTGGGTGTTTCAGTTCTTCAATGGTGGAGCCCAGACTACCGAGTAAGTATGTATAGTTAGAGAGGGAGGAGGCTGTGTGTTGGGTATTTCAGTTCTTCAATGGTGGAGCCCAGACTACCGAGTAAGTATGTATAGTTAGAGAGGGAGGAGGCTGTGTGTTGGGTGTTTCAGTTCTTCAATGGTGGAGCCCAGACTACCGAGTAAGTATGTATAGTTAGAGAGGGAGGAGGCTGTGTGTTGGGTATTTCAGTTCTTCAATGGTGGAGCCCAGACTACCGAGTAAGTATGTATAGTTAGAGAGGGAGGAGGCTGTGTGTTGGGTGTTTCAGTTCTTCAATGGTGGAGCCCAGACTACCGAGTAAGTATGTATAGCTAAAGATATTTATTATGCGCACATCGCAAATATGACAAAAATATTGTTTTTATGATTTAGAAAAATAATTCTAAATATATGTAATTGTTCATAATATTCAAGTGACAAAATACAAATATCTGTAGTTACAAATGTATATTATAGGATGTGAAAAATATTTAATTGAGTACTGATGCAAAATTCAAACAATAATATTGAGTCAAAATATATTTATTTGGGAAATTTGTAATATATTTGTAAAGATGTAGAAACTATCGGGTTGGAACTTATATATTTTTTTAGAAAGGCATTTCGGATAATTTATTCGATCAACTAAGATTTCATTTCCTTACCGATGTTATCACATATCCATATACTGAAAGTATCTCTCTATTTTATTGTAGTAATATATCACAATATACACTAGATATCTTCATATAAAAGTCGGTGGACGAGTGGGTAACACCCTCGATTCCCGACAGTCATGAACCGGGATTGAATCCCGCGTTTAATTTTGTTTAATATGTGAATAACCTTCACATATATTATTCACTGTTTCAATTATCATGAACTAGGTTGCTCTTGTTGAGCGGTACCTATTAATGTGATTTTGAACCAGGTAGATATCTTCTTATAGAACAAGATCATAAAAGTGTAACAGCCCCAAAATGTGGATTCAATTGAACGCGTCAGTTTGGCTATCATATAATTCAAAATAAGATAACAAAGTTTTTTTTAGAGTCTGCCGCGCCCAAAACGAGAAAAAGTTCGATTACCCCCCCTCCCCCCCCCCCCCACCGACAAGCGACGGACATTGGCAGTTCATCTCTGCCTCTCATGTGGATCACACCCTCCTGGACCTTGTCCGCGTCTTCGGTCTCTCTTCTAGGTGACCTCCAACCTGCCTTGTTCTTTTGTGTCACTTGAAACCACTTTAGTCCCCATGACTGCATAGTACATTCCTACCACATATACACAATATTTTATCAGTTATTAAAGAAAATAAATATTTTATAGCTTAAATATATCTTTAAATACCAAGTAAAGCAGTTTCTACCCAATGAGATACAGATTTATAAACATGATTATACATATTCTCTCCTGGAGGTGGTTTCTAATTGGCTGGTTATGTCATTCAGCTTTCATTATTTCACTGAAAAGTGATTAGCTCAGGGTAGTGGCTGCCCAACATATGGGCGTCTCATTTGAGGCTTTTCTATACTACTGGCCTCCAAGGGGATAATCTTGATTCTGATCGATAATGATAAAAATTTCTAGAGAGAGAGGCATATTGTCTTTTAAAATAATCTATACAGTATCAATGTTTCCAATTTGTTAAAAAAAAAAAGTTGCTGATGCTGAATTTGGATCTTGAAAGACTTTTCTAGCGGGACGTGAGGATCAGTAGGTCCGGATGGGACTCCAGTTGGCCTTAGGGGTGCCAGCTGTAGGATCCTGGTCCCTGTTGGGGACGATGGTGAGCACGATGGAGCCCTCAGAAGCCCCCGGGGCCGGGGAGATCTCGGCCTTGCAGCACAGCACTGCCAGCATGCCCAGCCCGTACTCTGCCAGCTCCAGTAGCGACAGCAAGGAGATCCCCAGAGTGAAACCTGCCACTCCGCCGATGTTCGACCACAAAGTAGCTCCCTGTCACATAAACCATTCCTCGGATTAAAATCAGTCTCAAATGTCACGAAGTACATTAATTCTTTCGTTTATTCACGAGGTTTAGCTAAATAGCTTGAAAGTGACCAACACAATTATTAACTAAGGAGCGGCAATATCGATATTAAAGACTGGACACCTCACTCAAATATTTTATATGTATACATGCAAGAATTCCCAACATGTACCAAATACAATAGCAACAGTATGGAACCTGCAGGTTCAACTATTTAAACTAATGATTCGTGCCATTATATAACATTTACTTGTAATCCGCACTTCGTCCTGGGTTATTGGCGTTATTTGGTCTTTGTTGTGTGTCTTGTTTGTTTTAATATTCTCCATAAACAGAGCTCGGTTATATATATATGAATCTAGAGACACTTAACCCTTTAAGTATGCATCGTTCTGATGCACTATTTATCATTCTAGTAAAAAAATTACTAGTGATGAAAAAGAATGAGCCGCCTACACACAATAGTTTGAACATCTGTTTGGTAAATTCGACCGATTCCATAACCCATCTCGTAGGATGTTATGAAATCAAAACCCACCCCTGTACTGATGAGGGCCAAAGCCCACCAAATTCCCCCAAACCCACTTGTTCATCATGGTTTCAGGTACTGCCCCATCACTACGTGGGCGGTTACCCTTTCATACCAGCCTACGACATAAGCCTGCACTGATGAGGTTTGTTTTGTTCGAATTTGTCAAACCTGTTGTTGTGACTTTTCACTTATCTAATTTAGCTCGATCTGAGCGGAGAAACTCCTAATAAAACTGTTGTTTTAATGCGTCTATTAGATTATTCATAGCGTGTTTCAACAAATTAAACAAAAGGGAGAATATTTTATTTTTTGCTTATGATTATCATTTTCCTGCAAAATTTTAAAATATTTTGAATAATTGATAGAGCTAATTTTATATTCTCCAAAACTTCTTTTACGCTTTGGTTATCTGTTTTGTTACCAACAAGAGGTCCGCGATTGAATAGAATCTAGTAAATATATATTTTATCGCAGTATGGCTTCTTTGATTGATCTATAATAAATTGTGATAAATATGTAGCTGATGACAAATTTTTATTATTAATTTTAGATTTATCACGTTTCAATGAATAAAATGACAAAAATCTGCATTAAGCTTTGAACCAACAATGAAATATAAAATTTGCAAATATTCTGTAGCCTGAATTAAATCAAAATATGAACGATCAGACCTTTATATACTAAGATAAATCAGAATTAATTTTTGTATGACTTGAAAGGAATCATTAGACAGGTTTCATTGAGAATGAAGCCAACTGAACAATAAAAGACGATTATCATTGATTTGATTTGAACGCATTTTAAAAAGTAAAAGTTCCTTTTTAGAGTTGAAGGATAGTTGCATCTGAAAAGATTATATGTTTAAGAACAACATTATTTGCCACGTTTTAATATTAAAAAGATAATTAATAATTTCTTGTTTAATAATATTAATTATTTTAATGTTTGATTTAATCAACAATTGAGTTCTAAGTAACAAAATGTTTTAAAAATAGTTTGGTATTTTGAAAAGAATTTGATAAAATTTTAAGACTCAGTTATAGATGTGTGATAAATAAAAAAAATTTCGGCATTCCCAAACTTCTCAAGGTATTCGAATGTACTTGATGTTCTTGCATAATTCACAGAACATATCAACATGAATCAATTCAACTCTGATTTATAACATTCATTATTAAATGATTATTATCTAATGAATAAATTCGATGAATCTAAAAAAAAAAAAATTCACGAACATAAATGACTAACATAATATTTTCTCCCAATGCGTTTCTTTTTATTTTAAATTTCAAACTTTCAAGCGATAATCGCTCTTCAACGAGCTTTTTTCAAAACACTATTGACTATTTATTAAAAGAAATATAAAAAATTAAGATGTTTTAATTAAGCAGTTGAAGAGCGATTATCGCTTGAAAGCTTACAATTTAAAAAATAAAGAAACTCATTGAGAGAAAACCTTTGTAGTTTTCCAACGCTTTTCACAATCATCCATTTTCACAAACATCCTGAATCATGACTAATATAATCTTTGCCAATATTGAAACTTTTAAAACGATAAGTAACGCGGAAAAACTCTTTTGAAGAATTATCAGAATATATCTTTACTTGTTAGATTTTTTATAATCTTACTCATGTATCTTTTTTTGAAAGTGAAATTTGAGTAATAGCGAGGTCAATCCCCGCGAACGTCTTATTTTCGTTCCCCGATATACACTCTAGAATCAATTGATTTCTTAAATATTTCTGGAAAACTAAGAAGGGAGAATGGGAGATTTCTCAGGACTAACTCCCTTGCCTAATAACCCTAACCTGAACGGGCAAAGGAAAACATTAAGACGCGAATGTCTCTTTCATATACCAATCAAACTTCTACTGACAAAAACTATAACAAGACTTAGAACAAAACACTATAAAGGAATGGCAATACATCCAGATGGCACAAGAACCTATAGGACATGTAGCAACTGTCCTGGTGTGGAACTAACACCTACTCACATATTCTCATGCCCAGCAATGGCCGCAACCTTGCAGAAAATTGATATGGACACAGAACAGCAGCTTTATACACCCAAGATAGTGGACATTGCTGCTGCTGTGATAGAGATGCATGGAGACATCTGAGGCTCTTCTTTGGACACGACAACAACAACAACAACTTCTACTATCCTTAGCGCGATTAAAAAAATATTGGGAGGGCTTGGCTTATCAGTGGTGAAATCTCCCAGCAGTTTCGCCAATTTATTCTATCAGACCGCTTCTTAGAGCTCTAATATTGTATTGGATCATTCTGCTTTTATATGCTACACTGAAGGGTGGAATCTCATAAATGGTATTTAAGCAAACTATCTCTTCTCTATGGACATAAGCTCTAACCTGAACGTTACTTAACCTATCAATACCTAACCTTATAATGCCTTGTAAAATATTTACGATAGATAAAGGTCAGTAAACAAGGGAACTAGTTCGGAGACCTCCCGGAGTATAATGTATTTAGAAATTCTCATACTGTAAAACCTAGCATGAATATAATCGTTTTTCTCCATACATACATTAGAAGACATTTGTTCCATTCCGTATATTAATAAAATATTAAATGATGATTGTCACACATACATAAATAAATTTGATAATTAAACAAACAATTATAATTATGTCGATGTCTTGGAAGGGGAAATGTCTAAGAAACCAAAATACCAAAGAACTCCGTGTATGTAAAACACTTTTGTTTTCAAATGAATCAATAACAAAACACTTAAATGTTCAATTTAGGATTTAAATTACTCAACATTACTTTAAAAAATGTCATTAAATTAGCGACTTTTAACATATTTTTGTTAAAAACACGGCACACATTTTAGATATTAAAATACTTCCATAAAAATTGTGTGTAGAAATAAATAAACGAATTACGTTTTCATATTTTTAGATACACTCATGGAAAAAATTCAAGGAAGTTGTACTGAAAAGTACAATGTACAAAAGTAGCCTGCATATATTATATTGGGATTCATAAAATGACAAAATATATTTGATACACAGTGACTTTATTGAAGACCCACCAAGTTGGAACAAAATTGCCTGTCTCCAAAAAAAAAAAAAAAAAGACGACTTTCCACTTCCTAAAGTTTTGTCAAAGAGTGTAAACCCGCAATAAATATTTATAATTTTTTTAAACATGAAAAAAAAGGCAAATTTAAAATATAAAATGTGAATTATTTCTAATTTTTAAAAATAAATTTTCATAATGTATATTATAATATTTTTTTCCCCTCTCGATTTTTTAAAATAGTTATATTTCCTTACACTAGATGGCGGCACACATCTGATCGTCAGCTCTTGTCTATCATTGTAGACGGAAAAATAAAAAAAAAAAAAAGGTTTACAAGCATATATAAAATCCCATCGGTGTCAATATGGACAAATATTTCCCAATTTGACCTGTTAGTGCCATCACTCGCAGTTAAACTAGTGACCTTCCGGTTGCTTTTTTTTTACCCCTTTCGGCCAACTCTTTGAAGGTCTTCCCTTTTTTTTCCCCCACAACATCTTTTATAATCCATATGCTCATATTATGTGTCAAAAATAAGCCTGTCTATGTCTGAATAATTTGGATTTTAAGAATCTAGCTGGATTAAATTTGTATTTAATATTGAAATTTGTTGTTTTATCTGTCCACGACAATCTGAATAATTTTTACATGTCCATATTTTGAAAAGCATCAATATTTTTTTCTTTTCTTAGAATCCAGCTCTCACATTCTTAAGTGACCACAGGATAAACCAAAGAGAAATGCTTTTATCTTTCATAATCTTGTCTTATTTCCTCACTGCATTCCTGCCTAGTGATATACCTCTTTTACATCTTCTAAGCATTTCTTCCATCTTATCAATACTGGAGATCCTAGAACTATGGTGTTATCACCTATAATCACTATTTTCTTAATGGATATTAAATCTATTTATATTATCGGTAGTCTTAATTTTGCCTTATTGATATTTAATTTTGAACCAAAATATTTTCACTTTCTTCTTTAACTTTCTTAATAATATCTTTTAGGCCTTTCTTACATATTCTGCTAATAGTGTAGTGTCACCAGTGAAGTGAAGATTGTTTATTTTGATCTTCCAATATGTACACCGATTTCTTTTTATCAAGATTAGACAATTTCATAATACGTATGTTCGGTGATAATATGCAGCTATGCCTCCTCATTCTTTTTTTGTGGTTTGAACCAATCAGTATTGCCATGTTCAGTCTATACAGTAGCTTACTGCCTCCTGTATAAATTCTCTAATCAGTAAAATGAAATGTTATGACATTCCCATGAGTCTTATTGTTGTCCATAGTTTAGGGTGGTCGGAATATCATATATTCCTAGGGCTTTTATATTACTGTTTTCATTGAGAGCCTTCTCTTTTTCCGATTTTGATGAGGGGGGTTCTTTTTCGAATTTGTTTACGCTCCATGTGTTTTATTTATTTCTTCTTTTAAAAACTTTAATTTGACTCTCCTCCATGTCTGTCTGTCCACAAATCTTGTAGTTAATATTTAGTATACTTCCAGAGCACGTAGAAATCTGAAATTTTGTACCACTTTTAGAAACTGATGAAAATGCAAGTTGACAAAATTTCAGACTTCTGGGTTGTCAGGGTAGCCGGGCATATACATATTTCCAAATTGCCTTTCGAATGTTGTAATTTAATTTTCATATGCTTCCAGATTACTTAGAAGTATGAAATTTTGAACAAGCGCTCAGTCCAATTAACAATGCAAGTGTACAAATTTTCAGATTTCTGGGGGGTCGGAGTAATGATCTGAAACTGAACGCTCTGTGCGGAGTAAAGCCAAATAAATCCATTATTTATATGTATCCAGTAGATTAATTGTTGGTTTTAACAAATTAAATAAAAATCGGGGTATTTAATTATTGAAGATAAAAATTATCTTCCCTCATAATATTACAAAATACTTTATATGAATGAAATAGCTATATTTTCCACAATGGTCGCAATATGTTGTGTCTGCCTGTAATAACAAGGCTCCGATTGAATAGAATCTTGTGAAGACAAGATCTCACAGAATGGTATTCTTTTATGTTCAACATTTATTCTTTAACAATTTATCAATTTTCTGCTCAACCCGATTCTAATATTTTTAACTTCTTACGCTACAATTATAAGGATAAGAAGGGAAAAAAATCGCATTAAACTATAATAACTATAAACCTCAATGAAATTGAGATTATGAATTCCTTCAATATTTATTTTTCATAAATTAAAATTACAAAATACAATTACATTGTATAATATGAAATGAAAATCTTTAAAATATTTAAGTAATTCCAGGAAAAATTTCTGTCAGAAGACACTCATCATGCTGAATGAAGTAGTCATTGATGAGATAAAAGCAGTTATTGTTGTTGTTACAATTTCATTGTTGTGATTAAGTAGACATTCCGAAATATTTTCGGGCAAATTTCCACAACTCTCAATTTATTACATATCACGGAAATTTCAGAAGCTTTTTAAAATTCATCAAAGCAGCGCAAGATTCAAGATGCTTCTGTGGATGTGAGGAACAGACTTCTATTCATCTGTTGCTAAATTGCCCCGTCTTCCAAGAGTATAGAATAAACAATGGACTAAATGTATCAAACCCGTTTGATATAATTTCAGCAAAAGACAATTATAAAAAAATTCAACTCATTTTGCAAATTTATTTTGAATTTTATAAAAAACGACTAAATTCTATTGGAACGCTTTTATTTAGAAATGAATTCTCTTTAGTATTGTTTTAATTGAATAATTCTCTAATATCTAACATATTTTCATTCAAAAATATTCCTTAAAACCTTTTTTTTTAAATCTGTAAATTGCTTTTCTCGAATACACACAATACTTTACAATTTGATTTCATTTAACTAAATTTGCATACCAACCCTTTGTACATATATCAATTGTGTTGATATATACGTATTTTTATCTTTTCATCTAACTAACCTGCATACTAATTATGTACATATTTAAATATCTTTCTTTATTTTCTTTCAAAATTTTTGTTTATATTTAAAGTGCAAGTGTCCCTAGGGGGACATAGCGCTCTAAGTCGAAATAATAATAAAAAAAGATATTAAGTAGACATTATTATGGAAAAGTCGCATTGTTGCTGATATATTAGTCATTGTTGAGGATAAGGTTAGATTTTTCTATTAAATTAATAAGTCGGAAATTAATAAAAAAACAATAATACGTATCTTATTTATTGGAAACAGCAAGATTTAGAGCATTTACGCTTTTTACTGGCTTATCAATGTCAAGTGGAGATATATAAACAGTTTAAAAAATAATAATAATAAATTAAAATTGACCATTATTGTGGTTATATAACAATTTCTCCGTTGCTGTGAAGTTTTATTGCGTAAAAGTAGTCATTGTCCTATTATAGTTTAATTGTTGCCCATTAAGTTTTATTTTTGTGACCGTTGTGTTGTGCCCGTTGTTTTGCTAATAATCCACTCTGAGTCGTCGGAGCTCCCTTGGTACCGGTTTTATTTGTAACCAGTGCCGGAACATAAGGAGAACACCACACACAGCCAGACGCGGAGATACTCTACCGCCGCGCAGCCAAAACCGAAACCAAACCGCCAGGTTCCAGTCTCGGCCGGTTCCCCTTGCCACACTGGCGCCGCCAGGCGATAAGTGGCGTGAGGATTCTCGCCTGAACCCTCAACATCTCCCCAAAAAGGTTTAGAGGAGGTTAGCGCTGGACACGCTTGTATCTCCTCCCATACCGCGACACTTTCCCAGGTGAGGGAGACAGCTGCTTTATCTCTGGAGCGACTGCTGTCTGCTGTTGTAGCTCCTCTGCCCCGGATTTCCTCCGTTTCAGCGGGGAGTTAACTGTCAGGAGATGTTTCACTAGGGTGGACCTGTTGTTGGGAAGAAGCCAAAAGAAGAGCGTTCCGCCTGTAGGTCCCTACAAGAGTTTCCACGATGTATGAGCGGGGCGCTGAAGCCTTCTCGACGACACTTCCCCACGCTCGAAGATCCTTAACCCAAACTTTCCCTCTGCAATCAGTTTCGCTTTTTTCGTGGCCGCATGGCTTCTGCCAAAAGCCTTTTTCTGCGCCATCTTGTTGTATTCCAATTGATTACAAACAGCGCTCAACGTTAATTATTGTTTAATTAACTACAAGGTAAAAGGATTATATATAGATTAAATGGTAAACATGGAGAAAGAGAATAAGTCAGCGTGGCAATGCCGCTTGCAGGGTTGCATCAACAGGAAGTGACGTCAGTTCCAGAGTTGCCGAAGCCAACCGTCCGCCGCCACGGTCCAGCAATCTCCTCCCTCGAAGTGACCTCCTATCCATGGATCACTTCGCCGATTAAGAGTCTCGAACGATGAAGTTCGTGTAGGTTTCTCCCCAGTGGCTTGGTCAAAATGTCCGCTAGGTTTCTTCCACTTGTAACATAGTCCAGTTGAATCACACCGTCATCCACCTTTTCTCTGACAAAGTGATATCTAATAGCGATGTGTCTGGTCTTGGATCGGCTGATGTAGCTCTTGGCGTGTGCTATAGCCGCTTGGTTATCGCACCACACCGGAGTTGGCTCAACCATATTATGTGGTATATCCAAATGGTTCAGGAACTCCCTGATCCATGTCACTTCCCTGAATGACGATGATAGGGAAATGTATTCCGCCTCCATTGTGCTGAGGGCGGTGACAGTCTGCTTTGAACTTCACTATAAGATTGGAGCGCCTGCAAACATCACTACGTAACCCGATGTACTCTTTCTGTCTTCCAGGTTGGTTCCCCAATTCATCCGAATAGACACACAGTTGTTCTCCAGTCCGTCTATAGGTGATGCCTAGATGCTCTGAATATTTTAAGTATCTTAAAATTCGTTTCGCAGCAACCCAGTGTTTTCTAGTGTACTTTGAACAATAGCGAGCCAATTGACTTACTGCATAGGCAATGTCTGGCCTTGTCCGCTGTGAAATGTAGAGCAGTCCACCAATTAGTTCATGGTAGAGAAGGTCTTGGCAGTTTTCTTCATATTCTTCCTCAAGAAGTTCTGGTCTGGTTTCCATCGGCGTTGAGACTTCTCTTCCTTCCTGAAGATTGAACCGTTCCAGTAGACTTTTTATATATGCTCTTTGTGTTAGAGTTACGCATCCACCCTTTGATCGAGTGAAGTTGACACCAAGCAGGTAGGATACTGGTCCGATGTACTTTGTTTCGAAGTGACCTCTCAGCAGTTCAATGCACTTTTCTCTCACTTCTTGATTCTCCGTCAGAGTAAGTATATCATCCACGTATAATGATAAGATTATCACTCCTTCGTTCAGCTTGAGCTTATAGACACAAGGGTCAACTGGATTCCTCATAAATCCCTTTTTATTCAACCACTCATCAAGGCACTTGTTCCAACATCTGCCGCTTTGCTTCAGTCCGTACAGAGACCTTTTGAGTTGGCAGTAAAGATGTTCCTCACCAGGTTTAACAAAGCCTTCTGGTTGTTCCATGTAGATCACTCGGTCAAGCTTGCAATAGAGATAAGCATTTTTCACGTCATATTGGTCTATGAACCAGTTATTTTCAACACTTATTGCTGTGAGCAGTCTTGTCGTTTCAAAACTAGAAACAGGTGAGTAAATCTCATCATAATCGATTCCCTTTTGTTGAGTGAAGCCCTTTGCCACAAGTCGGGCCTTGTATCTTACTACTTGACCCTCGGCGTTGGCCTTCTTGTGTAGTACCCACTTACAAGTAGGGCCTCCAATCCCGGTACATATTTTCAATCCCGGGATTCGGGATTGCTTTTTTCTCAATCCCGGGATCCCGGGATTGAAAAACATTTTCGTCTTTCTACGCCAAGAATATAGTGCCAATGACGTGGCACTTACTTCGATGAAAACAACCTGAAAGCCATATATTTTGCGCCTGCTTATGAACTAAATCTTTGCTTTTGGGTTACAGTTTGAAATTATCTGTCAATTACTGTACACACATCTGGAAAAAATTACTGTTCTTGGAACTCTTAGACCACATCTCTTAATGCAGTGTTGGGCAGTATCCATTCAAAGTAATACATTACCTTGTAATTACGATTACTTTGCAATGCATTACTTTGCAAAAAAAAATAATTGCATTAAAATGTAAACATAATTGCTCGTAATTCTATATATAATGATAGCAATTGTGATTAAAATTACTTGTAATTGTAATTATAGAAAATGTAATCATGATTATTTGCAATTGTGATTATAGAAAATGTAATCCTTTTTGCATTTTGTCCAACTATGTATTAATGTTTAGAAAGAAGACAGCACCGTTTTAAAAACCATGAATTACTTTATTTTAAGGATAAAAATTCAATTTCGAGAAGGATTTGAGCGTAGGAAAGATAATTTGTCAAGAGTGTCATCATGCAAACTAGAACGTATCTTATTGCATAGGTATCCAGGAGGAGAAGACTCTTTCCGATTCCACAGACGTTGGAGGAATTGTCAGCAAGTATTGATACACAATCTCTAAATGGGGTCCTCGTTTGCCTGACTGAGCAGCAATATTAAGTTCGTGGTTAATCATAGTTGAGTAGGATGCGGAGTCTGGTGTAGGTATTGCAATTGAAGTTGAAGAGGCAGCCTCAATAGCTTCTTGCAATCGGCGCTCAATTGTAAGATGGTCATTCGATTGTGATGGCTCATGGCGTTCTTGTAAACTCCGAGGAAGTTGCGAATTATCAGCCTGAATTCATACTTCGGCCATTTGTTCCTGGATTGGAGGCCCTACTTACAAGCAATTGGGGCAGAGTCTTTTGGTAGTTCTGTTAGTTCCCAAACTTTGTGCTCTCTTAAGGATTCCAATTCTTCTTCGATTGCTTCAAGCCAATGTTCAGCTTCAGGGCCTTGGATAGCTTCTTTATACGAAGTAGGATCTCCCTTATTTACTTCAGTACTGAGGAGTTCAATTGAGTTCTGAGCATTTCTCTGGTTCCTTAGGATCATTGGATGAGATCGAGTAGGAGAAGGCTTCACAGTATCTTCATTATGGCTGCCCTCTTCTGTAGGTATCACGTCTTCTTGATCTAATAAAGACACTGGATTCTCTTCAATCTCCCATTGAGTCCCAACTGATGGAAGCACCTCCCGGTTGCTGTCGTTCCTCGGTACATCACTTTATTTGAAGACACAGTCCCGAGATTCCACCACTTTATTCATCTCAGGAATCCACACTCTGTAGCCACGTCCTCTGAGTGCATATCCAACAAGGTTACCTTTGACAGCTCTCCTTTCGAGTTTGGATTTACGGACTTGTCTTGGAATATGGACAAATACTTGACAGCCAATAGCTCTTATGTGTTTAAGACTAGGCTTGTTCCCTGTCCACACTTCATATGGCGTGCTTTCACCATTGTGATTGTTGAGAACTCTGTTTCTGACATAGGCTGCGGTGTAAGTCAGCTCCGCCCAGGAAGCCTTTGGCAGACCACTTCCAGATATAGTGCTCCTGACAAGATCTAGGAGTGTCCTATTCATTCTTTCTGCCACACCATTCTGTTGGGGTGTATACGTCATAGTGTGTTCATGAACTATTCCAACGCTCGTGCAGAAAGTGTCCCATTCCTTGGAACAAAATTCCAAGCCATTATCCGTACGTATCCGTTTTAGTTTCCTGCTGGTTTGTTTCTGAGATTCTTGAATCCACTCTTTGACTTTTCCCAGGGTTCCGGCTTTGTTTTTCAGGAAAAATACACTTGTATATCTCGTAGATTCATCAATGATGGTTAAGACGTACTTGGCTCCTCCCCAGCTCAATACGTCGAGTGGACCCATCAAGTCCGCATGCACCAAGTCCAACGGCATGATTTCTTTTTCCTCCTTGTGTGAGTGTTGAAGAAATGGTAGACGGTAAGACTTGCTGATCAAGCAGTCTTCGCACTTTTCTGGCTTTGCCGGGCTGCAATCAAGTCCTCTAACGCTTTGGTTCTTGGCCATCTTTGCTATCGTATATGCATTTACATGCATCAGCCTTTTGTGCCAAAGTTCCAGTGTAAGCTCTTCCTTGCATTCAGATGCAAGAGAAACACGATCATTCTGATCTATCGGAGAGGATGGAGTAGTCTGGACGTAGTAAAGTCTACCCAGTTTCTTTCCCTCCATCAAGAGTTTACCTTTCATGTCCATAATGTAGCAACCACTCTTGTTGAAGACAACTTTTCTACCGTTTTCTATCGTTTGGAGTACAGACAGAACACTGTGACGCATATCTGGAACGTACAAGGTGTTCTGGACAACCATATTGCTGGCATCTCCCTTGTGTCCAACAATATTGGCACTGACAGTACCGATACTACATGCTTTTATAGAAGAGCCATTCGCAATAGTGATGGAACTCATATTGCTTGTGCACTCTTTCAGACATGTGAAGTAATCTCTCTTGGGAGTCATATGGTGCGTCGCTCCAGAATCTATGATCCAGGTCTCGGCGGTAGTTCCAAACAAAGCGTTGCACATTGCCGACATATTTACGCCTTTGTTTTGGTGAAACCTCATTGGTCTTTGTTCATTCTTTCCTTTCTTCCTGCATTCCCTTGCATAATGGCCTTTACCTCCACATTTGAAACAAACAACCTTTGCTTTATTTTGTTTTTCTGTTTCAATGGGCTTCGAAGAGGCATTAACGACCATGGCACCCACATCTTTTGGTAGATTTGACGAACGCCTTTCTGCTTCTGCCAACAGCCGTCTTTTAACTGTGGCGGTCGTGAAGTCTGAATC
Organism: Cordylochernes scorpioides; assembly: GCA_030710605.1. NCBI lineage: Eukaryota > Metazoa > Arthropoda > Arachnida > Pseudoscorpiones > Chernetidae > Cordylochernes > Cordylochernes scorpioides. Next base: position 48,295,643 of record CP092863.1, on the reverse strand, counting down.
AGGCAAGTTACATATGGTTGAGACAACGGTGTCCCAATCCTCTGGTAATCCACCCAAAAGAACCATAGCCAAATCGCCATCATCAATTTTGTCGCCAATTTGGGCCAGTTCGTTTACAATGTAGTTTATCTTCCCCATATACCCTTCCATATTGCTGTGCTGAGTCAACCTTTCCCATATAACTGCCTTCTTAGTTGTACGGCTCGATATCTACTATCCTTTGGTGCGTATAATTTTTCCAGTTCCTCCCAGACCTCTTTCGGAGTATTCAAATGTTGAACATGCAATTGTTGTTCATCATTAATCCCGAGGCAAATTTTTGCGAACGCCTTACCCTCCCGCGACAAAAAAAGTTTTGTTGCAACAAGGTCACTAGGGTCAGGCTTAGCCTCTCCTGGATTGATCAAACTCCACAAGTCGTTTTCGATTAGAACGAGTTTCATCTGGAAGCTCCAGCTGGAGTAATTAGCACCATTTAATTTTGTAATCGTCGTGTTTGCCATTTTACAAAATATTTGATAAGTAGAAAAAAAGGATGGGCCAAGTAATCAAAGGAAATTTGGTTACTCACGTTTTAGGCCTTGCGCTTCTTCAGTCTGACGTTTTAGGTCTTGCGCTTCTTCAGTCTCACGTTTTAGACCTTGCGCTTCTTCAGTCTCATAATCTTTGTTGTATTCCAATTGATTACACACAGCGCTCAACGTTAATTATTGTTTAATTAACTACAAGGTAAAAGGATTATATATAGATTAAATGGTAAACATGGAGAAAGAGAATGCAGAAAGTGCCGCTGGCAGGGTTACATCAACAGGAAGTGACGTCAGCTCCAGTGTTACCGAAGCCAACCGTCCGCCGCCACGGTCCAGCACATCTTCTGCTGCTACTCTTTCCCCCTGAGTTTTGTTTGAACCACTGTTTTAGGGGTAGTGATGATGAAGTGCAGGGATCCATAGTGCGAATTTTCCGTCCAAATAGAAGTTCCGCAGGGGAGAGTCCGTTTGCCAGGGGTGTTACCCAATACTCCATAAGTGCTAGGACCGGATCTTTATTCTTTTTCATCAGGTCTTTCACAATTTTGACCGCAGCCTCTGCTTGACCATTTGATTGTGGATGCTTTGGGCTGGAAGTGATGTGTCGTAAAATCTGAAGTTGTTGATGGGCGAAATTGTGGTCCTTTATCACTGATTACAATGTCAGGGATGCCACGACGAGCAAAGATGGCTTTACAGTGATCTATCACAGCTTCCGATGAAAGTTTAGTAAGTCGTACGACCTCGATAAAACGAGAGAAGTAGTCTACGACTATTACTCACTACCTTCGTAATGGAAGAAATCCATCCTGACCTTTTGCCACGGTCGTTCCGGAAAGTCGTTAGGGATGAGTGGTTCGTGCTTTAGAGGTTGATTCTCGATGCATTTCTCACAGGTGTTTTTACCATTACCTGGATTTCTTGACCTATTCCTGGCCACCAAACATGATCCTTTGCTCTTGCTCGACATTTTGTTATTCCTTGATGACCTGCGTGGATGTGGTTCAAAACATCCTTTCACATGTTAGAGGGGATGATCACTCGCAGTCCTTTCATCAGTAAGCCGTGCTATTCCCCTATTTCGTCGCGAACATCGTAGAACAAGCGTTCTAAGGGAGAGAGCTGACATTTGGCGGGCCAACCGTTTTTGGAATAAAAGGCCACACTTTGAAGGGTAGGCTCCAGCTTCTGGTTAAGAGCTATTTTGGCAGGTCTGTCGTCTGTCGTATATTGATGCAAGACGATGCTACGCACAAAAGCTCAACTTCTTCCTGGAGATCTTTATCTTTGGGAAGATGGCCTGGAAGCGGCTGTCTTGATAGGACATCAGCGGTGATTAGGTCCTTCCCCGGTGTATGAAAGATATGAAACGAGAACTGAAGCATCCTCATACGGTACCGTTGAAACCTTGGCGTTAGATTGTTCAGATCTTTAGTGGCGAAGATGGGGACTAAAGGTTTGTGATCTGTTTCGATGTGGAAGGATTTTCCAATCACAAAGTCCTTGAAGAGCTCACACGCCCATGTGATTGCAAGGGCTTCCTTCTCTATTTGAGCGTATCCTTGTTCCGTCTTCGTCAGAGTCCGTGATGCAAAGGCTACTGGGCGCCACTCGTTAGCTCCATTCGCTTGCTTTGGGACATCTCCCAGGCCATACGATGATGCATCGGCTGAGACGATGGTATTCTTAGAGGTGTCAAAGCTTGCCAGAACTCGATCACTGGCCAGAACCTCTTTGTCTTTCTCGAATGCCTTTTTCTGTGGTGATCCCCAGATGAAACTCACATCTTTATTTTTTAGGTCGTTTAGTGGCTTTATGATATCCGCTAGGTTTGGAACAAAGCGGCCTAGGAAATTGATCATGCCCATAAAACGTTGCACCCCGTGCACGTCAGTTGGCGGTTTCATCTCGGCGATGGCTTTGACTTTCTTTTCGTCCGCCTTGATACCGTGTTCGTCGATGTAATGTCCCAAGAATGTGACGTTGCTTACACCGAACTGGCACTTTTCTTTATTAAGAGTAATCCCCGAGTTCTTCAGGCGTCTCAAAACTTCGCGTAGTCTCTAGTCATGCCCTTCCTTTCTCTTTGCGTAAATGAGGATGTCATTCATGTGACAGATTACCCCACTGACTCCGCGTAGGATAGCAGACATGCGTTTCTGGAAGTGTTCTAGAGCGCTATAAATCCCAATGGGAACCTTTTGAATTTATATCTGCCAAAGGGCGTAATGAAGGTCGTCAGCGTTTGGCTTTCTTCAGAGAGTTTAATCCGCCAAAATCCGCTGTTAGTATCCAGCCTGGAAAAGATTTTGTCCCTTTTGTGTTGAGCTAGTTCATGTTCAAGGACAGGAAGCGGGTGAATCTCACGTTCCACACTCAGGTTAAGCCGAGACATGTCTACACAGATGGTGATTTTCCCGTTTGGCTTTCCAGCTAAGACGATCGGTGCGCACCACTCCGTTGGCTCATCAACTGGCTCTAGCCACCATCGCATCCAGTTTCTCTTTTATCTTCGGCATGAGCGGAAGAGGCATTCGCCTTGGGACTGGTATGGAGAAGGGCTTGGCGCCTTCTTTCAACTAGATGTGATAGAGTTGTTCAAGAAGCCCCAGTCCTTCAAATAGCTTAGGGAACTCTCATTCTGTATTGACATCCGTTGTTCCGTTGATGACAAGATCAATTAGTTTGAAGAGTTGGAGGTTTTCACAGGCTCCGACATCCAGCAGAAGTTGATCCAAATGGTTAACCACGTACACGGTTTCCTTCACTTCACGTGTGTTAGCTCGGAGATACGCCACGAAGGTCCCAGAATTCTCCAATCTTTGGTTCGCGGCCGCCATCAGTTGGCCGTTGGTTGGATGTTGCCAAAATACCTCTTGTTCAGGGAAAATGGTATCAGTGTCACATCCGAGCCCGGATCCAACTTGAAGAGGATTTCAGTGCCGTTGACTCTTACTGTTGACTACCACCTGGTCTTTCTGCTTCTCAGCGTAGGCTCGCGGACAGCATATACAAATGAGACCTTCTGCGCTGGGGTTTCCTCCGAGGATATGGCGTTCACATCATTGTTTTTTCTTCGACAGAGATTAGTGTAATGGCCCTTTTTCGCGCACTTTCCACAGACTTTGTCCTTAGCGGGACACTTATCTCTGTAATGATAATGATGTTTGGTAGTCCCAGAGTTAAAGCAAGTTGGACTTTTTTTTCCTTGTCTGTTTCCTTGGCACTGTCTGTTTGTCTAGACGTTGATCTGCCATTGTCCTTGCCATGGCCTGATGCCTTAGGCTTCTGCTTGGCCACTTTCCGCGTTGTGTCGACCTGCGATGTGGAAGGGTTAAGATTCTGATGTTCACGCATCACAGCTTCCCACTGACGGGAGATCTCGACTGCTTTAGCCAAGGTCAGGCTTTCGTTTAGCATCAGTTTCTCCGACAACTTCCTATCTTTTACTCCAAGCACTAAACGATCACGAATAAGCTCCTCGCGCATATTAGCGTATTCGCAGTGCTCAGATATTCTGTGCAAAACTGTTACAAATTCCTCAATGGTTTCTTCCGGCCGTTGACTCCTTAATCCGAACAAACCCCGCGCATACACCACGTTGCGCTTGCCAATAAAGAGGTTGTCGAACGCTTCAATGACCTTGTCGAGGTTATTTGCATCATCTGTTGAGATTGAACGCAGAATGAATTTCCTCAGCCCTCTCCCCCATAAGATATATCAATTCTGTGATTAGATATTTTTGTTCCTTGGCTTTCAAGTTGGAGAGAAGTCTGTATCGAGAAAATCGCTGTTTCCAGCTTGGCCAATCCTTGGCGTCGAAACTGAAGTTAGGAGGAGGAAGGAAGGAATTTGATTACATATCAGGTTTGAGTGCACATTAGTGGAATTTATTTAAAAGGCACTTACTTGGGTCTTCACGATCCCACCATGTTGTGTTGTGCCCGTTGTTTTGTCAATAATCCACTCTGAGTCGTCGGAGCTCCCTTGGTACCGGTTTTATTTATAACCGGAACATAAGGAGAACAGCATACACAGCCAGACGCGGAGATACTCTCCCGCTGCGCAGCCAAAACTGAAACCAAACCGCCGGGTTCCAGTGTCGGCCGGTTCCCGCCACCACACTGGCACCGCCAGGCGCGAAGTGACGTGAGGATTCTCACCTGAACCCTTAACAGTGACTGAAGTAATTATTGTTATGGATATGGTTATTCAGAAGCTCTTTCAGACTGATGGTTAAGTATTCGTTGCTATTGATATAAACTTCCAGGCAGAAGTCTGAAAACTTATAGACTCGCTCAATACATCTAACAATGTAAGTTGACAAAATTCCAGACTCAGGGTAGTCGGGTGGTCGATAATAGACAATATTTTCATACTTTCTGACCACGTAAAAGTCTGGTAAATAGTTGACTAGTTCAATGCAATTAGAATTGAAATTTAACTAACAAATTTTACCTCTAGGGAAGTCGCGAATAGGCACAGCCGTTTCTTTGGCCTAATAAGTGGCCGGAGATCCATAAAAATGTGGCCGAGGTGGACCGAACTGTAATAGAAGAAATTTGTATTTATCAAAGATATAAAATAGATACAATAGGCCTTCCATAAAAATAAATCGGTAGTATGAACTGGAACCTTAAACAATTGAGCGGATATTTTCAGGAATATATAATCACTTATGATAATTGAAAAAAAAAATATATAACATATATTATAAATTAGCCAAATTCGATATTTAAAATATATAGTTTTGAAATGGTAGATAAAATTCAGGACTAAAAATTACCTGAATAATTAATTAATGGAAGCTTTCAAAAATATTTTATTAAAATGCAGTAAAAAGGAGAGTTTAAATATTTCAGCTCTCTGTCATTGAACATTAGATCTATAAGAGTCAAAATAAAAGCTGCGGGCAACGCTCATCAATAATTCCAAACTTATTATGATTTAATATGGAACAAATGATAAACAGGTTTTTATGTTTCACTGAATATTTTATCTATATCCCCCCTAAATATACGACAATCGTTCACAGCCGCACTTATTTTAAGTCATATAGATCTAATTGTTCAATGTTTTCTCCTTTTCACTACATATCAATAAATACTTTTTTTTTAAATGTTACATTAATTAATTGTAAAGTTTAATTTGTTATGGTTACAATTCAATTATTTCGGATAAATTAGTTATTTTTGTAGATAAAGTAGTCATTGTTGTGGGCAAAGTTTCATTGTTACAGATTAGGTTTCATTGTTGTGGATATGATATGCTTTTATTGTTGCCGATAACGTGGCAATTTTTAAGGTTATAATAGTCCTTCTTGCAAATAAAGTATCTATTGTTGAGGAAAGTTGGCCTTTGTTGTTTTTAAATTTTCATTTTTTGTTGTCTTGAAAGTTTCATTGACGTGCAAATTTATAATTGTTGCGAAAAAATATGTCACTGTTTAGGATAAAGTTTCATTGCTGTGGATAAAGTAGTACAAGTTGAATAGAAAATATCCATTTTGGAAAATTAAATTTCATTGTTCCAGTTTTGTGATTAATTAGAGACATTTTTGAGAATAAATTAGAAATATTTGTGGTTAAAGTTTCATTGTTGCGTAGAGATTAGTCATTGTTGTGGATAAAGATTCATTGTTGCAGATAAAGTAGTCAATTTTGAGTAAAACTTGATGCGGATAAATTTCATAGTTTAGGATAAAGAGGTAATTTTCAAGGAAAAACTTTTTTTTTTGGTTAATAAATCATTATTGCGGTTAAATTGTTGTAAATAGAGTGTCATTGATTCTGAATAAATACATTTTAGAGACTAAGGAGGTTATTTTATTTTTGAATATAAATTATTTGTGGATACATTTTTAGAAGATAAAAAATCAGTTGAGGATAAAGTTTCATTATTGCATATAAGGTAGTCATTATTATGGATAAAGTTAAATATTGCGATCAAGTTTCGCATTTGGGCCGAAAGTAGGCTTTTTTGGGTACAAGTTTCATTGTTGGGTAGAGGTTTCTTTGTGCCGGAAAAGGTATTCCTTGTTGCGAAAAAAAATCTTTGTTGTCAATAGAGTGCAATTGTGGTGATTAAAATTCATTTTTAATGGATATATATTAGACACTACTGTGAATATATATATAAATATTCATGATCATGGATATATTAGACATTGTTTTGGATAAAGTATCCAAAACAATGTCTAATAAGTGTTATTGTTGGAGTTTAAGGTGACGTTGTTTTTAGTTGAAATCTCGTTTCCTTGAATATAGTAGTAATTTATAATAAAATATAAAAAAATGCGATATACTTTAATAAAAGAAGAATGAAGATGCAAAACCTTTTGCAATAAGTCTGTTTATTATAAAGACAGCAAGATTTCTAGCCTCCGCCTTTCAACGGAAAAAAATACACTTAAGAGTGAGCACGGAAGGGGAGATGGCTATTTATGCTGAGAGTGACACCTGAGACGAGATTTACATAGATGGCTATTTATACATGATTTAGAATATGACAGAATTATTCTAGGATATATATTCTCCTGTTGATACTGTTCTTTTTTTATAGATATCCCAGAGCAATTCTGTTATTTCCCAAACCAAGTAAAAATAGCCATTTCGCCTTCCGGGCTCACTATTATGCTCGTTGCTCGTATCAATCGTTGAAGAGCGAAAGCTAGATAGTAACCAAATTTATTGCTAAAGGTTTTTCAAATATCTTTTATGATCTATTTATAATAGTAGTCATTGTATTGAATAAAGGTTTATAGGTGTCGATTTTAAGCTATATTGATGCAGATAAATACGTTTCTGTTGTCGAATCAGTTTATCCGCTGCCAATAAAATATTCATTGTTGTGGTAAAAGGTTTTTATTTTTGGGAGAAGTTTCATTTTCGCGCGGATAAAGTCTCATTGTTGTTTATAATTTAATTAATTTTGGAAAAGTTTCATTAATGTGGAAAAAATCATACATTGTTGGATGGATAAAATATCCATTGTTGAGGATAAAGTAATGGTGGTTAAAATTTAATTGTTGTGTATAAATTAGTCCTTGGTTTGGTAAAATTTCAATGCTGCGGAAAAGGTCTCATTATTGCCGAAACAATAGTCAATTCTTTTTGTTAATATGTCATTGTTGTTGATCATAGTTTTATTGTTATGAATAGTCATAATATATATTTTTTGATAAAGTTGAATTTATACGGATAAAGTAGTCATTGTTACGGAAAGACTTGTCATTGTTATAGTTAAAGTCTCATTGTTGCGGATAAAGTAACCATTGTTGTGTTTAGAATTTCATTGTTTCGGATAATGTAATAATTAAGCACAAGACAACAAAACGCGTCATCTATAACTGCTGCCCAAAATATATTAGGGTGGGGGGCTTGGCTCATTAGTGGGGAACGCTACCGCTAGCGGTTTTGACATATTTAACCCACCAGACCTGGATGACTTGCTTATATACTCAACACTGAAGTGTGGTATCTTAGTTATGATATTTAAACAAACTATGGACGTAAGTTATATGTATTTATACTGTTCTAAAAGCTTTTCGATAGTTCTCTTAAGTACAATAACTAAAATACCCCCCTTCAGTGTTGGATATATAAGCTGGGACGTTCAATTCAGATTAAAGCTATAAAAGCGGTCTGGTAGATTCAATTTGGTGAAACCGCTAGTAAAATTCCCCACTGATTAGCCAAGCCCTCTCAATATTTTTTATGTAGTAAGGAAAGTAGAAGTGTTTTAAAACCACATTTGTTGAGGCTAAAGTAATCATTGTTTATGAGGTAAAGTAGCTATTGTTTATAATATAGTTTCATTGCTGCCGATTAAATTTTATTGTTTTTAAATTTTTACAAAAGCCACTTAACGAAATATCGTGAAAATAATGTCTTTCAGAATGGAATCTTATGATTGTCAACATCATATGCAACACAACCATATGCTTCTAATAACGAAATCAATTCTTAAAGTTCTTCACGTTATGATTTTATGAAAATATAACAAAAATCTGAATTAAAATAGAGTCTTTAATGAATTTCTATTGACTGAAAGCAAAAATTATATAATATGAATATTCAAAATTCTTCATGAAAATATTTCGTAATTTAGGAGTTACATTTTAAAATCAGATAGATTTTTATCATCAGAAAGGGTTCATTAGATATACATCATGTAGAAGGAAGCAACAACAAAGATGAATGATTAGTTTTGAGCGCCTTTTAAAGTAAAAATTTCGCTTCAGTGACAAAATATTTTGTATCTGCCAATCCTTTGTGAGTAAGATCTTCATACAATGCATATTTTAAGAAAATTAAAATTTCGAAGATAACTAAGGATATTCGTTTTAACATTATTAATTCAGTTTTGATATTATGAACAATAGATTTCTGAGTAACAAACTATTTAATATTTATTTAATGTGTGGTATTTAGGATGGCATGAAATGTAATTTTATGATGAAATTTATAGATGAAGTGTCCAATCAAGAAAATTAGTCAATTCATGACTCCATTGTGTGTAGTCAGTAATGAAGAAAGAACTTGCATAATTCAAATAATCCATCAAATAAAATCAATTCAAAAGTCAATTTTAAACAAAAATTGTTTAAATGATTTAATTAAAAGAATATCTTTGATGAATTTTAAAATCTCAAGTAATTAAAATATTATCACATAAGCTGAATGACATAATCACATTGTCAATATATATAAGAAACTAATTAAAACAAAATAACGAAAATATATTTCTCTAGAAGAATCATCATAACTGTATTCACTTGCTTTATTTTATCAGCTATAAAGCTTCTACCAAAGATTGGATAATAGCAAAACCAAGTCTCGAGAGAAAGAATGCTCTTAGCCCCAACCCCGATACAATCACACTCTTTAATGAATTCGTGTTCTAAATATTTCTGGAAAAACTAAGAGAAAAATTGGGAGTTCTCAGGAATAGCTCACTTGTTTAGTAACCATAACCTGAACTTAACTTCTGGTATCTAGTCATGGAATAAAACTAGATTAGGATTAGGTAAACAAGGCTAGACCCGAGACATCCCAGAGAAATGTAAAGTTTTAAACTAGCAATAATCGCGCCTCGGAAGATCCTTTTGGGCTACGATATCGCCTCTGAGCAAAGAGAAATGTAGTTAAGAGTTTTCAATGCGAAAAAAAGATTCAATGATAATGATAATCTATTATAGAATTATATTTCATGGCAATAAAACTAGAACATTATCATGTTGTAGGTGCTGTAGTATGTGACATGGGAACAATGTCAGCTCACCGTGTACACCCACATCTCGCTACTGTTGTGGGACACCAACTGAGAGTAGTACACTTGGATGGCAGCAAACCTCTCACTGGACACACAGGCACTCTTTACTTATTTAGTTACAAACAAGAGAAAAAAAAAAAAGGGGGGGGGGGGGTAAGAATAAACATAATGTTTTTAACATTAAGAAATATAGAGAAAATAATATTTTAACTTTATAGAGTGTGAAAAAATAGTACAAATGTGATATTGTACTGGGATAAGGTGCATAAATTATGAAAAAGGCATATTTGTTATGTTATATTGAAATCAAGAATGGGTATTTGGCCAATTCTAGAATAATTGAAAATCAATGAGAATAGTTGATATTTATTCCGATAAATGATAAATATTTTTGAAAAATATATTACTAGTCAAATGACCTAGGCAGAAAATGAAATGATTTTTTTTTTCAAATCAAATTATATTTAGTAAAATTATATATCATGACCCGGCTTCACCTGGGTGATATTTGCCAAACAAATAATGATTTTAAAATATTATTTATCATAATATTATTTTATTATTCTTCTCTAAAGTGATTTCTTTGAAAAACGAAAATTTGAAAATTAAAAACCAAATGTGTGGTGTGTCATGACTACTAATTAGTGGAAACATGGAGCAGACTCACGCTGTAGGATTCCATTTGATTTGAAGAAAAATTGCATTTAATTTGAAATAAATTTTGATCGATTATCGGTAACCACTTATTCTGAAATTCCAATAAATGAGAAAGATTTCTTAAAATGTTGATGATATTTTAAGTAGTTGTAAAATTCATCATTAAAACGAATGGCCATTTAGAATAGCTGTCCACCACTATTAAAACATGTTATTCTTGAATGGACCAGAAAAATTCATACGGACACGAGACCAAGGAGTAGTTTCCCATTTATGGAACACTTTCGTGTTTTATGGTAGATTTATTTAGTTCGAATTCTCTAAATGTTCTAGGGATTTCTTACATTTCGTTTTTTATTCCAGACCAACAAATGACATTTCGGGCCAGAGCTTTTATTTTGACTACACCTCATGTGTCGTTGATATAATTCAGTTTTGAATGGAATGATCACTCGGGTGCCTAGAAGTATAATTCTCTGTTGAATAATTAACTCATCTTTTTCCAAGTAAAATGGGAGCAAATCCGGATGAGGGAATTTCTTTCCAACCATACAAGGTATTATAATATACTACTTTCATGATAGAATCCTGCATGACTCTTGCTTGATGTGTCTAGACATAAAGCGGCAGTCCTTCACACTGCTTAATTATGTGAACTGAAAAATTTCATTCGATCTATGTTAGAGTGGTCAGTTTTCTACCTTCAATTTTGAAGTACCAAGACAAAATTAAGGACCATCGCTGCAAGCGTGCGGACATATTTGATATTTCTCGATTGAAACTTGAAATATATTGCAAGGGCTTTTTATCTGTTATTAACGTAAATTCTCTTGCGAAAAAAAAAAACAAATATTCTTTAGGGCTCAAATTATATTTAAACAATTATTGCCAATTTGCGAATATTTTTTTCAGCTTGCGATAAAATCCGCGAGATGTAAAAAATTGGTTGTTCATTTCCCTCGATATCAAAGTATATGCCTGGGATAAATATTTTGATGAATATAATTCCTTTTCCCCAAGGATGGAAAATATATATTCTATTTCAGGTAAGGAGTATTGGTCCACTTTTAATAAAGGATTTAGTTTTTTTAAAATCGCCGCAAATGCGAACCTCACAATTCTTTTTTATTATTGCAAAATTGATGTTTCCCATTCACTTCTTTCTACTTTAGTTACCACACATTGTATTTCATACAATTCCTTTTCTATTGAATTTCTCATGACGAACGGAATTTCTCGATTTAAAGAATTTTGAATTAGCATCATTTCTAAGAACCAGGTGGGTTTGGTGATTTTTTTACCACCCCAATGTCTAAAGTTTTGAAAAATTCAGAATATTTATTCAGAAGAGTGAGGTACAGGAGATTTCAGTAATCGAGAATTTATGTCTAAAAATTTTAATAATTTTGTTGGTAAACATTTGATTTAACTTGTGGCAAGTAATATCGGCCTATTTGCTTCGTGATTATTAAAGGCAGTTTCTTATTAGCTTCTTTCACAAATACATATGTTTTCCCTGATAATATTTTTTCATATTCGAGAATGATCGAAGATTTGAATTCACACATGAGTTAATATACTTTATTTGTATTTCGAAGATATTCTATGGTATTAAAATGTGAAAAATGCCAATAAATAAATTCGAAAATACACATTTATTGTCTAAATTTAATTCCATATAGTACACACTTTCCCATTGTGTTGGCTTGGATTATATTAATATTTTTACATTTTTCCAATTCAGCATGTTGCACTATATTTACACAGTTTGTGTGTGAATTAGTATAAATATTTTGAATAATAATTTTTATACTTATAAATGACTGCGGCGTATAATTATAAAGCTATACAAACAGTTTAACCGCATAAGTTTCTTTTTATTTATGAAAAAATCACTTTTAATTTCAAAGAGAAATATTTAATATTTCTAACTTTTGGATGACGTATGAAAATGTTGAATATATGAAGAGTGATGGTCTATATATGAATGGATGACGTATGGAAGGGTGAAAAATATGAAGAGTAATGGCGAACGGAAAAAATAATTTTTATTTTTATTTATTTTTATTTTCTTTTCTACATATTTTATGTGGCCAATTTTTCCGAAATTATGGCATTTATATTTTATGAAGTAACAAACATTTAAAGAATGATTACTTTTACCACAATGAGGAGCCTTAGAACTATTTTTAATTTGATGGACACTTTGTCTAATAACCTTTAGATTATTTTTAGCAGATTTTTTTCATATAACAAAGCGATTTCATATATTTTATCAAGACTTGCTTAATATTCCTTCTGTAATAACACCAGTTATTAATTTATATTTAACATTTCATTAATATTATTTCCAAATTTAAAAGAATTTGCAAGATTTATTAATACTGCCATATACTCTGCTATGGATTCATTTTCCTGTAACCTCTTATAAAATTTGTATCTCTTGCAAGAATTACTTTCGGCGTAGGTGATAAGTGATGTGGAAACTTAGTGACAATTTTATTAAAAGTTTTGGACGCCGAATCATCTGGTGCAAATAGATATTTGGAAAATTTATAAAATTTTGGATCTATACTGGCTAAAAGTATTGGAGTATATTTATTTTCAGGCGTTTCATTTCCTAAAACCTCCGACCGCAGACATTCAACAGAATCTTCGAAATTGTCGCCATGATTAAAATTAGGAAAAGAGATTTATGTGTTGCGCAAGCTATTTTGTATAATCAACGTACCTGAAATAGTTTAGCGCGCAACTGTGGTGTATTTTATTTTATTAAATACAATTATGTAGTGTTATTTATTTGCAACAAATAAAACTTACGTTTTAATATTTAGATATGTAGTAATAAAAGAATGTAAACAAGATGACATTTAATATAACATAATTTTATGACAAAATATATAATACTTATGATTGTAATTATATGTTTATTTAATTCTAAAGAAAATGTGGTTGCAAAAACGCGAAATATTTATTAATTTTCGGAAATATAATTATTTAAGTCAAAAAGATTTCGATAAGAGAAAAATGGTGCTTTTTGACATGAACCAAACGACCGTGTCATGCAATTGTATATTAGAACAATATAAAGTAGGCTTAATATCAGTAGTAAGAACAGGGGTTTATGTACTGTTTGAAAAGAGACTTAAAATAGAAACTAAAGCGTTATGATGGGTATATTCTGTTATAGTATAACTGTAGAATTACCCGGATTCAGCGCACATTCGGTAGTCAAATGATCCAAACATGGAGCAGAAGAAGCTGCTTGAGATGGTGGCCAACCCCGTAGACAAAGAGTAGGCCACCTCGCTGGGAAAATACACACAAAATAACCATCGCGCTGGGAACATAAACACACAATAGGCCACCTCGCTGGGAACATACACACAAAATAACCATCGCGCTGGGAACATACACACTAATTAGGCCACCTCGCTGGGAACATACACACAAAATAACCATCGCGCTAGGAACATACACACAAAACAACCATCGCGCTGGGAACATACACACTAAATAGGCCACTTCGCTGAGAACATAGACACAAAATAGGCCACCTCGCTGGGAACATACACACAAAATAACCATCGCGCTGGGAACATACACACTAAATAGGCCACTTCGCTGGGAACATAGACACAAAATAGGCCACCTCGCTGGGAACATAGACGCAAAATAGGCCACCTCGCTGGGAACATACACAAAAAATAACCATCGCGCTGGGAACATAGACACAAATAGGCAACCTTGCTGGGACCATACACATAAAATAACCATCGCGCTGGGAACATGCACACAAAATAACCATCGCGCTGGGAACATAGACACAAATAGGCCACCTTGCTGGGACCATACACATAAAATAACCATCGCGCTGGGAACATACACACTAAATAGGCCACCTCGCTGGGAACATACACACAAAATATCCATCGCGCTGGGAACATACACATTAAATAGGCCACCTCGCTGGGAACATAGACACAAAATAGGCCATCGCGCTGGAAACATTGAAATAAAATAGGCAAAATCGTTCGGAACATATAAAAAAAACTAGTCCACCTCTCTCTCTCTCGTTCGGAACATATTTACACAAGTAATCCATCTCGCTCGGAAAATATAAAACTAACTAGTGCACCTAAACTCAAACATATATTCAAAATTGCGAGGAGTATGCACACAAAGAGGCATCTAAGAATAGATATACAAAATAGGTCATCTCACGAAGAACATAAGCACACACTTAGCCATTTAGCGAGGAAGATGCATAAAAATATGATATCTTACGAGGAGCATGCACATTAAATAGGCCATATTTCTAGAAAAACAGAAACGAAATATGCTATCTCGCTGGGACACATAGACACAGACTTGACCACCTGGCACAAAATAAGCCAACTTACTTGGAACATTGACACAATATAGATCACACCTATGATTGAAAAAAATAAATTTCTAACAAAAAACTTGTGAAGTTCTCTCTATATATTTTATAATTGAATTTAACATAGTAACGCCATATAGGATTCCAAAACGGATCTTAATTTATATCTATGACAGGTTATTGTAAAAACAACCCACCTGCATGGTTTCAGGCATTTGCATTTACCAACGTTGAGATATTTTTGAATGCAGCTAGCTGAAACACAAGTTTGAGTCTCAATTATCACATTTAAAATTACATTAAATGTTATAACATGCTACAACATGCAAAACGTCAAAACTTTTTTTATGACAAAGTTTTATATTTTCAATATCTATCATCTTTGCTATAAAAATTCAAGAAAAAAAATCGAATTTCTTAATTTGATTATTAATTCATTTTTAGACTAACAGGGATCTCTGATCATAATAATTTAACCTATCACTCAAAAGAATATTTGTTCACACCGTCGCCGCCAGGAGGCCAAATTGGATGGACGCACGGTCGCCTCGCTCTGCAGCTGAGTATCAATTTTTGTTTTTAATTCTATTTTGATAACTTTTTTCTATCTTATTTTTCTTACCGTAAGCACCAATTTATATTAAGTATAAATATATAAGTATAAAATTAAGTATAAAAGTATATAAATTCCCGTTAAGTTTTACATTTTTCTTGAGATTTTTAGTTTTTTGCCTTCTGCTGAGTTACTCTAGTTCTTGTACAGAGAAATAGGAAATTTCTCTTTTATCTCTCGGAAAAAAAGAGTGTAGAAAGGGAAAAAAATGAATATAGGCCTAATATATACATGTATCTTATTTTTATGCATCACTCATCATGTAAATGAGCGCGTTGGCTGGGTTATGCAAATTGATTTTATCGGTGAAAATGATGTAAATTACGAAAGGCTGATTGCTTTAGATCAAGTGAAAAAAATTGGGCTCTCTATACGTTTTCGTTATAGCAAATCAAATTCGAGAATTATAATACTAGCATTGTTATTGATCTCGGGTATCGAGAGTAACCCTGGCCCTAAAGTTACCAGACAAACAACTCTAGAAACGCCTATGGAGAAAGACCTAAAAGAACTGATTGCGGCACTTTCTTCTAAAATGGATGATTGGGGCTCAAAACTCGAATCTAGGCTATCTGGGATTGAACTAGGTATGCGGAAATTTGACACCCGCGTACAGCAGCTTGAATCCTCTTTGGAATTAACTGCGAGCGCCGTTGAAGTGAATGTCAAAAAGATTAGAGAACTCGAGAGTCGAGTAAGTTTTATGGAGATGAAAAATAGAGAGAAGAACTTGATTTTTTACGGTATGGAGGGTAATGGAAGTGAAAATCCTGATGAATCCCGAGCCAAAATAAAAAGTCTGATAAAGGACAAGTTGCAGATCTCGGATGAGATCGTTATTTCCAGGTGCAGGAGGTTATCCAAAAAGGATAAAGTCCCAATGCTGGTAGAGGTTCCAGAATACTGCGAAAGAATAAAGATATTTAAAAATTCATTTAAATTAAGGGATTTGAAGATATTTGTAAGCAAGGACTACTCTCCCAGTACCAGAGAACAACGCCGACTGTTGATTCCTAAATGGAAAGAATTCTTAAACAAAGGAATCACGGCTAAACTTAGGGATGATAAACTGATTGTCAATGGAACAGTTTATCGGGTTCTCAATGGTAAAATCACCACCAAGGAGGGTGCGGAGTTATAGCAACTGGATGAAAATACAAACAAAAGAGAATTGGTAATATCAAACCCAAAGGTTACGAAAAATATATCGGATAGAAACACAGCTAAAATTAGATATCCACATACGAAAAATTGTGAATCGGCAAAAAAAGACAAACAAGTAACCCTGGCCAAACATATAGATACTAAAATAAAAAATTTACAATGGAATATAAATGGTTTTATTAGAATAACTTCAATATTTCCACTCGTTGAATACCTAAAAAAATACGAACTTTTTGCACTAAGTGAAACATGGATTACGAATGATCTCGAATTATTAACAGATGAATACCACATAATTCAAAGCCCAGCAATGAAAACAGAACTAAAGGGAAGGGGCTCGGGGGGAATTCTGATTGGAATAAAAAAAAAACTTTCAACTTACGGTTAGAAAAATCGAAAAAAACCCTTATTGGATATCTGTTTTGACGCACAAATTTCTTGGCAAAACCACCGAGAGTATTTGTTTATTGTTTGTATATTTACCGCCAAATGCATTACAAGAACAAAATCTAACAAACTTACTTAGGCATATTGAATATCACATGAATGAAGGTAACGAAGTGCTAATAGCCGGTGATATCAATATAAGAATAGGCAATGCTGGAGGCTTCCATAACCCACTGAAACTAAATTCATCCCTTAACAAATATAGAAAATCTAAAGACCCAATATCTTCAAAACTATCTGACAAACTAATTTCCTTCACAGAATCAAATTCTATAACAATAGCAAATGGCAGAACTAAAGGGGATACGAACGGCTCATTCACTTTTATTTCAGAAATAGGTTAATCGGTTTTGGATTATTTTATGTACACACACGGTTTAACACAGATCATATCGGATATGTGGATCGAAGAACTTTCATATTCAGACCACTTACCAACTGTTCTACAAATTAATACTGGGTATGAAGCTATTAAATCCTCGTACAACAATGAAATACTGACACGAAAATTCATTTGGACGAAAGAAAATGTGGAGATGCTAAAACATAACTTAAGTGATATAGAAGATGGAAATGAAACCGATATTAACACAAAAACAGTAAATTTTATTAAATAGATCTACACGGCAATGGAATCGGCAAATATAATTAAATTCGCAAAACGACATCAACTTTCAAAACCTTGGTATGACAAAGATTGTTACATTATGAAAAAAACGACCAAAGTAAGTTTACAAAGATGTAGGAACTCAGATAACACACACGACCGCCAAAAATATATTGAAGCTAGGAGGGAATATCTTAAGCTCCTGCAAAGAAAAAGAGATGAATTTAATAAGGACAAGAATGAAATGATAAAAAACGCCAAAGATCTAAAATCCTTCTGGAATGCCATTGCAGCCTTTAGAAAAAAAAAACAATAATACAAGGAGAGATTGATATAAAAGAATGGTTTTTATTTTATAAAAATTTACTGAACAAAGAAAATAATGAAGCTACTTTTACGTTAAACCAGATGATTGGTTGGAAAGATCCAGATTTAGACGCGGAAATAACCCTTGAAGAGATTTATGATGTAGTAAAAAAACTAGCGAATGGCAAAACAGTGGGACTCGATGGTATACCAAATGAGTTGCTAAAGAATTTACCGACACCGACTTTAACTAAATTGAAAAACCTATTCAACAAAATAATGTCCACAGAAAAATACCCGCAACTCTGGACGAACTCAATAGTACACCCCATATATAAAAGCGGTGATAAGAACAACCCGACAAATTATAGAGGGATTGCCCTCTGCAGTAATATATCTAAATTATTCACTACAATACTAAGAAACAGATTAAACAACTGGATAGAAAAAAGAGAGATTATTTTAGAAAATCAAGCAGGTTTCCGTAAGAACAGATCATGCACTGACCACATACTACTACTGAATTCACTCATCCAATTATCTTTGAGAAGAAAACGAGGCAAGCTATAAGTCTTCTTCGTCGATTTGACTAAAGCTTTCGACACAGTATCACATGATTTACTTTGGCAAAAATTGCATAAAATGGGCATTAGCAATAAATTTGTAATGCTGATAAAAAACTTTTACCAAGAAGCTAAGATTACTATCCGATGGAAAGGGCAATATTCAAGTAATGTGAAAATTAATTCTGGAGTGTTGCAGGGAGAATCACTTTCCCCACTTTTATTTATATTATATATGGCCGACCTAATAGAACTTTATAATAACTCAGCACTTACAGGATTTCATCTCCCTGATTTTGGCGTTTTACACCTACTTATGTATGCGGATGACATAGCCATAATTGGAGAATCTAAAATTAACCTACAAACTAAAATCAATTTACTAAAGTCTTATCTGGACAATAACAAATTAGTTTTAAATGAAAACAAGTCCAAGGTGATGGTATTTAGAAATGGAGGAAGACCGGCAAGACACGAAAACTGGTACTGGGGGGACATCCCACTGACTGTTGCGTCCAATATTATGTATTTGGGATTTCCATTCACTACCACTAATAATAGCAAAAAGGTAGCCCTCTTTTATAAAGCCAAAGCAAATACGGCAATAAATGCAACTATTAGACTGATAAAAAGGGAAAAAATTAATTCATTAAAAGTTGCACTGAATTTATTTGACTCAGTTATTAAATCAATACTACTCTATGCGGCCCCTGTGTGGGCTTGGGACAATACCGATATTATAGACCAAATACAGAATACGTTTATCAAAAACCTTCTGAATCTGCCAAGATATATACCGGGGTATATTGTAAGGTTGGAAACAGGCAGATTATCTCTGACTTTTACACACAACGATCAAACTAATTATCAAATATTTCATTAGATTACAGGAAATGGAAGAAAATAGACTACCTAAGCTATGCTGGAATAGATTGAAGGAAATTTCCTTAATGACAAAAAAACCTATAGGATTCTGTAAAAATATCATGGATATCATCAATCATTGTGGACTCACACGGCTAAACCTTAGGTTAAATTATGATGACATACAGATCGAACTACCGAATATACTAAAAATAAAAATTGAACAGCTATTGCAGCAAGATCTGGCAAAATTATCTCTTACGAAAACATACTCAAACTATAGGTCACTTTATGATTCATTCATTCCAGAACATTATTTTTCATGCAATCTGTCCTCAGCTTTAGTGAGTTTTATTGCACAGATCAGGATAATATCAACATTGATCAAAGAAAATCATATCTACGTAATTAAGAAAGAAGATTTGTACTGTAAGTTATGCGGAGGTCAGATAACCGATGAGATATACCATTTTACTGCCGAGTGCGGAGATCTGGAAGGTGAGAGAAAAAAGATCCTGAAAAGTCTTCCTAGACCACATTTGAACTCATTAAAGACAATAAAAACTGTTTCAGATAAGAAAGGTTGGGCAATAGAACTGTTCAACTACCAAAAATCGGTTGTAAATAAAATTGCACTCGTGGAAGAGAGAAGAACAGGGGCACAATAAAAATATTTGCCATACTTTAATTGTAAATACTCCATCTCTCCTTTTTCTCTTGTGTTGAATAATGTCAGTAATTCAAAGGCGAATCTGTACAGGGCAAGATGCCCTAATAAAGCTGTTTTGTTGTTGTTGTATATTTGTTCACACCACTTTTTGTTTCAATTTAAACAAAAGTTTTTAATAATTTGAATAAAAATATCACACTAGCTCAAACAAAATTATACAATAAACTAAATATATTTATTTCGCATGAAAATTTGCATAATCTCTTTTAGCGAAGAGCTCACAAACAGAATAAATAGTCTCACCAGTCAACAAGTGAATGACTTTGACACGAAGAGTAAAGCCAGTTCAATTTCAATGTAAATAACACAAGTTGATTATTACCTTACCCAATTGGGAGAATCTGTATGAGGCAAGTACCTAATAAAGGCTTTTGTGTGTGTGGGTGTGAATAGTCTCCTTAAAGTGATATATATATATGTTGTACAATGTGGAGTCGACATCGTCACAGTAGGCTCCTCATCCACATTGCAGACGTGGTCCAGAGTGGGAGTTCATCAGCCTGAAGATAAAAAATAACTCCACACACATAAGTAGCATGGTTATCTCGGTTTAAGGGCAGCACTCGAGAAGGAGACAGTGAGGAGTCCTGGGACCGCTGTTCAATCGAGCAGCATGGCAGCCTAGCTACACCTGAATACTAGCAACTCTGCCTGCTGTATTGGACTCAGAAATAACTCAGCTTATATGCTACTGGTAACGTCAGAGACGCTGGACCTTTTTGGGCGTCCTTTTTCAATCAAGGACTGACACAGGCGGTAAGTTTACATCTTGCCTTAGCTTCTTGGACAATGTTAACGACCTGTTTATGATCGTTTTGGGGTGTGCCGCCTTTCCTTTCCCGGGTATCATTTTATGAACTCTATTTTTAAGTTACATAAGGCTTTGTTTGAATCAAAAGGCGATTCGTCAGACTTGGTGATTCTATGCAAAACATTCCTAAGTACAACATTGTATATGTATAACATATAGAATACGCCAAATATGCTCCTGGTTAAGAATAGTTTTATTACGTTGAGACAGGGTGAAAGCGAAGTAAGACTATCGTTTAAGGAAAATAATTTGTGGACAATTCAGTTGGGGCTCAGTTGAAGTAACATTATTAGGTGAAAATTAAAAAGCTATATATATATCAAAATATTAAAGTGATACTTAAATGAGTTGTATACTATATATACAGTATATATGGAAAAACAATTTAAGGTAAAAGTATGTAAAGACACAGAGTGAATTTAAGTAGGTAGGTGTTAAGTATATGGTGAATCAAAGGAAAAATAATTAGTTGCGAGTATAGACAAAGTTATTCTTGGGTAAAATGCTTCGATGAAAAGTTTTGCAAAGCGACTCTAGTTGTACGGACCATTGTTGGCATTATTCCATCATCATAACTCCGAAATCACTTCGTTCGTGATAATCTGTCTGACTATAAAGTAATAGAAGAATATGGAAAAGAATTTTAAAATATTTCGATAAAAAAAGTTTGTGGGCAAAGTTTAGAATGTTTAGCCGAAAACAAATTGATTGGGCCGCAGTTTAGAGATTTAAGAATCTTTAGATTCGTAGAAAAAAATTGGAAACAAAAAGAAAAGAGCTTTGAGCGCACGAATCGGGCCGTAAAAAAAGTATATTAATAGAATTCTCAAACTCAAATGTCGGGATAAGGTACACTGGGGGAGAATGTAAAAAAGTAAGAAAAAATATAAAAAGGGCAGGTGTTGATATCAATTGGTTGGCCAAATATTACGGACAATCAACTATTAGTTGATTTTTGCTTTGCCATCTAAATGTTCACATGTGTGGCCAGGATAAGTCTTTATCTTCCAAAAATAAATACCAACCTGTTCATATTTTGTTTTTAATTTTCTCATATTTTATTAATTATATCAACATATAGCAACTTTTAAATGATATAAGATGTCAACATAACAAAATGTCTATTGTATACTTGCTTCAAATATTCTCTGCAGATGTAAATTAATCGATACAGATCAGCAGTGTGTGTTGTTTTCGGTCAATCTACATATTTCAACTTCTGTATAAATTTCATGTCAATTATATTCATTTTTAAAATATTCTAAATGAAAAGCTTTAATTCTAAGTGCTGTTTAATATGAATGATATCGACTAGGAATTTTCTAATTTTCTGAATTCTTAGCATTTAAGGGATGAATGTATATATGTATTAAAACTCTACATCACTTTTTGAGTTCTGAAAATTAGAGCGATCATCTTAATTTGATGTTTAAAAATCAGAATAAAGATATACCAGAGTATAAAAGTGATTTTAAACCCTCTATTGAAAGATCTTCTACTGGGCGTTGCTGATGACTTGTTCCATAAAGCTATACTTGCTTGGATCTTTATAATAATATTTAACAAGAAAAGGTCTGAATTCTGGTTTACAGGATAATATTCAGTATCACGATAGATGGAGTATATTATCAGTAAACTTCAGTTGCACATTCAGAATAGATACTCTTTTATACATTTTTACTTCAGTTTGACAAAAAGAAAGAGCTTCAAAATGTACAATTTACGAGATATAATATTTAACAAAATAAACCTCTTCTACATATATTGACCAATATTGGAAAGTTAAATTGTCAATAGCTATGTAAAAATATTCCAGTATTTGTGAATCTAAACATGTAAGAATTTACGTTGAAAGAATTTATGTTTAATATAGTATTTTTTTTTGGAGGTAAACCGATGCATTCCGATAACTGGATAATATTCAAAACATTGAAATGTTTTTAATAATGTAAATAACCTGTTTAAAATATGGAATATTAGTTAATTTTAAATTAAAGAAATCCTTGTATGCTTGAGGCAATGTTTTAAAAAGCTCTAAGTTAAAGAATACAGATTCTATTCCTCTCATTGTGTGTCAAAAATTTCTGTATAGGCCGAGTTTGGAGATAATGGGTCTGATGGGGCTAATTAAGATTAAGAAAGCCTCAGAGAGTCTTATCATGATCAAAAGGTTTTAAAGGCATATATCTTTGAACTTCTATAATATTTTATCTCTTTCATTTATATCATTCTAATTCGAAATGTCCTTTTAAAAGTTTTGGTTGAAAGACCTCGGAAATCGTTTGATTTTTCTAAATAAAAAATTACATCACACACACAAAATCCTCTGTGTAGATTAATAATTGAGAACACCCAAATCTTTGTATAATAACACAGATGCCATAGAGGCTAGTGTATTGAAAATATGTTATTTTTGTTTTTCACTCTCTTTCGTAATTTTTCTGACATATTATATATTGGAAAAGTGTCTTTCACTGTGTGGATTTACTAAGAGGTTCAAAAAATCGTAAATACACAACAAATACAAGAACACCGCAAGATGTAATACTAGGTTGAGATCTTTTAGTTAAGATATATTCATTATTTTTTTTTTTAAAGAAACGACTGTGGATTAAACCTACTTAGAGTCAAGGAACAAACAATTAGAAAAAATATGGAAAATTAATTGCAATCTTTAGAACATTAATGTTAAAGAACATCTGAGTTTCTAGGTTATTGTGGACATTCTTTAGGGAACCCACAGAGATCCATTAGATCGCACATAACAGTCTATTATTACAAAATGGTAGAACCTTTAGTGATTTATTATATACTAACCGAATGACCCGGGCAATGCCCGGATTTTACCCGATTAAGTGTTTTTATTCAAATACTATTCGTTACAATTATAAATTGGCGCCGTGGATTTCACTCTTGTGTCCCACTCCAACTTTGTCTCTGAGAAGCGATATTTTTATAGAGAGATGATCTGGCTTTGTGTCTTCTGCCCGAATGAATGTTTTTCTGTTAAAATTTTGTTCCTGCATACTAAAAATGAACTGGCTTCACCCGTGGTCTCTGCCTTTTGGAATTTTTCCCGATATAATTTTGTATCTGATAATCAAACATGATGCAGCAATATTGTCATCATCATTTTCTGACTAAAAAACAACTATATTTGCCCAGAACCTGTCAATTTCAATTTTTCTTGCCTGAAAATCCGATAAATATCTCTTCCAGATTTTTCTCTATGTCCTGTTAAAACACGTTTTACAGGTACATTAGGTCAGCTGATATTACCTCCCATCTTCACCGCTAGAGGCGCTGCTTGCGAGCGAAAGGGCAAATTTACAACGCAATTTGCAAATAACTCGACGAATATTGGGAATAGAGAACTGAAATTTTCACCAAGTATTTCCAGATTCAACTATATATACTGTTAAAATTTCAGTCAGATTAGTTACGTATTGTGGACTGGAAGCCGACATAGGAACAAACACACATACATACATACATACACTGACTTTTATATATATAGAGATTTGAATCCTCTGGAGAGCAAATAGTATTGAAGAAAGGGTTTGAAAGTTACCGTGGTACAGCATGTCGCAGACAGGGGCCGTGGTGTTGAGGGAGATGCGGTAGTTGATCTTGAGAAGGCAGGAGCAGTTGGCGAGTATGGCCCTGGTCTTACACAGAGTACGGCAACCCTGAAATACCATCTTATATATATATATATGCATCTTCTTCTTTATTATCTATATGTAAGCGTATAATGTACATTTAAATGTGAATTAGTCAAAGGTTATCGCTCATATACCGATGAGGAATGGCACATAGGTTGGCTTTTGTTCAAATCTGCAAAAGCTGTTTTTGAGGCTTTCAAATGATATCAGTTTGATCGATTTATTGAAAAAATTTACGCCATAAATACATTACATTTTAAATATATTTTTATATCTATAAATATACATAAAGAGCATATATAGTGTGTGCAAATTACATTTAACGGGTGTTCGGAAAAATAGGGAAACATTTTGAGGTAAAAATATATAAGAGAAATATATATAATAACAAATAATTAGACTTTTTGAAAGGTGAAAACTACTGAATAAATAATGAGTGCATTTAGAATCAATAAGGGCTTTTCATCGAGCATTGTGGAGTCTCCTCTTTCTAATCCATCGCTCTAGCTTCTATACAATAGCATATATTGAATCCGGTTGGTGAGAGCTGGTATTTCCTTTACTTTAGTATAATAGCAACTTTGAGGCAACTCGGCCATAACTATTTGAAAAAATTTCGTGACCTTGGCTGCGTTTTCATTCTTCGCCACCAAATCGATATTTTCAGCCTTAGTGGCATAATGGGCACTGGTTTGGTCTGGATAGAATACCTAACAACCATTCCACCAGACCGGATTGATGTATGCAATCTATTTGGTTTGGGAACATTGGTCCCGATATCTTCCAGCATTAATAGTGAACCGTGACTTGAGGATGAATGGACAACTGAGTCCACTTAAATCGATCGCAATCCACAGCAGGACCTTTTCCTCGATTTTGATTTCTGATGAACCTGATGCTAACAAGTGTGGATGAGAGTTCAGACGTGTAGTTTCCACCATTTCTGTTGATATAGGAGTAGAAAAGAGCAAAATATAAATATCATCATCCATAATTAAATCATGATCTGTAAATTTTCATATCGATCGTCTAAAATTCGTTTTTGCTGAAGCGATCTGTCTTTCATTTCAAGCTGATATATCTCTCCACATTTTTCTTAAATATATTTAACTTCATTCTCAAAGTATTATTAACATAACGAGAAATGGAGCAATCAACATCCTTGCCGCATTTGTGACATATATTTCATCTTTGATTTCATTATAAAATTCGCTTTTCTCCGCAACCCTATTGTTAATATCCCTTGACACCCAAGGTGTTTTATATTATATTCAAGGTCTCTTCCTTTAAAAATTGCGGATTGCCTATGCTTTCTAAGAAGTGAAATTTTTGTAAACTTTGGAAAAGAATTTGTGTTTTCGGAACCTTTTAGTTCAAAAGAATTTTATCCAAATTATCCGAACAATCTGTTATTATTCCATTTGATATTATTCAGCTTTTCATAGGATTTCAAGTAACAAAGTCCCCATTTCTTGCTGATCCCAAATTAGGAGACGGCAGAAGTTCAAATCAGAGTGTCAAGATTTTAACGAACACCCTTTATAATTGGAATTATGTAAAAGCATCAAATACATCATGAATATGAAAGTTACGAATTATACCTATATAAAACACGAAATAAATGTTCAGTAAACCCTGGTTAGCTGACGTTACGAGGACATGTCGCACTGCAGTGTTAGCACTGCTAATGTTCTAATACATTTATAACTTTAGAATCATCATGAAAAATATTTAATATCTTAGATATATATGAAAGGGTAATTTTAAGTTCTAACTATCCACTTACCATCTGCGAGTAAGTTATATTTGTGCCGTTCAGGTACTTGGTTTCTGTGCAAGACTCCGGCGTACGTCTCAGAATGTTCTGAAAACATGAAAAAAAAACTTGGGCTATTATTTGCTACAATCAAAATTCTACCATTTTGTTTTTCCCAATGTAATATGTGAATAAGGAATATACTCTAAATATTCTCATTAAGAGAGTTTTATATGTTTTCAGTTATTGAGCAGGCCGTGAAAAATATTCAACAAAAAGTATTACTTATTAGATAATTTTAAAATAATTAAGTTGTTTCAAAAGACAGAGTATTAATCTTCTTCAAGATTGTTTTTTCAGTATATAACATACTGCAAAAGTTAAAACCATCCAAAATATGAGGATTTTACCTTTATAAATATAAAGGAAATAATAACAAATACTTTAAAGTGATAGAGACGTTTGTGAAAGATATCTGAAGAGAAAGCTCACTGCATTGTGCGCATTTCAGCAGCGGAGAGGTCTCAACTGAACCTTCTGAATAGATATTTATATTTGTAATGAAACCTCTCTCTATGGTATCAATAGTATCTCACATTAATACAAAGCAATAACGCCCAATCTATATATAACGAATGAAGACATTAAGATGCGAATGTTTCTTTTCAGAATTATCTCATATTTTGAATCAATTCAATTTGGCATACTATATATAAAATTCATATAAATATTGAACTTTTTGAAATTTAAAATCAAATGAACCATCGAGAAATGTTCTACTTATTTAACAAAAAATATATATATACATCAATAGCCCCTCTTTATAACAATAATGAAGGTAAAAAATTCTCCTAAAATTATTTTATATTTTGTTTCGAAAGATTCCATATATTTACGAAATTTATAGATATATATATATATGCCCTCAAATTTCTTTAAATTATATATTGTCACGTCGCCGTTGCTATATCAAGAATAGTCAAATGAGCATGCGGGTTCGACAAAGATCTCTTTTCGCGTGCGCCGGCTCTTTTTTTTTATCCCCCATCGTGCCTTTTGAAGAATAAGCAAGTCACACAGAGAGAGAGAGAGACAGAGGGATTCATTTAAAAACTTCGTCAATAAAGAGGGGGGAGGCATTGGTCCTTCTGCTCCGGTTCACAGGTGGTGGACGGTTTAAGCTACCGTCTAAAGTCGTCGTAACACTTCCCCCTTCCTAATTCTGTTTATCACAGTGCAAACCTTCTTTCCAGTCTTCTGGAGTACTTTGTCAGCCGTCCTAAAACGTAAAGAATTAGCGTCACTCCTTTTTCGTTGAAACCCGTTCCAACTCGAGCCCTCTCTTCACTCTCAATTAATGTCGACACCATTGGATTTTCTTGTTTCCGAGTGATCTGCCAATCATAGAACGATGGTTCTCCACATGATTGCAGCCAGAGTTCACTCCTTTTGATGATTTATTCTGTGAATTGTTTTGAGGTGAGCCATGGATTTTTTCCCGATTCCTTCTCTCTTTAGTCCGACAGGGTGTAAGGAAAACAGCCGTCACCTGGAATTATTTATTCTGTAGTTGAGACTACCACGCTCTCTCTGCCCGATGCTACCAGCAAGTTTCGGACAGAGAGAGCGTGGTAGTCTCAACTACAGAATAAATAATTTCAGCGACGGCTGTTTTCCTTACACCCTGTCGGAATAAGGAGAGAAGGAATCGGGCAAAAATCCATGGCTCACCTCAAACTGGAATGCAGAAGGCAGCGCTGACACATTACATGGGACGTCCTAGTCGAAGATATTGTCGTTGAAATTTCCTGGAGCGCCTAATAATCCGCTGACTCCAAAACAGTGTGTTTCGACCTTCCAGTCTTGTCCTACTTCCACGGAGTGGTCAACTCCGTGCCACCCAGTTGGAACTCCTCTGCATCCCAGAGTCTGGCCTCGTCGCAGCAGTCCGTTACTCCGTCGTATTGCAGCTAACCATGATCGCCCGTGTTCTCGCAGAAATTCTCAAGGAAATTTAAAAAATAATTTCGATTTTTTCACGGCACATCATCCACAGGGTTCTCTCCTTCTATTGTCCTAGTCTGGCCCAGAAATTCCTTGCCTTTAAGAGATTCCAGCCATCAGTCGAACTTCTCATTTGAAGCTGTAGTTTGATCTCCCAAAAGCTTGAACGAGTTCTAATTGTTTCGTTATTATTTTATGGTTCCACAGTATTGAAAAATTGTCTTCACGAACAGATATCTGACACCAATTGTTACCTCACCGCCACCGCTGTGGAATCAAGGTTAAATGGGCCGCAGGATCGACAAATATCATTGTTAGAATCCTTTTATTTATCTTCGTGCATTATGGAGAATAAGAAAGTCACAGACAAGGAGGATCATCCATCAACGACGTCAACAAAAGGGGAGCATGACTTGACTGCCCAGCTGGTTTATTTTATCTTCGTTGGTCCTTTGAATACAGGTGGTAGAAGGTTTGAGCTACCGTCGGACGTCGTCGTAACGATATTATAAATTTGTGTTGTTAACTTAATAAACTTCTCTAAATATATTTTGATTATTTTAAATTCGTATATACGGCGGCCCTGATGTTATGTAAAGATGGAAAGAAGAGGCTTAAAGCGCCTAGAGACAGAGCCAAGATGTCTTTCTGGAAAACAACGAATGGGCGTCGTAGTGTTCCAACCGGTGCAATGCCCGTTTAACTATTCTAGAAAAAATAATTAATATAGTTGTTATATAGCAGTTCATTCGAATGCAACAATGCCTCTCCCTGAATGTCGATATTGCCTTAAATGGCCACCTGCTTGGACCTGATCTTTGCTGAACAAATGGTCAGACCTCTCATCTTTCTGACAGTAATATTGCCACGTGGAAAATTAGGGAAGACAAACTTCGGGATGACACAGCAGTTTATTTAAGGCAAGAACAAAACTATGAATGATAAAAAAAGATAAGCAATGAGGGAAGTTTACAGAGTAGCAAAATATAAACATAAAAATGAAACTATGTTTATAAAATAATAAATAGTTTATTACAATATAATTTAGACCCGAATTTGGTTGTCTCATCTTTTTGCGTAAACTTCCACTCTTGGGGCCAACCGCGACTGCATCACAGATTATCACATACACCCATATATATGTGTGTATATATAAATTTATAATATCAATTTAAAATATTTTGAGCTAAAATATACGATAATAATATATATGAAATATAGCTAAAATTATTGTAATAAATATTAATATTAATGTTGAAAAAATTAGGAAATGCAAACGTTAAGATGATAATGATATTTATTTAAAAATAAAATCGAAACAATTAAGACATATTTCCAATAAAAAAAAGCAATAAGCTAAATCTCCTTGTGTGGCAAAATATTGAAATTGGTAACCTGTTTATAATTCTAATCTGTTATAATATTAAAAAAAAAATCAATTATATTTATTTATTTCGTTTTAATATTCATTTAATTCGTAGTTTCCGAAGTAATTGTAATTTTAAAATATCTCGTGTGTGTGTAAAACGTTTAAAAATCTCATATACTTATTTTTATTAAATTTATCTTAACGAGGACAAATGGGTTTCTTCAAAAGTCAATAAAAATTTATTTTCTGGTTAAAGTGTCCTTTTTTAACAACAAGAAATGACTAAGATTTCGTTGCTAATCGATGATTCGTTGATAGCACACAAGATAAATCGCAATCATTGCACTCACAGTGAAAACAATCACACCTTTTAAAACTATCATAAAATGTTCCTAATAGTCTTTTTTCATAAAATTACATTTTTATGGAAATTTATCGTGCTGTGTGTTTAAAACTAGTCAAATAGATTTTGAGATAAAATTGGTAAATATTAAAATAATTTAAAGTATTATCTTTTTTAAGGCAGCCATCTACTCAAAATATCAATTTACATAGCGTGTTAGGCCTAAATGAATTCAGATAACAATATGCAAACATCGACGGGTTTTATCTTTTGCATTTTTTTGTTTGATCACCATTATAGATGGCCTATTGATGATTGATCGATAAGCTCAGTATTGACAGACTTATTGATTTGTGGAATTAGTTGACGTTATTTGTATATCTATAATTGTTCTCAATGCATATCTACCAATAATTTCTCAATGTTTGTTTAATACATATATCTCTATATGTTGCATTATTTAAATTAATCTATTTAAAACACTATTCCATATAATATACATTTTAAATTAGTACTATCTCATTTATATATGATGATTATTGAACGAAGTTATCTGTTGGGATTGATTTATGCAAATTTCTCTGGATAATTGAGACTTAGGCTAGAAAACATGGAGAATAGTCAGGTAGTAGATTTATACATTCTTCTTGATCCAATAATTTCTAATGTATTAATTGGTATTCATGTTTTTTGAAAATATAGAGAAGATGTAATCTATTTTTTTCCATTTTTACCCATAGTACATTAATTGTGCTGTTCTATGAATATTCTATGAATATCCTTGAAAATCTGTTTTTAGTCAATGATTATTATATACAGAAGATAAATATCTTCCTTAGGTATTTTTTTTAAACCCGAGCATATACCAGGTTGTATCAAAAGTTCGTTTTCAAAGTTCGGTTCCAAGTGATTGAAATAAGGTAATATGTGGTTTAGAATAACATTTCTGTATTCTAGTAGAGAGCTAAAGAATGTGTGATAGATCCGTGTCTTATTGCGCTTCTTTTGAAAAAAAAGGATAAATGCAAATATGGCGGCAAAATAAATATTCAAAGTGGAAAGGAAAGGAATAGTCAATAGAAGAACAGCTTCTTAATGGTTCAATAGATTTAGAGAAGGAGACATCTCAGCCTTGAGGACAAACCTCGAATGGGACGATCACATGTGACGGATATTAAGACCCTACGATTTCTGGTGAAGTGACCCTTCACCAGTGAAATGTCAGCGAGACTTGGACCATCCAAAGATACGATCAATCGAACTCTGCTCAAGCTGCACTTTATTACCAAACACCTAAGACAAGATCCCCACGACCTGACTATAGCCAAGTCCTAGAGGCGAGTCGATATCTGTAAACGATTGTTGGAAAATCCGCAAGTTATTCGGGTTTG
This sequence comes from Cordylochernes scorpioides, assembly GCA_030710605.1. NCBI lineage: Eukaryota > Metazoa > Arthropoda > Arachnida > Pseudoscorpiones > Chernetidae > Cordylochernes > Cordylochernes scorpioides. The sequence continues at coordinate 48,264,166 of CP092863.1, read as the reverse complement.
AAAGTAGATTGTAACTGGGAATGAAAAGTGGATCATCTTAACTCCGACACAAGAAAACAACGAGTACCCTGTGATCAAGGGTCGAAACTTTGGCCATGAAGTGATGTTGTCTGTATGGTGGAACATCATGGTATTGCACATCACCATTTTGTTCCAGATGGTCGTACAGTTATTGCCTATCTCTACTCACAACAATTCAGCCGAGTATATGAAGTTTTGAATACTCGATATTCGCTTTGTTAAACCGAAATAGAGTACTCTTGCAACATAACAACGCTCCAGCTCATTGAGCTAGGTTAACAACGAATATAATAAAGGTGTCCGCGCCTATTACATATATCTAGTTACAAATTTTCTTCTTATGTAATTTTTTTCAATAGTTTAATTATAAATGTAAGTTTTAAGAGTATAAAACAGCTAGATGGACAATATAAAAGTAGTATTTATTCAAGAGTGTGTAATCATCCAAGGGTAGTAGTTAACCAAGAGTGTGTGTAGTCAGTCAAAAGAAATCGAATGGCTCTAAATCGGGGGTAATAACCAGCGGAAGAGGTCTGGCCTATTAGATACAGTCCACGATCTGCCAAACAACAAACTGAGGGTACTATCCAGGCTATACTAGCCATACAAAGGAGGTGAAAAGGATTCCTAGCTACTGCTGCTAAGCCCAAATTTCTCCACCGCTCAAAAGGATTTGGAAGGTATTGAAGTTCTACCTCCCCCTGCTTATAACCTGGATATTGCGCCATCTGATTATGCATTATTTCGGTCAATGGCTACATTTCTAAGAGGAACAGAAAAAAAGAATCTAAAGTTTTAATTATAAAAAAACTAAAAGTTTCTAAATATATATATGTTATATATAATTTATATAAATATAATAATATACAAATATAAATAGCATATTTGTCAGTGATGCACACATAATTTTAGCTTGGATCCAAATCCCAGTTAACAATTAAATTATTTTTCGAATAATTGTTTATAATATTCAATGAGTAACAAATGATAAATTTCTAGTTTCCATCTTGAACCCTTGGGAATTTGGACAAAAAAAAATCAGAGCTAATTTTATATATTTGAAATATTACTATATCTTTCTGCGTTTTAAAGTAATCTACAAAATTTCAGCTAAATCGACGCAGTGCAAATTAATTAGTGTTGCAAGGTTTGAGGTGAGACATATATGAAAAAAAAAACTACATAAAAAAAGCTCTTTCTAAAAATGTAAGATTACCTTGTTTTATATATCTTTAGGAAATTGTATAGCAAATGACAAATTTGAGTGTAACTTAATATCAATCGGGTGACATACTAGCTTGGTAAACTGAAACTTAAGAGTTAAAATTTTAACCGAAAAAACAGTACATTTTATAGAAGCGCAGCTTAAAACGGTGTGAGTTAGAAAATAGGGCCAATTTATTTATATAATATAAAGCATTCTTAGTACCTCAATAAATGAAAATTTGATATATATTTTAAATATGAGCATTAAAAACAGGATGCACACAAATATTATTATAATCATTTTATAACTAACAAATAAATAAATTAGTCCAGATTTTGATTAATTTGAATTTTCTTGCTTGAAAAATATGTTAAACTGCATTAACCCCCTTTCTGCCTATGTATTGAATTTATTAATTTTTCTAATTAGTAGTTTTAACGGACTAAAGTGAACATATCTTTGGGACTTATATACGGCCTGGTTCCAGCGAATGCTCACCAAGAGAATGGAAGGTATAAAATATAAAACCCCAGCTTCGCCTGGGTTCTGCTAGTGTGAATATTTACAAAATATATTCTTCTAAACAAAATTTTAATAATAATAGTAGTAATACTAGTATAGTTGTGTATGTATGTGTGTAGTCATAGCACTGGTAGTAGTGGTGGTAGTGAATGAGTAATAGTATGTATATAGGAATCCATCTCTCGAGATATGTATTATTATCATGATATTTTTTTTCTGAATATGAAAATAACTCTTTTATCGAAGTAATATGGCTGATTGATATGACAACATTGGCTCTTTCCTGACCTAACTCTGTATAGTTGTGGGATGGTGTTGCGTGCGTATTGGTGTGGCTTGTGGAAAGGCCGCTGATAAAATTATAATTATTTTATAAAATAAATTAATTTATTTAAAGCCTCGAAATATATAGAGAGGAAAGAAGTAATGGCCGCTGGAAGCAAGCCTTGTTGTTCGAACGACGCGCGTGCTAAGAGTTCCTGATGCCGCCCACGCATGCGTAGGGAGATGTTCTCCCAGCTCGCGCTTGCCGAGGCGTAGTGAGGCCGCCACACTACTGCCCGTATGTTTATTGAAGCTTTGTCCCAGTTCGCGCTTGCTGAAGCAAAGTGTGATCGCTACAGATATGATAACATTGACTCTTTCCTGACCTAACTCTGTATAGTTTCAAATTTCACCCAGGTAGGTCAAGGATTGTGTATGCGGGACAAACATAAACAGATAAACATACGAACACAATCACACATAATTATTTTTTAAATGAAATTGGAGAGGTTATGGCAGTGTTGAGGTTTAGGAATTGAAGGATATTATACCTTGGCTATAGGTTCTCAACTACCTTAGAAGGTTTATATAGGAAGTTAGGGGTGTTTGTGTAGGAATTGAAATAACTTATACCACCCTTGGTGAATAGTTTAAATTACTTTAGATATAGCGAGCGCTTTCTTATGAGAAGTAAATGGAATTAAAATAAACAGAAAGAGGTCAATGTAAGGATAAGGATATTACATTAATTTGTGAAGTAATGGAAGAAAGTTTACTTGGCACATGGCGGTGTTAACTATTTTCTATAGTTACTTCATGTGTAGCTACACTGTGGGAGTTATGAAGGAATGGTAGGACGTCACATGCACTTGGTGAGAGGGTCTCAACTACTTTTGTTGTCATCTTTATAGAGTAAAAAGGAAGAGGGGGTGAAAACGAGAATTTACGGAATATTAGAAATGAAAGTACATTACCTTGTTGAGAGAGATTGTAGCCCACATCCCGCTGGGGATGTTAAGACCTTGCTCCTCTGGGAAAGCCCATGTGTCTGGGTTGTGGACAACCACTCGGATTCCTGTGAGACCTTCAAAAGGATGCATCCTCTGGTCGTCTCCCGTCAGCTTGAACACAACCATCAGCCCTGCGGAACACACAATACTTCAATACTTCACTATCTGGATTATATATGTTGAATACCTTTTCATAGAAAGTAGCAATTAGAGATATAATTTATCTTATAGTTGAAGGTCACACACACCCAGTTCTTCTAATACATTATCTATTCTATCAATATCTAAAATTGATAATAAAAATGATTTGAAAATTCAATATGTGTGTGTCGGGTTTATTGCATTCATTATAAAATAACTTTGAAACATCAATGAAGAGAGTCACTTTAGAAAATTGATCATTTCTAACCAGAAATATCGAATTGTGCTATATTCGTTTAAGGTGTTGGTATGGATTAGTTCTAAAGTCAATGTATTGATGTCGAATATGATTTGCTAAATTGATATTTGGATTTTTTTTACCTTTTATAAAAATTTGTTCTTTTTTAAAGATTTTCAATTTTAGTAATGAAACTTACTTATAATTTCATTTATAATAGTTAATTTTCTCAATTTTGATCAATACTATTCATTGGATTTTGTGTGTTGGAAAATTACAAATATTATTGAAAACAATTCCTTCAAAACTAAATCGTGACCCGCCGTTGTTTTTTCAACTAAAATAATTCTAAAATAATAGTTCCATGCTGAAGCACTTCCATCTTGTAGCTGGAGTATTCATTTTCTTAATTTTAGAGAGAGAAGTGAATTCTTAATAAATATCCCCCTTAAAAAATATCAATTAATTATTCATTTGAATTTTAACCGTGACTTATAAATTAAAATATATTATATATATAAAAAAAAAACTAAACAATATATTTGAATACACACATTGAGATATTAAACTGATAAATGTTAAATATGAAAATATTCACACACACTATATAAAGTATTAAAATATCTGTGAAATATATAATATATGAATATTTATATTTATAAAATTATATATAATTATATAATGGACTCCATAACGATTATTGTGAGTGCAACATTTTCCATGAACTCGGGAAGAGATGGGAATGTAAATATTGTGGAACGCTTCACGATTTTGCGTGTCATCCTTGCGCAGGGGCCATGCTAATCTTCTCTGTATCGTTCCAATTTTAGTATATGTACCGCCGAACAAGCGTGTAAATATTGTGGGGAATTTATCGAAAAATATCATTCTATTCGCTGTTCATAATTAGTCTCTTTCTCTCTAATAGTGATTTGTTGTGGCCTTCGCGCTTGTTTATATAAAAATAAATGTTAATAATATCATTGTCAATGATTGACAAAACCTTCAAGACTTTAAAAGAATCATATAACATAACAGGGATACCAAAGATAAACAACGCACCGTATTTTACTAGGACTTCTAAAATGGAGAATTTACTAAACGATCTTTTCCCGGACGATGATATTTCTTCAGAGGAGGAACTTCACAAGGGAACTGGAAATTACTCTCCAATTTACAATAATAGAAACAGAGTGATCATAAACCTAAAAGATATTGAAGAAATTATTGTATCAATGCAAAATAGGAAAGCACCAGGATCAGATAATATTAGCAATAATATGATAAAATTCGCCTATCCTAAGATTTCCACAATTCTCCATCAAATATTCGAGAAAGGTATAAATTTGGGATATTTCCCAGATTATTGGAAACATTCTTTTCTAAAAATAATTCCTAAATTAGATAAAACTAGTTATGATGTTAGTTAAAGCTACAGACCAATTTCCTTGCTATCAAACATTAAAAATATTTTGAGAAAATAATTAAAAATAAACTTACTACCTTTTATGATGAAAACAATTTGATGAGTTCTAGACAACATGGCTTCTCCAAACATAAATCAACAATTACTGCTATGAAAGAACTTACTGAAACTATTCTTGAACACAGGCAAAGAGAACCGACAGCGTTGATCGCGGTGGACTTATCAGGGGCTTTTGATAATGCATGGTGGCCCGCTATAATAAAAAAAATGGATTTAGAGAACGTTCCCAGCTCTTTGATTCAAATTATCCAATCCTATCTGAATAATAAAAGGACAGTTTGTCTGTCATACGGTGACAAAACTGTCTCAAAAACCTTACTAAAGGATGTCTTCAGGGTAGAAGAGTCCACTGTCTCCGTTATTATGGAACATCTTGCTGAACGATTTGTTAATGAATTTTAAATCAACAAACGCTGAGATTATTTGCTACGCGGATGACATCTCTATTATATGTTGGCATTATAATTTAGAAGGTCTAAAAATTTAGTTAGTGAACACCCTAAATTATGTCACTCAATGGTGTCATTCAAAAAAGTTAAAAATAAATCCAGAAAAAAACGAACTTGATTCACTTTCACAATTTTCAAAGGTTGTAGTTGGAATTTCAAAGAACCTTCACAAAACATGCAAATGAGATAAAAATTTTGGAAGTGAAATTATCAAATCATAGGTTCAAAATAAAAATAAATTTCACCCCGCACATTAATGAAATTTTACATAAAGCCCATCGCATGAAAAAAATATGCTTTTTTTCCCTCAGCGGAAAAATATGGGGTATAAACTATAATAAAAGATTAATTTTGTATAAGACTCTAATTAGACCTATTCTAACATATGGAGCTGAAATTTGGTTTTACCAAATAAACAACCGCTGCAAACAAAAATTAAATTCGATGCAATATCAAATTGTTCTATGGGATAATAGATCGTTTAAAACATCTTCCTCAAATTGTGTCCACTGTCTGGCAGAGATCCCTTTCCTGACTGATTTTATCGAATCATCTCTGATTAAATATGAATTGGACCAACTAAGTGAAGAAGACCAACGAACATTCAGTCCACATTCTCCTTCAATAATGAATGATTTTTTAAGAACAAGAATGATAGATATGTTTTCTAATATTAGTGATCACTTTCGTCTCTTTTTCCCTTCAGGCATCCCAAAATATTTTTGCCCTGAATTTTTTCAATGTGTAATTCGTAACAAATCATGGAAACTTCGGAGATTTTCTGTTTCGAATAGGAGCTGTAGACGATCCAGGGTGTTTATGTGGAAAGAGAAGGCAGGATTCCAGTCACTTGCTTATTGAATGTCAAATCTTCCAGAACTACAGAAAGCAGGAAGACATTGAATAAAAGGATCTTTTCATGTTTATAAATAGTAAGGACTCATATTTTAAATCTAGAAAATTCTGTAAATATATCAATGATTTTCTCTCTTGGTTAAAAAAACCGTAATTGCCAAACTAGGTATATTTATTTGTGTTTGTTTAATTTGTTGGTTGTAAATTCAAGCATGATTTTAATGTCATTTCCTTTATTTTCTTCTTTAAACTCTACTCAAACCTTGTAATTATTCAATTGTTTATTTAATATAGTATCTAAGTTTAGTTGTTTCTTGACGCAAGCATCCTTTGTGGGGATATCGGGTCTGATTTGATAATAAATGAATAAATATATATGTATTTATATATTTAAAATGATAAATCATAAAATTGAATTCAAAAGAGAGAGAGCGATGATTTATATAAATAAATACAAGTACAGTTGCACTATGACAAACAGCGCCTCAAAACTGAAAATAGAGAAAGGAATATTACAAGGAGATGGACCATCTCCACCATTCTTCCTTATTTGCTTCAATCTTCTAACAAGAGAGCTCAACAAACAATCCATTTTCTAAGTGGAATGCGAGTGGGAGAAGAATCTCTTAAAACCAACCACCATATGTTCATAGATGATTATGAAATATTTGTCCATATATAGCGTTTAAGATCGAGAGATAATAGCGAAGTTGTTGAGTCAATTTCTGAATAGAATAAGTTTCTATTCAGACCAAGACAGTAACCAGCTCCACTGAAATCAAGGACTATGTTATACTAACAGAAAAAAAGAAACTTACAAATATTTAGGAGCTCTATATTTCAGCCATTACAGGGTTCGTGGCCAGAGTGGATTCAGGCGTTAATGAGCAACACAAAGAACAAGGCATGTTGGAGATCACCTAGAAGAGAGGCCGTAGACGCGGACAAGGTCCAGGAGGATCTGATCTACATGAGAGGCAGAGATGGTCTGTTGTTATCCGGCTGTTTTTCAGTTGGGAGGAGGAACTAAAACAAAAACTAACGACTTCTGTAATCGTAAACCTTTGTCCGGTCTTGAGCGCGGCGGACTCTCAATAAAACTTGATTATCTTATTTGTAATTACATGGCGCGTTGAACTGTATCTACACTTTGGGGCTTCTACACTTTTTTCAATTACGGTACATATAAATAAAGTATATATTGAAATAGATTACTACATATATATGATACGAAAAACTATAAATGTGAAAAATCGTCATCCAGTCAAGATACTGAACTCTTCCGACCAATTTACAAATCCGAGGGAATTTTTTAACATAAAACTCACCTGATTGGCTCCCAATTGAAGAGGTTTTATAAGTTTCATTACGATGGTAGAGGGAGTTGAAGGTGAAACATCTCCCAAACCTCTCGTGTTTCCACGTGAAGAAGTCGCTGCTTCACATTTACGTCTGTCAAGAGGAAGTGTCAACCAGAACTGACTGTACTCACCCCATATTCAATTTAGTACGGTCGAACTGAGCATAGGTGATGAAGTCAAGCTGTCTGATGGCGATGTTGTCGATCTCCCAGTCGCTGAAGGAGTGCAGGTGCAGTCTGAGATGCTTCATGAGTTCCCGGAACTCTGCAGAGATGGAGTCGACCCCGATTCTACTCAGAAATTCGTCGACCCAATTTGCGGGGATGTGGGTGGACGTAGTGGTGGTGGTGTTCTTATCTTCACCTTCGGCGTTCAATCCAAACTGTTCCAAAACCTGTTTGGATTAAAAGCAGATTCCGTTCCAGATTATATTTTGTTACAGCAAAATTTATTTTAAAATTATATATATAATAAACAATAAACTTATAATATAATATAATACCATATGATGTGTGTGTGTGTGCGACTTATGATTGTAGAACGAAATTTGACAATTATGCCGTAAATGTTTCTTTTGAACGAAAAATTGAAATTTATTTTAAAGAGAAATAACGATTATTTCTAACCTTAGGGATGAAGTATGATAGTGTCCCTGGACACCTTATTTTTCCGTTTATCATTACTTTTCACAATTCATCCTATCATACTTCATGCCTAAGGTTAGAAATAATCGTTATTTTTCCTTAAAATAAATTTCAATTTTTCGTTCAAATGAAACATTTGCGGTATAGTTTTCAAATTTCGTTATACTTATAATAATAGTTGGAAGATTTGAGGGATTTTCGCAGATATCGCGCTAAGTTTGATGTTATTTCGTGGAACTGTCACGTTCGGAATATGCCATCATAACATTACTGTTCTGTGAATTTTTATATATTTTAATGCATCCAAAATACTCAAAATATTTTAACACTCCGAAAAACTACAGCCATCTTAATAATTATATGCAAATTATTCTTTCTCATCTTAAAATTGTAAGCGCGCGCACTTGATATAGAAATAGTTTTAAAATACACTTGTATATATAAATTATAATTCATTGTGAAGACGATATTCATTTACAAGGAAGACACACTTCCATTGTTTTAAAATGATATCTGAAAAAATGCAATTTTGTCTATCATCCCTGTTCAGAATGCACTGGTGGAGATGAATGATTGTGCAATATCAACAAATTGGATAAATTCAAGCTAAAGCCAACCTTTAAACCATGGATTCGGGCTATGGCCCCCATCAGTACGATGGTCTGGCCTGAAACTAGCGCTATAACATCACCAGCTAGAACACCATTTGGAAGATTCGATAAATCTCTAATATCCTAATTAAGGGGGTTATGAAATTGAAGCCCCCCGGCACTGTACTGAGGAGGGCCATAGCCCGAATCCATGGTAAAACGGTTGGCTTTTGTCTGAATTTGCCAAAGTCATGGGGGCACACGTATTCATTTATATAAAAAATAGTTCAAAACCTTTAAAAAGGTTTCTTTATTCAGAACACGGCGAATAATTGAAATTTCGCTTTTTTACTTGCCAAGGAATTAACTAAGAATAAGCGATAGGAGTATGGTTAACATATAAACATCATACATAAGAAAGATGTTTCTAAAAGTTAAATAAATTATGTTGTGTTATATATTATATGTTGCTTATATATATGAAGTACCAGAGATTTGAATATTTTGATATTGTGTTGTCCAAATTGTCGGAAAGCCGTTAGTGGTGTCAGACCTGCGCTGCGCAGAGTACGTGGCAGGAATGATGTAGAGGTATTTCTCACTCTATCACATATGGCGTGGTATATATATGTATATGTGGTAAACAATGGAGGAGTATTAAACACTGAAAGCTTGAAGGGGCAATGGAGACTGTGATCCAGAAAAAGACGTGTTGGCACGGGCCAAGAATGGGGATCGTTGTCAGCGCGATGGCGTTTCGTCTCACATCTAATCCTAACTGTCTTTAACAAGCCCTAGGATCTTTTTATAGTGGGTGTGATCATTACTGGGGTCAAAAGTTAGACTTTCGATTGTTCATGCTTTATAGAGTGATAGATTTATGTTGTTGTGGTTTCCAGAAATTTATAGAAAGTATACATAAGAAAAAAATACATTTTTTTAATTAATCCAATTACCTGGAAGGTATTTATATACAGTATATTTATATTCCGTGGAACTTCCATGAGAGGACACCTCTTTACAAAGGACCACAATTTTCATCGCCAAAATAACCAACTGTATTATTTTGAAACTTTCCGGTTAAAGGACAATTCTCCATAAAATACACTCTGGCTCTAGGTGTCCTCTAGAAAGAGATTTCACCCTATTTGGTAATAAATTTGCGTTTTTTGAAAATATTTTTTTTCTTATTTAATTTTAAAAAGCTTATCTTCATGACAGATCATTATTCTATGGACTTTAAACTCGTGGTGAATGATTTGATAGGTTGAAATAATGTGTTGATCTGAGAAATCGTGGAGTGTATTGATGACACACTAAGAGTCAGGAGATTTAAAGGAAAAACATCACAATCTTGAAGCTAGGAAGAGACGGGGGGTCAACTAGGTTCCTCCTCGCTGCAGATGTTAGCTTACAGTCCCTTACAGATGTTTACCTGCCTGTCTCCAACTGTCCTATACCTCACCATTAATTCCACTTTCTTGTTGTGCGTAATCAGAACGCGACACTGAATGGACAGTTGTCTAGATGTGCCCTTCTGTCTTCCACTTCAATCGTTTGGAACTTTATTAAAAAATCAACTACATTCATAACTGGATGGCAAGGTTGCACACAATATGTATAAAATGACAAATCCCTCCCTCCATCTTGTAACAGATAATTTATTTTCTATCTTTATATCATCGAGTAAAGTTTTAAAATAAAACATAGAAATCTATCATTTAATAGAGCTAAATCGGGAAAACTAGCATGAAAATATAACATAATGGTCAAAATGGGTCATAGATTCATCCAAATTAGGTTGATTGGCATAAAATACAGAAAACCCTAAATTAAACACAAAAAAAAAACCCCGCAATATCGGTTAGTTACAAACAGAATATTTTCCAAAATTGGTTAAATAAAGCCTAAATATGCTAAATGTTGTAAATGACCTGAATGTGATCAAAATATCATAAATATAAACATGGTGCTACTGACTATAAATAAGATAATGGTGTCCAATACCGTTTAAATAAACCTGGAATAGGTTAAATGCTATGAAAGATATATAGCTGAAATAATATAAATTTGTCTGAAATGGGTTGAATACTATTAATGTATAATTATAGCCTTTTTTTAATGGAGGGAAATCAAAAGATGTCGATAAACAATTCCACTAACTATTCAGTTCAATAATAAGATCACGCACAGTACTGTTTAATATTAATTAGTTATTTCTTCGCCTTGGCAACTCGTTAGAAGTCATGTTGACATTGAAAGATGATTGGCGCTCAATTTCTTTGTACAAGGTCTCTTAAGTGATCTGAACAAATATTAATAAGAAATCTCCATTAATAATTCATTATTTAACAATTTACATTATATTTTAATACCATTAACCTTAACTTTATTAACATCTTATAACGCGATATACCAAACTCAGGGATATTTGCGTTAATACATTTCTAACATCATATCAAATTGGCTATATACAAGGAGAAAGGTCAAGGAGAAAAAAGACAAACATACAAAATCAATTCTCTCAAATTTCTTTCCCTCTCTTTCCCAGTTCAAAAGATAGTTGTATATATATTTACAAAATTATTAAAAATATTTATAAGTTCTTTTCTCATCTACGAATTCATGTAGCTGTCCGATGCCACCAAATTTTCTTTTCCTATAATCTCGAAAAATTGGGCATTTCAAAAGTAGATTATATCCAACAAATATCCAGCAATAAGCAAGTCTTTTTTTAATGACAAAATATCTTAAATGCCTTTCCACTTTTTTAGTACAAATTCACTAGTTAATGCAAGTAATCAAACTTGGCACTTTTAAAATTTAAAGTCGAACTGCCTTCTATTTATATCTAGAGTGCATTTAAAGAAATTCGTAACTTCCTATCCACCAAGATTATTAGGGCCAGTATCATGCATAACTGGAATAATCAAAATGAATATCCATGTTTATTAAAATTATGAAGGTTTAGTTCTTACCATTTTGAGTAATGTAGCATTATTCATATCATATATTATTGTGTTGTTCTTAGCTTTTTCAAGGCGTTCTTGGAACAACTTCTTCAGTCTGGAACAGTCTGGGGGTGATAGAAGCCTCAAGAGAAGATCAGAAGAGTACTTACATCATTTGTTCTTTTTCCGGCAGAAGGCTGATGTTCATGGAATTGAAACTGCATATTGAAACTGATGGAAACTCCATTTCTACTTCGTCCTCTACCTTTTAACCATGCCATTAAAACACCCATTAGGATTTTTGGGTATATTTGATAATATAGTATATTAGTGATTCATACATATAAAACTCTAAATAAAGACCCATCTGACCTCCCTGAGTAACCGAGTTAATTTAAAAACAACGACATATAGTTCAATTTTTAATTCGCCTCGGTTACCAGTGACCAGATTTCTCATATTTAGCCTCTACTATATCCTATCCAAATTGAATGTTGTTTCAGTTTTCAATGAAATATTTAAAATGTAAAATATACGTGTGTGAAATACAGGGGAGGGTATGAAACTCAATGGGGGTAAAGCTGTGATGAGCCTCCCAAAATCTTTCATTTCTGATGAAAGAGAATCGCACAATATTATTTTCAATTTTATCAATAGATGAGAAATTTTCTAGAAGTTTATATATTTCATATGTCCACACACACATTCATATTAATTTCTCTTAAATCGAGACTACGACAAATTTTAAACGCTAATGAAAAAATTGCTCGAAATAAACCATTATTTATTTAATTTTTGGCAAAACCTTGAAAACGGGCGCAATAGTTGTAAGTTCAGGATAAACTGGATTTTTGCTTTATCCTGGTTTATTCCTTGTTATTTTTTTAGGTATGAAAATATTTTCATAAGTGTTCGGTTGATTTGGTAATAATCGCAGTGTTTCAAATATAGAAGAGTATTATTGTGACTGACTCGCCCAATTCTCCAGCCGCGAAAGTTTCCTCCTGAAAGAGTTTCGAACGATATTATTAGCCAATGTCTAACGGTATAATTATTTTCAAACTGTAATTCGCAAGTTTTATCGCGTACAAAATCGGTCTAATGGTAAAACTCTAAACCACAGCGAGGTACGATTCTGTGATCACTTACCAGGAGTTGCATAGCCACGGGGCTGTGGAGATAGTCCTTGACGTTCTGCACTATTCCAGCAACCATAAAACCAGAGGAGACCAGGAAGGCCACCAGCCAGATGATACGGCGGCCAAGAGACCGGCGGTTCATGGTCAAGTGTCGCAGGCCATGGATGGTGGTGTCATCAAAGAACCGCCGCGTGAGACTGCCGAGTGGAGACATCCGCTTCGCCTGGTGCCTGGAGTCACAAACATCACCTTGTATGCTCCATCTTAACCAAGCCTGTTTGTAGCTCTAATATTACGACACAAGGTGTTCAGTAGAAGAAGACACAAAGGTCGGCGAGAAAAGCCCTTCTTTAAGAAAAGAGGCTCTTCTCACAAAATTGTGTATCTTCCTTTATAGCGAATAGGGATATTATCTTTGTCTTAACAAGGTGTTCAGTGTCTGGGAACATTCCTTTTAAAACATCATCTCTGCTAGGGTTAAGGAGAGATAATCGTTTTATTTTTGTATTATCTAAATAGTTTTTCCCCTACGTGTGGGGATATGTAATTTTTCCAAAATTGTCTTCAAAAGTTTTTCCAAAAGAAAATATATTCTGGTCTGTGGGTCAAACTAATTAGGATATCAAAATATATTTATCGATCAACGCATATATTTCACACATATTGAGTAGAAAAATTTCAAAAATATATACACATTTATAACATTTAAATAAATTATGTATAAACACACTTTTATAAAACATACATAATTACACTTTTATAGCATTCATATAAATTAAATATAAATATTAAATTCTTATATATATTTTAAAAGAGTTTTACAGCCTTTAAATATAAACATCGTATAAAAATTGTGTGGTTATTAACCTTTATAATAAATTTGTTTGATTTGTTTTTATCCACAGATATATATAATGTGTATTATTCATAGAATATTCAATTTATATAAATTATCATTCTCTTTCCGTGTGCCCGCGTGCGTGTGTTGTGACAATTGACACAATTATACAAGATTATTGACACCTAGTCAACAGCATTATTACATTTGTAGAACTTTATCCCGATGGTCAGTTTTGATGTCGAGACGGGTGGGAAGCCTCTCGATTTTTATGTCGTCGTGGAGGAGGATATTGGCCTCAAGACGGCTGTCTGTGTAGCCATACTCTCCAGCTTTGAGTTTCTTGGGAGCGATGGAGGAAACGCGCCCCATAAGGCCGCTGGGCGTTGATGATGACGGCATCCTCTACGGAGAAAGGGAGATTTCCGATGGTTAGCTTCTCCGACCTTATACCTAAGGGGAAGGTCCTAAGGATCGTGCCTTCGATTTCAAGGTCCCCGTCAATGAGGCGTTCCGCAAGAGGCTTGCTGGTCAGACCCACCAGGACATATCCATTTATCCTGGTGAGCTGGATGATGTGCCTGGCCCCTCCGACCACTTTATCTAATACCATAAGGTAGTGATAAGGCGTCAATTCAGAGCAGTGCTCTATGTAGACGCACTGCTCCTGGGTGGAGGTCGCCTGCCGCGCCCTGGCTTCCACGATGTGCTCTCGTCACCTTCACCTCTTGCACTGGCGGTGTCCATGCTCCAGACGATCGCTCTCGCCGAGTATCTCGGTGGGCCTGGCGCTGCTGTACTGCGCCCTTGTGATGTTTGGCGCTCCTGAGTCACGGCACCTCTTCTTCCTTTGCACCACGGTGTAGCCGTCCTCGTCTTCCGCATCCTCGTCCCCCAATATGTCCGTCCAGATCTTTTGGGCTTTTACATCGCCAATTGAAGGCGTCTTGTTAGCGATGCTGCCCGACGCAGCTAAATATACATATCTCTCGCCAGTGGGCGAATTTACATGCTCTTTATTATTTTTCATTTCAGAAGAGAATTGATTATGAAATTAAATTTTCACAGAAATCTCTGCACTTTCTTGAGGTTCGAAGCTGTGCCTATCAGGCACACATACAGCTTCTGAAGGACTTTCAGTCAATACTATTTTAAAAGCAAAAAACGACGGAGCTAAAAAAAAAGGCGTGGGCGCTCGCCTCGGTGAGTGTGTGTTGTGTTTATGTTGTGTTGTGGGTACAGTTCCACTAGTGTATTTGGCGTTCTGGGTTCCAGGAACTTGGTTTAAAAATATCTCTATACATAATTTTCTTGGATTAATATATTTTTATGTAAATACCAGATAACTTCTAAATAAATAGAATTAATATAGTCAAGATATTTCAAATTTGGTCCATAAATAAGTAAGATTAAAATAAAGAAACACATTTTCTTATCTCCAAAAGAATTCAATATAAGTAATTTTATAAACGGTTGTCATCAGGGTCATTCATAAACTAACTGATGAAGAAGTTGTAGGAAGACGTATAATGAGCTGTAGACAAAGTGCATACACTAATTCTGTCCAGCGAGTGGTGTAAATATTGGCGGTGCGAATTGGCCGCTGGATCGATGAAGTACGATCTTCACCAATTGGATGGTTCATACAAGAAGGTGATGTTTATAACGTTAGAACTTTACTCTTTTTATTTAATGTTTTATTCCACAAACTCAAGGAACATTCTCTTTATCCAGCTAACTATGGGTGACCCATTTCCGTTATATTAAAAAAATACAAGGTTTCCCAAAAGTTCGTAAACACTTGCAAAAATTGAAATACCAATATTATTCGCTGTTATGTATAATGTCTTTGTATTATATATAAAGTAATTGCATTATGTATTATTATGTATTCGACGTAATAATATTATTTACCAAGTAATAAGAAAAACACGAAATTTTGGGACAAACTTATAATTGTGCAAAATGTTAGACCTGTTATTAAAGTTATTCGAGCTTTCTAAGATGAATGTGTTTTTGAAACCCTATATAAGAATCGTATACCTGAATATATTCGAGATTTATCTTTGTGATTTCACACACTAATGACGATTATATATAGTTTTTAAAAGTAAATAAATGATAGTGTGTGTCAAAACAAGCTAACCATGGGTGATTAAGTGGATTTCTAAAGAGGAAAGGTTTAATTTGATGTACAGAGATTAAATCTCTGGTTACGTTACCATTTCATCATTCACTTTTATCCATAATCTATTCAGTAGACGAAATAGATTTCGATAAATAATTGGATTTTTTTTTATGTAAAGCGTAGATGCGAATAATTACGATAACATTAAAGTAAGCATGAGATATGACGAGAAACCCAGATTCTTTATTCTTTAGAAAGTAAAATCACACCGATTTTTATTCCGTATTTCAATGAGATCCGCACGGGATTCGATAAATCTTCAGAATTTTCCAAGAGGTGTTTAGTCGCTCAAATAGGTAGGCCAAATATCCACCAGAATATAGATAGATTAAAACTTTTGCTGGAGGTATATTTATAAATAAAAAGAAAGACCACCTTTCCCATCAAAATAAACGCTGGAACCAAGTGCTATCAATAGATGGAAATATATGTTGTTCTAAACAAAAAAAAAATGTTGTGTCCAATTTACAGAGTATGTCTCATATGAAAGGTAGATGAAAGAGAGTTTGAGAAAGTTATTTTAGAATATGTTGCTTCACATGGGTAAATTATTGAGGCAAATTTTAATATATAATATGTATTTTTTTAAAAATATCGATGCAATTTAAAAAGCCTGTGTCGTTAGGAAGACGCTCTATGCTTCATTCGGAATCCTACTAAAAATATAAACAAAAACTTATTATTGATGATAATATAAATATAAAATTTATATTAAATAAAAAATATCGTTTTATAAATTTTTATTTGATATAAAGTGAGATTAAACCAATTTTGACTATCAATTACATTAAAATATTCAAAATACAACGAAATTTTCACATCCGCCAAAAGTCTTAATTAAGGTAGAAAATGATTTTTCTTCACACCTCGAAACTTCAAAATTCGAAAAAATGAAAATATATTAAATATATTTATGTAAAAAATAATATATTAAAATTCAGTTTATTTATAATGTTCAATAACAAAACTTAGCTCACATATTTGCATTTAGTTTACTCTATTTGCAACTCTCGTTGCTGCGTTTGTAAATATGCAAAAGCGCGCGCCGCGTCTGAATTTTTACTCCTACATGTAGAAGGAGACAGCTTATACAGAATGGGCCAAGCTGTGTTGAATTTAATTTTCTAAAAAATAAATATATCGAATCTTAATCAATAATCAGTTCCAAAATTCTGAAGGTCGTATTTGGAAATGTAGCGAATTATCCTTCGCTGTGCTATAAAAAAACAACAATATCTGATAAATTGAAAGATATTAAATATATTTTGAGTAATATACATGAGTAGGAGGCTTACGTGCGGTATGGCTTCCAAAGGCACTTCATGGAGCGTCGGTCCACTGGGAGGGTCAACATGGCAATAATTGGGATCGATCAATGTGGGCCGGGAGTTTGCCTTGGATCCATTAGAGCGCGGAGTTATGGAAAGATGTAATGACAAAATGGGCCATTTAGAGGCTATCAAGTTGGCGTAATGGACATTTGTATGCCACTATTATTGATACCAAGTTGTTTGTTACATTTCTTTTGAATAACAATGAAGATGACTCTTTGAATGGAATCTGATAGAAAGCTGATTTGAGGCTTTTTTTTAAATTTGTTTCTTTGCGATATATTTTGGTAAAAAGAGGATTTGATAATAAATAGAAATTGGATATAGTTTTGCTTTTTATTATTAAAATACTTATATGTAATTGAAATTGATTAGGTATATTTTTCAAGTATATGTTGAAAACCTGACACCAGAATATATTAGGGATATTGTTCGAAACGTGGTCAGTAAGTTGCCAAGAAAAGACAACTACTAACTTAGTTACTCATTGAGGTATCGCTTACGCCTGACTGGAAAAAGTCAACAGGTCAAATATGCATGTTTATCTTGTTCTTTCCTAATCAGAAAATGATTTTAATCCGAACGTCGTTAAATGAATATAAGAAATTATAGTAATGGCGATCCCCAAGATAGTTGATGTCTATAAAAAGAACTTGTGTCGTATACCTGTATGCAGTGTCAGTATACATAGAGCTATAGGTTGATAATTGAAAGTAATAATTTTGGATGAAAACTACAATTTGCGAAATGAAGCTAAAGATGTTTAAAGAAGTCTTTGCTTAACAGTAGTGAAGTTTTCCTGGGATTTTGCCCAATTTCAATTATTATTGAAATGTAGAAATTTGTCCTGAAAGATTAAAAGAGAAAAATTTTAATTTTATACACAATAAAAAAAGGTTTTGAAAATAGAGCAATCCATAAATAAATCTTTAGACAAAAAGACATATATTGGATCAAAATATCATTTATTTTACCAATATTTCGGTTGGCTAAACGCCAACCTTTATCGAGGCATTACATTTTTGTATACACAAACTCAGCGCCGCATAGTGTTATATAAATAATATTGGAAAATAAATCTTTTATTCAATCCAATCTAAGCCTTTTTACTATCTAATGATTTAAGTATGGATTGCTCTATTTTCAGAAATATATATATAAAATAAATATATAAAATAAAAAGGCATATTGGATCAAAATATCATTCATTTTACCTAACACTTGGTAACACATTTATAACACTATGTGGCGCTGAGTTTGTGTATACAAAAATGTAATGCCTCGATAAAAGTTGGCGCTCAGCCAACCGAAATATTGGTAAAATAAATTATATTTTGATCCAATATATGCCTTTTTATTTAAATAAAATAGGTATGCTTATAACATGATGTGTTTAATGAAATAACGTAGTTTGATTGAATTTGAAGCTATGATTGGGAGTCACAACTTACAAGAACCAGTAGATTCCAATGTAATTTGCCTATGCACTAGGTAGATACATCACATCATGTTTGATACGGTACTGTGAAAACTAGGAGGAAGGGTGACTACCCGACAATGGTAATCTAAATATTTACTTTTGGTCGATTGGAGATAAACACGCAACACTTGAGTCAATAACGTGGTAATTATTTCTGTGCAAGAGGTTTAATATCTCTATTGTCCTTCAGTGCGTGTGTCATAACACTTTGTCTTGGATGTTTGAAATGGGCTAGGTAGATTGACCTTGTTGAACAACAGAAGGAAACAGAGACCTTTGTCCTTTTTAGAGGTGGGATTTCTTTCTTTTGAAGAAACAATGTGATTTAAAAATGTATTTGGTGGAAACATCAGTAAAATACCTTCCTATTGTGACGAATAAATAATTTAACAACTTAATTTCTTATTTATATAATCAATTGAAATACACAACAGAATATAACTCTGTATTTATGGAATTATCATATATTGTAACAAGTCAATAATATTTTGCTTAATCATTTATCTGTCTAGCTAGTCATTACTACGCTACAACTGGCAAAGAAGCTAGACCGATACCCATTTAGAAAAAAAAGAAGATTGATTCCGTTGAGAAAGAAGAAACAGCCATGAACACAATCAAGATAGAGACAAGTACTTAGGTAGGTTACTTTTTGTTCAACATCTACCTAGAGACCCCTCGATGTTCTCAGTGGAGGGTGGTGAAGACCCCCTTAAGTGGTTGAAAGGTTAAAGAACGTATGACGAACCACGATCATTAGGACTAAACTCTTTGTCTCGCTAATGTTTACTTCATCTCTCGGAAACTGTACACAAATGGTTCAAGAACAACTAGGAAAGCATTCAGAAGTGGAAGGATTTCGCCTATAAGTTTGAAAACATCTTCGGTGAAAAATAAAGATTAAAAATGTGCAATCTGAAAAAAAAAAAAAAAAACTGAAACGATGGTGAAACGAATGGCTGAGTGGTGAAAGTACTGAATTTTACCTCCAAGACCTCGTGCGCTTCTTCAAAAAGGTCAACCCTCAAGTTAGTGAAGATAAAATTTCTCACCTCATGAAGAAGATAGTGGAGGAGATTTATCATGCCCTCCTACCTAGAGATGTGAAAACTACCGAACAATTTATCAAAGAGTGGCACCGTGTTGAAGCGCTCCAACGTAAGCGCGTGTCTCCAAACATGTACGAGCGCTTACCAAATGTGGCCTCCCTCACAAGTATAAGGATGACAGTTCAGATCTGCCATCTTTGATAAGGCAATTGTTCGTGAGGAGATGCAGCGGTCATTAACCCCTCCTCGAGAAGAACGAAAAATTGCTAAATTAGAGCATATGGAGCAGAAGGAAATTGAAACACCTTTGCCCCAATTTCTGAAAGTTCCCCTTAAAATAGAGCACCCAGGCCATTACCAACCCCTAGGTACGATTCTCAACCCAGAATGTTACAAACAAAACTACAGTATCCGAAACAAGAAAACAAAAGACGCGACACCAACGAATGGCGAACCCCTGAAGGAAAACCAATCTGTTTCCATTCTGGACGCTCTGATACGTCGTCCGTTACTGCCATGATAGACAGAGGCAAAACGAGGAAAAGAGAAACGAATTCTTCCAAAGAAGACAAGTACCAAGGACATTCAAAATCTTTCCACCCGATTTAAATGACAAAAATGATGACATGCAAAACATTTAAGTTGCTATCGAGGCCCTTCCTCGTACCCTGGTCCAAACGGACAACTTTCGTCGCCTATTATATAAATGAACAATTTGTTTAATATACAAGGTGTGTCCAATAAATAATGAGACCGGTCAAAAACAAAGAAAAAATGAAATGGTAATTTCTTTTTAAAAGTCTATTTAAAAAATAGAAAGATTCAGCTACACTGCGGTATATCACATCACGTGATTGCGCGCGCAGTCGATTAATTGTAAGCTTGTAAAAAGAACGCCTTGCATAACAACTTCTAATTTGTAATGGATAGAAAATTCAAACAACGAATTTGTATTAAATTTTTGCTACAAAATTGGAAAATCGGCTTCAGAAACTTTAGATTTGTTGAAATTGGCATTTGGAAATGAAATGTAAATAAGCCCACCACATTTAGATGGTTTTCACGATTTAAAAATGGAATGGAATCGGCGAAAGATGAGAGGCGTGTTGGACGTCCAATTCTGCACAGGAACCCTGAAAAGGTGAGCCAAATTTCAAATTTGATAAAAGAAAATCCACGAATAGGGTTACGGGACATTGAGGATGAAACAGGGATATCAAAATCATTAGTTGGATCGATAAATAAAGAAGACTTGCAGTTAAAGAAGACACCTTCAAAATTTGTCCCTAAAATGCTCACAATCCAACAAAAAGAGAATCGCGTTGAAGTTGCCAAAAAATGCTTGAAATGGTGGAAGAAAACCCTAATTGGAAGGAAAAAAGTAATAACTGGAGACGAGACATGGGTTTACGGGTATGACCCGGAAACAAAACGCCAATCCATGGAGTGGAAAGGAAAAGATGAACCAAGAACGGAGAAATCCCGACTTTGCAAGTCAAAAAACAAAGTCTTATTGGCTACGTTCTTTGATATAAAGGGAATTGTGCATTATGAATATCTAGAGGAAGGTCAAACAATCAATAAGGAGTCTTATATAAACATTATGAAACGTGTACGTGAATCAATTCGTCTGAAAAGAAGTGAAATGTGGAGTTCCAAAAATTGGATTATCCATCATGATAATGCACCACCACACACCGCTACATCTGTACTGACTAATTTGGCTAAACACGGCATCCAAATAATGCAACAACCTCCCTATTCCCCAGACCTAGCTCCAAATGATTTTTTTCTCTTTCCAAAACTCAAAATGGCTCTAAAAGGAAGGAGATTTGACACTAGAGAGTCCATCAGAGCGGATTCGAAAAAGGTCTTCAAGAACATCCCGAAATATTCCTTTTCTAAATGTTTTAAATCATGGGAGAAGAGATGGAAATTATGTATAGATGCGGGAGGGGACTATTTTGAAAAATACTAATAAAATATATATTTTTTTATCATTCTATTTTTTCTTTATTTTTGACCAGTCTCATTATTTATTGGACACACCCTGTATATATATAGCTGTGGCGTTTCTAAGCGCTCTCTCTTTCCTATTTATATTTATAGTAAAAGAATTTCAACCAATTCAGCGGCAATGGTAAACCAATAAATAAATATATTGACCATACCATCAAAATAAATAATAAACTTGGATATGGGAATCAATGATAAAAGTTGAGATTAACAAAACTAGTATTACTTCAAAAATATTTGCAGTTTCAATTATCCCTTCATAGATGATGTTACAATGTATTTCATCTCTCTATGTGTTTTGTGAATTTATCAGACAGAGAAGTGGGTGAATCAATGACAAATCAATCTATATAGCGGTCGGTCACAAAAAAGATTCTTTTAGCCCCATATGATAAGAAATATTGACGATTCTGCTTGTTCCTGACGTCAGAGAACTTATCGATGATCTGACGTTAAGTTACATGTGTTTCGGGTTTCCAATTGACATCGCACCAATCACGCTATGTATTGAATATGCTAGTTGAATATATATATATATACTAGTTCTGAAAATTAAAGAAACTTCGGCCAGTATACATATTTTTAGTATCTCGACGTTTCGACCAAAATCTTTTGACTTCGTTAGGAGCAAACAAAAATTAGAACATTTGGCAAGGCGTTAAAAATTATTCTATCAGAATAACTTTTAACGCCTTGCCAAATGTTTTAATTTTTGTTTGCCCCTGACAAGGATAAAAGTTTTTGTCGAAACGTCGAGGTAATAAAAATATTTACTGGCCGAAGTATCTTTAATTTTCAGAACTACGAATGTCGGCCAGGCAGCCTCCATATAGATTGAAATTTTGCCGGGAGGAAATTGATCTAAAGAGACAAGGGTCGTCTTTCCCGTCAAAATAGACGTCTAAAACCAGACGCCATCTATTGACCGTCGCCGCAACCAGCGGCCTCGGGTCGGTGACAAAGCCACAACACCAGCTTTGGCAA
The DNA here is from genome assembly GCA_030710605.1 of Cordylochernes scorpioides. NCBI lineage: Eukaryota > Metazoa > Arthropoda > Arachnida > Pseudoscorpiones > Chernetidae > Cordylochernes > Cordylochernes scorpioides. The sequence goes on along the minus strand of CP092863.1, from coordinate 48,241,402 downwards.
ACTGAAAAGCGTCCACCTAGAGACCATGGTTTCGGGCAAATGGTCCTCGTCAGTCTAGGGCGGACTTTATTCCATGAGATCCACACGGGATCTAATGGAATCCTCACAATCTACCAAAGAGGTGTTTTGCTGGCAATGTGGCTGGGCCAAATCCGCCCTAGAATGACGAGGGCCATTAGCCCGAAACCATGGTCTCTAGGTGTATGCTTTTCACTTTGCCAAAGCTGGTGTTGTGGCTTTGTCACCGACCCGAGGCCGCTAGTTGCGGCGACGGTCAATAGATGGCGTCTGGTTTTAGACGTTTATTTTGACGGGAGAGGCGACCCTTGTCTCTTTAGATAATATTATATATATTTAGAAATAGATAAAATATTTCTATGAAACACTCACATATTATGTAATCATTAATTTTTAAATTATGTATATAGAGTCAAAATATTGCAACGTAGAAAACCAGTCGCTTCATAGTATAACGTCAGCGCTTCAGAAAAAAAAGACGACAGTTACTCAAAAGTATATACCACTGAAAACATTGAACAACCATGTTTAGGAACTTTTATGATATATTTATTATCCGACAAGGCGCGATAATGAAGTATTTGTGCTTATTACTTAGTAAACAAATGAAACAAATAAACAGACAAACTAAACTTAGGAATAAATATTTACGGATTTACATGTATCAAGCGACAGAGTTCATAAAATGTGTATAAATAAAGTGGTTGATGTAAGAGAGTTAAATCATTCAGATCAGGGAACAATCGATGTCTCACTTCTTCAAAGTTCGGAAAGTCACTGATAAGATGGAGAGCGGTATGTCCAGTTTCTCAGCAGGAACAATTTGGGGTTTCTAATAGATCTCTTGTATGTAATATAAGCAGTGTGCTGGAATTTACCGTGTGATGAAACAAATTGAGTAAGAATAAAATATGGGTAGAATTGTATAGGAATGCCATTTGGAAAATTAGTGCGAAATAGTGTGACATTTTCACAGGTTATTCATTCCTCCTTCCAACAGCCAATCTCAGAAATCATATTGCACCCTTCCATACAGCCACGGCATTTAAATAATCAGTAGAACTCTCAACAAGTATAATATCACAACAAAATACCAGACACCATCAAATTTAAAAACGCTTATCCGCTTTTCCACTACCAAACCTAATACAAGCAATAGTCAGAAATGGAACCTCATTTACAGAATTCTATGCCGATCATGCCCAGCCACATGCATAGGAGGACGGGAAAAAACCCTAGAAGAGACAACCAATCAACTCCGGAAGCCTTTCAAAACTATAGTCCTCTTTCCCTCTTAGTAGACCACGCATTAAAACGGGACCACCTACCATATTGTCGCGCTTGACCCCTTCGGTTTCCGCAACGACGCCGCTTCTTCCTTTGTGGATCACCTACCCAGGCTCCGTTACTTTCATCTGCAGCTCTACCCTGCAGAGCACCCAAAGACCTTCCGAGAACCACCACTGAGATTGTTAAAACTATTTTACCGAGCATTACTTTTGTACATAGAATGAAAGACTTAGGTGAAGGGAGACGAGGGGCAAGAAATCTACATGGTCGGGGAAACTCCCAGCTGGAACCGATCAGGACAAAGGTCGGTCGATGCTCGAGTCAAGTGGACGTCTGGAATTTTGTTTGGTTGTTCTGCGAGCCCCGGGACGGGGGCCATGTGGCGTCATCTTTTTTTTTTCTTAGTTAGAAGCAGCGGACCAGCCAGAGAGTTGAGTTCCCTTGCCAGGCGGCAGACGCGCCTGAGAAATATCCTACAAGCAGCGTCTTGTGGACGGAAAGACGTCCGAGAAGTATCCTACAAGCAGCGTCTTGTGGACGGAAAGGACGTCTTGGAGTATCCCTCAAGCGGCAACTTGAGGACGGAAAGGACGCCTTGGACATCGCACGAGCCGCGACAAGAGGAAGCCAAGCGAGCGACGGTGCTGCCACCCGAGGTACTGTGTGAACACAAAGCTCGACACCCCCCTGCCATTTATTTTTATCTCCCTTCCCTAAGATTAGTTAATTTTACCTTTTTTTGCTTAACCTTGTTTCTTGTTTTTTATGCATAATTCTTTATATATAAGTATAATTTTGCTTAACCTTTTTTCTTGTTTTATGCATAATTCTTTATATATAAGTATAATTTTGCTTAACCTTTTTCTTGTTTTTTGTCCATAGTTCTTTATATGTGGGTATAATGGTTTTTTGCCCCTTTTAATTTTTGAATAAAACCTTTTGTTATACTGTGTAAGTGTGCATTTATTTCCCCCATTGTTTTTCCTTTCAATCGATCACTGTTTTCTTTTTTTTTTTAACGAACACGAACATTTTGGTGAGCCGGACGTGATCGATTTAAAGGAGATATGGAGGAAATGGATGCAATTAAAAAGCGCAGAAAAGCCATAAGAGGTACTTTCACTAGAATTATCAATGAAATAAATGGGGAATTTGAAAAGTCTCAAATTGATAGGAATGATATTTATTCTAAGTTTAATAGACTAGAGTCTTATTACACGAAACTTGTAGATCTAAACGAAAAATATCAGGCTTTATTGGTAGTGAAAGAAGGGATTACAGAGGAAAGTATTGATAGGGAATGGCAATAATGCGATAAATATGAAGAGGAAAAGTTTGATATTCAACAGAAAGTCAGTGTATTACGGAATCCCGATAAAGAGGAAACAATCCCGATTGCTAGCGAGGACACTGTAATAAATGTGAAATTACCAGAGTTAGCCCTAAAAACCTATGATGGCTCTCTGGAAGGTTGGTTGCCTTGGTGGGCGCAGTTTTCGAAAATTCACGAAAATAAGAATTTATCCGATAGCGACCGGTTTTTATATTTGCGTCAAGCAATTGTACCAAATTCAGAAGCCTATCGTGTTGTAGCAAGCTATCCCGTTACAGGCGCCAACTATGTTTTGGCAGTACAAGCCCTACAGGAGCGATTCGGTGACCCGAATATACTGACAGAACTGTATGTCAGACGTCTATTGAATTCAGTTATATCTAATGTAAAGAAAGAAAATAGAAATTTAAGCAGTCTGTACGACGAACTGAGCAGTCACCTCCGGTCGTTAGAGACATTGGGCACAGGCATCCTTCTTCGGGTTATGGTCTGGAGTTAGCAAAACGGGAAGAGTCAGATAAAGGGGTTGGAGGAGCTCAAGAAAGGCTAAGGTTATTATTGGACTTTCTAAAAGCCGAAGTAAGGAGTGCTCAACGGCTGAAATTTGTGGAAAAAGGCTTTAAGCAGGAGGAACCCTATAAAAGGTCTTACAATGATGGGACCAGAACAAGGAGCAATTTCAGACCCGCCACTGTGTCTAGTCTGTTCGGAGGGCGAACTAATATAAAATGCTTCTTTTGTGAAAGAACAAATCATGCGAGTCATCAATGCCGCTCCATAATGAAAATGTCTCCGGGAGAGAGAAATGATAAAATACGTAGTGCCCATCTATGTTTCAAATGCTTAAGAAAGGGACACATACAGAGTCAGTGCCGAGAACAATTGGAGTGCAAAAACTGTGGGAGAAACCACTTGGAAGTTTTATGTGAAGGAAATTCTTCTAACCGGTTAACGAAACCAGGAAGAGAAAATCTAAAGGAAAATGCACCTGAACCCATTGCATCGCTTTCTAGTCAAGCCTGCACCGGTCAGGTCTTGCTGATGACCACGGTAGCACTGTTAAGAGGCCCAAATGCCTCTAGAAGGGTTAGAATTCTCCTCGACAGTGGAAGTCAGTTTTCGTATATCAAACAGTCGTTAGTCTGGAGTATAGGAATATAAAGAAAAGGCGAAATAACCATAGCTAAAAGTCTTTTTGGAGGTAATAAGATTGGTGAAGAAAAGCACGGTAAATTTATGTTAGAATTGGAGAATTTAGGTAATAAAAGAGATGTGATCCATATTGAGGCGCTGGATCAACGTAAAATTTGCGACGCCATACCACCTTTGCCAAAAAGAGACTGGTTAGAAAAATTGAAGATTAAGGGCATAATATTGTCTCAGGACAATTTTAAAGGACAAGAGATTGACATATTGATTGGCGCTAACTATCTACTATGATTTTGACAGGAAAAATAGTTCAAGTTGAAGCAGATTTAACTGCGGTGGAAACGAAATTAGGTTGGACACTAATGGGCAATTCGCCAATTATTGATAGCAATGACAATGTGCAGCAGACTTCGAATCTGCTAACAACGCGATGCGATTTAAAGGATTTGTGGGATCTAGAAGTACTAGGCATTAGGGATCCTGTTGAAACTTGCTCCAAAGAGACCAGATACCAGGAAATAAAAGAAAAGTTTATAACAAAAATTCAAAGACAAAGTGATCAGAGATATTCTGTAGGTCTACCTTGGAAGTTAGAAAAGGAGTCAATCCCCAGCAATCTTGACATAGCGATAAAAAGATTAGATATAAGCACTAAGAAAATGACCTCACAGAATAAGTTGACCGAATATAGTCAGATCTTTAGAGACTGGCTGACTGAAGGACTCATTGAAAGAGTCGAGGAAAATCCTCTCGAGAGAAGAGGCTACTATTTACCTCACCGCCCTGTGTACAAGATGGAATCTAAAACGACGCCCATACGTCCGGTTTTCGATGCTTCTTGTCTAGGTCATAATGGACTATCTATGAATCAGTGTTTAGAAAAGGGACCGAATTTATTGGAAAGAATCCCTGAAATGATGATAAGATTTCGGGAAAATAAATTTGGAGTCACGGCAGATATAAGAAAAGCATTCCAGATGGTGGCGATTGAAGAATCTGAACGGAATTACCTTAGATTCCTTTGGTGGGAAGAGGAGAGCGATAGAGAACTAATAGCTTACAGGCATAAGAGACTTGTATTTGGCTTAAACTGTAGTCCTTTTATGCTGAACGCCGTAATAGAATACCATCTTCAATCAATAAGAGGCCCACTTGTTCAATGGGCAAAGATTTTAGCTCAATCCTTCTACATGGACAATTGTATTACCTCGCTGGAAACAAAGCAGGAAGTGCAGGAATTTCAAAAGGCCGCAATTGAAATTATGGACAGGGCTAAAATGGACTTACGAGAGTGGGAATATTCTCTGGAGGAAAACCCTGAAAAGGGGACTTGTACAAAAATATTGGGTGTTGTTTGGAATAAAATGGAAGATTCATTAAAATGCGAATTCCCTGACAATTTGAGTCTTCAACCCAAATTAACGAATAGGCTGGTACTGTCCATGGTTCAGCGGATATTTGATCCACTTGGATTTTGCGCTCCAGTATTCTTGCCACCAAAGTTGTTACTGCAGCGATCATGGGGGCTGAAACTAGGTTGGGATACACCTCTATCCGAAAGTATGGCCCAGGAATTTCGAACCTGGTTGGATCAAATAAAATTCATAGAGTTAATAAAGATACCGAGATATATGTGGAATGATCTCATTTTCCCTACAGAAGTTCATATCTTTTGTGACGCTAGTCAAATAGGCTATGGAGTTGTAGCCTATTTAAGGAGCGAAACGGGACGAGAAAATACTCTAACTTTGATTTGGAGCAAAGTCAGATTAGCTCCTATGAAGAGTATTACGATCCCTCGCTTGGAATTAATGGCCATGGTACTAGGAGCTAGACTAGCCAATGCAATCCAAGCTGCCTTGAAGAGAAAATGTGAAACAACTCTTTGGTCTGACTCTACTACCGCGCTAAGTTGGATAAAGAAAGAAATTGAGTGGAGAGTTTTCGTGAGAAACCGAGTCAGAGAAATACAGGCCACTACCAATTTGAACGATTGGAGGTTCGTTCCTAGTCAGTTGAACCCGGCCGATCTTCTGTTTCGAGGTTGCCCTCCAAGCCAGTTTGTGCAAAGCAGATGGTGGGAGGGGCCCGAATGGTTGAAAAAACCTAAAGAATTCTGGCCCAATTCAGAGTTCTCGATAAATCCAAAATAAATAAAGGTTGAAGAAAACATTATGAAGACCAACATTAATTTGAACATCGATTATAAAGACTGGATACTGACAAGGAGGTCTAATTACTCTCTCAACATCAGGGTAATGTCCTATGTTTTAAGATTTTTAGGGAAACTTAAAAAACAGTCAACTGAAACAGGACCTTTGAAAGTTTCAGAATTAGACTTGGCAGAAAAAAAGCTTATCCGAATGATTCAGGAGAAAGTCTCCATAGAGAAATCGAATGCAACCAAGAGTTTTAAAATATTAAAAAACACTGACGGACTTTGGTGTGTAGAAAGCAAACTTTTACATGGAGAGGTCCCAGAAGAATTTAAAACTCCTATCATTCTACCAGGATACCATCCCTTCGTAGAGCAACTTATATGGGAAGTGCACCTGAAGAATGGACATGTAGGGGTGCAATTCATTTTATCAAAGCTGAGAGAGAAATTTTGGATAATCAGGGGAAGGAAAACGATAAAGAAAATTATCAGTAAGTGCATTGCTTGCAAGAGACTTAAAGAAAAGTCTCTGCAAAGACCAATGGCAGCTTTGCCAGAAAACAGAATTGGACTGGGCAAACCCTTCCAAATTACAGGAGTTGATTTATTAGGCCCTCTTCATTTGAAAGAAGGTGGGAAAGTGTGGGTAGCCGCCTTTACTTGCGCCGTCTATCGCGCTATTCATCTGGAGTTGGTGAAGAGTTTAGAGACAGGAGTCTTCATGATGGCCCTCCATAGGTTTATTTGTCGGAGAGGGCGCCCCGAGAAAATATATAGCGACAATGGCACCAATTTCGCAAAACTTAATAGAATATTCAAGGGATTGGATTGGACTAGAATTGAAAGGGAAACCTCAATTAAAAGGATACAATGGATTTTTATCCCTCCTTCTGCTCCTTGGTGGGGAGGATTTTGGGAAAGAATGGTTAGGACAATAAAGGAAATGTTGATAAAGATGCTAGGTCACAGGAAGCTGAAATATGTACAACTGCAGACTGCCCTTTGTGAAATCGAATCTATCATTAATAATCGACCCCTCACTTATGTCTCTGAAGACGACAATGATCTAAAACCGTTAACTCCTAATGAGTTTTTACAAAATGGTCCAGAGTCTAGCTTTCCTGAATTTGAAAATTTAAAGCCAGAAATGTTGCACACTAGATACAGAGAGTTAGGTCAACTGAAGAGAGAATTGAAGCAGAGATTCTTAAAGGAATATTTAGGCGCGCTGATTCAGAAATCCGAAAATATTGATAGGAGACAGTTGAAAGTAGGAGACGTTGTACTGATCGGGCAAGAAAATCTTAAAAGAATGTTTTGGCCTAAAGGGCGAATAGTAAATCTCATACCAGGAAAAGATGGAATAGTGAGAGTGGCCCATGTTAAAACATCCACAGGAACCTTGATCAGGGCTCTACAACGCTTACACCCTCTTGAAATATCCTCGAATATTAAGACGATTCAAATGGACAATTCAAATACCGAACCCCAATCTGAAGCATTTTTAGGAAATAGGCCCAATATTGAATCCAGGGACTCTAGAAATAGATATGGTAGGGTAATCAGAAAGCCTGCAAGGTATGACTCGAAGGACTAGTGAAAGTACCTGTATGAAAAAAAGGGTGTAATATGTGTATTCTTTTATGTGTATTTTATGTAATGTAATAGGCATATCTACTCTTGTGTGTATTGTGTATTTATATGCTCTTTTGTCTTATACTTAATTTTGACTTCTTTCAGAGCAAAATTTTGTGGGAGAATGTTAAAACTATTTTACCGAGCATTACTTTTGTACATAGAATGAAAGACTTAGGTGAAGGGAGACGAGGGGCAAGAAATCTACATGGTCGGGGAAACTCCCAGCTGGAACCGATCAGGACAAAGGTCGGTCGATGCTCGAGTCAAGTGGACGTCTGGAATTTTGTTTGGTTGTTCTGCGAGCCCCGGGACGGGAGCCATGTGGCGTCATCTTTTTTTTTTTTCTTAGTTAGAAGCAGCGGACCAGCCAGAGAGTTGAGTTCCCTTGCCAGGCGGCAGACGCGCCTGAGAAATATCCTACAAGCAGCGTCTTGTGGACGGAAAGACGTCCGAGAAGTATCCTACAAGCAGCGTCTTGTGGACGGAAAGGACGTCTTGGAGTATCCCTCAAGCGGCAACTTGAGGACGGAAAGGACGCCTTGGACATCGCACGAGCCGCGACAAGAGGAAGCCAAGCGAGCGACGGTGCTGCCACCCGAGGTACTGTGTGAACACAAAGCTCGACACCCCCCTGCCATTTATTTTTATCTCCCTTCCCTAAGATTAGTTAATTTTACCTTTTTTTGCTTAACCTTGTTTCTTGTTTTTTATGAATAATTCTTTATATATAAGTATAATTTTGCTTAACCTTTTTTCTTGTTTTTATGCATAATTCTTTATATATAAGTATAATTTTGCTTAACCTTTTTCTTGTTTTTTGTCCATAGTTCTTTATATGTGGGTATAATGGTTTTTTGCCCCTTTTAATTTTTGAATAAAACCTTTTGTTATACTGTGTAAGTGTGCATTTATTTCCCCCATTGTTTTTCCTTTCAATCGATCACCCTTTTCTTTTTTTTTTAACGAACACGAACAGAGATGTATCTCCTTTCCTCTGGAAGTATATCTCGGCCTTAACACTGGTGGGGGGACACGAGAGACTTACCAGAAGAGTAGCGACTGTGGTTTTGGCGAGAGAGTCATAACAGAAATCAGCAACAAGACTTCTAACACTCCTCCTTTTATTGTCATGTTTACTACACATTACATATAACTAGAATAACAATTGACGGGTATTTACATTACGTTACCTCCTAGGGCCAATATAGATGTGTATTTACAAACATTTGTCCCAGGAAACTGGACCACAGCAGTCGGCGATTCCCACATTATTTCCAGACCGGAAATAGAAGAAAGCGCCATCTATTGGCGGAGGTTGTAGGTGTTTTGAAGGCTCATATACGCGACAATATTTTGACTCAACTGAAATAGTATATCATGATATTAAGGACAAACATTCAAGACTTTTTATAGAAATTTGGACCTCAATAGAAGATAAAAACAGCATTAACAGAAAAATAGATATCCTCAGGTATGCCTACAATTTGAAGCCTCATAGACCACTCTACAACAATAATATGATTTTATTTTCATTTCTTATATTTTTAATTTATAAATTCAATAAACATTCATATTGTAGGTTTTAGATATTTTAAATTTTACCGCAGTTGTACATGCTCGTGATGAACGAGTATGTCAAAACAATCTTGTTCCCAGAAGAAGTTTGATGTATTGTTACACGAAATAATGGGAAATAAAGTATATTTGATCCAAAAAACATTCTTTTAAATATATATATAATGTTATAAATAAAAAATGCATATCCTGACCAGGAGCACATGTGATTTTCAGAAGGCAGAGCGCCATCTGGTGGAACAGAAATCAACTAAACATTGATTTATCCTGTTCCCTTATATTTGGCCAGCCTAATTTCTTGATAAATCAAGATAACTCAAGAAATTGGGTTGGCCAAATATCAGGGTTTAGGTTAAATCAATGTTTAGTTGATTTCTGTTCCACCAGATTGCACTCTGCCTTCTGAAAAAGCACATGTGCTCCTGTTCAGGATATGCCTTTTTTATTTTTAACATCAACACCTGACCTTTTTATAATTTTTTCTATTGTAAAATATTGTATAAAAGCATATAATGTTATAAAAGGTAGGAATTTTTATAAATACTTTGAAAATTATTCAAATATTTGTATTATTAATAAAGTGTCAGTTTAGCAAGCTAAAACTGAACAATTAAATTGTTTAATGTTAAAAAGAATCATACGTGTCTAAATAGTATCAATTTCATATAACAGATGGCCTGCTAATGTGTATACCAAATTATCCAAATTATCATTTTTTGTAATCAATAGTATAAGTTCTTAATTTATCTAAATCAACATTTAAAAGTTGTAAAGTAGAAAGAAAACAGGGAAAATGAAGACATGAAGTATAATTTTGTAAAAATATGTTCAATTTTTATATCAATAAAGGGCTACAAAAAGCTTCATACAAAATATTCGGCAGTTACGTGTCATATATACGGAGCATAGAAAAAAAATGAAGAGGTAAAGATATTTAAAGTAGAAAAAGAGCTAAAGACAGAACCATGATAATATTTTTCAAAATAAAGGATAAAATACAAGACCCCGTCTGGTTTAATCTCTTTCCATCCTGGTTGAACCAATATAGTTTCCATTTTAAATGGAATGTTTATCGGAATGTTTCAAAGTTTCTTCCCTTTAGAAACGGTCATATTTCGGTCATATACCGAAATAATGCATAATAAGATGATGCAATATTCGGGCTATACGCAGGGTGAGGTGCAACATCAATACCCCCCAAATCCTTTATTCTATTCGTTGTTAACCTAGCTCGATGAGCTGGAGCGTTGTCATGTTGCAGGAATATTACTCTGATCAAAAGGTTTCGACACTTTGCTCATAAAATCCTGAAAACTTAAAATATTTTCTCCCGGTTTGTGGCAAACGTAGGCGTCGCCCTTGGCCTGGAGCCCTGCCAATTTTCAAAAATCACGCGCCATCGTTAAAGGGTCGGAAATTTCAGAGCATAGAAGAAATCAAAGTGGAATCGAAGAAGGCCATGAAGGCGATTCCGAAAACAGACTACCAGAGGTGTTTTGTGGACTGAAAAAAAAAGGTGGCTGAAGTGCATCGCAGCCAACGGGGACTACTTTGAAGGGGACAATTTGAATTTGGTAGAATAATAAAGTTTTTTTTTTAACTTATGAGCAAAGTGTCGAAACTTTTTGATTAGAGTAGTACTCTCTTTCAATTGATCAAAGCAGGGTATCAAGTCTTCAAAATAATGTAAAAGTCTAAAAATAATATAAATAAAAGTCTTAATAATATCTAAGTCTTCATATACTCTACTGAGTTGTTATGAGTGGAGATTGGCAATAAGTGACCGACCATCAGGAACAAGTTCGATGTGTACAATACCATCGATGTTCCACCATAGAGACAACATCACTTCATGGCCAAAGAGATCCTGTTTAACTACAGGTTAAGCCTCTTGACCACAGGGTTTCCCATTGTCTTCTTATGTCTGTTTTACGAAAATACGTGGATCTACCTTTTATCCCCAGTTATCATCCGCTTTCAAAACCGAATAGCTTGCGGATTTTCTAACAACCGTTTACAGATATCGACTCGCCTCTGGGACTGGGCTATAGTCAGGTCGTGGGGATCTTGTCTTGGACATTTTCTAACAAAGCGCAGCTTGTGCAGAGTTCGGTTGATCGTATCTTTTGATGATCCAAGTACAACTGATATTTCACGCGTAGATTATTGTGGGTTGTCCATCACCAGGATTCGTAGGGTCTCAATATCCGTCACATGTGGTCGTCCCATTCGAGGTTTGTCCTCAAGGCTGAAGTCTCCTTCTCTAAATATCTTGAACCATTTTGAAGCTGTTCTTCTATTGATTATTCATTTCCCTTCCACTTCGCATATTTATTTTGCCGTCATATTTTCATTTAGCTCTTTTTTTCAAAAGAAGCGCAATAGTACTCGGATCGTTAATTTTCATAACATCTTTTTAGCTCTCTACTAGAATACCGAAATGTTATTATAAACCCCATTACGATATTTCAATCACGTGGGCACGCTCATCGACTTGGTACAGAACCTTTATTTATTTAAACTTTATTTATCTCTCTCTTCTTGATATATTTTTTAATAATTTGATTTTTATATTGAGCCTCCGCTTTGGGAACGAACTTTTGATACAGCTTGGCATAATATTTAAAAAAATTAAAAATAAAAAAAAAATTTTCATAAAAAATATAAACTCTAATATCCTTTATTTGTTTGTATAAATATTGTCATGGTTCTGTCTTTAGCTCTTTTTATGCTCTAAATATGCTCAACTCTTCCTTTTTTTTTCTTCCTATGTTCCGCATATATAAAGTGTGACTGCCGAATTATTTGTGTGAACCTTGTTATAGCCCTTCATTATTATTTAAAAATTTAAAATATTTTTGAAATTTCTCATAATCAAAGTTGATATATTAATTTTCCTTATTTTATTTATACTTTATAACTTTTTAAAATGTTGATTCAGATAAATTAAGAATTTAATTTATACTAATGATAACAATAATTAAAATAAACCACATACACCTTTTTAAAATGTGGCATAAAATAATTTTAATAAACTTTAAGCTGTTGCTTAAAATATTAAAATAAAAATATAATGTTTGCAACGATATTTGTAAATTGTATTACTGAATTCTCTTGTTTTGAAGGTGCAGTAGGCTTCCTGTCAAAACCGAAACTTATCTCAGTTTCTTCAGCGGGGCGCTGGTTGCGAATGAAATTGGCAAATTTGTAAATAACTCCGAGGATATTCGAGATAGAGGCCTGAAAATTTGACTTTAAGTTTTCACAGATTCTATATAGCCAGATTAGTTACGTATTGAGGAGGAGCATAGCCGACAAACATATATTCATACACACATTGATTTTATATATATATATAGAGAGAGATAATTAAAATAAAAAAACATGACATTATTTATTTTCCACCTAGCCTCAGCCTATAAAGAGAATCTACCCGATGTAAAACAGGAGACTTATATTCATGGACAAAATTAAGGAGTAGAAAGTCTTTGATGTCGCCGATCGTCTTTTTTTTTTTGAACAAGACAGAGGCAGTTTTTTGACACTTGGTTATTTCGTGTGTTTTCAATAAAGGTCACTGTGTATCAATATATTTCAGCGTTATTATCTGAATTACGATATACATGCTAAAAAGTACATTTCCTTAAGTTTTGTCCATGAGTGTACATCCTCAATCTCAGAGCTCGAGAGCGAATAATAGGGCTAAGTATTTCTTCACGTGTCTATGGTGGTTGTCTCCTTATAGTTTGGATGTTTCTTTTCAGGGATCTCGGTGAGTCGTATTCTGTGTCCTCTTCTAGGTGATCCTCTTGATCTTCTGAGTCTGAATAAGGTTTTATTCTGCAAACATGAACTGTCTCCCGTGTTTTACGACGACCTTAATGGTTTTCAAATGTCTTGACTTCGTAGTTCACATCGGAAATCTTTCTTGTAGCTTTATATTGGTAGAAGTAACGGCGCATTAGATTTTTCGAATACCCTACTTTCTGTACAGGGATAATGATCCATAAGAGGTCTCCCGGTTGGTAAAGTATGTTTGCGTGATGGGCGTCATAGCAGAGTTTATAGTCTTCCTGAGCCCTCATGGCGTGGGTAAGTGTAAGTTCTCGTGCTTCTTAGGCTCTCGACCCAAGACCAATGGTGTTACTTTTTTACGCCCGTGTACAAGGATCAATATTGAAAATCACAGAGGTGGAGACTGAAGATATCGTAATAATACAGGGCATATACTAAAGGCCAAAATGTTTGATCGAATCAAAAGACGGAATAATACAAGAATTTGAGGCGAAAAGATGTGTTAGACAGGGTTGCATCATTTCGCATCTTTTGTATAATATATACAGCGTAAGGTTGATACAAACCTGGGGAGAAGATAAAATAGGGTATAACAGTAAACGGTCTGAATCAAAACAAAGGTTATGAAAGTATATTACAACAACAAGATATTTTGGTAAATGGACTTGTCATCAAACAAATATCGTCATACATATACTTAGGTACAAGAATAACAGCTGATGGAAGACTAAACACGGAAATAAAATGCCGAATTGCAATGGCAAAACAAGCTTTCTGGAACAACATATATATAAATTGAGGGGCACTACCAATATTATGATGAAACAAAGATACTATAGTAACATATGGCTGTGAGTCGTGGACATTATCAAAATATTCAATCAAACGAATAGAAGCCCTTGAGACCTACCTTTACATAAGAGCTCTCAAAATTTATTGGATAGACACGATAACAAATAATCAAGTCCTCGATCGAATCGGTACAGAACGCCAGCTGATAAAGTTCATAAGACAACGAAAACTGACGTTTGCTGGACATGTGATGTGCGGATCAGCAGGAGAGACATTGCTGACAGTGTTAGAGGGAAAGCTCCAAGGGAGATATCGAGAGGAAGAAGACGATGGGGATACACAGACGATCTAAAACCATGGACTGGACGACACACTTACGAAGAGACTATGTGATCTACCCTCAGTAGAGGAAGGTATTGAAGGAGGAGGAGTTGGAGGACAAAAAAGAATGGAATGAATCCAGTTGACTCTTGCTTTTCTGTGATGTATGCGAATGTCACAAATAGAAATTTATTATCCCAGTCATTCTTGTTTAGGTCAACATATTACTGTAATATATTCTATGGTCTTGTTATTATTTCTGTGAGTACATTTACCTGAGGGTGAATGGTGGTCGTCGTCCTGTGAATTATTCTACAGTAATTGATCAGATCATGAATCAATGATGATGTGAAATTTCCCGGTCGGTGATAAATTCCCTCGGAGCACCGTGTTTCAGAATTACATCCTCGACTAAGAGATTGGAAACTTATCTTGATTCACTAGTTGGTAGCGCCTTAGTGATTTCATACTTGTCAGGTAGTCAGGGCAGACAATAACCCTGCGGTTTCCACATGTTGGAAATCTGCCTAAGAGGTCTTTTTTTCCCTATCTTTTCAAAGGCGGCTCTGGGCACAGGTATTGGCTGTATTGGTGTCCCGTAGAGAGAGGTAGCTGTCGTTTGCATAGCTGAAAATCTTCGTCTTCTTCTAAACCCCTCAACCAAATTATATTAAAATTTTTATTGAAATTATATTCAAGATATCTCTTTAGAGTTTGAATTTTCTTGGGACTTTCAATCAAAATATTTTTACACACAAAGTCTCACGCAAGAGATAATATAGCATTCTCTTGTGCACCATTTAGAACAAAAAAAAATGGTTGATTTTTTTAGGTGAAGCCAACCTCGTACACGAATCGGGCTGTTGGTCTTCGTCAGCGTGGTGCAGACTGTACCTAAACAACCAAGGTTTTGGTCCAAGAGGCTTCCTGAGATATAAAAAGAATGGGTAGCTAAGGCTAAATTTGCATCATTACGCTAAACAATAGAAAAAGGTTTTTAAAAAATAAGAAAAATGTCACGTGTTGATATTATGATCATATGATCATATTAGATGGCAGAGCACGGTCTAGTGTAACAAAATATAACTATATGTTGAATTTTTTCTTGTTCTATTAAGAAATGTGTTGGCTTAATATTATGGAACAAACTTAAATCAACCTTTAGTTGATATTTATTCCACTAGATGTCGCTCTGCCTTCTAAAAATGCTCATGCGAGCGGTCAGGATATTCCTTTTTAATATCAACACCTAAGCCTTTTTATATTTTTCTTACCTTTTCACATAAATAAATGTGTTGACATCCTTCTGAAATTCTTGGCTTTAGTTTCAAACTTTCTAACGAAAATTCCTGAATACAGTCATATTTACTTTCTCTACATATTCAGATGGAATTTTACGAGGTTTTGAATTCAATACCAAAATGTTTTACATTTATCTACACCATAATTATTTATTGAGAGAATTTAATCCTCTTTTCATTGGGTCGTGTAAATTATTTACATCAATCTTTTTAAAAATACGTTACTTCCAACGATTCGAAAACCCTCTGTCGTCGTTTTTAAATAAAGATAGAAGAGACCTAATCATAATTAACACAATTATTATAAATAAAACATAGTTATTAGCCTAAGCTCTTGGTGTTCGGTTTAATTCTAAATAAATGTATAAAGTTGAACATGTCTTAGATATTTTCCCCTCAAGTTGTTGATTTTGATTGAGAGTAGGTTGATTTCTTTATTTTATTATCCCTAGTACACGTGGTACAGGCCATGGTAATCATGGTGGGTAAGAAGTTGGCGACTGCTTTTACTGTAAGTGCACAATTCTACACACATTAAAATCAGTTCGACTTTTGCATTTACAAATGTACCAGAACCCCGTTTGGTTACTTGCACTCGTTGGTGGGGTTGGATCTTTGTAAGAATTGGGGGCCATTGGAGTATCTTTTTAAATTAGAAAAAAAAGAGCCCAATGCGGGTTTCGATCCCGGGACGTAGCGGTCAATAACCTATGGTTTAGACCATCCTTCCACCGATCCCCATCGGTTAATTTCTTATCAAATTTACCATGAAAAAGCCATGATATCTCAAATGTGTCAGTTTCTAAAATATGATATAAACCTATCTTGAGATTTTTGTAATTTTTCCCGGATAAAATGCTGAATTCGAAGACAGGCTCGATTTAATTTATAATGGATGGGAGTGCATCTGCGATGAATTCCAATATATTGGGTGCTCTAAAATCCAAGCGTAAATCAGTGGTCTCGCGTGTGCACGGGTCTGGACTTACGCGGACTTCTCCTCGTGGTCCATCGCTCCACTGTGTGGCTTGCCATCGATCCCCAATTTAAAATCGACTCTTCGATTTTGACATCTAATGTCACTGTAGCATCTCATTGGTCAATGTCATCGATTGTTTCCGCCACTTCGCTAAATGAACAGCATATAATTAAAGAAAAAGAAAACTTCAAGGGAAGGTCATTATTAAAAAAATAATCACTGACAAACAATTGGATTTATAAGATTATAAATTAAAGAGGCACTGAAGACTGTATATTGAGTGATAAAAAAAAAATATTATTTTTGTTTCCAATAATCATACGGGTGTCAAAAATAGTTCAAATTTCCAATTTAATAGGTGAATAAGTAGAAATAATTAGTTTTTTTTTTGCTTATCCCTAGTACACGTGGTACAGGCCATGATAATTATGGTGGGTAGAAGTTGGCGACCTATTTTACTGTAAGGGCACCACATGAAAACACATTTGAAAAGCAGAAAAATTAGTGAAACACAAAACCATGTAAACCAACCGCTCTACATTAATTAGAGTTGTAAATACAAGGTATGTCCCATAGGTTCCCGAACTGGGTCCATAAAAAAATAAATAAATGAAAAATGTAAATAAATTTGACTGTTTATTATAGAAAAAAATATCTGGCAACCCGATGGTACCAATATCGAGGCGGTACGTGCACGCGCGCCAAGGTCATTCTAATTTATTTAAAGGTTACACCTAGCGCTGCGGCGGCAGAGGATTTGCATCGAATTTTGTTTGAAACTTCAAATATCAGCAACCGAAACTTTTGAAATGCTTAATAAAGCAATGACGCCCCAAAGAGAACAACTGTTTTTGAATGGCATTCTAAATTTAAAGCTCGCAGAATTTCCATTGAAGGTGATCCTCGTTAAGGGCGCCCAAAATTTCAAAGGACTAATGGAAATGTGCAAAAAATAATCGATTTTATAAAATAAAATTCTCGAACCACGTTGCGGAGCTAGAGCAAGACACGGGCATCTCTAAAACAACGATTGGAAGGATCATAACCGATGATTTGAAGCTCAAAAAGACTCCTGCAAAATTCATCCCAAGATTCCTCACTAATTAGCAAAAACTGTGTCGGCTTGCAACCTGTAAGGAAATGTTGGAAATGACAAGAACGGATCTGGAATGGAAAAACAAGAAAATCACAGGCGACGAGACATGGGTCTATATCTATGACTCTGAAACCAAGCGTCAATCTGCCGAGTGGAGAGGTCAGGGTGAGCCTAGACCCAAAAAATCCAGTATATTGAAATCCAGAAACAAGGTGTTGCTGGTCACTATTTTGGATAACAAGGGCATTGTTCATCACGAGTATCTTTCTGCAGGCCAAACAGTTATTAAGGAAATGTATTTGGACATTCTTCGCCGTCTAAGGGAAGCGATTCGAAAAAAAAAAGGCCAGAAAAATGGACTAATGGTGACTGGATCATACATCATGACAATGCCCGCCCTCGCACAGCGCACTTGGTGACGAGTTTCTTTGGCTAAAAATGGGACAGAAATCCTACCTCAACTACCCTATTCCCCAGACATCGCACAAAATGACTTTTTCCTGTTCCCCAAACTTAAAGCAGTTCTAAAAGGAAGACATTTGACACCAGGGATGACATAATTGAAAATTCTCTGTTGGCATTGAAGAGCATTCCAAAAGAGGCCTATAAAAACTGTTTCGACAATTGGGAGAAACGATGGCGCTGGTGCGTTGAAGCAAGGGGGGATTACTTTGAAAACTTTTAATAATAAAAAAATATATGTAATAAGTTGAGGTCTGGTAGCCTCTTGTAGAATCCTGTCGACTCTCGCTATATGCTGTGGTAACCGGTGGTCAAACCTGTAGTAGCCGAGAGGGACAGTCAGGGCGTGGAGAGTTTTCCAGTACCTCTCTGCACTTTGGAAGACCTTTAACAGTTTTCACAGAGTAGAGGCAGTCGTGGTCGAGGCAGAGTGGAAAGCTTGGGAACCACACACACAAAACGAAGAGACACAGCTGAAGTAGGAAAGTTCCATGAACAGATAGGAGTTGAGCTAAGCAAGATGGAGATATAGAGTTCTTACTGTTTTACATGGCGATGATGTGGACCTGGCTACAAGCGACAAGGGCTTGCGCCGACGGTGAAGAGACTAACTGCGGACTAACTATTGTCGGCTAAAACCGAGGTGTTTATATACCATTCTCGAGGAGGGGGGGGAGACATCTGCGAATTTGAACTTTGAACGTCTGGGGCATTCTGCACCCTTTGGACCAGATGGCAACGGGCTGCCGAATTCCTTTTCAGGGTTGTTGGATTGTCTGAGAATGTGAACTTTGAACGTCTGCACCCTTTGGCCTTGATGGCAACGACTCGCTAAATTCCTCTTCAGGATTGTTGGGTTTCTCTCTCGATCTTAGACGTTTTTGAATTTCTCAATCTTGCTTTAACTTAGCTCTTAATCTATTACATAGTTTTATTTATTTGTCTTTAATTTGTACAAAGTACATTACATATGGCGATGCAATATAGTTGTGTTTCTATATACAACACGACAATCTTGTTATAAGTAGTTATACAATATAGGGTTGTTGGTTTAAATTACCATATATATATATCTTACCTTTTTTTATGGACCCAGTCCGGGAACTTATGGGACATACCTTGTACACGTTAAGTGTGTCATCGCCGTGTTTATTTTTAAATGCATAAATACCTTTGCTTAAATATGGTAACTAGATTTTTTTAATTTCGAATGCATCTCTCTCTCATATATATAAAAGCGTCTTCCTAAAATATTATTATTTTAAAATTTAAATATATATATTGCAACTGTATTAAATTTGCATAGTTTTAATTTTATAAAATCTATTTTCCATTTTTACATATTTTTTGTTATGTAAATTTCTTATAATAATCTTGTATGTAAATATTTGGCATGTATGGTCAATAAAGTTTAGAGAGAAAAATACACCTCGCGTGATTGTTATCGCTTGTACCCGTTGACACAAGAAAATTCTGTGACAATATTTACATTCTAAAACTTTTTATCAACATATTTATTTCTACTTTCGCACACAAAGCAAAATGCTCATTTCTAACTCTTTAATCCCATTATCCTTCGTTTATTGGATAAACCTTTAGATAATAATCCTATTTATTTTAATATAGTGGTAATTTTATTAAACAACTAGTTGCGATATTGAAATATTTGCGCCTTTTACACACACACACAAGAAACAAACAAAACAACAAATAAGAACTTAGAATTATATATTTACATGTATTAATCGACAAAGTTCATAAAATTTATATAGAAAAGTGACAGATGTAAGAGAGTTAAATGATTTAGATCATGTCTCAAAAATGTCTCAATTTTTCAAAGTATTTATTTTAATATAGTGTTAATTTTATTTGTTCAAAATTTCATTTTTTTTCATAAATTATTCTTTTTCTTAATTTGTGTGTGTTGTTTTCTCAATTTCTACGCTTCTTAAAGTTTATCTTCATCAATTGTAGATTGATTTGAATAACACAATTTTAGTGGTTGCAGATCGCATTTGAGACATTGATTAATATTTAAGGCAATATTTTAAGGAATGTATTAAGTAATTAAAAGATAGTCACGTAAAAATATTTTTTTTTGTATTTCAAAGGATCTGAAGATAGCCAAATATATTGAAACGAGTTAAAACATCGGCTAGAAATGATGTAAATCTATTGTGATTGTAAATAGCTAAAATTATGTAAATAATTATCTTTTTTAAAAATATATATATAGTTATGGCTCGAGAGAGTCGTGTTATGTAAAACTTGAGGATCAGCAGCGTCTGGTTATCATCGTTTGTTAACTTCCAAGTAAATTAAACAAAAGTTCATCCTAACCAACGGCTGGCCTGATTTCCAACACTACAATATAGTAGCATTTTTTTTGTATCTTTTGTTTATCCTGAGGATAGAGGTTGCCTGGCCGGCATTCATAGTTTTGTGAAAAATAAGCACTTCGGCCAGTTAGAGTTTTTTATTTTTTCAACATTTCAACAAAAACCCTTTTTATTCGTCAGGAGAAATAAATATAAATAAAGCATTTGGCAAGGCGTTAAAAATTGTTCTATTGTATCTTTTGTTTAGATCTTGTAATTAAGGACATCTCAATGATCTATACTCTCAGAAAAAAAACTTATAGATATATATTTTCAGATGATATTGAAATTATATAAATAAAATTTAAATATATAAGCCAGTTTTCTAAGCCTATCAAAAGTTTATCTCTATATACACATACGTATATGTCATAATATATGCTCTTCCAGGAATAATAAAACAAACCTACAGTCAATCCAAAGAGAGATGGGCAGCTAGAGGGTGTCACTTTAGACATCAGGACATTCCAAGGGGGGTCCTGGGGTCCGTCACTCAACACCTCGGGACTTTGGAGACAGTTGGGTGATTGTTTGCGACACGAACGGCCGCTCAGCGGTGGCAGCCCCCTCGCGCTCCCTCTCTCTCTCGGATTGCCTGGGTCCCATCTTCCAAATCGTGGAGTCCTTATTTCTCTTTCCCCACATTATGAATATATTGTCACATATACGTATATATGAATGCTGATCTTTGAAAAAATAAATACTTTCAAAATTTGGCATGAAACCTTTAAAATGAATGTAAATTAATTTTCAATAAATGTAGCTATATTTAAATACGAATGCAATGTGTTGCAGACAAGATTTAAAAATGTATTAAAATGTGGAATTTACTGAAGAGTATTAGATAACACGGTATGAGCATTGTGTTGTGGAAATATAAATTCAAGCAAGAAACGTCGCTGATAATTACGCGTTCTTCTTTCGAATGAAAACAAGATCTGGTGAAGCCTACACCATGTACAAAACTTTACGAAATACTATATTTGTGGTGTATAAGTTCTATTTTCATATCACCATTAACTTAGCGCCATATATCGATGAGAATTATAGACATATTTATTTTAACGCTACTTCTATTTTAAATATAAAAAAATAGTTATTATTTCTACAACCCTTATCCTGTGATGATTAAAAATTGAAAGAGGGAGGGCATGTCTTATAAGCGGTGAAACCTCCCATCAGTTTCGCCAATCTCCAGACAGCTTCAATATTGTATTGGACACTGAGTTCCTATATACTCTACTTATTGTATATATATTGTAAAATATTCAATAATTTGAATATTCAAAATAAAAAAAAATTGTTTGAGCTTTTATCCCCAACATGTGACTGAACCTTCCTCAAACATTTGATGCTGAAGACCATCGATCACCAGCTTCCACTAATCATTAGCCATCATCAATATCAGGATCAATATAAGCCATAATTATCAAAATCGAACTATCTATAATCAATATCGAATTATCAACAAGGCACCCTAGTCTCTAATTAAGACCCCACTTCAAGAGATAGTTTTAAACAACAGTAAATGGAAAAATAATATATACTACCTGAGATTCAAACATAGGTTTGCATGCTTGGGAACTATACATTAGACCATTA